>CM059017.1:23086411-23686411 GCA_030272315.1 Paspalum vaginatum
ATGAAAATGGCCCCTTATTTCAAGAATCCATTTTTAAGGTGTTGGACATGGTTTGATTGCGTATCTTGAAGGCTAAGGACTCTTCTAGAACCAAGAATCAAGGTTTGTAGGACTCTTGTCTAGATAGGGTTTTATAGCTTTCTAGTGTCCGCACTATTAAGGGGGGTCAAAGGTTAGTAGCTTGATCATGAGAATGACCAAGTACATATGCACACACATAAGCCATATCATTCAAGAAAAACAAAGGTGCAAGCTATATAGGCTATAGGTCCAAGAAGATCAAAGTTCAACTCAAAATACTTGAAGAAAACTGAAAATCAGGTTATGATGTATGGACCGAAGAGTCCTCTCTGAAGTAAAACAAGGGAGCGGACAAATTGAGGTTTGAGGTGAAGTTATACGGTCCAAAGCCCATGCAAATACACATGATGGATTGTCCACTCAAATGTAAATGGACAAACCTATGGACAAATAAACCTGAGGCTTTGATCGTGAGAAAAAAAACAGCACAACAATGGACCGGACAATATTAACTTGAAGACCAGACAAATGGAAGGACAAAGAAACCCGACGCTATGTTTTCCAATGAAGTTCAAGTATTGCATGGATCGGATTGTCCGATGTGCATAGATCGGACAAACCTTAGGACAAATAAACCTACACAGTAACGGCTACTTTTCAGAGTTCAAACATCTCCATGGACCGGATTGTCCGAGCCTCACACATCAGACAATACCTAGGACAAAAGTACAGTGATGCAGTAAGTCAGTGACCATTGGAAAAGTACATAGACCGGAATGTCTTATGATGGAAAAAGTAAGGGATTGGATAATCCGAGGTACGCTGCGTTAGCCCTCCTCTTTTGCAACGGCTCTATCTCCTTGGAGGGCTATATATATGGGTCACTTGGGATCATTTCATGCTCTTTGACACTCTAGAAACTTCATACACTCAGAGACCCAATTGTGCTTCACCCTTTGCAACCAACACTCACATTCACACCACTTGAGAGCAAGATCAAGGTTGAGAGGCTTGCGTGCATCCATCTTGGTAAGGATCAAGATCAAGTGAAGACCGGAGGCTTGTTACTCTTGGTGTTTGGTAGTACCTAGGTTGACTTAGTGACCGGGGTGCATTCTCGGAGCTTGTCAAGGTCTTGTGGAAGCCCGAAGAACAAAGGTGTACAAGGCTTGAGCTCCACCTTGTCAGGATGGCGAACGGAGACTCTTAGTGATTGCCCACAAGCATGGGAAGCGGCAAAACACTCTATGGTGTGCCGCAACGTGGACTAGGGTAGGGTGCTAAACCTCTGATACTATGGAAAAAAATTCGGTTGTCTCTTCCCCTTTTCCCTCTACTTGATGTTCTTGCTATCTTGCCTATTTTCATGGATTGCATCTAGTAGTCACCATGCTTAGCTCCCTCTTGACTAGTATATCCCTTGCGATGATCATCTTTGTGTTTACTAGTATGAGTAGGTTCATTTCCATCACTAGCATGAGTAGGCGTGCTTCCTCTTGTTGATTAGTGTAGTTTTCGCTTAGAGGGTGAAGTGGGCTAATTGGTAGCTTCGGTAGGTTAAGGACTTTTGATTAGAGTTAAAATTAGCCCAATTCACCCCTCTCTTGGGCATCCAATTATTACAAGTGGTATCAGAGCCAGGTTTCTCATTAGATCACTAAGCTTCACCGCTTAGAGAAAAGGTGTCTAAGATGGGTGGCTCGGTTCCTTACTTTGAGGGCAAGAACTTTAGCTATTGGAAAACTCGCATGCGAGCATACCTTGAGTTTATTGCCCCCGAGGTGTGGGAAGCAACCGAGGATGAGTTTGTCATGCCGCACAACAATGATCAAATCAAGTGGAATGCTAGTGCCCGAAATGCTATCTTTGAGAGCATTAGCCAAGAGGTGTTTGCAAGGGTCTCAAGTAAACTCAATGCATGTGATATTTGGGCCGAGCTTGTTGAGATACATGAGGGCACCACTAAAGTTAGAGAGCAAAAGTACCATGTGCTTAATGCTAAATATGGTGACATCAAGATGCATTCTTATGAAAATTGCAATTCTATGTACTCTCGCTTGAATATCATCATTGATGACATTAATGCTCTTGATGCTTGTAAATTTGACAAGGGCACCATCAATCAGAAGAACCTTCGCATCCTCGTCAAGCCCAAGTACATCATCATCAACACCATGCTCCAAAAGGAGAACCTTGACACTCTTGAGGTTAGTGAGGTGGTGAGCCAAATACGTGCTCATGAGATAAGGGTTCTTGGCATCACGGAGGAAGCTTGACCAAGCAGGACCATGGCACTCAAGGCCAAAGCCAAGAAAGCCCCCACTCCCAAGAATGTGATTCTCCCACCTCCAAGTGAAGAAGAGCAAGAAGAGCAAGGTGATGAATCAAGTGAGGATGAAGCGGATGCTGAGCTTGCCCTCATGATGAAGAAGTTCAACCACCTTCATGCCAAAATCAACAAGAATGGGTTCAACTTCGACTCCAAGAGAAAGGCATTCCATCCAAGGAGAGATGACAAGAAGAAATGCTACAATTGTTGTGAAAATGGCCATATCTCCTATGAATGCCCCAAGCCGGACAAGCACAAGAGCAAGAACAAGAAGGAAGATTCCGATGAGGAAGAGGAAGAGAAGCCCAAGCGTAAGCCCTTCTACAAGAAGAAAGGTGATTCCAAGGCGAAGCTCTTCCCCAAGAAGAAGAAAGGTCCCTAAAGAAGCTTCATGTGTGAAACCAATGAATGGGTGACCGATTAAGAAACAAGTGAGGGTTTAAGTGATGATGATGACTTCACCGGGCTTGCCATCTCCACCAAGGGACCAACACTTCCTCCACCACCCATGTGTCTTATGGCCAAGGGCTCCAAGGTACAGCTAGTAGAGCGAGATGATAGTGATGATGAGCTTTCTGCCGATGATTTTGCTTCCTTGATTGAGGAGTATGTTTCGGTGATCAAGAGGGGAAAGGGCAATGTAAAGCATCTTGAGAGTGCTATAGCCAAGTTAGAGGAGTCCCACTGAGAGTTGCTTGAGAAACATATGTCAAGCAACTTGAGGTGGGTAACCTGTCTCTAAAGAAGTTGCATAGGGGCTGTTTGGTTACCGCGCCTGGGGGCTAGCCAAGCTAGTCCGCGACGAGGTCCAGTGTTTGGCTAACCGCGACGCGCCCGTAGCCAGGCCCCGGCGGAGCAAGAAGGAGGCCGCAGGGTGGCTCCGGGGGAACGGCTGATTTGGCCGTTCATTCCTAGCTAGGCTAGCTGCGGCCCCGCTGCGCCCCTGCCGGCTCACTTTCGCCCTCGCTGTGCCTCCACACCGTCGGTCCACTCCTCGTCGGCATCTCCACTCACCGAGGACAGCGACGACATGGAAGACGGGGAGCTTGAGCCGCGCCGGCAGTGAGGAAGGGGAGCGGGTGTTGCGTGGTGTCCGTGGGGAGGGAAGCCACGCGGGTGGCCTCGGCGAGGAGGGGGAGCTCGCGGAGCTGAGCCGGCGGCCTCGGCGAGGAGGGGGAGCCCGGAGGAGGAGGAGCTGCGGCGAGGAGGGGGAGCCCGGAGGAGGAGGAGCCGTGCCGGCGGCCACGGCGAGGAGAGGGAGCCCGTAGCGGCGGCGCAGATCCGGAGGATCTAGCGAACCTCTCGCTCAAGCCGGAGGAGAGAGAGTGGAGAGGGTGCCCCAGCGCTGGCGAGGTCGGCGTCGAACCTGTTGTGCTCATCGGAGGAGGCGTTCGTTGCGTTCACATCTTCCTCGTCGTCGGGCAGGTCGTCTAGGGAGATGGCGGCAGTCGAGGTGGAGGTTACGCACGTGAAAGAGGCAATGAAGGAGAAAGAAGAGGAGCCCATGCGTGCGGCGTCCACGGAGGAGGAGTAGGAGGTGGTGGCGAAGGCGGTGGCGACGGCGGATGAGCAGGAGGTGGAGGTGGCAATGGCCTCAGTGCGGCACGCGATGCAGTAGGGCGCGGCGAGGCAGCGGCGATGATGGAAATGGTGCGGGGGGCAACCAAACAACAGCTACATCTGGACGGCCTACACAGGGAAATGAACCAAACACAAGCATACGGAGTACAAGAGCTCTGGGGAGCCTAGGTACAGATAGCCTGGCCAGAGGTTGGAGGCAGGCTACGGCTGTACATGCAACCAAATAGACCCATATTGATATCGAGGCTTCTCATAACTCATTGCTTGCGAAACATGATGAGCTTGTTAAGACTCATGCTAAAAACCGTGAAATTGGCAAGATCAATGAGGAGAAGCACAAGAGGCTTATGCAAGAGCATAGAGAGCTAACTCACAAATACCAAGAGCTTGAAATAGCATATGATATCATTGACTCAAGTCTTGAGAACTCTACCACCCCACATGTGGTCAAAGTCAATGTATCTACCTCTTGTGAGGATCTTGCTCCCAATGCCATTGTTACCAACAACTTGCTCAAGTGTGAAGGAACTAGATTCAAAGAGTTGGAGGCTCAAGTTGAAAGCCTAAAAAGTGGGCTATAGCCAAGCTCACGAGCGGAGAACACAAGCACCAAGAAGTGCTATTCTACAATGTCTGTGACTTTGGTGGGAGAGGGCTAGGGTGCTATCTGAAGAAGCCAAAGATGGAACAAAATCTTCCACCGGAGGTCAAGCAAGGCTTAATCAAAGAAAGCTCATATTGCAATCATTGCATGACCACCGGTCACCACACTAGGGGGTGCCCTATTACTAACCGCCCTCCTCCTAAATTGCCTTCCAATTTTGATTCTAAATATGACAATAACATGTTCTTGTTGAGCAAGGTCAAGAGCAAGGTGAAGGCCAAATTCATTGGCAAGGATATCAAAAGCAAGAAGGGAAGCTCCCCAAGCAAATTTGGGTCCCAAAGATCCTAGTCACTCACTTGCAAGGACCAAAGCTTGCGTGGGTGCCCAAAACTGAACATTGACTTCTCTATGTGTAGGTGAACTAGAAAGCCAGTGGAAAGCATTAGGTACTTGATAGTGGTTGCACACAACACATGACCAGAAATGATGGTATGTTCACCTCACTAGAAGACCTCGGAGACAAAGAGCAAGACACCATTGGTGATAATTCAATGGGCAAAGTCATTGGGTTGGGTAAAATTGCTATCTCTAATGATTTGTCTATCTCAAATGTTCTCTTTGTGAAGTCTTTAAGTTTCAACCTTCTCTCAATCGCACAATTGTGCAATCTTGGTCTAACGTGTGAATTTGACAAGACTTGTGTTATAGTGAGAAGTAAGAAAGACAAGTCCATGGTGTTCAAAGGGTTCCAACACGGCCACATCTACCTTGTTGATTTCAGTGAAATGGAGACTTCATCAACAACATGCCTCTTCTCCAAGTCTTCCTTGGGTTGGCTTTGGCACTGCCACATTGCTCATATTGGAGTGAGCCAACTCAAGAAGGTTGCCAAGTTATCTTTGGTTCTACTAATGAGAAACTAAGCCATGAGTTTGGTGATAAGATGTCTAGGGAGTTCGAGATATCCTTGATCGGTGAGCTCAACTTCTTCCTTGGTTTTCAAATCAAGCAAGTGAAGGGAGGAGTATTCATCCATCAAGAAAAATATTACAAAGATCTACTCAAGAAGTTCAAGATGGGTGATTGCAAGCCGATCAAAACTACAATATGTACCAATGAACATCTCGACGCCGATGTGGATGGAAAATCCATTGATCAATCCACCTCCCGCTCCATGATCGGTTCGCTACTCTATCTCACCGCATCTAGGTCGAATATCATGTTTAGTGTGTGCTTGTGCGCTCGCTTCCAAGCGGCTCCTAAGGAATTCCACTTTATAGCCATGAAGAGGATACTTCGGTATCTCAAGCACACCCCAAGTATAGGCCTATGGTACCTAGAGGGCGCTAAGTTAGAACTCGTGGGATACTCAGATTCAGATTTTGCCAAATACCTTATCGATCGCAAGAGTACCTCCAGGGGGTGCCATTTGCTTGGGCGGTCCCTAGTCTCATGGTCGAGTAAGAAGAAAAACTGTGTGGCTTTGTCCACTACGGATGTAGGACCAAGACGTGCAACTAGAGGGGGGTGAATAGGAGCACTTTAAAACTCAAATTCACAACTCCCCAAAACTGGTGCTTAAGAGAAGAACTAGACACCGTCCACTGATCAAATACGCGTCTAGCAGCGTAAGGGTGCCGTCCACTGAGAGGATAGGCACCAAGTGAGAAAAACCGCGAGCCAACTCAACAAGGGCACTGAGGCAACGAATCTTGCAAAAACCGCCACACGACACTCACCGCACCAAAGTGTCTCTCACTGACTCACAGCAAGCAAAGAGAATAGTCTGGAAGTGGGGAATGCAAAAATCTGAACCAAAAACATAGCGGAAGAAGTAAACAGCGAAACACAGCTGCAATCCAGGCAGAGCCGGACTGTCCGGTAGCAGGGACTGGACTATCCGGTGGCACCGAATAGTCCGGTCACCTCTGCCGGACTGTTCGGTGGGAAGTCCTGGACACACCCCAACACCGGACTGTGCAGTGGCTCTGCCGGACAGTTCGGTGGAACCGGATTGTCCAGTGGCCTCTGCTCGACTGTCCAGTAGAGTCGCAGACAAGGGGTTTTCACACCCAAAACTGACCAAATCTTGTCTAATCTTCACGAGATTTTGCACATGCTATCTGGACCCTATTCCTAAGCTTTTCCCAAAAGATCAACGCAAAATGACTAGGGGATCAGCGGGAATTTCATATCTCGTGAGATGGCAATCTTTGGGCAAGAAGGGGCAAACCTCAAGATGAGCTTGCTCGTGGCAATCCAGCAGGATTGAGATGAACTAAGTCATAATCTCCACATCCTAGCAAGTCCAAAAGAGCCAAAAGATCAAGATTAACTCATGGGCAAAGCAAATCACCAAAAGCCCATGAGTTTCATTCAAAAATCAACTAGAAAGGGGGGAGGGAGATGGCTGCACACTTGAGCACGAATTGGGGATGAATGTTGCCTTGATTAGATGTGGAAATCAGTGCTTACAAGGTTCAACTCAGCCTACCACCCTTCATCCTCCCACTAATGCAAAGTACTAGCCTAGGGGACTCTCAAATCCTAAGCTAAGCACCCGATTTGATCTATAAGCTCTTGGCTAGTTGGAAACTAAGCCTAGGGTTTCTAGATGTGGAAGAGTCCAATAAATGACCAGCCACTTAGGTATTTATAGACCTGGCCTAATCGACACATTTTACACGAAGACCCCTATATTACAGAAACACCCGTTGGGGCCAAAACGGAAAAGACTCGACTTTCTCGGGGACGAACGACCGCGATGGAGTCTTGATCTTCTTCGCCTGCAAGCTATCTCCCGGATGACGTCCACGTGGCCAATAGTCTAAATCCGCCAATCGATCCCCGGTTTTGAAGTCAGAAACCGGAAAACTTTAGGGTTTCCTTCCTGGGCTGGAACGGCCCACTCCACTCTGTCTCGGCGAAAATGAGCCCATTCGTCGAGTCTGGTAACAAGGTGGTAGGGTGGTGGATTTGAGCGAATCCACAAGCGCCCTCGCCCGTCTTCGCGCTGTGTACTCGGGTTGGAGCACTGCGGTGGCGCCCGGCCTCCCCAGTTCATCGGGGTTGCCTCACAGTCTTCTGAGGTCTTACTCCTGCCGTCGCCATGCCGCTCCTCCGTGTATCGAACTCCCATGACCGACCGACGTCAAGCATGCCTCTAGTCCTTCGGAGGGCTTCCTTCTACCTCCCATCCATCTGAGGGCCTCTTATCCATCGGAAGTCTTGTGCCCAAGTCCTTCTGGGTCTTTGGCTTCTGTTGACAATCACTCATCACTCCAGAGGCAATGGAGCCGGTCCATTGGCTCTCAATCTCCCCCTTGATGAGTGCATTGTCAACACCTTCTACCTGCGACCTGAAATAGAACAAAGACAAGAAAAACAAGCGTAAAACCGAAAAGAAGAAGAAAAGAAGAAAGTTGCTCAAAATGCCCAAAAACCAACCACAAGCTAAGAAGGGCAAATTGAGGCAACAAAAAGAAATCCAAAGATTGACCCCCTAAGACAAGGGAAACCGCTCAACGCAGTCAATCAAACTAAAGCATGACCCCTCAAGAAAGAGGCAAACCGGCTCAACACAGCCATGCTTAGGCAAAGCATCGGCTCCTCTAGAAAGAGGCAAAAGGCTCAACGCACCGATGCAAGAGCATGCTAAAATCTCAAACTCCCTGAATGCACAGCTCCCCCTCAACCAATTCTCCCCCTTGGTCCATGACCACTCCTATAGGCCAACATCTCTCCCCCTTGTTGACAATGGACACATCAAGGGTTCATCGAATCCAACTACCCCTGAACTAGACAACTCCCCCTCAAAATATGCCATGAAATGCATGAAGTGTACCATGAAGAGCTCAGCAGGGATGAAAAGCTAGTAAATACAAGTTCTAGCATACAGAGCAAGTGAGGGCAAGGAAGCATGCAACAATCTCAATTGAATCTATCTTATACAGATCAGGAGCATGTTTTTCAGGGTTGTTGAAAAAAAAGCATCACCAACATGAATAGCATCTAGTAACATAGGCATGAAGAGCAAAATGCTAGTAAAACATACAAGGTGTGCTACTCTCAACCAAAGTATATACAACAGGCCATAAGCAATTTAGAGACTTGCAGATTTCAGATTTAGCAATTTGTAACTACATACAAATCAGATCTTGTGCCAGGGGTTATTCACTTGTCTTTGCCACTTCTTACCAACCAATGCCAAGCCTAGGTTCAAAAAACCATCAGAAGCTTAAGACAAGGTTTTGGTCATACACAGCCTAGTCCAAGTTTATGCCAAAGTGCAAAGGCAAGCTATCTCAAACTAGAATAGTGTGACAAGCGAACCCACCTGGATCTTTTCAATTCAGCTCATGAGACACACAAAGTGCACAGATTTAATTCAGATTTCAGGTTTAGGCAAGGTGTCATAAATACTTAGGCATAAACTCAACAAAGGCATACGATATCCAAGCATGAGAAGATAGCATAGCATTCAACATTCCTACACTGGCTAGGTAGCCAAGTCAAGTGGTGATCATGGTTTTGATTTTCAGGAAATAAAAGTGACTTTGCTCACAAATGATATTAGACAGATCCAAGGAGCTTAGCCAACCATGATCAAGCAAGCAACTGTACAATCTAGCACAAGCAAGTACAAACTAGTCATTAGAGAAGAGCTCTAGTGCTAGTGAAAGTGAAAATACATATGATACAATGCAATGCATGATATGATACAAAATGCAAAGAAAACAAGGAAAAGCAAAGAAAAGACAAAACAAAACCTAAACTACAGCAAAGTTACCCCAACCTAGTTTCGGTCTCCACATGGATCAAATCTATATCTCCCTTCTCATAGTGATGTCTCAGAAAGTGAAACCTCACGTCTATGTGTTTGGTTCTAGAGTGCAAGACGGGGTTCTTAGCTACAAAAATAGCAGAAGTAGAGTCTACTAGGAGAGGGATCTTCCTAAAGCTGAGGCCAAAGTCACTCAAGGTAGCTCTCATCCAAAGCAGCTGGGAGCAGCAGCTAGCAGCAGCAATGTATTCGGCTTCTGTTGTGGAAGTGGCTACGCTAGATTGCTTGCATGAGGACCAAGAGACAAGAGAAGAACTGAGAAATTGGCAGGTGCCGGAAGTAGAATTGCGCTCCAGCCGACAACCCGCAAAGTCAGCTTTCGAATACCCTCTGAGAGAGAGCATAGAAGCTGAAGAGAACCAAAGACCAAGCTTAGGAGTGTATTTCAGGTACCTGAAGATGCGCTTCACCGCCTGACGGTGTGATGTCCTTGGTGAGGCCTGAAAACGTGCACAAAGGCAAACTGCGAACTGGATGTCCGACCTAGTCGCCGTCAGGTACAAAAGTGAGCCGATGATCCCTCGGTACTCTCTATGGTCCACAACCTCCCCTTCTTCATCTACATCAAGCGCTGTTTGTGTTGACATGGGAGTCGCCATAGGCTTGAGGTCTCCCTTATCAAACTTCTTCAGAATGTCCTTCATGTACTTGGCTTGATGGATGAAAGTTCCTTCACGCCCTTGCTTGATTTGCAGTCCAAGGAAAAACTGCAGCTCTCCCATCATGCTCATCTCAATCTCCTTCAACATTTGCTCAAAAAACATGGTAACAAGAGAGTGAGACAAGCCACCAAAGATGATATCATCCACGTATATCTAGAGAATAAGAAGATCACTACCATGCTTGAGGAGAAACAAGGTCTTATCAACACTCCCCATTTTGAAACCCCAGGTTTAGCAAAAAGGTTTTCAATCTCTCATACAAGGCTCTAGGGGCTTGTTTCAAACCATACAAGGCTTTTTGCAATTTGTAAACATGGTTTGGGTATTTAGCATTTTCAAAACTAGGGGTTGTTTGACATAAACTTCTTGAATGAAACCATTTAGAAAAGTAGACTTCACATCCATTTGAAAAAGCTTGAAACCCATGGAAGCTGCAAAGGTTAAGAGAATACATATAGCTTCCACGCGTGCAACTGGAGCAAATGTTTCCTCATAGTCTATCCCCTCTTTTTGACAAAAACCCTTAGCCACAAGTCTAGCCTTGTTCCGCACAACAATGCCATCCTCCCCTTGCTTATTTTTGAAAACCTATTTTGTACCAATAGGATTGCATTGTGGCGGTGGCTCTACCAAAACCCAAACTTCATTTCTCTCAAAATTTACTAACTCCTCATGCATGGCATTAACCCAATTACCATCATAAAGTGCGTGTCCAACATCCTTGGGCTCAAAGGAGGCAACAAATGCAGCATGAGCAAAGAAAGCGATAGAACCTGTCTGGGACCTCAAGGTCCTCACATGCAAATCACCAATGATCCCATGTGGAGGGTGATCCCACTGGACCTGCCGAGATGGAACAATCTCAGAGGTCACCTCAACTGCGTCCTCAATGGGGCCAGCCTCTGCTCGAGCTTGCTGTCGGGAGAGTGTGGAGGAAGCCATCGGCAAAGGTCCTCCTTCGTCTTCAGAGCTCGTAGCAGAGGGGGCAGGAGCTGCAGCCGGTGCAGTGGCTCCTGCATCACCAGCATCTACCTGAACTTCCTCATCTTCAAAGATGGGAGCTCCTTCTTCATCATCACCTGAAAGCTCAAATGCAGGGGTTGTGCAAGGCATAGATTTATCAAAGGAAACTTCACAGGTCTCAACCACTTGCTTGTTATCGAGTATCCACACTCTATATGCCCTAGAGCTAGAGGCGAACCCAAGGAAAATACCATCCAAGCAGCGAGATTCAAATTTGTCCAAATGCCCCCCTTTTTGAGCACAAAGCATCTGCAGCCAAATGCATGCTGGTGCTTGATACTGGGCTGCCTACCAAACCGTAGCTCGTACGAAGTTTTCCCTAAGAAAGCTCGTAGTAAGTTGCGGTTGGCAATGTAACAGGCCGTATTCATAGCCTCAGCCCAAAAGAGTCGTGGAGTCCTATGCTCATCAAGCATCGTCCGCGCCATCTCCACAAGTGTGTGGTTCTTTCGTTCCACAACACCATTCTGAGGTAGGGTATAACGAGACGAGAATTGGTGATCAAGACCTAGGTCACGATAGAAGGTTTCGAAATGAGAGTTACGAAATTCTCTGCCATTGTCGCTGTGGATAGCCCTCATGGCCTTAGGACTCTTATTTCTTAACCTCAAGACCAGATCCCGAACAAAACCCAAAGCCTCATCTTTGAATTCTATGAAGAACACCCACGAATAGCGAGAAAAGTCGTCTACAACAACAAGCACATACCACTTCCCACTGACCGACTGTACTCGAGCAGGACCAACCGTGTCCATATGCAGCAGCTCACCCGAGTAAGAGCTCATCACCTGATTAACAGGTGCATGAGAAGTGGCAACCATCTTGCCATGATGACAGGGGTGGCATACTAAGTCCTTTTCTGCTTTCAAATTGGGCAATCCTCGAATCAGACCCATCGAGCTCAACCTGGCAAGCAGATCAAAACTCAAATCGAGCAGCCGGAGTCCAAGATCCATATGTCCTCCAGGCCTCGATCCTGCAAAATCAAGGAAAGCGAGAGTGAGCAAATGGTTCGGCACTGGGGTTAGTGAAACTGCTGAACCAGTGCTGAGCCATCTGCTCCAAGGTAGGAAATGCAGAGTCAAAGTAAGCATCACGACGATCTGGGTACCCACGACCTCCAAAGCGTGAGCTCTCAAACCCTCTACCAAAGCCTCAGTCACGAGGTCCATAGCCGCGCTGAAAACGACTAGGAGCTCGGCCGGCAAAGCGTCTCTCACCAATAGGAGCACAGGCCTGAAAGCCGCCTCCTCTCTCACCACTAGCAAAACGGTCTCTGATCTCACCGCTATGAAGAGGATCTTGCCTACCACCTTGGTAGAACTGATCCTGGTTTTCCCTGGCTCTCTCCTGCCTCTCTACCCGCTTCCTCCTAAAGCAAAACTCCTCCAAGTGACCATTCCGCTAGCAAAAATCACAGTGGTAGACAGGTCTCTTGGCCATAGGCTGGGGCTGGGTCTTGGGCTTCTAGTGAGGTGGTGAAGCCTTGGGTGGTGCTGGCTACTAGACTTGGTTCTTGCCAGAAGGCTTAAGCACTTCTTCTACTATCTTGTCTAGCTTGGCTTGTGGTGGCTTGGGTGTCCAATATGACTTCCTTGGGGTAGCCTTGAGATGCTCATGGTAAACCCCATCAACAGTAGAGTCAGGCTCGGGAGAGGCAGTGTTAAGCTTGATCGGGGCACTCTTCTTCTTACCCGAGGTACTACACTCTCCAAACCCAAGTCCACTTGAGTCACCCTCACCACGCTTGTTCGCCTCTATGATCATCCTAAGCTGAGGTTCCCTGGCATACATGCAGCTCAGCACCTCTCTCAACCTACAGTTGTCCTCTTCAAGGATCAACTTCTTCTTTCCCAGACCCTCCAGAATCAAAGTCTGGGCAGCACAAGTGGGACAGTCTAGAGAGGGAATCACAGGACCAGACTTCTCAAGCCACCTAATGGTGGCATCTTTCTCCACCAACTGTAGCCTCAAAGTGAGACAACTCTCACACGTATTAGGGGGTGATGAAAGCACCTCAAGGTCAGCTCTCACCTGGTCAAGCTCACTCCTCAAGGTAGGATAGACCTTGCACGTACCCAAAAGCGTGGGTCTAGCCCTAAGCTCCTCCAACTCCTTGAGCTGCTCCTCACACTTCACCTTCAGCTCAGCTATGTCAACAGCTAGGTGGAGACAAGACTCACACTCAAGCACCTCACTCAAGGTAGGCTCATCCAGTTTAGACTGCAGCTTGCCAAACTCAATCTTCTGCCTATCCATCTCCTCTACCTGATGAGCATACTTGCTCTTCTGCTCACAAAGGTTACTCATGAGGGACTCACAGGTAGGGCACTCAAGGTCACTAGGCTGGGCTTACACACTCTTTAGCCTCTCAATTTCAGCCAAAGCATCAGCAAGCTTAGCTTTCTGCTTCTGCAGCTTCTTGGCTGCCTTCTCCAACAACTTATCCTTGGCTTTCAACTCACGACTATTTCTCTCCAGTATATCAAGGATCTTAGCTTGCTCAGGAGTTACCTCTTCATCGGAGGAGTCATTGTCATTTCCCTTGTCGTCCTTGTTCTCAAGCGCCATGGAGCAAAACGACCTCCGGTTCACCTTGTGCTTGCGCTTGGACTTGGTGGAGACGAAGCAGAGGCCAGCTGGACCGCCTTGGTCCCTCCTCTTGTCCCGCTTGGTGATGATCTCCTCATCGCTTGAGCTTGACGAGGACGAGGATGAGGAGGAGGATGATCCGCTACAAAGACGACCAAGCTCGGCGAAGAAAGCCTTGTCCCACTTCCGGTTGTCCTTCTGGTAGCTCTTGAAAGCCTTCTTGAAGTTCTTGATCTTGCCGGAGCGGTGCTTGGTGTGGTCGCGCTCGCCATAGTCATGCTTGCCGGAGCAATGCTTGCTGAAGTCGCGGGAGTGGTTCTTGCCCTTCTTGTAGTAATCATTCTGCTTGTTCGGGCACTCGGCGAATGAAGTGGCCGACCTCTCCGCACTCAAAGCACTTGGGCTTCTCGCCCCTCCTCTTGCTCATCCGGTTGTCATAGGTGCGCTGAAAGCGACTAGACACCATGCAAAGCTCATCATCCCCAAGTGACGCCAACTGCTCCTCTGTCACAGACATCAAAGCAGAGAACAAAAAACCGTGAAGTGGGGGGTTAGTAGCAACTTTCTTGGAGCTGGAAGCAAAGGCCAGGTTCTTGGAGCTGGTACTAGTGAGCATATCTGTCATCTGGTAATCAACCTTTGTGGCCTTGAGCTTACTGTAAAGCTCCTCAACTCCCAAGGTGTCATACCCTATAGACTCAAGAATGGAGTTCTTCTTGATCTCCCACACATTCCTGTCCAAGAAATACATCAGCTTGACAGCCTGCTGATGGTCAGTGTATGGGAGAGCAGCGGGGGTAGAGTTGACATAGAGCTAGTTGATGATCGACCGAAAACGACCAAACAAGGACATCCACAGACTCTCCCAGCTTCTGAACAAAGTTCTCATACTCGCGCCGGTAACTCTCAACAAGCCGACCCTTGACTGTCACCGTCCCCTCATGATGTGTACTGATCAAGGACCAGATCTCATGGGCGGTATCAAGGTGGCTCACCCTCTCATAGTCCGCCGGACCAAGTCTAGAGAAGAGAAAGTTCACCGCCTTGTAGTTCGTCTCGTGCTGAGAGCCGATGTGGTACGCTCAGCAATGGGGAGCACCGTGAAAGTCGTACTCTTTGTAGCATTCCATATGTCCTCGCTCTGCCTAAGCAAGAAAGCTTTCATCCTACCCTTCCAGTAGGGATAGCCATCCGAGCCGAGAACTGGAACATTCCTAGAGTGCGCCATAGTCGCTACTGGTTCCTCACCAGTAAAGGTATGAAGAAACCTAACCGGCTCTGATACCAATTGTAGGACTGAGACGTGCGACTAGAGGGGGGTGAATAGGAGCACTTTAAAACTCAAATTCACAACTCCCCAAAACTGATGCTTAAGAGAAGAACTACACACCATCCACTGATCAGATACGTGTCTAGCAGCTCAAGGCTGCCGTCCACTAAGAGGATACGCACCAAGTGAGAAAAACCATGAGCCAACTCAACAAGGGCACCGAGGCAACAAATCTTGCAAAAACCGCCACACGACACTCACTGCACCAAAGTGCATAGAATAGTCTGTAAGTGGGGAATGTAAAAATCTGAAGAAAAATACAGTGGAAGAAGTAAACAGCGAAACACAGCTGCAATCCAGGCAGAGCCGGACTGTCCGGTAGTAGGGGCCGAACTATCCGATGGCACCGGATAGTCCGCTCGCCTCTGCCGGACTGTTTGGTGGGAAGTCCTGGACAGACCCCAACACCGGACTATCCGGTGGGCTTTGTCGGACTGTCCTGTCGAACCGGATTGTCCGGTGGCCTCTGCCGGACTGTCCGGTAGAGTCACACACAAGGGGTTTTCACACCCAAAACTGACCAAATCTTGTCCAATCTTTACGAGATTTTGCATAGGCTACCTGGACCCTATTCCTAAGCTTTTCCCAACAGATCAACGCAAAATGACTAAGGGATCAGTGGAAATTTTACATCTCGTGAGATGGCAATCTTTGGGCAAAAAGGGGAAAACTCAAGATGAGCTTGCTTGTGGCAATCTAGCAAGATTGAGATGAACTAAGTCATAATCTCCACGTCCTAGCAAGTCCAAAAGAGCCAAAATATTAGGATTAACTCATGGGCAAAGCAAATCACCAAAAGCCCTTGAGTTTCATCCAAAAATCAACTAGAACGGGGGACGGAGATGGCTGCACACATGAGCACGAATTGGGGATGAATCTTGCCTTGATTAGATGTGGAAATCAGTGCTTACAAGGTTCAACTCAGGCTACCACCCTTCATCCTCCCACTAACGCAAAGTACTAGCCTAGGGGACTCTCAAATCCTAAGCTAAGCACCCGATTTGATCTCTAAGCTCTTGGCTGGTTGGAAACTAAGCCTAGGGTTTCTAGACATGGAAGAGTCTAGTAAATGACCAGCCACTTAGGTATTTATAGCCTTGGCCTAATCGACACATTTTACACTAAGACCTCTATATTACAGAAACGCCCGTTGGGGCCAAAACGGAAAAGACTCGACTTTCTCGGGGACGGACGACCGCGATGGAGTCTTGATCTTCTTCGCCTGCAAGCTATCTCCTGGATGACGTCCACGTGGCCAGTAGTCCAAATCCGCCAATCGACCCCCGGTTTTGAAGTCAGAAACCGGAAAACTTTAGGGTTTCCTTCCTGGGCCTGGAACGGCCCACTCCACTCTATATGGGCGAAAATGAGCCCATTCGCCGAGTCTGGTAACATGGTTGTAGGGTGGCGGATTTGAGCGAATCCACAAGCGCCCTCGCCCGTCTTCACGCTGTGTACTTGGGTTGGAGCACTGCGGTGGCGCCGGCCTCCCCAGTCTATCGGGGTTGCCTCACAGTCTTCTGAGGTCTTACTCCTGCTGTCGCCATGCCGCCCCTTCGTGTACTGAACTCCCATGACCGACCGACGTCGAGCTTGCCTCTGGTCCTTCGGAGGGCTTCCTTCTACCTCCCATCTATCGGAGGGCCTCCTATCCATCGGAGGTCTTGTGCCCAAGTCCTTCTGGGTCTTTGGCTTCTGTTGACAATCGCTCAACACTCCAAAGGCAATGGAGCCGGTCCATTGGCTCTCAACAGAGACAGAATATATAGCAGTCAGTGCTTGTTGTGCCGAAATTCTATATATGAAGTGAGGACCGAAAGAGCGATCTAGAGGGGGCGTGAATAGGTCGACACCGAAAACCTAAAACCCTTCTCACACCGTTCAAGATCATGTAGCAAGCTGATCATAATATTTAGGGTAGGGTTTGGAATATATGACCGCGCCTCTTATCGGTGTCACACCATACCAATTCTTGAAGAATTCATCCATCTCGGCTGATCCATTATTGAAAGAAAAACCAGCCGAGCCGGCCTTATTCTGTATCGTGCCTGCCAGTCTGCGACCTCATTATCATTGGTCTTCTCCTTCTTCATCACTGGCTAACTTGTATGTTGAGCTTATTTGACTGATGGTGGTCGTTGATAGGGCTTCTCCCCTTCCTCTAATGGCCTATACTGGAGCTGACATATGTAGCTGTCAGATAGGTATGTAGGAGGTTCATCATATATGGTAGGATGATCTTTTGGAGCCTTGGGTGCATAAAAGACAAATTCTGCCTTGGTACCGTCTGGTGCATTGATTGGCAGCATATTAAGGGGTCGAGTGTGGAACTTGGTTTCCAAGTTGAAAGTGCCGATCATTGGCCCAACATCCTAGGTGTAGTCATCAGCCAACACGGAATGGACAACCCTTGTAGCATTGTTATCCATTGAGTTGAGAAGAACTTCGGATTGTCGTAGCATAGCATGTGAGATCATAGTATTCATCTCGTCCTGAAGTCCTCTGGTGCGCTCTTCTGATGACACAGTGAGATCCACGCCATCAAGCAACATTTCTGGATGCCCTATGGACCTGACTTTGCCGTTTCGTCCAGGTGAAGTGATCAAGAACTTCCTCTGCTAGCTCTTACAGTACTTGATCATAAACCCTTTTGAATTCAGGTGGAAGTTCTTCAAGCGTGGGCAGAGATGTCTTGTCTTTTGGCCAAGTATCAGGACTGTGGTGGGCCAAAATCTTCTTCAATGTATCTCCCGCCATGACTTTTCGTTGACAAGACTAGTCCCACCGGGCATGCCAAAAGTTTGTTGCACCCAGATACCAGCGGATGGTGTGGTCCAGACGCTGGACACATAGAGGGAGCCGAGATCGCTTGCTACTATGGTCATCTCCCTCGACTGCGGCTCCGATTGGCTGCTAGCTGGAGAGCCGATCAAGTCTCTTGGGCTTGTGGTGGTGCAGGCGTGCCACCTAGGCTTGACCTTACAGCTAGAAAGTTTGTGTGTGGGATGTGGCGGCTGTCTCCTGTTCTCCTTGAAAAGCATACACAACAGATCTAAACGTTAAATACGTGCCTGATTGCTAGGATCGGCAATACGGGAACTAGGGAGGCCCCATCGGCTAAGGAGTCGATGCTCTGTTCGTCCAGCAAATGTATAAATATGATAATAACTGAGATAACAAGCCGCATCCATGGGAAAAATAAGAATAAAAATCTATCTAACGCATGGTGAGCATGGATAGACAGGGAGCTTGAGATACGTCGGTCTATCGGCATGTCGTGTGCACGTATAGCAGCAGACACATCGTGGATTGTAACAAGCAATGAGGTGACATATAACAAGCTATACTAGAACCGATCTAATGATGTAAAGAACAAGAAATATAAGTAGATCGATACAAGTGCGAGATAAATGATGGATCTGGCAACAAGCGAAGCTTTCTGCTAGATTCACCGGGATAAACAACGGATCCCACGCCAAGCTAGGCTTAGCGTGAGGTTCATTGGGGTAAATAACAGATCTCGTGCCTCGGCACGGGATTCGCCAGGATAACTAGCAAACCGTGCCATCAAAAACGCTTCAGTATATGGTTCTCCATATGGCTCACGCCCTAATGCCCTAACGAAGTAAATCATTAAAGCAGCATGATGATTACTTTGAAAACCCTAGTTGCATAGGGGTGGCGATGTGCCGAAAGAGAGGTTGGAGGCACATAGCTGCTTGGAGCGTAATACCGTCGATTTATTATGTAGAACATAGGTACATATTTATAGTCCGTAGACTGGGACGATAAGTCCGACTCTTTCTATCTCTAAACAAACCCTAGCTTTAACTAAGCTAACTCTAACTCGACTTGAAAAATAAAAGATACATGGCCCGTAGGCCTTGGAATCGCGTCTTCCTTGGACGATCAATCTTCAGCCCATCAGTCGATCCGTGCTCTATAGATCGGCTCTACTCAGCCCATTTAGCCGATTCGGCCTGGCTACCAAGCGGCTAAATTCTGGCGGCAACACTTGCATCCCTTCAACTCCTCGGCTGGTATTATCTTATGACCCGACAACAATTCCAAGTACTTCTCCTTCAGCAGCAAGTCGAAGATCTTTTCAGTCTTGGTCACATCAAAGTCGTAGCCAGCGGGCGCTTCTAGATGCTTGAGTCATTAGGAAGGCAATGGTTGCTTTGGCTTAGCCCATTGTACTACTGCCACCTTGGCCTCCTTATCTGCCTTCATCTTGCAGGTATGTGACAGTTCTCCGTGGCCTCGCTTGAGATTGTTCTCTGTGTGTGCACTCATAGACCGCTACATTCAACATTAGATGGTAGATGGAATTGAAATCCGTTGGCCCATAAGCGAGCTTGACAGTCGGCTGTAGGCCCTTGTATGCTATCTCAGCCAGGTTCTTTTCTGATAATTGCTGCAAGTAGCATCTGTTCCTAGCCTCTCTGAAACGCTGAATGTACTGGGCAATAGACTCACTAGGGTGCTGATGGATTGACATAAGGTCTGTGAAGGTAGCTTCTTCTATGCCCAAGAAGAATCGTACGTGGAATAACTCTTCCATTTGTTTCCATGTTGTAATGGACCCAGGCGCCAATGACGTGTACCATCCAAAAGCTGGTCCTTTTAGAGACAGTGAGAAAAGCCGAATTTTCATATAATCGGCCGATGACGCAACCCCTAATTGAGCCGTATATCAGTTAATGTGCTCCACTATGCTGGTGTTGTCGTTACCACTGAACTTGGAGAATTCTGGTACCTTAAATTTGGGTGGGGGCGGTAGCTGATCGTAGTACTCAGGATATGGCTTCGAATAGATGACAACGCCTCTCACCAGTGTCACACCATACCGGTTCTTGAAGAACTCATCCATATCGGCTAGGAAAGCCGATCCATTGCCAATAGAAAAACCGGCATGGTTAGTAACAACCGGCCCTATTCCATATCGTGCTTGCCAGTCAACGACTTCATTATCGTTGACTTTCTTCTTGCCGCCACCTGATTGGGTTGTATGTTGAGGTTGCTTGATTGGTGGCGGCCATTGGTACGGATGTTCCGCTTCTTTCAACGGCATGTATCTGAGCTAACAAACATAACTGTCTGGAATGCATGCTGGCGGCTCGTCAAAAACAGTAGGATGATCCTTCGGAGCCTTTGGTGCATACAAGACAAATTCTGCTATAGTACCATCTGGCGCGTTGATCGGCGGCATGTTGAGGGGTCACGCGTGGAACTTGGTCTCCCAGATAAAAGTGCCGATCGTTGGCCCAACATCTTGAGTGTATTCACCAGCCAGCATGGAGCAAACTACTCTTGCAACATTGTTGTCCGTTGAGTTGAGAAGAACTTTAGACTGACATAGCAATGTGTGCGAGATCATGATATTCATCTCATCCTGAAGTCCTCTGGTACGTTCCTCCGACAGCCCAGTGAGATCCACACCATCAAGTAATGTTTCTAGATGCCCAGTGGACCTGACTTTGCCATTTCGTGTCCAGGTGAAGTGATCGAGGAGTTCTTTAGCTAACTCTTCCAGAATTTGGTCATAAACCTTCTTATGTTCCTCTAGAAGGCCTCAAGCTTAGGTGGGGCGTCTTTGCCTTTCGGCCATGTAGAAGGATCATGGCGGGCCGAAATCTTCGTCGCCGCCCTTCTTCTTGGACGGGTCTCCTAACATGGCTTGGTGAAGAGGTTGACTAAGATGAGTCCCACCGGGAGTGACAAAAAGTGTGTTGCCTCAAGATACTGATTGGGGTGTGGTCCTGTGACGGGGCACACTGAGGAGCCAGAGATCGCATCGTTGTACGCTCGTCTCCCTAGGCGCGGCTCCGATCGGCCTCTCGTTGGGGAGCCGATCAATGGTGTGTGGTGGTGCGGGTGTGCCACCTGGCTTGATCCTGCAGCTAGGACGGTGGTGTGCAAGATGCGGCGGTTGTCTCCTGTTCTCCCTGGAAAGCTTACACAACAGATCTAAATGTTAAATACATGCCTGACCGCTATGATCGACAACACGGGAGTCTATGAAGTCCCATCGGCTGAAGAACATATGCTACGTAGTCCAGGAGATGCATAGATGTAGTAATAGAAATAATAACAAGAACAATAAACCGCATCCAAAAGATAAAACACTGCCTAAATACATGATATAACAGATCTGCATAGCCAGTTCAGCTTTCAACCAGGATCCCCAAAGACACCCATCCAGATAAATAGATACAAATTAAGGCATGGATAGATAGGGTGCTTGAGATATGTCGGTCTATCGGCATGTCGTGTGCACGTGCAAAAGCGGACATGTCGTGGATTGTAACAAATGATTAGGTAGCGTATAACAAGCTAAAGTAGAACCGATCTACTAAACATGAAGCATAGACACATAAATAGATCGATACGAGTGCAAGATAAACGATGGATCTCGCAACAAACGAGGCTTGCTACGAGATTCATCGCGGTAAACAACGGATATCATACCAAGCTAGGCTTAGCATGAGATTCATTGGGGTAACTAATGGATCTCGTACCAAGCTAGGCTGGACACGAGATTCATTATGATAACTAGCAAACCTGTGCCATCAAAAACGCTTCAGTACACGGTTTACCATGCGGCTCACGCCGTAATGCCCTAACGAAATAAATCTTTAGAGTAGCATGGCGATTACCTTGAAAAACCCTAATTGCTCAAGGGTGGCAATGCGCCAAGAGTGATATTGGAGACACGAGCTGCTTGGAGCGTAATGTCGTAGTTTTATTACGTAGAACTTAGGTACACAATTATAGTTTGGAGATTTGGACATCAAGTCCGACTCTTTCTCTAGCAAAACCCTAATTTTAACTAGACTAACTCTTAATCCGACTCGAAAAATAAAAGATACATGGCCCGTAGCCATTGGAGTCGCTTCTTCCTTGGACGATCATCTTCAGCCTATCAGCCGATCTTGTGCTCTGCAGATCGTCTTTGCACAGCCCATTTAGCCGATCTGGCTCAATTATTTGGTGGCTAAATTCTGACGACAACAGGTTCCATCAGGTGCAAGTGTTTATCTAGGAAGTGGTTTCACGATTCTTGATTTGTGTGGGCAACATTTTTCACTTTGTTTTTGGTGCGTATGTAATGTTATGTGTTATAATGATCTTTTAATTATATTATTTTCACTTTGTATTAGGTAGGTATACGATGTAAATTAATGAGCTTCCTAATTGCGTTGAAAATTTCCTTTTACCTCTTAATCAACGTATGGGCATAGACCTAGTGAAACATATAATGGATTATATATTTGTGAAATTAACAAAATTTTAAACAAAACTACTTTCTATTCCTAAGATACATGCATGTCCCGATGGACCCAAATGATACATAACGCCACCACTACGTAGGCGGCCCATTAAGCTCATGTTGCCGCCAGAATTTAGCCTGCCTGGTAATTGGGTTGGATCGGCTAAATGTGCTGAGCAAAAGCCAATCTCTAGGTCAGGGGATCGGCTAATGAGCTATAGTTGGTCGCCTAGGGAAGAGGTGATTCCAAGGCCTACGGCCCATGTATCTTTTATTTTTCGAGTCGGATTAGAGTTTAACCCAGTTAAAAGTTAGGTTTTGATATAGGAAGAGTCGGACTTGACGTCCAAGTCTATGGACTATAAATATGTACCTATGTTCTACGTAATAAACCGACGACATCACGCTCCAAACAGCTCGTATCTCCAACCTCTCTTTCGGCGCATTGCTACCCCTACTCAAACTAGGGTTTTTCAAGGTAATGGTCAGATCTGTTGTGTACGCTTTTCAGGGAGAACAGGAGACGATCACCGCATCCAGTGCACAACCTTCCTGGCTGCGAGGTCAAGCCAGGTGGCACGCCCGCACCACCACAGCCAAATTGATCGGCTCCCCTGCGAAAAGCCGATCGTAGCCGCATTCAGGGAGACGATGTGTTGCAGCACGTGATCCCCAGCTCCCTCTGTGTGCCCTGTCCCCGGACCGCCCCGCCCACCGGTATCCGGGTGCAACAGCTCCTCAGTCGATCCGACGTCGACTCCTAGTCTGGCTAGAATTTGGCGGCAACAGGAATTTGTGAAGATATCTGGATGGAAGTGTGGGAGGATTTGTTGGGATTAAATTTTAAAAACAAGTTTTAACAACTCGCAGTGATTTAATGTGGTGATTTTAATTTGATGGATTTTTGGGGTGTCAAATGCGGTTCGGTTTTGGCGGCTCTCACCGTCTCTGCTCCGTCACCCATCTCCAGCCTCCACCGTCGGCTGGCAAGCTCCTGTGATCCCTCCTCTAAGGCTGCCGGACACCGGACATTCCTCCCAACCCCAAACCCTAAGCCCACTGCTAACCTTGTCAGCGATGGCGACGCTTGGCGGCGGTGCTAGAGTGGACTATGGGATCCGCGGGGCTCGTGCTACGGCGCCACTGCGATCCATTCGTGGCTTAGTGTTTCTGATCAAACAACTGTGCATAGGTCAACCTAAAGTATGAAGCAGGTGGGCTAGAAAGAGTCTCCTGGTCCAAAATATACGGATTGGATGGAAACATTTTTTGAGAGACAGTTTCCATCGTAGCGACGTGTAGTCTTAACGACATGTTTGGGAGGTAAATCGGGCAACCAAAATACTCTCTTTGTATTTAAATATAAATTACGGCTGACACCTTTTCCAAAACTTCAATCATTCATCTTATTCAAAACATTGGTATAAAAATATAAGAAAACAAACTATGCTCAAATTCTCTACAATGATTAAAGAAATCATAATAAGATAAATCATAATAAATATTAAATGAACCTAGGCTTTGGAGGTAAATCCGGCAACCAACATAGCAATGGGACAGGCCTAGGGTCGATACTGAAATCCAGTCCGGAAATCCTATATATCTTCCGGAAGTTTGTAACTCATGCCATCTTCCGCTTTGAGAATCGTTCATAACGTAACGTTGAAATAGTTTATCTAAGATGTTGAATAAGATTTGAATAAATATTGAAGCTGTTGCTATATGATGTTGACTATGTTTTATTGACTTACAATGCCTTGGGTATCGGCTTTTAGATTTGTGTACGAGTATGATTGTTGATCTCGTTTATTTATGATGTTAAATAACATTTTACAAAATGTTGAATCTATTGTTTTAAAATGTTGACTACATTTAGAGATACTAAAGCGCCTGGAGCTTCTTGGCGCTCGGGGCAGCTCCGCCCGCTCCCCGCCGCCGGCCGCCCGATGCGCGGACGTGCGGCTGGCGCGCGCCGGGGAGCCGCTCCGGCTGGGGAGCAGGGGCGCGCCACTCCGCCCCGGAGCCGCTCTTCGTGCGG
Source organism: Paspalum vaginatum (assembly GCA_030272315.1). Lineage (NCBI taxonomy): Eukaryota > Viridiplantae > Streptophyta > Magnoliopsida > Poales > Poaceae > Paspalum > Paspalum vaginatum. The sequence continues at coordinate 23,110,711 of CM059017.1, forward strand.
CCCTCGCCGTCTCCCGCCGCGGCCACGCCGGTCCTCGCCGCCGTCGCCCGACGCGTGCCCGCGTGGACCCCCGTGCACCGCTGCGGCTGGAGGTGGCGGGCGCTCGTTGGTTGTGAGTCGCCTGCCTCGTCCTTCGGTGCTGTGGTGACAGTCCGCCTCCGTCCTCCCGCGCACCGTTGGCGACAGTGTGCAGTATGGCGCGCCGGACGTGGTTGGCCGGCGGGACGACGCCATAAGGGCACCCCCGGTCGCAGCGGCTCCTTGGCATTCCCACAGTTCACCCAGGTGTCCTCCATCTTTTCCATTTTGCTCTCCGTCTTCGCTTGGTCGCCGGCCGGCTAGGGTTCGACGGCCGCCGCCGCCACCACGCCCATTGATTTCGGGCCCTGGCGTGATTGTCGACCTCCTGGGCCGGTGGATTCGTAGGTTTTTGTTACTGGCCCTGCCTCTTCCTCTTCCTCTTTCGGTCTTTCCCTTCCAATCAGCCGTGCCGGTGGAGCGGCACGACGCTCGTGTGGACCGGTGGTGGCGCAGACGCTTGCGCAGGCGGCGGTCTCGGTGTGGCCGCGCCCGCCGTTCCACGCCCTCGTGGGTACTTGCTAACCCTGCTCCTCTCTCTCTCCGTCGTTGCCCCTATCCCCATCTCCACGAGCAACAGTGGCTTAGACCTGTGTCGGCGCGGCCGAACCTACGGTGGCCGCCGCGCCGTCCCTTGCGGCACCGCGTGTGACGCCTTGGAGTGGCGGTACCTCGCGGGCCCTGCTTAGCAGCAGCAGCGGGAAGGGGAAGAGGATGGGGCCCTTGCAGCCACGGCAGGATCCATCCCTGTATAGACGGCGAGGTAGGCCTCGTCTCCCTTCCTTCCCTTGCTCCTCCCTGCCTTCCTCCTTTCTGTCTGCCTCCATCTTTACCTTCCTCCTTCCTCGCTGCTTCCCTCCTATTCTTCCTTCCCTCCTTCATCGCTGCATCCCTCTTCTTCGTCTCTGCCTTCCTTCTTCCTCTCTGTGTCCCTCCTCTTCCTGTGTGTCTGCATTTTTTTTTGTTCCACTGCATAGTCATACAGCTGTATGAATCTAGAGTGGGATGATGCATATAGCTGTGTGGATCTATAGCGGGGAAGGGCACCAAGGGCATGGAGGGAGAGGCTAGGGTCTCAAGCAAGCCCAAGATGTGCTCCCAGCACTTTGTAGTGCTCCACCTGGTGGTTTAGGTTCCACTCTCATCTCCTGCACCACCTGCTCTCTGTTCACCTTCCCTAGACACAGATCGATAGAGGTAAGGAGCAGCCAGTAGGTTCCTGCATTTGCAGCATTTTTGTCCCTAATCTGCATCAGAGGGGCAATGTGCAGTAAGCCAATGAACATGAGGTTAGATTCCTTGTCGTTGTCATGTTCTGTATTTTCAGCTATGCATATCGGTACAGAGTGATATACTGCCTCTAAAATCAATAGAATGAAGCTCCGAGTCTCACACAGTAAGCAGTAAGGCCTAAGTACTCTTTTGCCCATTTAGTGTTTGAGCTTAGTGTTTTTTGTGTGTTATTTTTGCACTGTATAGTTTACGGGATGTTATTTACATGCCTTGGTTGGTGGAACTTGAATCTGCAAGGCATGAGGTTAGGGAAGCTGGTGTTGCACAGTTTATCCTCAATTAGATGGCATAATTGTTTCCTCTTAAGTTTGAGCGTGCGCCACAGCAGATTGCGTTATCACTTCCAAGATATTTTTATGTATTTGTTTACCATTAATTTCTATATGTATTACTTTAGTTTGGTGGTGCAGGAGCTTAACAGTGATGGTGTTCCTTTCAGCGTTGTCAGATATAGATGCCTTTTGATGGTGCTATAAGATAAGTTCCTCCTTCAAACCTGGTTCTGCATTTTGTTTGTTGGCTATCACACTGGATTGTTGTTAGGGATAACTGGATAAGGGATGGACTATAGATTGCAAATAGGCTTTGAGTAGTAGATAAGAATCAGTATAGGGTGGTGGTGGTGTGCCTGCACTCTGTAGTTTGGAGACGCTCGCATTGCAGGTCTATCATTGATCTCAGGGGTTTACAGCGCATATATACTTTTTGAAGCAGTGTGTTGCCAGCAATGTCTACTTTTACTCAGGAGAGCCTCCAGTAGTGCTGGCATGTTATATGCTTACATATACCTATACCTTCTTTTCATGTTTATACTATTTGGGTTAGCCACCGTTCAGGCTTTGAGATTTCTTTGAAAACATATTGCTTTGCCTTATACCGGTGATGTTTGAAAACCAGAAAAATGGATGTTTATATAGTTTGCAAATAGAGGTCTATGTGTCATAATGGTTTTCCTTGATCTAATCATGGTGCTGAATTTCTTTCATCTATGATGACGCCAGTAATGTTTATTTATGAACCCAGACTATGTATGCTTATTTTTATTATGAGAAATATATGCTTATTTAAACAGGTTGCTACTGTTTTGTGGGGCTGAATTTAAATAACCTGTTAGATATAGATCTTGAGCAGTTTGGATTTAATATAATCACAGCTTCTATTGTTGGCATCTCCCATCATTTACAGAAAAGCAGGTTAATTAAGTAGTTTTGCATATGAATATGTCCATGTATTTCTTTCGCCCAATTGAATTATCTCTGTAGAGATTTTCTGCATAAATGATGAGCATGTGATGTACCTCTGCAGTTCCTAAATCAGGAGGCAAGAAGTGCGAGATGTGTGTGTGCAGTTTCCTCTTTAATAATCCCTCCTAGATGTCCATTTCAATATTTGTATTTTAGTGGTTCACTGGTTCAATGTATTCACTGTAATTCTTTAGGTCTTCAACACACAAATAATTACACGTTAATGTTATTCAATAGAAACGGCAATTATATTTACTGCCATCACTTATCATGGCATATAACTCCTGTTTATTGTTTCCTAAATACTTCTTGGTCCAGAGAAAAATTAATTTGCGAAGAACTATATGCAACTATATTGTATTCAAACCTAGACTTTAGTGTGTCTCTGCAGTTTATAACATAGCTGATCAGGTCATACAACTCTAGAATCGAAGAGGTTAGTGGCTAAAAAGGACTACAGGCAAGTGAACTGTGCACAATCTGGTTGTATTATACTATTATATATATGATGCTTTATGTGTCTTTAGATTGTGCCTCCATGATGACGGCTAGGGTGGTGTAGGACTGCGGAGGTGGCCGTTGCCATATCAAGTTTCCTGGGTGGATGAGAACAGGCTGCAGCAATGCAACAGCGTGACGGCAGATCAAGTCTTAGCCGGTTAACAAGCAGTTTACTGACGCCGAGAAACCCTGCCCAGAGCCAGAGAACGTTGTCCTCGCAGACTCCAGCTCTGTCGTACGTGGCTAACCCTTTGCTGCTCAGTTTAAATTGTCCCTATATATTCCATTTATGTTTTGTAAATTTGGTCCGATGAACAGAGCCAACGAGGTGCCGCTAAAAAAAACGCAGCTCACTGGAAGTTGTCTAAGTTCGAAGAGGTCGATGGCTAAAAAACTATAGGCAAGTATGCAGAGAGGTTATGCTAATATCTGCCTTCTCCTAGTCTCATTAGGATATGCTAATATTTCCTAAAATTGACTAAAGATAGAGATTTGATGTGCCACCACCCACTAGCTTGATCAGCTTTATTGATTTCTAGAATATGTTTGTTAAGGTTTGTACATGCATAGGCCTTACTTTGTATGAATATCATATCCTCTCCTTTGTGTGCAGTTTCTGAGTATACCTTTAGGAATATTGTGGCCGGCCTCCTTAAAGCCTGGAGGTGGTAAATTTGGGAAGTTGTACAGCTTTCCTACACTCAACGATCCAAGGATTGGTAATTACTCTGCCTGCACTAAAGTTTTCACTTTCGTAGTTCAATGTGCTTTCAACGTTGACTGTTTACTGTTTACATTCTCAATCAGTTTGCATATGTTGGGTGTGGTTTCATTGAGCAAAAAATTATAATTCATCTTCTTAATATACGTCGCTGAAGTCACTCGGTTACAGTAAACATGAAAGTATATTTTTTGTTTTCCCTATTGCTCAAAGGGTATTATTTGAAAAAAAACATGGCGTAATTCTATCGCCTCACGGTCTGTTCAGGCCGTTTGCCATGGCTGCTCATTTCCTTTGGCTCAAGGATTGTTGATGGCTGTAGGCTTAAAAATGGCCTCCCAGCTCACTTTCCATGAAACTGACTTATTCTTTTGTTTTCCATATATAAATAGTACATGTGATATATGCATATGGGATTGCTAATTAATACTGCCATGCTTTTTATGCGCTCCTACAGATAGATACACACCGCCATTTTGAGCAATGGACAACCCATGGCCATATCCTTGAACTGTTGTCTCTGTGTTTGTAAGCTTAGCCTCACCTTTTGTTTTGAAACAATGTTACCATCACGCAGAGTGCTCATAGTTTAGTACGTCTGTTTCTCCACTTCTGTGATGCAAAATAAGGATAAGGCATAAAGAAAAATTGCTTACCTTGCTCGCTTTGTTTAGAAACAATATTATATCTATACCCCTGCTATGTTTATACTCAGTATATAAAAGAATAGTTCCTATATTAGATTGCTACAACAATGCGGCCTCAAATGATATAGCATAGCAACAACAAGAACTTTGCGTGGTACCGGTGGATCCTAGAGACCAGGCATATTAATAGTTAATTCTGTTTAGTTATTCTGCTTTGCTTCATCTAGCTTAGCATGTCCTAATCTTGACCACTAACTTATATATTTGCTTTGCTGTTCTAACTGCACAAAAGATTTTATTTTTGCAAGCTTTCTGTGTGGTTGAATACACTGGTGGATGTGCTTCGCCTCAAAGGCAGGAAAAAAGAGCAATTGCTGGAGGTGAACCTCTGTTCCTGAGAATATATCCGGTCACACTGCATCTATATACTTACTAGCCCAGATTGTTGATGTATGCTTTATAGGAGTTCTTTGGTTGTTGATCAATCTTGCCAGACTTGGGTCTCCGGCTTTTGTTGTGGATATGGCCTTTTACTCAATTTAGTATTCTTAGCGTCTCTACGATCCTTCCGGTACCGGGAGCTGAATGTTAGTGATGTTATTGCAGTGTCAGTTTAGCCCCTATTGCTGGCAAGATAGAGCTGTGCTTTGTTGTTTTGCTAGCCATTTCATATGTGGCATGATGTCATGGGCCACGAAGATACGTCAAACTCAATTGCTGTGGATAGCAATTCTCAGTGTCAATTTGCAACAAGTAGTTCTACTCTCCTATGTGCTGACCAAGGCGCTGCAAGTTGCTATTTTCTTCTTGGTTTATTTTCAGTACCTGCTGTTACTTACTATGCTTTTACTTTAAAACTGCTACGATTCTATATATGAAACAATTGCAGATCTCCATGGAGTTTAGAATTAGATTTATTCTTGTATATTTTTTCCTAGACCATTGCCTCGCCCTTCAGTATGAACTGTTAGTCATCTTTTTTTATATTCTCTGTCCTCGTAGAGCATTGCCCCTGCTTCAACTATGAATTGAGCTACGTTTCTACGCTATTTACTATTTCTTTTTTATGCGCTCTAGAAAATAAAGATGTTTTATGTTAAATCGCGTAGGACGTTGATGTTTCTTATGTGCTCTAGGAAATAAAGGCAATTGTTTCATCTAATTTGTTCTCACAACGTGATGAGCTTCGATTGCCATGACAGCAGAGCACGCCAAGACTCCCACTGGTCAATGTATTGAGAGCATTGGTCCTAGAACCCCTAACACAGGTTACAGCCTACAACAGGTATCCACATCATTGGGCTTCAGTATTTGTGTTAATGCATTTACATTGCAAACCTTTAGGGTGACAAAGGATGCAGTTCGATCGAAGCTTGCATCTACCGTGAAGAGTGATAGATGCATACCTCTTCAGGGATCTAACTACAATTGGTACCTGTACACGCATGTTGTTGTTTGTGTCGCTGTTACCACTGTTCAACAAGTCACATGCCTTCACGTCCAACCATGTATACACCTATGATGATAAACATGTTGTATCCTAGGCTTACCAATTTTGCAACCACTGTATGTATTGCTACACCCAAGTCCTATCTGTCTTGTGTGTGGAAACCCTGTCGCCGTGTTTCGTAAATCTATGAAGCTCGTCTAAGTCCTATATATGCACATTGGTTTAAAGTCTTCATGGTGTTTACTATATAACTTCCTACCTCTACAGAGGTAACACGGCCTTTGTAATTACATGTTCGCACAAAATAAGTGATAATAATGCGGTCCCAAATGATGCAACAACGTGATATCCTTATACAATTATACTACATACAATGTGACCTAAACAAAGCAGCGCCAGATGCAGCGCGTGCGCAAGACGTGTTATATTTTGTTGTAAAAATATCACAACACGTTTGCCTTATCTACGGAGACTATAAATAGCATTATCAATGTAAGGTAGGAACTGAGTTTTAACCCTATGGACCACCTATGGAGCGTGACTGAGTTTTAACCCTATGGACCACCTATGGACCACGCTCGTATTTCTAAATTCTATACCTAACTTTGGTTCACCATCATCGTCCGTACACTTAGACAGATAATCACTTTACTTCCGTGTTATCTTTTGAATGTGTGCCTAAATGCTTACACAATGCCAATTTACCTAGATAGAACTCTTCATTGTTTAGCTACAATGTACAATAATCATTGATTAATAATTGCATCACACAATCTTTTAAACTCTTAATTCTACTCACGATTGTCCATTGAATACGTACCAAACGGTGTAACACGCGCGCGCGAAGCGCGCACACAAACACCAGTTACATTAATTCACCATGTATCGGTCTCGATGTGGCATGTCAACATTGGATTGTTGAAGCGGTTTATTAAGTTGTTGAATAAGGTTTAAAGAAGTGTTGAATCTAGGGATTTAAAATGTTGATTCCATCCATTTGAAAAAAAAAATAAATACTGATTATATTTATGTTAAATATCGGTGAACTATTTTTTTATGATAGTATGACATAACGATAAAGCGCTGTAGCCTTTTTATTCGCTTAAATAAAATAGTTTCATACTATTGGGTCTATTGGGCTTTAAAGATACATAGCTTAACCAACTTTTAGAAGATAGATAGGAAATTCCAAAGTCCACCTATTTTTCAATGTTTGAGATTCGTTCAGACAACTACAACCATAGGATCCATACTAAACCATATCCTTTCTCTCCCGTCTCCCTCTCTCCTCCCTCTCGTGGCCACGCCACCACCGTCGGCCTCCTGCCTCCGCTGGCCTCTCCGGCCCCGCCACTGGCCTGCCCCGCCGCGCCACCTCTGCCGCCGGTCTACCCCGCCGCACGCCACGTCGCCTCCGCGTGCGCTGCCGCTGTGCGCCGCCGCCAGGTGTCACCACCGTTGGGCGCCGCTGCCGAGCTCCGCCGCCTGATTCAATACTTCAACATTCCACGTATACTGATTCAACATTTCTATGTATAAATTGTTGAATTAGAATTTGTAAAATATTAGAATGAGTCAAATGAGATATTGAAGTAGGTATCTGCAATTGTTGAATACGTGACCGAAGTAAAAACAAGGAAAAAACTGTTATCGTGCCTTCGTGAATTTTTTTTATTTCGTTAATTTAACTATTTTCGAACTATTTCCGCTGTCCTATCCAGTCTCGCGTTCACGCTTGCCTGGTTGGTTTTCTGCACGTGCTTGATGGGCCGTGCGGTGGGCTTTCCTGCCTTCCTCATCTCCTTCCACACTCCGGCTGCACAAGCACAAGCACAAGCGAGCGTCCCGGCGGCCGCCGAACCGCAGCTCCGGTTACCGGGTTCCCGCCTTCCTTACTGTGCAGCTGCTAGCGCGGCGCGCGTGTTGCCTTTGCTTCGTCTTCCCTTGCTTCGGTGCCGCTCCGCCGCTTTCTATCTCGCCGTCGCCCCGAGTGCGCCTTGCTAAGTTCCAGGCTTCCAGCAACGCGCTGAAGGGATCTGGAAACTTCGGCAAGGATGCTTTGCTGTGTTGGACGCTTGGCCCTTCTCCTCTTCGCGCCCCTCTCTGTCTCCTTCCTTCTACTCGTCGCCGGATCGCATCAGGGCCAGGTACTAGTGTACTCCGCGCCCCTCCTGTCAAAGTCTAGATTTGTACTCGCAATCTTTTCTTGCCCCGTTGTTTCTTGATACAAACATTACTTGTTTTCGAGGGTAATTAAGCTTCGTTTTTTTGGTTAGATTCGGTAAGTAAGCAAGGATATGCATATCTGAGCTTGAGCTGGATTTGTTCGCTGCAATAGAGTAGGGCCAATCCTACTTTCTCCTGTTTATATAGATTATGCAAGCTGTGTGAGGCCAGTTCTGACCCTTAATTTACATCGTTAAAGTTTTGCCTCTTCTGCGTATGTTCATACTGATACCTGTGTTGTTTCATGCAACTATTTTTTTTCTTCTTAAATTTAGGGTTTGGGGGAAGTGATGCTTTCAGTTTTGACTTGTACAAGATTATGTAACTAGCTTTGCATGCTTATTTTGCTCTCTGAAGTGTTCATTTTCTCACAAGGACCAATTGTCTGTTAACATCTGGTTGAGCTTATCCAAATTTTACGAATGACAAAAATATGATACATACTTTGTTATCTTGCTATCCCTGTCCCAGACCTTTCAGCAAAATTTTCTTAGTTACAATTATTTTGTTGTGAGGACTGAGGAACAATAATGGTACTGCCTTGAAATATTAGAAATTCCATTGTATCCCATATCACTTGCCACGTTGTCACAACATGAGCAATTATCCTTTTCAGATGATACAGAGAATTAGGATTGATAATGCCTACCATGAATACTTCTACCAGTACAACTTATTATATGCACTTTTGTAGTGTTTGCTTCTCTGCTGTTCTCTTTGATGTTATAAGATGACTACCTTATTCTATCATTCTGTCTAATGTAGAACAGTTTTTTTATGCTCTAGGGATTCCATGAAGCTGCTGGATCCAGGTACTGTATTCGAACACATACTTTATACATGAAAAATTGTCGTGCTCTATTGTAAGATGGTCTTTGTTCTGTGCCTACCATTTTATAAATATGTCCATGACGTAATTCTCCTAAAGTAGTTCATTCCTTGACATCCTTGTAGCCCTAACTAAAGGGAAGCTGGAATTAGTTGACCTGAGAAATATTCTTTAGATTTCTGTGTAGAGTTTGAGACATGACTTCTTCTGTTTTGCTTGATTACAGAATTCGTCTTCAAAATCCCCATAAACATGAAGTGCATTGCTCAAGGGAAAGGAGCCGTGCAGCTTGGGAAGCTATTGATGAGGTAGCATATGCAATTGAACAGTTATATGTGCACTGCTGCATCCATATCAGTATCACATGGTAAACTCTATTCTTTTTGTGCAGTATTTGATGCCCTTCGTGGAAAAAGAGAAATATGAGCTCCCAAGCAAGTGTAGACTTCGTTCTGATAATGACATATTCCGGGAGCAAGAGCAACATAAGATCCATTTTGATATTAATGATTGGCGTTGTGGCTTCTGCAAGAAGGCTTTCCGGGCAGAGAAGTTCCTTGATCAACATTTTGAAAATCGGCACAACAACCTTGTGGATAATGTATGCTTATTTAACGGTCACTATATTTGTTTCATGAGTATAATGCACCATTAATCCATTAACTTTTCCGGTTGTGTCGGTTAGGTCCATCAACTTTCAAAGTGTATTTTAAGGTCCATCAGCTTTTTAAGTGGTCTATCATAGGTCCATACCCTTTCGTTTTATATTTTATTTTCATTTAGCCCCTTGGATTTTTTTCACCGTCTCACCTATTCCCTTCTGCTTCTCCCTGCGCTCATGAGACGGTGAACAAAATCTAGAGGGCCATATGAAAATTAAAACATAAAACGAAGGAGTATGGACTTGTGATGAATCACTTAAAAATTTAATGGACCCTAAAATACAATTTAAAAGTTGATGGACCTAACCAACACAACCGAAAAGGTTAATGGACTAATGGTGCATTTTACTCTTGTTTCATATATGTTTACTTGCTAGTAGCGATTAAATAAGAGGCGAACCAATTGAAACCTTACAAACTTACAGTTGTACATAATGTATAACAATCTAATCTCAACATATAATATTACGGTCCCTTTCCACCAAGTAACATTTTTTTTTGAGAAGGAAGATATTTTAAATTTCAAGAGCAATACAACGAGGTGAAGCAACGTTTTGAAAGATAAGAACTTCTGGCTTCTGTTTAACAAGAAGCGCCCAGCCGAAGGAAAAAAAACTAATCATCAAACCCATAATTGATAGAGATTGCTCTGAAATAATAGTATTTTTTACCAGCAGAATCAACTGTTGCAGTGGTGGAAGCATCCAAGACTGTCTTTCAAATTGACCTTGTATCGTGTCACTCATAAGGGTATAATCCTTTATACTTATATCATGTGATGAAAAACAAAACTATCACTTGCAAAATGAATAATGAAAGAACAAATGATAACTCATCCAACTTGTTCATGAAAAAATTGACAATCAGTGCTTGCATCGTGTAGACCTTTAGTGGAATGTTTTTCATGGACCTCATTGCACAAATAGGAATCAATATTTTCATTCTTGGGCGGAAGTTCTGTAAGATACTTGCAAGCTTTCTAGCTGGGCAAGTCTCAATTTTCAGATAAAGCCAACCATAGTTATATAATGTATAACCCAAAACTTTCCTTGGATTTAGAGCAATCTTCGGCAGACTTGTAAAAGAGAAGAGATAGGAAGAACTTTTTATAAACTTAGTCTTGGTTATGCTTTTCCACTTGAAGGTGCCAAACAAACTTATTTTATCTATTGTGGTCGATTCTACTTTATTCTTTTGCACAGAGGTGGGTGTTTAGGGGTGACTGTAGATTTCTCTTCATTAAAAAAATATTCACCATCCCTAAATAGGAAATAATAGGTTTTTTGAATTATTATGTTAGAGTGAAGGAAGATGCTTGGCAGATTTATGCGGTGCACTTCACTGCGATCTGATGATGGAGTTCAAGAAACCAAAAAGCAAATGCAATGCAGCTGCAGCTGCAAGGAATCGTCATCTTTGTGAGGTCCTTATCATTTTTTTGGAACTGCTATACATTTATTTCTTTGTTTGGTATTTTGCTATTTTCATAGGGAAAAATTTTATATAACCCTCTAACGTATAGTTAGTCGCTCACTTCACCCTCTAACCTATAAAACTGGATTTTTACCCCCTCAACTAGCGAAAACCAGACATCGAACCCCTTCGAGTGGTTTTGGTGAGTTGGCATGACAAGTGGGATAGGATAGGAATGCTAGCATGGCATTTGGGCCCAGAAGTCAGGACCACCCTTCCTTTCTCTTTCTCCTACCATGTTCTCCCTCTCAAATACGGCAAGCCGTCAACAACACCGGCGGGCAGCGGTCTCCGTCCGTGGAATTGTTGTTGGAGTAGCAGATGCAGAGGTCACTGCCCGTGGATCCTGGATGCCGCCTTGCTCACCTCCACCCTCTGATCTCTAGGCTGCCGCAGCCGCCACCTTCAATCAGGCTGCTATCCTGCTACAGTCACTCCAATCTCTCCCATCTCCACCCTCCTCCATAGCAGGTCACCGGGGAGTTGCGCCGCTGGTGTCTAGCTGCTGTCCGCCCCTAACTCTCCCTCTGCTGCTCGCACAATCCTCACTGTCCGTTGTGCTTCTCTCTCTGCCATGGCTGAGCTACTAGAGCTCAAATCGATGAAACAAGTGGAGGTAAGGGCTGCTGAGTGACTGATTTGCGTCCTTGTTCACCAGTGAATCCATTGGGTGGCTTCGTGATGCAAGTTGGGATTTGGAGGGGGATGACAGCATAGTACCATTGTTGCGGAGCCGCTGCGCTTGGGAGGAGCTTGAGAAGAGAGGAGGAAAACTGAGAGGGGAGGTAGAGTTGAGGTTGGAGATGGTTGCTATGGTCTCTCACCTTGGCCAGGAAGCTGCTGGAGAGGGAGATCGACTGGTGGTTGCTGCACAGGCGGAGAAGAGGAAAGCAGTGCTTCGCTATGCTCGGGTGAGACGAGAGCGGAGAGCCTTGGGAGCTAGGATGAGAGAGCGGGGTGGCCCAGGTTCAGGTGGCCGGAGATGGGTGACTGGTGAACTCGGACATGAGCGACGCGCAGCAACGAGCGCGGTGGCAAATGGCGAGCGCGCAGGTGAAGGTGGATGGGAATGGGGTGACTGGAGGTAGATGGGGGAGAAGAGACACTTGTATCGGGCTGACAGGTAGGCCCCACTGCCAACGTAGCAGGCTGAGCCAAGTGGACTGCCACATGTGCAAAACCACCCTCCAATACCGCTCCAGGGGGTTTTTTGTCTGGTTTCTAAAAGTTTAATGTGTATAATATCTGGTTTTGTAGTTTGAGGTGTTATATATCCTACACTTGGTACTTTAGGGGGTTATGTAGACTTTTCCATTTTCATAGCATGCAAGTTACATATCCTTATTCTGATGACTTTATTGTGCATTTGTATCTTATTATACTATTTATTTTGTGATATTTTATTTTTGCAATTGGCATTTGGCATATCTAGGTGAATTAGACAGGGCTTCCTATTTAACTCCCTATTTTTGCTGCAATACTGCAATATTTAAGTACCTATTTTTGCTGACAGAGTCTTGCAGACAGTTGTTTTCCTATTAATCAAGGTCTTTCCGCCACACGTCTTCATGGTTAGTAGATAATGTAGTAATCCTTAATTCACATTTGTCTCTTGGATGTTGATCACTTTTTGGTGCAGCTGGCATCACAAAAAATTTTCTGATGCAGCTGGATTTGCAGATTTTGTCTGATGTAGCTTGTTTTGCAGAATTCTTCTTGCGGCAATTTTGTGATGCTCACACCTGTAAACACGGCACTAAACCTTTCCCCAAAGGTGGCAGGGTGAGCAAAATTTTCTACCTGGAAACATTATACCTTATTTCCAGATGCCTAACTTATTTCAGGTTACTAAGCTTTGCATTAACCAGTGGATCTACATCTGGCAAAGCAACCTTCAAGCTGTAGATTACAGACTTTCATTTTGTCATATTTCTAAAATCCTTGTTAATAAAAAAACTCGAGCAGTGGGGGTTAAAACTGTAGGAAGATAGGATTGCGTATAATGGATGGTTGTATTGCATTGAGCCATTGGGGCGAATATATAGGAGTACAAGACTTGGGGGGCAAGGCACCACTCCGGATACATATGGTAGTCCTAGATACATAAGTCTCCTAGATAGACAATGACTAAGACTGCTAAGACTATTAAACATAGAGGACACCTAATACTGCCAATTGTACTCTAACATCCCCCCGCAGTCGTACCTGTCGCATCGCAGACGGTTAGACTGGAGAACAAGCCGAAGAGCTGACATCCCCCCGCAGTCATAACTGTGTTGCGGTGCAGAGGCAATGATTGGAGAAGAAACCCGAAAGGAGCTCATGCAGACGATAGCCCTTTGTGCCGATAGTCGAGGTAGCCAAGTACGAGGACGCGGAGCCGTTGTTGAGGTGTTAGTGCCGTGCGTAGGGTAGCTGTGGTCGATGAAGCTGTTGAGGACGCTGAAGAAGACAAGCCGACAGGTCGCAGGCGCAGCACGCGGGAAGGCCCGCAGCGCAGCCAGGATGCGCCAAGGTGAAGGTGGCGCTGAGAAGCAGCCGTAGACGAAGACGGCGACGCAATCACGGCAGTCGATGAAGGAGAAGCCGACGCCGAGGACGATGTTGTCAAACCGCTGTGGACGATGCGGGGTCCAGGTTTGCCAGGCCTGGATCGCGTCGTGGACGAAAGCACGAGCCAGTGTTGCCAGTATCGGACGTACTAGGTAGAGGGCCCCAACCATATGTGCTAGCATCTGAGAGACCAGCAGAGAAGGCCTCCACGACGATTGCGGTGCGGTATGGCGGGAGTGCTGTCGCAACCATAGTTGTCAGAGTAGAGTAGATGAAGTAGTCGAGAACGAGACGGTGACGCTGGCGACGTGGTTGTGCTAGATGAAGCGAAGAGGTAGGCGAGGCGACACATCAAGGTTCCTGTGGGTGCGTCGGCGAGAGAGCCACTGTACGCAAGAAGAGGAGCCTCAATGGCGCTAGTGGAGCGTGGCGGCAGTACTTGTAAGCGAAGAACTCGATGACGAATGTAGTGCAGACCGGCGACGGGGGGTGTCGATGCAGCATGCGGAAGCAGCGCAGAACGACGGGTGTGCCGGCGCAGCTCGCAGAGGTCGAACAGCTTGATCAGACCGTGCGCGGGAGACGCGCACTGACGGAGTCGACGGTGATGTAGATGCAACGGTGGGGGGTCGACGACGAACGGCGGCGTTGCTGCCCGAAGAGGCGACGCAGCGACCGAGGCGGCGACACGCCGCGTTGTTGCCGAGGAGGCGCTGTAGCGGCAGAGTAGACGACAGGCCGCACTGCTGCCCGAGGAGGTGATGCAGCGGCGACCCTCATGCTTGGTGAAGAAACTCGTGGCAGACGAAAAACGTCACGGGAGGGTGGTGCGTGCGCAATCGGTTGATCAGACCGACAGCGTGCGAGGCGAAGACGACGAAGGCGATGTCGATGGCGGATCCTACGAGGGCGCTGCCCCCGGCGGAGATCGATCTCCCTGGGGGCGGTGCGGCGGCGGCAGCGAAAGCCTAGGTCTAGGATTAGAAACCCTAAACTCGTGATACCATGTAGGAAGATAGGATTGCGTATAATGGATGGTTGTATTGCATTGAGCCCTTGGGGCGAATATATAGGAGTACAAGACTTAGGGGGGCAAGGCATCACCCTAGATACATATGGCAGTCCTAGATACATAAGACTCCTAGATAGACAATGACTAAGACTCCTAAACATATAGGACACCTAATACTGCCAATTGTACTCTAACAAAAACCGCCCCCATGGTTTTCAATTAAGATGGCATGAACGATTGGTCTAGGTGAGAAAGGCCGTGAATCCTTGTTACGGTAGTATGGTGGAAGAGGGGGAGGAGTAGGAGCAGGGCCTTTACTCCGTAGGTAATGGTGATCGTCGGCGGGGCGCCTCCGATCAATGGCGACCGCAAGGGGGAGACTAAACGAGAGGAGGTAGGAGATAGTAGATTGATTCTATTGCTTGAGTTTCCCTGATTTACAAAGTCCTCTATATAGGCCTACCTTTACAGCATATCTCAAGGCTCTCTGAATCTCTCGGGCCCAATAAGCCCTAACACTCCTTTAACCTTATCTAAACTTAACATGTGAAACTCTTGATGAAATGTAGCGGATCGGTCTTGCCATCAAACTTGGGAAAGTCCATCTTGTGCAAGCGGGGAGGACGGTCTTCATGGCCGCTGTGGGGTGGGGGAGGTGGCGGCGGTCGTCCCCGATTGGCGTCGAGTACGTGGTTGGCCACTTCGTGGTTGTGATGCTCCAGACGATCGATCGAAGCTTAATGATTGACCTGCTGGTTGGAGTCGAGCTTGTTTTGATGATCTTATCGAGCTTGTTGGAGTCGGACATGGTGGTGGCAGCGGAGGTGGAAGAGGAATCGGTGACTCGTGATACCAAGATGTTACGGTAGTATGGTGGAAGAGGGGGAATAGGAGCACGACCTCTACTCCGTAGGTAATGGTGATCGTCGGTGGGCGCCTCCGATCAATGGCGACAGCAAAGGCGGAGACTAGACGAGAGGAGGCAGGAGCTAGTAGATTGATTCTATTGCCTGAGTTTCCTTGATTGAGAAAGCCCCCTATATAGGCCTACCATTACAGCATATCTCAAGGCTCTCTGAATCCCTCGGCCCCAATAAGCCCTAACACTCCTTTAACCTTATCTAAACTTAACTAAAGATACAAAAGGATCTCTTATCCCTGACTTGCCCATCAACGCCTGCTGCTCGCCTGTTGACCCTCCTTGCCTCTTGTTCTGTCTTCTGCTATATTGTTGTCCCCACATAACAACCCTGGTCCCTTGACACATGAATACGCCCTCATTGGTTTGGGCCTTACACGAGGGCCCGCTCACCATGGGACGTTTCTTAACATGTGTTAACCAAGGGGGCAACGAGCGACCTTTTTTTAACCTGCCTGAAATCCGTTCCCACGGGGATTTGAATCCAGGACTTGAAAGTGCTACTAACGCTCTGCAACCATTGAGCTATAGGCCCTTTTGCAAAATCCTTGTTAATGACTTCAATATACGTTGCTAATTTTGCAACTCGGGGTTTTCAAATCATCACATAGCATTACACTTAAAATTTCAGTTTCAACTTCAAAACCATCATAGTACAAACACACACAGCTTCTTGCATCTCTCTATATCTAGATTAAGGGTCCAGGAAGATATCCTGGGAAAGATATTGTTGACCTGATAAATATTTCAGAAGGGATCCATCCCATCTCATTGCTATTAATTGCCCCTTTCTGCAGAAACAAACAAACAGGTTTTACTTGGCTCTCTGCATCTTGACGCTGATACTTTTGCCCCTGTTCTATCTCATAGTATTCTTGCAGCAGAGGTTTGTTCTACCTACTTAGTGAATAAGAACATTTCTTTTAGATCGATCATTTCCAGAATTGTCCTCATATTTTGCTGCTCAGGGAAGTGAGGAAAGGGGTGCAAGATCTAAAACAGTTATCAAAAGTTGGGCATAAGAAAAAGCCATCCTAATTGTAAGTACCCTCTGAACCCAAACGTCCTAGAATATGTATTCACCATTTTGATTTTAGAAACTAACGAGTAGCTATCCTGTGAATGTCGATCTCTCATGTTTTTATTCATGAGCTCTTCATTAGTCTGTTCAAGAATTAGTGCTGGACAACAAAACATCTATAATACACCATTGAACTGTCAGAACTCAGAACTATTTTATTGACAACCTTAGTCCTAATCCCCTGTAATATTTAACTATAATGCGGTGGTTTGGTCTAGTGTAGGTTTATCTTTTTTACTTTGCTGACTAAGTTCATTATATGCTTACCATGACACTATAATCATCTTGTGGACAATTGCTGGAAGAACCTACCAGCACAATAAATGAGGCAAGAAAAATGGCTAGAAGCTGTGCGGAGATAAGCTACTTGGTTTGTTAGGTGATGCCATGATGCTCCTTAGAGTTATTAGGAAACTGAAGTTGTTAGCAAGTTTGTTATGCAGTAGTGCTATATATAATGCTAGGCTTTTCAATCTATCAAAGGAAGCAGAAGTTAATCCTAAAAGCTCAGAGCCTCCTAGGGAGGTGGAGTTGATTAACTCTGCCTCCCACTTGTTGTCTATTGAATCCCACTACTATCATACCAAATTAGCATGTCACGAGGTTACATATCATACAAGAACGAAAAGAAAGGAAAAAAAACTGACATTAAAGTTGTCACTGCCACATTGGATGAAAACCTGCGCTGTGCTCAGATCCAGGTGGTTGTTTCTTAGCTCAGGATTTCAAAGGGACTAATTTTTTCTAACGTAAAAAGCTATTTCGTTCCTAGGTCTCCTTAACAGCAACTTAAATATTTTCACGTATCCTGATAGTCTTTGCATACTGAACTACAGGTAACACTCTACATGGTATGCTTAGTGCTCATGCCTTCTTTGTACCACCTGCAGTCCACCATGCCGATGCAAAGGTAAAGAAGCAAGCAGTGTACCATTTTGAGCATACCGAAGATACTCGCTGTTGTAAAATCAAGCCTTGTTACATGTATAGTTTCTCCCCAGACGCATGGGGTTTATATGACTGTACAAGTGTACATACAATCTCATGCGGCAATGGTACATCGAAGAATGTTTAAAATTTATTATTTTATCAATATGGGGCTCCTGGTGCACACCGGACTGTCTGGTGCGTGCATTATGCGTGCACCATCGGATCATCCAATGCGCGCATTTCTTCCTAACTCGAGGTTTTTTCTTTTTTTTTCCCTCCTTTGAGGTGTTTGTTCTCCAAATTCTTCTCTCGCATCCTACGACTTAAACAAAGACACTTAGCACATCAATTGGTACCAAAGGTTTATGTTCTCATTGCAATCACCAAAATCAAAATCACATTAGTCCTGATTTAGTTTGGGTAATCTTGGATTGAGTGGGATTGGAGTAGATTGAGAGGGGTTGAGGGGGATTTTTGATCTATGGACTTAAACACACTCTAATCCTCTCAATCCACTCTAATCCCCTTCGATTCGAGGTTACCCAAGCTAAGCCTTAGGGAACTAAGCACAAAGCTTAGGGTCTATTTTTCTTACACCAAGTTTCTTTCCTCATCAGGTTTGTGAGGTTTATGAGGTTGCTTAGATTGCACACAACTAACCTTTGGCAAGGGTGAAATTTTGAATTAAACACATGCTGACAAGGTGTTTCATAAGATCAAAATTAATGTGGCATAAATGAGTGTGCCAAGTACTTGTATCATCATTAACACCACCACAAATATGATTCACACACTTATCGCTAAAGTCTAAAGGAGAGAAGCGGAACATGCCTTTGCAATCATACCCGAAAGGATCGAGATGTTCTAGAGGGGGTGCATTGCACTTCTACTTTCGAAACTTAAAATTAAACCCTATCGTCTAAGTCTCAATTTACCTTAGTGACTAAAGTGTGTATAGAGTTGCTATACGATAACAAAAGTTTTGCAACCTAAGGCTAAGCATGCAAGAGGCACGACTCGCGAGCCGTCTAGGTGATTGCGATCACCGAGAGTAACAAGCCTTGATCTTCACCTAGATTCAACCCTACTCAAGGAGTTCTCTCTCTCAAGTCTATTGACCCAAAGCTCAATGAAAGTGTGGATTTCGGTGCTTAAGTGACCTTTGTGTGTGTATAAATTGTTCCTGGTCACAAAGGTTACTGTACTTTAGCACAATCTGTGTGACCACCGGATGGTCCGGTGAAAATACCACTGGATGGTCGGTGGTAGCACAGGATGGTCTGGTGCATTCAACTGCTTTCGATCAAGCACAAAGCACACTTCCTGTCCACAACATCCAATGGTTCATCGAACGGTTCGGTGGTGAATCATCAGACGGTTTGGTGTGCACAACTCGCACGGGGACGCCCTAGAACATTCCCACTGCCCAAAACATCCAGTGGAGCACTAGACAGTCTGGTTGGTCCAATGCGCACTAGCGCACAGACCGTGGACGACTTAAGGCAACAACAATTATAACACACCGAACGGTCCGGTGCTTGTACACCGGACGGTCCGTTGTATACAAAAACTTAGGTTTTTTTTGTTCTTTTGATTCGAAACGAAATGGAATTTTTGCGGGAGTTTCTTTAGTCTAAACAAGTGTTGGTGAGTATGTTTTAGCACATTTTAGGACCAAGATAGACTCGAATTTGAGAAAAACTTTGAGTGAGATCTATCAAATTACTCACCTCGACCCCCTTGATAGTATGGATGTCTACAAATTAGTAAAACCAACCTATAAGTATCCTTCCTTCAACTTTGTGACACTTAGAGCTAGCAATTCTTGATCTTCTCGCTAGGTGATCCAATTCTCAAGCCGTTCTTCACGAAATCTAAGTTGAGGGGTCTCCTTTGGTCAACCAATGAGCACGATCATTACAAATGTATCCTTCATGTCATGAACTCATTGGTAACATAATTAAGATTGTCATTAAACATCGGAACAATTACCTCTAAGGATCTGTTGCCACCGAATTTTGACCAAGACTAGTAGGCTAAAATGTCAGAAGAAGCCCACGGTGAAGGAATCCACTTGGCCAGTCCTATATCATAAGTATGGCAAAAATATGATGATAATTGTGCGCCCAAGACGCATGCCAAGACGGAGTTACAAGCCTAATCCACATTGAAGCCCAGTTTATTCGGAGGCTGGTTTGGACTACAGGAGTAGGCAGCACGAAAACGGGTGCCTAGGCCATATACGGACTCTGTTTGGGATGTTCTACATATGGATGGAAATCTAAGGAGATAAGCTTTCCAACGCAAAAATAATCATGCCAAAATACGTTCGCAAACGACAGGAATTTCCAAAACAATAGAACGAGCAGAATTTGATTATACGACATGTTTTGGCTGATTTTTGGAATCACCACGAAGATCCGGACCGGTGGAAGGAAGAGTCCAGATCACGTTATCTAGTATTAGAGTCCTTATTGAGTTGTAATATATTAGTATAGGAAAGAGTTGAGTCTATCTAGGAAAGGGTTTGCCTTGAGAGTCAAGTCTTTGGACTATAAATATGTATACATATGCTTCGTAAGAAAACGACGACATGTGTTCTAAACAAGTCGTGTCTCAAATCTCTCTCGGCATATCGCCACCCCTGGCTCCTAGGATTATTCTCTCCAGTTAAGCGTCATGCTACCCTAGCGGGCCCGTCCAGGTCGGTTGGGGCAGCGAAGCGTTTACTGGATCTATGGCGGACTTTGTACTGAAGCGTTTTTGATGGCAAAGTCAGCTAGTTATCTCGGTGGATCTCATACCAAGCTTCGCTGGTGGCAAGATCCGCTACTTATCCTACATGTTATCGATCTACTTTTGTATGTGTGATGCATGTTTAGAGATCGGTAGCGTGTATAGTGTTAGGTTTGCTATGAATATGTAATCTTTATTCAATTATATAAACGACGACATACGTTCCAAGCAACTCGTGTCTCCAATCTCTCTCGGCGCATCACCACCCCTACTCAAACTAAAGTTTTCAAGCTAAGCGTCATGCTGCTCTAATGATTCTTAAATTCGTTAGGGCATTAGGGCGTGAGCCACATGGTGAACGTCGTACTGAAACGTTTTTGATGGCAAGGTTCGCTAGTTATCATAATGAATCTCGTGTTAAGCTCGAATTAGCACGAGATCCGTTATTTACCTCGATGAATCTCATGTCAAGCCTAGCTTGGCATGAGATCCATTGTTTATCCCGATGAATCTCGTAACAAGGTTCGCTTGGTACGAGATCCATCGTTTATCTTGCACTTGTATCAATTGTATACGTATCTATGCTTCATGTTAGTAGATTGGTTCTCATGTAGCTCGTTATATGTTACCTACTCTTTTGTTACTATCCACGACGTGTCCGCTGTAGCACGTGCACGCGACATGCGGATAGATCAACGTATTTTGAGCATCCGATCATGTCATGTCTTAATATGTATCTGTTTATCTAGATGGATGCCTTTGGGGATCCTAGTTAGAAGCCGATTTGGCTATGCAGATCTTTTATATCATGTATTTGATAGATTTTTATATTCATTTCATCACAGATACGGTCTTTTATGCTGATTATACACACCTCATGGACCACCGAACATCGGCTCTTTTAGCCGATGTAGGCTCATGAACTCCCAAGTTGCGGATCCTCGCGATCCGGCAGGAATTTAACATTTCAATCTGTTGTGTACGCTTTTCAGGGAGAACATGAGCCAATCACGGCATCCATATCAACACCTTCCTAGCTGCAAGGTCAAGCCAGGTGGCACGCTCACACCACCACAGCCTTGATCGGCTCCCCAGTGAGTAGCTGATCAGAGCCGCGCCCAGGGAGACGAGCGTAGCAGCGACGCGATCCCCGGCTCTTCGTGTGTCTGCCCACGGGATACTTGCCCGCCGGTTTCCTATGGCAACACACTTTTGGCATGCCTGGTGGGACCCCACCTTCATCATCAACAACTCTGTCAAGTACTCAAACTATGATTCCATCAAACAATATCCATCTAAAGACAGAGTCGCCAGCCCAACTCAAGTTGAAGATCAATTTATTCACGAAGCTGGTTTGGACTTCAGGGATGGTTCGTACGAAAACGGACGTGCAGGCCGCATACGAACTCCATTTTGGACATTATACATATGGATCGAAAGCTAAGGAGATAAGCTTTCCAACCCAACAAGAGTCACGTCCAAATACACTCGTAGTCGACAGGAATTGCTAAAACAGTGGGGTGTCAAGAACTTGCTGCGTCCGGTATCGGCTAATATTTATTGTTCGTGCCCATCCTCGCCACGCATGCATGCTCAAGCATCGACAAGATAGCTGATCGAGACCATCGGCTCCTGATAGGTACAAGATCAGGCAGTGTATGTACGGGAGAGGTCGAGGCCGGTCCATGTGGTCGGCCGACAGTGGAGCACATACTTGTTTAGCATACCAGGAGAAGTGCTCTTGCTCGGGGGGCATGGTGACCTGCCTCAAGATTACTAATTTACTGGTGTCATGCCGTCTATGGCACTTGAGTAATGGTCGACAGTACAGTGCAGACCCTTTGGTTGCAGCAAGATTACATAGTTGGAGATGTCGTGCCATTGACTGCGCCTCTGGGGCAGTGGAGGCTAACTCAAGAAAAAATAGTGGAACGGCTGGCACAAGCTGTCGGCTATGCACTGAACATCAGAAGGACATGAGTATTATGAAGAATGTGCCAGTGCGTATAGTAGTGCTGATGCTCAGCCATCGGCTTTAAAAAAATTATTAATTAGGACTACAAGGAAGAAGACCACGAAGCCATCACCATCACCGTCGGCTACTTCAACTCCTGCATAGGAGCATTCATCACCTCAACCGGTCGATTCAGCCACCGTGCTCCTTCGACGCCATCATCATCGACTACCCAGCTGCCACGCCGGAACATTTGAAGAGCTCCCTGGTAATGCTGGTCAGATTCCATATTGGCTTTATCTTGGTGAGTAAGCACGCCATATGATTTTTTATTGGCTCGTCAGTAGCCGATTCGACCAATAAGACTCAAACCACAATTTCATTATCATGTATCATATGCACTCGTCACTTGCACTAGCTTCCTTGTATGCTTAGTAACTTTTACTTGTGCTTCATGTATATGCTTTGAGGTGTGGATGCTGTTGATCATGTATAGTTAAGCTCATTTGAATATGTTGAATATCCGATGTTGGGCATGGCTTTTATTTTTTGAAAAATCTGAAACATGGTTACCGCTTTACTTGGCTACTAGTATGTGTAGGCTAATTTTGCTTTTGCTATCTTGTACATGTCTGGTAGCTATGTCCTTTACTTTGGAATAAATTATGTGACTTGAGTCTTAATGCTTACATGGTAATCTTGTGCTAAATTGAATTACAATTAAAAAGATGTCCATGTTGTGCTTAAATGAAAAGATCTAGGTGGGTTTGCTTTGTCGCACTGATCTAGTTTGAGACCGCTTGATTTTGCACTTTGGCAAGAACTTGGACTAGGCTGTGAATAACCAAAACCTTGCTTTAAGCTTCTGATGGTTCAATGAACCTAGGCTTAGCATTAGTTGGTAAGAAGTGGCACGACAAGCAAAGAACCCCTGGCATATACCCTGGCATATAATGAAAGGCTTGCTTGAGATTCAAATGCAATATGTTTAATTTGCAAGACTTGAGGGCATGAGCAGGCAAGTTTGCTAAAGATCCTTTCTTTGGAAAGCTCACTTGTGTAAATACTTGCTGGCTTTTGCTTATCATGCTAGTTGGCTAAGCTAAGTGGTGATGCTTTTTATTTTATAAATCCTGAAACCGCTTGCTCATGTTCCAATATAGATATATTCTCCTAAGCTTTTCTACGCGGTGTCTTTATACTAAACCTTTATAGTATATACATGCTAGCACTCGTTAATGCTTTTAGACATACCTGGAAGCTTTCACTTACACTCATTGCAAGACATAGCATATTTAGTGGGGGAGGAGATTTTTATCCTTGCTGTTGGTTTGGCTTGCATGACTTTTTGCCAAACAAAATGTGATCAATCGGATTTTAGCCGATTCACAGTCTTTTCGGTAGTGCCAGTCCTGGAAACCAAATGTTTTGCAGGAGATCCATGGAGTCTAAATTCTTATTCGGTCCAAGTAGGATCGACCAAGCTATCCTGCCAGCTGATAGATGTCTTCATCAACTTTTCTACATTGATAAGGGAAGGTTGGTATGCATGTTACCTATCGAAAGAGCCGCCATCGGCCGAATAGCCGAAAAGCAGTAAGTGCCGCAATCGGCATGACTGTTGTCTACACTCAGCGACTAATTTCAATGCGAAGGAAAAGGTTGGGGTTGGTCCCAACAATCGGCCTAAAAAATGTATATTGAGCCGATGAAGCACAGGAGTGATCCCACAAGTCAAGCACCTACCTTGGAAAAGAATAAAATCAGAGGGGGCATAAGGCCGATTTGAGCAATCGGCCATTAAAATATATTAGGACGCCTAAGGATTCGAGGCAAAGACCGACAATGTAGGCTGATAAATAGCCGATCCATCGACTCGGGGGGCAGGATCATCAGAAGCATGAGAAGACAAGTTGAAGAGCTGATGTTCATGTGTGGTTTGCAGTTGGTGCTTAGAAGATTCTGTCATTTTTGGCCAAACTTGGGGGGCATGTGTTGCCATCGGATTTTGCCCAAGACTAGTAGGTCAAAATGTCATAAGAAGCCCACGGTGAAGGAATCCACTTGGCCAGGACTATATCATAAGTTTGGCCAAAATCTGATGATGATTATGCGTCAGGGTGGGCAAAAAACCCGGAACCCGATTCTCGAACCCAAAATTCCCGAACCCGAACCCATACTACTCGGACCCAGAATTTAGATCGGGTTGATCGGGTAAGGAGTTCTAAAACCCGAAATTAGTTCTGGAATTTCGGGTTTCACACTTCGGTACCCGATTTTCCCAAACAACTCGATATTCTACGAATAGCTCGTCAACCCACCAATAGCCCAACAAACATGCTGGCCTAGCCTAGCCACGCGCCACCCCTGTGCGGTCGGAGAGCCCTCCCCAATCCCCAACTCCAATGCCCGATTCTTCCAAACCCTAGCCGCCACCATCCAGACCAAGCGATGACGCGACGCTCCTGGCCCTCCTCGTCTGCTCTGTCCCAGCGACTCGACCTCTTGGCCCCCTCTCCCGACCTCCCACGCTCCACCTCGCACTCGGCGCTCCTGGACTCGACCAGCAGTGGATCGCACTCCTGCTCAATCCTACGCAGGTCCTGACCTCCCGCTCCTGCTCGCTCCCCCAGCCTCCCGCTGCGCTCTATCGACGCCAAACGCCATTGCACGTCGTGATGCTACTGGAGCACTGGATGCATGGGATTGCAGCAACTTGTCAACTTGGATTCTTGGAAGCCAGCAAGCTGCGAACTGTTGTGACAGATTGCTAGATCTGATTTGTTATATTTAATTTTTGGATTTGGTTCTTCTTCCGATTCGCCTGTAGTTTCTTCTTTAGCTCGTTGTCCGATGGTATGGGAACATAAATTGGATTTCTTCCCAATCTCTTTGACCTGACATTTTTCTCTTGATTCAATTCATGAGGTACTTCGGTAAAAACCCGATCCCGAACCCGAAATATCAGGTACCCGAAATTCTGGGTAATGTTTTTTTCGAGAAAATTTTGGACAATGATTTTGAGAACCCAAAGTTTGTAAAACCTGAAATACCCTACCCGAATTTTTTGGGTAACCCGAGTGCCCATCCCTAATAGTGCGCCCAAGGCCCAAGCCAAGACAGAGTGAGGGACTCAAGTGTACCGAGTCTGGTCTTTCGTCCTGGCTGTGGAGTGCTTGCCAGCACTGGAGACTTGCTGAAGGACGAGAGAGCACCTCCTAAGTGTGACCTAGAGGAGAAGCACTCTCGATTAGACTGAGAGGTGACGCAAGAGTGGACTTGGCGTGACAAAAGCCCGCCGAGTGGACAGGCAGGTGGCTTGGGCTGCGGTCCAAGTTAGGCTCGGCCCACAAGTGTGACCGTGGGTGCGGGACGCTGTCGTGAGCTGTACAATCACTCAAGACTGGAGGCCCAACAAGCGTTTACTGATTCAAGCATCAAAACCGGGCCTAACTCTCGTTTCCTGGTTCGAGTGTCAAAACCAGGGGCTTGTTGCCGGTATTCCAAAACCAGAGTTACCCCCAAGGGATGAGCTACTGGACACATGGAGGACATCAAGCGAAGGCGAAGAAACTAAAGACGTCAAGGACTCCATCGTGGCCGTTCATGTGAGTTATTGCGGTCTTTTCTAGCCTCTACAGGCCTTATTAGTGTCTGAGTCCGTAATATAGGGGCTCAAGTGGAAAACTGCCTTAGGGCAATAGATGTGTGGTATAAATAAGGAGAGTGCAGCTACTTAGCATCACTCTTGGCTGGTTAGACTTGTGTTTAGGGCTAGTAATCCCTAGATTTTCGTTTTCCCAAGCAAGAGCTTCATGCAAAGTGAGATTACAGAGATATAGTCCCCATAGTTAGTGGGTAGGAGTGGGTGGCTGCTTGGAGAATGTGATTCCATCTTGTAATCTGAATCTTGTGATCTCTTTGAGGCTAATATAGGTGGATTTCGTGCTACACCTTGTGTGTTCGTCCTTGTCCCCCTCTTGATTGGCTTTTGATCTTCGTTTCTTGACCTTTTGGTGTGTTTGGCTTTGGTCAAGTTCAAGATCTTTCTATTGCCAGTGTTTTGGACTACTATGGACATGGTTGGATTGTGATTTTCCTTGCCCAATCTTCAGATCCACGAGCAGCCCCCTTTTCTTCACGTTCTTGCCTTGTGAGCTTCACTTCGGAGAGAGTTAGATCCGTGGAGAAATCTTGGGGCTTTGGCCTTGATCTTTTGGAAAAACCTTCTCCATGGATTAAATTAGGTCCCTACAAAGTTTGGTGAAGTTTAGAGTTCATTTGGGCAAGTTTTGGATCGGTTCTTCAGGTTTTTCCCGGTCTGCAGTTTGTGTCAGCCCATATCGTCCGGTGGTACCACAGGCCCGTCCGGTGGTTCACCATAGGACCGTCCAGTGGTAGCCTATATCGTCCAGTGGTAGCTTATACCGTCTAGTGGTTGCCTATATCGTCCAGGGGTAGCCAATACCGTCGGGTGGCTCACCATAGGACCGTCCAGTGGTTCACCATAGAACCGTTTGGTGCTCTCTGCTGTAGGCTGTTCGTTGGTGTTTTGGCTCGTTTTGCGCCGTTTCCTCTTGGCGTTTGAGCAAATGTTGTGTAGTGCTTCTGCGTAGCTTTCGTCTTCGTGGCTTAGGGTTGGTAGCTTGCTCTTGCTACGTAACCTTGCATAGTAGAGTAGAGAGGGATTTTTGGGGTTGTAGTTTTTGTTGTTGACCTATTCACCCCCCTTTAGGTCGCTCTTTCGGTCCTCAATTGGTATCAGAGCCAAGCTAGGGTCTTCTATACCTTAACCGGTTCTAGATCCATAGAGAGGCGACAATGGATCAGTCTGTTGGCAAGATTCCAAGGTTTGATGACTCCGATTCCTCATATTGGAAGATCCGCATGTCGGCATTCCTCCACAGTCAACATTCATTCATCTGGGATATTTCCCAAAGAGCTAATTTCCATGTTATGGAGAACCGTGTGACCCAACTACAGCAGTGGGAATACAAAGCGAACAACAAGGAAAGGAACTTCTTGCTTACGACCTTGAGCATGTCTGAGTTTGACAGGGTTAGCCATTTACAGATGGCTCATGAGATCTGGACTACCCTTGCAAACTTCAATGAGGGGACAAGTCAAGTTAAGGCTAGGTTATTTGAGACCTACAAGCGCGAGTATGAGAATTTCTCCTAGCAACTTAGTGAGAGCATTGGCAACTTGTTCAGTTGCTTTCTGTCGATTGCCAACAAGATTCGTGCTAATGCAAGAAATGGGGCACTGCCTTACGACGACCATGAGTAGGCTTGCAAGCTTCTCTATGCTCTGGATCATAGTATTTGGCATTTGAAGAAATAGTCTATAGTTGAATTATCTGGCTATGAGATTCTC
This sequence comes from Paspalum vaginatum, assembly GCA_030272315.1. Lineage (NCBI taxonomy): Eukaryota > Viridiplantae > Streptophyta > Magnoliopsida > Poales > Poaceae > Paspalum > Paspalum vaginatum. The sequence continues at coordinate 23,138,396 of CM059017.1, forward strand.
ACCAAGTTAAAGGCTTCGGAGATTCACTCTCAGGCTTCGGCGAAAATGAGTGGACCAACTCTAAAGAGCCTAGCTCTTATGTTTGGTCCTAGTTGTGGTGGTGTTGCTAACGCTAACCTTTTCGTTGGCTATGCTTTGTCCTTGATCTCAGCTACAGAGGAGGAGTTGGAGGCTCTTGATGATGAGAACCTATGCCTGCTATCCAACAAGTTCTAGGGCCTCTGCTCCAATAGGATGAGCGGCAGAAGAGGTGACAAGCTCCAGTGCTATGAGTGTGGGAAAACGGACTACTTCATCGCCGACTGCCCCAAAGGAGAGCTTAGGAGATGTACTCTGCCGGCAAGAGTGACTACAAGCACAAGGGCGAGTACATCTCCAATAAGAAGAAGGGCAAGTACAAAGGCGACAAGAAGAAGTGTCTGTTCTTCAACAAGGAGGAGTTCGTCAAGCAGTACCAAAAGCATGCCAAGGAGCATGACCATGCTTTCCTCGCCAGTCTCAGCGATTGTGACGGTAGCTCTAGCGACTCTAGCTCCGACAGCGACGATGATGAGAAGAAGATCGTTGGGCACATCGGACTCTACTTCTTCGGTGATGAGATCGTCTACTATACAATGGCGCTCAAGGGTGATCAAGCCTGCTCTACTAACTCGGACATCTGCAACAAGTCCAACATCGAGCCTTAGGTGAGTGATGATTAGAATGATGAGGAAGCAATGTTTGCTGCTTTGAAAAACCAGGAACGTTTGCTTAGAGTTGCTGCTAAGGACCTTAGGCAAGCTAATGCTAAGGTTGCTAATCTAGAAGCTGAACTTGAGACTTTCAAGTATAAACTTGCATGTGCTTTAGATGATCTTGCCTTGGCTAAGCAGGCTAGCATTGTTGCTGATGAGATTGAATGCACTAACTGTCAGGTTTTAGCTGTATAAATCATAGAGCTCTGTTCTAAGCATGCTAGTAATATAGATTTGCTTCACTCTACTACTGCAGCGTTAGAGGAACTAAAGGCTAGGCCGACTTTGCTTGCTGCTTGTTCCTTTTGTCCTACTCTTAGAAAGGAGCTTGGTTAGACTAGGGCTGCTTTGAAGAAGTCTGAAAAGACTCCTAACCCTATTAGTGTTGACTGTTCCAAGTGTAGAGACTTTGGGGATAGGCTTGATGAGTTAGCCATTGAGAAAGTCCAGCTAGTAGATGAGGACACCTATCTTAGGACTATTCTTAGTTGGATTTCAGCTAAAGAGCCATAGCTTGTTATGATTGTCTCTTCTTTCAAGCTGAGTGACAAGTTGGGGGTTGGCTATCACTACATCCAAACTGATTTTGATCAGTTGTATGGGAAGATTGGTGATTTGAGTGGGATTCCCATTAGTGAGAAGTTTCCTGTCACCCACAACAAGCCCCATTTCCAGGTTGGGGACATTAAGGATGGAGCATAGGTAGACAAGCCAAAGGGGCCACCAAAGAAACAGTTGTGGACTCCTAAGCCCAACTTTGTGAGGAACCCACTTAACACTTTACCTGTGAGAAACCCACTTGAGTCACCTCCAGAGAGTTCTAAGCAAGGGGCTAAGAGGAATGGTCCTCCTAAGCCCGCTCCTAGGCCTTAAGGCCAACTCTAGAACCCGAACTAACCCAAGGGTTCTCCACCCAAGAGGTACGTGTGTGGCTACTGCCATAGGGAGGGTCACCTAGTGGAGTTTTGCTATTGTAGGATGAGGGCTGAGCGTAGAGAGGTTTTATGGAGGAACGAGGACAGGTACTATCAGGGTGATAGGCCTGCTGTTGAGCCTCGACATGGGAATAGACGAATCCACTAGCCACGCCGTGTAGGTGGAGGTGGAGGAGACCGCTTTCCTCGCGGTGCTCGAGGTGGTGGACGCTTTGCTGGCAGGGCACCGGGTCGTGAGCAGTACGGCTATGGTCCACCTGACCGAGGTTTTGAGAGCTACGACGGACCATGCTTTGCTAGATGTGGTGACCGGCAGCCTCAATAGGATGTATGCTTCTGATTTTGCTAGCACAACTTTTGAGCAGATGGCTCGGCACTGGTTTGCTTCCTTTCAGACTAAGCCCGTTGTTGGACCATATGCTCACCCCACGAATCGCTATTGATGTAGGACAAAGACCCAGAGAACATATGGCTCATGGATTCTAGCTGTTTGCACCACATGACCAGCAATCACAAATGGTTCTCCAGTCTGACCCCAGTAAGTTCCAACGAGCATATCATTTTCGAGGATAAAGGCACATGTAAGGTGAAAGGTGTTGGTGTTGTTCCTATTTTTTAGAGTTTTATCCTAAGGGATGTTGCTTTAGTTGGTAACCTTGGTTACAACCTTCTCTCTGTTTCGCAACTTCTCAAGGAAGGATATGATGTGCGCTTTAAGGAGGGCTCTTCTCGTGTTTTGGATGCTCAAGAGTCTTTGGCTTGCCCGATTTTGCCTTTTGGGAAGGTTTTTCTTGTTGACTTCTTGAGCTCCTCTGGCCCTTCTCGGTGTTTGGTGGTCGATCCCTCCTATGATTTGTGGAAGTGGCATAGGAGGCTTGGTCATTTGAGCTTTGATTTGCTTGCAAAGCTTAGTTCACTTGGCTTAATCTGAGGATTGCCCAAATGGAAGAGTGAGCGTGATCTTGTTTGCCATCCCTGTCGTCACAGGAAGATGGTGGCTGCTTCTCACACACCTATTAATCAGGTGATGACGTCTCACCCTGGGGAGTTGCGCCACATGGACACAGTGGGACCTTCTCGGGTGCGATCCGTTGGTGGAAAGTGGTATGTTCTTGTGATCGTGGACTCTCATTGGTCTTGGGTGCATTTCATGGAAAGTAAGGATGAGGCCTTCGAGTTTGTTCATGACTTGGTTTTGAGGTTTAGAAATGAACCTAATCATGCCATGAGAGCTATACGAAGTGACAATGGCACATAGTTCAAGAATGATCGTTTCAAAGCCTTTTGGCATAGCCAAGGTCTTGAACACCAGTTTTTGTCCATATATGTCCCCTAGTAGAACAGGGTGGTTGAACAAAAGAATCGGACCCTTGTTGAAATGGCCAAGACGATGCTCGATGAGCATAGGACTCCTAGGAAGTATGGCCGAGGTGATCAACACTGCGTGCTATGTTGCAAATCGTATTTTCTATGAGCTCAGCTTAACAAAACCTCGTACGAATTGCGATTTGGAAGGCAGCCAAAAGTGAGCCACCTATGTGTGTTCGGATGCTGGTGTTTTGTGCTCAAGCAGGGGAACTTGGACAAGTTGAAACCTCGCAGTTCTGATGGAGTTTTTCTTAGCTATGCCATGCACTCGCGTGCATACCGTGTTTGGCTCTTGGACTCCAGAAGGATTGTTGAGACTTGTGAAGTTACTTTTGATGAAACTATGCCTTGCACAACCCCTAGTTTTGAGCTTGCAGGTGATGGTGAGTTAGGTGCTACCATAGGACCCCCCGATGGTTCACCATAGGACCGTCCGGTGGTTGCCTATACCTTCTAGTGGTAGCCTATACCGTCTAGTGGTTCACCACAGGACTGTCCGGTGGTTCACCACAGGACCGTTCGTCATTGTTTTGGCTCATTTTTTGCTGTTTTCTCTTGGTGTTTGGGCGAGTGTTATGTAGTGCTTCCCCGTAGCTTTCCTCTTTGTGTCCTAGGATTGGTAGCTTGCTCTTGCTACACAACCTTGCACGGTAGAGTAGAGATGGTTTTTGGGGTTGTAGGTTTTTGGTGTCGACCTATTCACCCCGCCTCTAGGTCGCTCTTTCTGTCCTCACAGAGTTACTAGGCTAATCCACGTCGAAGCCCAATTTATTCGCGAGGCTGGTTCAGACTGTAGGAGTAGGCCACACGAAAATGGGTGCCCATGCCACATACAGACTCCATTTGGGACGTTCTGCATATGGATGGAAATATAAGGAGATAACATTTCCAATGCAACAAGAATCACGTCCAAATACGTTTGGAGTCGACGGGAATTGCCGAAACAATAGGACAACCAAAATCTGCCAAGATTATACGGCATGTTTCGGCTGATATTTCGAAGCATCATGAAGATCCGGACCGGTGGAAGGAAGAGTCCAGATCACAGTTATCTAGTATTAGAGTCCATATTGAGTTGTAATATATTAGTATAGGAAAGAGCTTGAGTCTATCTAGGAAAGGGTTTGCCTTGAGAGTCAAGTGTTCGGACTATAAATATGTATCCATATGCTTCATAATAAAGTGACGACATATGATCCAAGAAACTCGTGTCTCCAGTCTCTCTCGGTGCATTACCACCCCTGGCTCCCAGGGTTATTCTCTCCAGTTAAGAGTCATGCTGCCCTAGCGGGTTCGTCCAGGTTGGTTGGGGCAGCGAAGCGTTTACTGGATCCATGGCGGACTTTGTACTAAAATGTTTTGATGGCAAAGTCGGCTAGTTATCTCGGTGGATCTCATACCATGCTTCGCTGGTGGCAAGATCTGCTCGTTATCCTACATGTTATCTATCTACTTTTGTATCTGTGCTGCATGTGTAGAGATCGGTAGCATGTATTTTGGCCCAGCAGGCTATGTATCTTAAGATAGGAAAATAGTGTTAGGTTTCCTATGAATCTGTAATCTTTATTGAATAATATAAAATGACGACATATGTTCCAAGCAACTCGTGTCTCCAATATCTCTTGGCGCATCGCCACCCCTACTCAAACTAGGGTTTTCAAGGTAATCATCATGCTGATCTAATGATTCTTAGATTCGTTAGGGAAATAGGGCGTGAGCCACATGGTGAACCTCGTACTGAAGCGTTTTGGATGGCGTTTTTGATGGAGCTCACCGTTCCGGAGTGGAGAAGAGCATCCTGAAGAGAACGCTTGATCTTTGCAAAGGTCAAGAGGTAGCTTGGTTCTTGCATGAACCACTTTGCCAACCCCTCTCCATGCAAGGTTTGGGGCTGGGATCCTTGCGAGCAGCCTGTGAGAGCAAAGCCTTGTGAGGGGCACCAAATGAAGACTAGGGGGAGTCGCGACTCCTCGATACCTCGGGAAAAAGATCAACGTGTCAGTTCTAGCTCCCTTTACATTTTGCATTCACTTTCTGCATTTTACATTCCTAGAATTGCTTGCTTGGCTCTAGGTTGCAAAACTTTTGTATCGTGTAGAACTCTAGACACACTTGTTTAGGCACAAGGGTGAATTGGGACTTGTGCGATAGGATTTAATTTCAAGTTTCAAAATTAGAAGTCTAATTCACCCTCCCTCTTGGACATCTTGATCATTTGAATTGGTATCAGAGCCGAGTGCTCATTGGTTGAGGCTTCACTGCCTTGTGTAAGATGTCTGGTGGGGAACAATCCCCGCCCTTGTTCGACGGCGAGGACTTTGCATATTGGAAAATCCAGAGTCCTACCTAGAAGCCATTGACACTACTCTTCATACGGCAGCCATCACCGGCTTCCCGGCCATAGTGGATAAGGATAAGCACACAACATCGGAGCTAAGTTACAACAAGTGGAATGCTAAAGCTCGTAACATTCTCTTTCGAGGCTTAAGCAAGGATGTTTGCAACGGCGTAAGAACTATCTTGGATGCTCATAAGATTTGTGTCGCAGTTTTTTACCACAGCAATAGATTTATTGTAGGCTAGTGGGGCTTCGTGGAATGCCGTCCCGATGGCCAAGCCCCGGAGGCTCAAGGATGCAACGTGTGCACGATGAACGCAGGGATTTAGAGTGGTTCAGGATGAAATCCCTACATCCACTATGGTGAGGTGTTCTTGTATTGCTTCTTCTTGGTGTTATAAGGTGGGGAGCTGAGTGCTCCTCATGCATGTGAGCAAAATGTTGTCCCCATCTCATGGTGGCCTCTCCTCCTTATATATTAGAGAGGGGGAACCCTCGAAGGGTTATAGAGGAAGGAGAAAAGGAAAGAAGAGGGGGTACTACGTTACAAGGAAATGACAGGTGGCCTCTCCATTTTGGAAGGGTTTGGCTCCCGACCGAGCATGAAGGGCCTGCCCCTGCTTGGTCGGGGGTCACTTGGAGGCTCGCCGTCCCTCGACCAACCCCTCGATAGAGTGTTGCCATTGTCATGTCCCATCACCTTAATCGTCGAGGCGATGGGGGCGCGGTGCAGATGTGACTGGTCACTGCCGCCTATCGCGGGGTGTCATGATGGCTGTTGTCGTGCAACGGCACACTTGGCTTTTGGCGCAGGGGCGACGTGTGTCCGCCATGCGGGCAGGAGGGTGAGGCATCCGTCTGCCGTCCCCCCGCTGCGTTTGACACGCCCTTAGGGCCCGAAGCTGCCCATATCTTTTGACTTCCCTTCGAAGGGATCTGGAGCGACCGAGGGCACGACAGGAAGGTGCTCAGTGCTCGGAGGTCGGGGCACCTTCTCCCACTGTTCGGTGATGTTACTGGACCCTCGACCCCCATCTGTTTGCCGATCCTGAGGTTAGAGGTCGTGGGTGTCAAATGCGGCTTCCTAAGATGCGCGACCTTGGGCCTCCTAACTGGTTGGGTTCGGCCCATTTTGTTGAGATGGGTCCTCCGAGGGTACCCCTGGTATGGATACACGTTAGTAGCCCCCGACCCCTCAGTTGAGTCGAAGAGTCAGCCGGGGGGTTTCTGCGCTCCAGGTCGGTCGGAGTATTTTGGCCTCTTCCGATCCATGGCTGTGGTCGTCTGGCATGGATGCGAAGGCGCCCCTTCATCTGGTGGCGCTTTAATTCAGGTGGTTGGGAGGTGTAGCTGTTCCCATCTTCTGAGGGACGTGGCCATTAGTCCACCCGTGCGGTCTCATCATCGCGTGTCTCCTGGTGCGTGTAGTTATCCCATGGGAGCCCAAAGGGTGACTCCCTGCGTTCTTCTTCTCCCCCACTACCTATAAGTAGCGAGGTGGAGGCCTTCTTCTTCGTCACAGCCTGTCGCCATGAAAAAGAACACCAAGGCTCGCGTGGCCAAGACCGATCTTCGTGTAGCCTTGTCCTATCTTGCCCGTGATTGAAGCGTAGTTGGGTCATTGATGTCTCTTAAGGTCTTCCTTTGTTAGATCGCTGGTGTCTCTTAAGGAGGCACTAGCGGCGTTCATCCCAGTGTCACCGCCTGTTGCTCCTGTTTTCTCGTTGACGCCTGCCTGCTGGTTCACCATTGCCGGGCTTCAGCATCCCCCATGTTGCTACCGCTCCTACAACTCCATTTGGTGTTGGCAGCGCTACTAAGGTGCGGGGGCAGCCCGGAAGCGGTGGTTTCGGGTTCGCGCATGGGGATGATGCAAGCATGCCTTTGCTTGCACAAGAGTTCAGTGCCGGCGCTCGGAGGAGATGGAGGGGTGACCGATGGCGGCCGACGGTAGAACGAGGTGCGGTCCCGCATTGGCTGCTCAACCAAGGACTCTGCGCCTGGGGTGTCTATCTTAGGAGCTGCTATTGTTGCCGAACTGGGCGTGTGTCGTGTGCCGAGATGGTGCGGGAGTGACCCGTAGACTCTTTATGCAGACATCCTGGTGTCTCTTCAGCTGGAGGCACGGCAGAGGCTGAAGTCGGCGCATTCCTTGTCTGCAGGGCCTTTCTCACAAGGCGAGGGCAGTAGATAGGGCATTGGGGTGCGCCCCTTCGTTTAATGTTGCTTTCTGGCTGAACAGTTGACGTCACCCTCCCAGGCGATGGCTGTAGCAACTGGCTCACGCAGCTGGCGGTTTTGCCGCCATGCGACTAGGCAGACTTTGCTGTTGCACAGCTTTTTCTCCTGCTTTGTCTTTGTGCTTGCCATTTTTCAGCTTTCTTCAATCCAAATGTATCGTTCTCCGGGACCTGCCTGGATGTACTTGTTTATCTTGGAATGAAAGAAGAAATATTGGATCATGTTGTTTTGTGTTTTTGAATTGAATCTTGAATCCAACCCTCACATTGTGTTTGTGTATTCGTCTGGTGGATGCGGCTTTTTGGAACACACATCGTTCCCAGCCTAAGATGACGTAGAGCTCAGCGGTCCAAGTGGTGCACGCAGTGCGTCTGGTGGACGCAGCCCCCGAGCAACCCTTGGGATCGGTCGGGGGATATATGGTCGTAGGACCGGCCCTCATGCGACCGAGCGGTCATCATGGGTCTTAGGTCATTCGGTCTGACCGGTGCACGCAGCGTGTCCGCTGGATGCAGCCCCCAAGCCCCTGATCGACCCCTTGGGATCGGTCCGGGGAGATATGGTCGCGGGACCGGCCTATGGGGGATAAATATCCCCTGTCTCCTCATGGAGTGGATCCAGGACATGGGCCAACAGTGGGCCCGAGTCGGGCGAGCGGTTGACTTCATGGGGCGGGCGCTTAACTCAGGCCCAAGTATGGTCGTGATGGCTTGGAGTTCAAGGCAACAATGGCGTGATCCAGAGAGCAAACAAGGAAGCCTGGCTCGGATTTAGGTTCTGAGATTTGAGTAGATCGAAGAAGATGCGATAGAAACTAAGATTCTGTTTGATCTCATGTAATCTAAACCGACTAGGAGATATAGATGGAAATCAACTTATAACCCAAGACTCCATCAGACTATATAAGGCGGATGAGAGACCCCTACGTAGAACATCTCAACCCATCGCAATCCACCAATGTGCTCTCCAGCGAAGCCCTAGCCCTCATTGTAACCTTGAGAAGTCGAAGCAATACAATCAGCCACAAACAGGACGTACGGTTTTACGCATCTCGCGACCCGAACCTGTATAAACCTTCGTGTCCTTGTCGCTTTTCCAGGGAACCATCGAGCTACGTCGATCTCGCTGACCCAGAAAAGCACCTCGTGACCCATCCCGTGGTGCACTGCCGGTATTAAACCCCGACACGACCCTCGTGTGATCGAGTGGTCGTCAAGGGACTTAGGTCGCTCGGTCCGACCGGTGCGCGTAGCGCGTCCGGTGGACGCATCCCCCGAGCGATACCTTGGGATCGGTCCGGAGAATATATGGTCACGGGACCTGCCCTCGTGCGACCGAGCGGTCGTCAAGGGACTTAGGTCATTTGGTCTAACAGGTGCGCGCAGCGCGTCCGGTGGACGCAGCCCCCGAGCCCCCGAGCAATCCCTTGGGATCGGTCAGGGGATATATGGTCGCGGGACCGCCCCTCGTGCGACCGAGCGGTCGTCAAGGGACTTAGGTCATTCGGTCCGACAGGTGCGTGCAGCGCGTCTGGTGGACGCAGCCCCCGAGCCCCTGAATCCCTGAGCCCCCGAGTGATCCCTTGGGATCGGTTGGGGGATATATGGTCGCGGGACCAACCATCGTGCGACCGAGCGGTCATCAAGGGACTTAGGTCTTTCGGTCTGACTGGTGCACGCAGCGCGTCCGGTGGACGCAGCCTCCAAGCGATCCCTTGGGATCGGTCGAGGGATATACGGTCGTGGGACCGGCCCTCTTGTGACCGAGCGGTGGTCATGGGACTTAGGTCGCTCGGTCTGACAGTTACACGCAACGCGTTTGGTGGACGCAGCCTCCGAGCCCTCGAGCGATCCCTTGGGATCGGTCGTGGGATATATGGTCGTTGGCCTGGCCTTATAGCGATCGAGCGGTCGTCAAGGGTATTAGGTGGTTCGGTCCGACCGGTGTGCGCAGCATGTCCGGTGGACGCAGCCCTCGAGTGATCCCTTGGGATCGGTCGGGGGATATATGGTCGCAGGACCGGCCCTCGTGCGACCGAGCAGTCGTCAAGGAACTTAGGTCGTTCGGTCTGACCAGTGCGCGCAACCCCCGAGCCCCTAAGCGATCCCTTGGGATCGGTCAAGGGATATATGGTCGCAAAACCGGCCCTCGTGCGACTGAGCGGTCATCAAGTGAGGTAGGTCATTCGGTCTGATCAGTGCACGTAGCGCATTCGCTGGACGCAGCCCCCAAGTGATCCCTTGGGATCGGTCGGGGGATATATGGTTGCGGGACCGGCCCTCGTGTGACCGAACGGTCGTCAAGGGACTTAGGTCATTCGGTCCAACCGGTGTGCAGCAGCGCGTCCGGTGGACGCAGCCCCTGAGCCCCTGAGCGATCCTTTGGGATCGGTTTGGGGATATATGTTCGCGGGACCGGCCCTCATGTGACCGAGCGGTCGTCAAGGGGCTTATTGCTTCGAATTTTTGTCTCGCCCTGAGCTGGGCGGTATCCCCTCTTATATGTCCCCTGTCTGCTGGTTGTCGTGGGTCCTGGAGGGGTTGGATATGCTAACGCCTACCATCGTTGGTGTGAACACCATATCCGTTGAGCTACAGACGGTCAATCCGAGCGAAACCTAGAGACCCATCCGACGCAGGGTCAACCCTAGTAGATGATCCCCCTCGATGGGTGCCTACACCCATGGGGTCATTTTGTTAGAACCCATGCTTACTCGACTCAGTTCGGGCTCGGGCCTCTCATCGGCGCACGAGCGGTCCATGACCCATCCCTATCGAGGGATTCTGCATAGGAGTGTTAGGTGCGGTCTCGGATGCATAGTCGAGCAGTTGATCGGTCCGTGCAATCCAAACTATAAGTCATCCCAAAATGTGGGCCTGCTCGAAATACGCCCATCACTCTTTTGTCGTTGCCTACTCGTGTTACGAGTAGTTTTGTGCTCATGCGGCCAGCGGCCGTCAAGGAATTGCCTACTAGTGTGCTCAGGGTGGCCGATGGTCTGTACGTCCGAGCTGCGAGTGACTCACTAGGGTTAGTTCGGGGCCGGTCGTTTGGCTGTTAGCAGCCCCCTGCGCTCATTCGAGAAATATTAAGGACCGAACAAAAAGGAATTTACGAGTGGCCGCGATGCTTGGGTACCTGGGGAGTCGCGGCCACCTTAACCACTCCTGTTACTGCCGTAAACTAACAGGGGGCAGTAATGGTCCAATGCCACATGACTTCCGAAATGACTATACTAGGAAAGGACGCAACACCTTAGACCCAACTATCGCCGAGGCGAAGGCGGTGGCGGTGCCCAATGAGGCGGCGGGTGAGGGTGTCGGCTAGAGTTCATTGGGCGGCATTGCGGTTGCGGTGTCAGTGGCTCTGGCAGCAGGGGCTGGTCCAGCGGCTCCTACCATGTCGGTCCCCATCCCCCGCTGCACTTTACAGAGGCAAAGGTGTGCTCCCTCGTCAAACGGGGCTTCCTATCAGTGCATGGCTGGCGAGTCACCCCCAGCGTAATGGTCACATCGCCAGCGGGGGGCTATAGACCAAGATGTGCAACTAGAGGGGGGATGAAAAGGAGCTCTTGAAAAACTCAAAATCACAACCCCCAAACTTGGTGCAAGGAGAAACGCTAGATACCGTCCATTGGATAGATACGTATCTAGCAAGCACTTGATGTCGCCCACTGAAAGGGTACACACCAAGCAAGCGAAAGCACACAATGCACAAGAGAGAGCAAGACAATCCAAGCAACGCTTCACACTATGAGAAAAACACGTAGCCACTCCACACCTAAGTGCATCTTACTAAGGAATAGCAAGCAAAGAGTATGGGCCAGAGGTGGAGACACTCAAACATGAAGACACATGAAAACCTAACACACCAAACTCCAAAGAAAACAAGAAGAAGGGACCAAGAAAGAAGAGGAGCAACAAACACGCAAAAACAGCCCCAAACAGCACAAACCGGACAATCCGAAGCCCCTCCAAAAGAACTGACCGGACAGACCTAAAGAAGGGGTTGAAACGGCCCAAAAACACTATAGACCAGACAATCCGAGGTCTATATACTGGACAATCCGAAGTGTATGGACTGGACAAACCTAAGGACAAATCAGTTGTCCTGTCAGTTCAGCCCAAAACTGCGCAGAAAACAGCTTGGTACCCATCCGAAAAACGATCGTAACCGGCTCAAATCTCAACCAAACTTCACGAAAATTTGCATGGACAATCCTAAGGACATCCCCAAGCACATCCCAAAAGACTCACTTCAAAAGATCAAGGATTGCTCTGGAATTGTAGCTCTCGTGAGGAAGGTGAGTTGAAACCGAAAAACCGAGATTCATCAAGAAAGGCCCTTGCCCGTGGTTCAACGATTTTTGCACTTGGCTAGTGAGATTCAACACATCCTAGCAAGGCAAAACACAAGCAAAAGAAAGGTTCCAACCTTGCTTAAACCGAAAACACACCAAAACCAAAGATTGGAGACAAAAACCAACTAGAAAGGGGGGGAGGAGATCGCTGCACACATGAGCACGAATTGGGGACGAATCTTCCTTGGATTAGAAGTAGAAAACAGTTTACAAGAGGTTCCTCACAGCCTACCACCTTTCATCCTCCCACTAATGCAAAGTGCTTGCTCTAGGGGACTCCAAATCCTAGGTTAGCACCCGGTTTTCACTCTAAGCTCTTGACTGGTTGGAAAGCTAAGCCTACGGTTTCTAGAGGTGGAAGAGTCACCTAAATGACCAGCCACTTAGGTATTTATAGCCTAGGCCTAACGACTTAGTTTACACTAAGACCCCAATCTTACAGAAACGCCCGTAGGGGCCAAACTGAAAAAGATCCAACTTTCTCGGGGACGGACGCCCGCGATGGAGTCTTGATCTTCTTCGGTTGCACACTAACTCCCGGATGATGTCCACGTGGCCAGTAGTTTGAATCCACTGATTGACCCCCGGTTTTGAAGTCAGAAACTGGGAAACTTTAGGAAGTCTTCGCCTGGGCCGGATTTGGCCCATCTTCTCTGTCTTGGCGAGTCGTGGCCCAACTCACCAAGGCATGGATAGCTTGGATGGCGGTTTTGAGCCGAAGCGCCAAAGCCCCCTCGACACGCCTTCGCGCCACGCACTCGGGTTGGAGCACCACGGTGGCACCCGGCTTCTCCAGTCCATCGGAGTTGCTCGCAATCCATCGGAGAACTTGCACCACCGTTACCGAACCGCCCCTTCGTGTACCGAGCTCCCATGACCGACCGACGGTGAGTCTTGTGCCTCCGGTCTATTGAAGGGCTTTTGCCTCAGTCCATCGAGGTATTTCTCCATCTTCTACCTCCAGTCCATCGGAGGGCCTCCTGTTCATTGGAGGAGTTGAGATCATTGACAATCACTCATCACACCAAGAGAGCAATGAGGCCGATCCATTGGCTCTCAATCTCCCCCTTGATGAGTGTTGTCAACACCCTTAACCTGTAACCTAAAATGGAACAAAGACAAAGGAAAAAGCGTAAAACCGAGAAGAAAGAAGAAAAGAATAAGTTGCTCAAGATGCCCAAAAGCCAAAGACAATGCAAGAGAAGGGCAACTTGAAACAACAAACAAAAGCCAACGATCAACCCCCTAAGATAATGGAAACCGCTCAACGTAGTCGATCAAAATAAAGCATGACCCCTCAAGAAAGAGGCAAAACGGCTCAACACAGCCATGCTTAGGCAAAACATCGGCTCCTCCAGAAAGAGGCAAAAGGCTCAACGCACCGAGCAAGATCATGCTAAAAAGCTCAAACTCCCCTTGAAATGCATCCTCACAAATGCAATATGAATGCAAAGCTCCCTTATCAACTAACTCTCTAGAGTTCTCCCCTTTGGTCCATGAACTCTCCCCCTAGGAACAACAATCTCTCCCATAAGTCAATATCTCTCCCCTTGTTGACAATGGACACATCAAAGGTTCATAGAACTCAACTCCCCCTGAATGAGACAACTCCCCCTCAAAATATGCCATGAGATGCAGGAAGTATACCATGAAGAGCTCAGCAGGGATGAAAAGCTAGTAAGGACAAGTTCTAGCATACAGAGCAAGTGAGGGCAAGGAAGCATAAAACAAGCTCGAGTGAATCTATCTTATACAGATCAGGAGCATGTTTTTCAGGGTTGTGTAAAAGAAAGCATCACCAACATGAATAGCATCTAGCAAGGTAGGCATGAATAGCAAGATGCTAGCAAAACATAAAAGGTATGCTACTCTCAACCAAAGCATATACAATAGGCCATAAGCAATTTAGAGACTTGCAAATTTTAGAATTTTTCATTTGTGAAGCATAAGCAAGTTCTAGATATGTGCCAGAGGTTATTTACTTGTCTTGCCACTTCTTTCCAACCAATGCCAAGCGTAGGTTCAAAGAACCATCAGAAGCTTAAGACAAGGTTTTGGTCATGCACAGCTTAGTCCACGTTCTTGCCAAGGTGGAAAGGCAAGTTGTCTCGAACTAAGTCAGTGTGACAAGCAAATCCACCTAGATCTTTTCAATTCAGCTCACAAGACACCACTGGTATACAGTTTTAGTTCAGATTTCAGATTTAAGCAAGGTGTCATAAATGCTTAGGAAATAACTTAACAAAGGCATACGACTAGCATATCCAAGCATGAAGAGATAGCATAGCATTCAACATTCCTACACATGCTAGGTAGCCAAGTCAAGTGGTGATCATGGTTTTTGATTTTCAGAAAACAAAAGTGACTTAGCCCACAAATGATATTAGACAGATTCAAGGAGCTTAGCCAACCATGATCATGCAAGCATTGTTCAATCTAGCACAAGCAAGTACTAACTAGTCATTCTAAAAGAGCTCTAGTGCTAGTGAGTGAAAATGCATATATTACATGAATATAATGCATGATATGAAACAAAATGCAAGAAAAGCAAGAAAAAGCAAAGAAAGAAACAAAACAAAAACCTAAACTACAACAAAGCTACCCCAAACTAAAAGGGGTAACAAACACCAAGCTCCCCACGCTAGCGAGCAAACACGCTAAGCTCTAAGGGCTTGGTGGAGATATCGGCCAACTGGTTCTCGGTTTGTACATGGATCAAGTCTATATCTCCCTTCTCATAGTGATCCCTCTAGAAGTGAAACCTTATGTCTATGTGTTTTGTTCTGGAGTGCAAGACGGGGTTCTTAGCTACAGAGATAGCAAAAGTGGAGTCTACTAGGAGAGGGATTTTCCTAAAGCTCAAGCCAAAGTCACTCAGGGAAGCTTTCATCCTAAGTAGCTGGGAGCAGCAACTAGCAGCAGCAACATATTCAGGCTTCTGTGGTGGAAGTGGCTACGCTAGATTGCTTGCGTGAGAACCAAGAGACAAGAGAAGAACCGAGGAACTGGTAGGTGCTGGAAGTAGACTTGCGCTCCAGCCGACAACCCACAAAGTCAGCATCCGAATACCCTCTGAGAGAGAGTGTCGAAGCTGAAGAGAACCAAAGAGCAAGCTCAGGAGTGTATTTCAGGTACCTGAAGATGCGTTTCACCGCTTGACGGTGAGATGTCCTCGGCGAGGCCTGAAATCGCGCATAGAGGGCAAACCACGAACTGAATGTCCGGCCTGTTCACCGTCAGGTACAGAAGTGAGCCGATCATCCCTCAGTACTCTGTCTGGTCCACCACCTCCCCTTCTTCATCTGCATCAAGCGCCGTTAGTGTTGACATAGTAGTCAACATAGGCTTGGAGTTTCCCATGGCAAACTTCTTCAGAATGTCCTTCGTGTACTTGGCTTGATGGATGATGGTTCCTTCAGGACCTTGCTTGATCTGAAGCCTGAGGAAGAACTAAAGCTTACCCATGAGACTCATCTCGAACTCGCTGCTCATCTGTTCAACAAACTTAGACACCAAAGCGTGAGATGAACCACCAAAGATAATGTCATCAACATATATCTGAACTAGCAAGGTGTCACCGCCACGACTTAACAGAAACAAGGTCTTGTCTACTGGACCCATCACAAACCTAGACTTGAGCAAGAAAGTCTTTAGCCTAGCATACCAAGCTCTTGGAGCTTCCTTTAGACCATAAAGGGCTTTTCTCAGCTTATACACCCGGTCTGAAAACTTGGCACTCTCAAAGCCAGGAGGTTGTCTCACATATACCTCCTCCTCTATGTAACCATTCAGAAAGGCTGACTTGACATCCATCTGCTGTAGTTTGAAGCCTTTAGAGGCAACAAAGGCAAGCAGGATTCTAATGCCTCTAAATGAGCTACATGAGCAAAGGTTTCCTCATAGTCTATCCCCTCCTTTCGACAGAAACCCTGGGCTACTAATCTCACTTTGTTCCTCACAACCATCCCATCCTCACCATGTTTGTTCTTGAAAACCCATTTGGTTCCTATAGGGTGGCAATTTGGTGGAGGTTCAACTGAATCCCAGACATGGTTTCTCTCAAAGTTCTTCAACTCCTCATGCAAGGCGTTCACCCAGCTAGGATCAGATAATGCATGTGCCACATCCTAGGGTTCAAAAGAAGCAACAAATGTAGAGTGGCAGAAGAAGGCTAGTTAGTTAACCGAAGAGCGTGTGACACACTGGTGTAGATCTCCAATCATCATATATGGAGGGTGATCCCGCTGGACCTGCCAAGATGGAACAATCTTGGAGGTCACCTCCCCTGCATTCTCAGCGGGGCCAACCTCTGCTCGAGCTTGCAGTTAGGGGAGCGAGGAGGAGGCCATAGGCAAAGGTCCTCCTTCATCTTCAGAGCTCATAGCAGACGGATCAGGAGCTGCAGCCAGTGCAGTGGTTCCTGCAGCACCAGCATCTATTCTGCCTTCCTTATCTTCAAAGATGGGGGCGCCTTCCTCATCATCACTTGAAAGCTCAAATGCAGGGGTTGCGCATGGCATAGATTCATCAAAGGAAACCTCACAAGTCTCTACTACCTAACGGGTCTCTATGATCCACACTTGAAATGCCCTAGAGCTCGAGGCGTATCCTAGAAAAATGCCATCCAGGTAGTGAGACTCAAACTTGTCCAAATGCCCTACCTTCTTAAGCACAAAGCATCTGCAGCCAAACGCTCGCAGGTGCTTGACGCTGGGCAACCTACCAAACCGAAGCTCGTACGAGGTCTTCCCTAAGAAAGCTCGTAGGAAAATCCAATTGGCAATGTAATGTGCCGTATTCATAGCCTCAGCCCAAAAGCGCCTCAGAGTCCTACGCTCATCGAGCATCGTCCGTGCCATCTCAACGAGTGTGTAGTTCTTGCGTTCCACAACACCATTCTAGGGTGGGGTATATGGAGAAGAGAATTGGTGCTCACGACCTAGGTCACGACGGAAGGTTTCGAATCGAGAGTTTCGAAATTCACCACATGACTCTCATTTCTCAACCTCAAGACCAGATCTCGAACAAAACCAAAGGCCTCATCCTTGAATTCCATGAACAAGACCCACGAAAAGCGAGAAAAGTTGTCTACTACGACAAGCACATACCACTTCCCACTGAACGACTGTACCCGAGTAGGACCAACAATATCCATATGCAACAGCTCATCCGGGTAAGAGGTCATCACCTTATTGACAGGTGCATGAGAAGCAGCAACCATCTTACCATGACGACAAGGGTGACAAACTAAGTCATTTTCTGCTTTCAATTTGGGTAATCCTCAGATTAGACCCATAGAGCTCAACCTAACGAGCATATCGAAGCTCAGATGGCCTAGCCTCCTATGCCACTTCCAGATATCAGCAGGAGGACAAGCAACCAAACACCGAGGAGGTCTAGAAACAGATGCAAGGTCAACCTTAAAAACTTGCCCATACGGCGAAATCCAACAAACAAGGTTTTCCTTAGCATCAAGAACACAAGAAGAATCCTCCTTAAAGCGAACATCAAACCCTTCCTTGAGAAGTTGCAAGGCAGAAACCAAATTGAACCCCAAATTCCTCACCAAAGCAACTTCTCTCAGGGAAAGTTTGCCAGAAAGCATAACAGAGCCAACACCCAACACTTTACCTTGACCATTATCCCCAAATGTGATGTACTCCTTGGTGCTCATGGGGTTGAGGCTGGAGAACCATCTGTGGTGCCCTATCATGTGCCTAGAGCAGCCGGAGTCCATGATCCATACGTCCGCTAGGCCTCGATCCTGCAAAATCAAGGAAAGTGAGAATGAGCAAATGGTCCGGCACTAGGGTTAGTGAAACGACTGAACTAGTGCCGAGCCATCTGCTCAAAAGTGGGGTAAGCACGATCAAAGTACTCATCACGACGATCAGGGTAACCACGACCTCCAAAGCGTGGACTCACAAACCCTCTATTTCCAAAGCCTCGGTCACGAGGTCCATAGCCGTGTTGAAAACGACTAGGAGCTTGGTCGGCAGAGTGTCTCTCACCACCAGGAGCACAAGCTTGAAAGCTGCCTCCTCTCTCACCAACCAAGCAGTCTTTAATCTCACCGCGACGGGGGAGATCTTGCCTACCAACCTGGTAGAACTGATCCTGGTTCGCCTAAGACTTCTCTTGCCTCTCAACCCACTTCCTCCTGAAGCAAAACTCCTCCATGTGACTATTCCACTGACAAAACTCACAGTGGTAGACAGGTCTCTTGGGCATAGGCTGGGGCTGTGTCTTGGGCTTCTGGTGTGGCTGTGTGAACTTGGGTGGTGTAGGCTGCTGGGCTCTCTCCTTACTCACTGGAGGCTTAAGGATCTCAGTGACTATCCTATCCAGCTTAGCCTCAGAGGCTTGGGTGTCCAGTACTGCTTCTTTGGGGCAGCCTTTGGAGGCTGTTGACGGTCGTTATTGCACAACCTATGACCATCAACTATAAATGAACATGAAAAAAATCCATCAAAATGTAGACTAACCGTTGCTACTAACATAGTTCCACGGGTTGTGTTGAATATTTGATTGCAGGAGTAAGATCAACCAAAAACCTGTCAAATATGGCTAATTCAGGAAGGTCACTGACCAAGGGGCCAGGCCGCCCGGCCTTACCCCAGGCCGCCCAGTCTGTGAAACTGCCCAAATGAGCCCATCTTCGACCTGCGTGCACATTAGAGACGTGTCAAGACAATTCGAAAGCCCAAGCCGGGAACCCAAAATGCTAAGTACCGGAAGGCTTGCCACCTCATCAATCCAACACTTGGATTGGTGAAGTCAGCAATCCATGGGACTTCAATCCTACGGCTAAGGAAGAAGCACAAGTGAGATCCAACCATCAAGGGAAAAACACACATTGTAACAGCCAACCGCCATGCAACTGACTCGGGGAGTGAAAATGGACCGCAAGATGCAGTAAGGCGGTGGATCCAAGGGTAGGCCAGGCTGCCCAGCCTCAGGTGGGGCCACCTAGCCTCCTACCAGGCGGCCCGGCTTGCCACCTACCCCCTTAACCGCCTTACCAACCATATAAATGCCCCCTCTCACTTGGTGACTATAAATACCCCCTTGTAGCTCATTTGTAAAGGGTGGAAGTTGAGTGGAACACACCATTGTCTAGTGAGTAGCACTAGGATAGTCCTAGGAGTTAGAGTTGAGTCTGAGTCTTTGCCTCTGGGATTCCAAAGTTAGCTTCGAGTTTGGTAAAGCTCTTGTATCTTTCTATCTTTGTACTCTTGCTACTTCAGTATAATATATAGTATTGATCTATCTTTCAGCTATACTTTACTTTATTTCTTACACTTGCCTAGTGTGGTGTACCTTATTGCATACTAGACCAAGGCTTAGGTTTGTGTTACTCTTGAGTTATTTGAACCTTGCTAGACTTGCCGGTGCTATAGGCTTTCCTTGGGCTCTGATCTAAGGCTAAGTCAGTCCTAACCCTCTGATCAAGAACGGACTTT
The DNA here is from genome assembly GCA_030272315.1 of Paspalum vaginatum. Classification (NCBI taxonomy): domain Eukaryota; kingdom Viridiplantae; phylum Streptophyta; class Magnoliopsida; order Poales; family Poaceae; genus Paspalum; species Paspalum vaginatum. The sequence goes on from CM059017.1 coordinate 23,157,835, forward strand.
AGTGATCAAGTGAGAACTTGATCACTAGTTTAGCATGCCATCTTACCCATGCAGATCTGGTTGGTAGCCCCTCTTGGTGACAGCATTAGGGAGCCTTTGTAATCTGACCCCGTCGTTCGGTAAGCCCGTAGACGTTAGCCAGTTGTTGTTTGGTTGGCCAACTATCTACACCCGTGCCTCCTCGGTGTAGTCAGGAATTTCGCTCAACGCAAGACCCTAGTTCGTGTTCATTTAACTCAGTTCAACCACGAATACTCCTTTGCAGTAGTTAAGAAATAGAGTTTGGATATCTTAATCTCACTCGTTGTCCTCCCAAGCAACTACCTAGTTGTTTACAGCTTTGGTCCCTGTTTACTCTTCCCTCCATACACTACCTTGTTATATCTTACCCCCGTTGTAAGAATAGCCTAGTATTTATCTGAGTTATGATACTGTTTGAAGTTCGAACATATCATACCACCTATTAGCCCTTGCTTCCCTGTGGATTTTTACGTTACTCGGAATACTCTGAGTGAAACAGCTACAGCGAATCTCCGTGCGCTTGCGGAGTAAAATCTGTTATGCTAAGAGACATCAACAGAGGCTCGTGGAAAACCCCATCAGCAATAGGTTGGAGAGATGCAGTCTTAAGCTTGATCGGGGCACTCTTCTCACCCGTGGTACTACACTCTCCAAACCCAATGCCACTCATGTCACCCTCACAATGCTTGGTGCTCTCTATGATCATCCTTAATTGGGGTTGCTTTCATACACCCAACTCAGCACCTCACGAAAGCGCCAATTTTTGCCTCAATCCTTTCAAGTCAAAACGAACATTCTCATCCTGTAAGTCACGCTTGTCTCCCCTCAGTCCCTATATCACCATAGTTTGAGCAACGCAAAACTCACAATCTAAAGAGGGAGTGGGGGCAGCTGACTTCTCAAGCTTCCTAATGGTGGTATCCTTATCCACCAACTGCAACCTCAAAGTAAGATAGTTCTCACATGTGTCACGGGGTGCTGAAAGCACCTCAAAGTTAGCTCTCAACTGCTCTAGCTCAGCTCTGAAGGTAGGACAGACCATACATGCACCCAAAAGCGTAGGTCTAACCCTTACCTCTTCCAACTCCTTGAGCTTCCCCTCACACTTCACTTTCAGCTAAGCTATATCAACTGCTAGGTGGGGGCACATCTCACACTTAGGCTCATCACTCAAAATAGGCTCATCCAGTTTAGACTGGAGCTTGCCCAACTCGCCCTTCAGCCTATCCATCTCCTCTACCTGACGAGCATACTTGCTCTTCTGCTCACAAAGATCACGCATCATGGACTCGCAGGTAGGGCACTCAAACTCACTAGGCTGGACTGGCACACTCCTCAGTCTCTCAATCTCAGCCAAAGCATCAGCAAGCTTGGCTTTCTGCTTCTGCAGCTTATTGGCTGCCTTCTACAACATCCTATCTTGGGCCTTAAGCGCTCTACTATTCTCCTTTAGCACCTCAAGAATCTCAGCTAGCTCAGGAGTTACCTCGCCGTCGGAGGAAGAGTCGTTGTTACACTTGTCATCCTTGTCCTCAAGAGCCATGGAGTAGAAGGATCTCCGGTTCCCTGTGTTTTTCTAAGTTATAGTACTGTTTGAAGTTCGAACATATCATACCATCTATTAGCCCTTGCTTCCCTGTGGATTTTTACGATACTCGGAATTCTCTGAGTGAAAAAGCTACAGCGAATCTCCGTGCGCTTGCGGAGTAAAATCTGTTTCGCTAAGAGACGTCAACAAGCTTTTTCTGGCGCCATTGCCGGGGAAGCAATTGGCAATAGAAGTTTGATTTGTTTGAACCTAGGTACTTGTAACTTGACAACATACCGCTATTTCTTAGCAGGCTCATTTGCCTCTGTCTACTTTATTGTTGGGTTGACAGAGAGGTGTATGTCCGGTTTTGACCTACTGGCAAACTTTAACAACAATCCTAGAGTCGCTGCTCAGAAGGAGAGTCCGTTAAAAGACAATCCACGAGCAGAGGCCTGTGCCATTATCATTGGAGTTTGGATCCACAAGCACAAAGCAACCGACACCAACAATGGGTGTGCCTGAGAAGACCATCCGTGACTTTTCCGTCCCATCCAGCATCAGCATCCCCACTGGGCCGGATGTGCAAGTTGGAGAAGGATTCGAGCTCAAGCCAGGTGTCATTCATATGGTCCAAGCTAGTCCATTCTGCGGATTGGCGTCGGAGGATGCAAACAGCCATCTCCAGCAATTCCGTGAGATATACAGAACATTCACCATATCAAGGGTGCAACCGCCGATGCTATTCGACTTCGCCTTTTTCCATTCTCACTGATCGGGAAGGCAAAACAGTGGTTCTATCTGAACCGCGCAAACTTGGCAACTTGGGAGGCATGCTCAAATGCTTTCCTTGCAAAGCACTTCCCCTTAGGGAAGACAAGCTCACTGAGGAACCGAATCTTGAGCTTCCAGCAGCTCACTGATGAGATGGTATCTGAGGCATAGGAAAGACTTCTAAGAGTACATTGCCGCCTGCCCCCACCACGGTATGGAAGAGTGGCTGATCATCCAGAACTTCTTCCACGGTCTGCACCGGACCGCGCAAGAACACCTCAATGCAGCCGCTGGAGGATCCTTTCTGTCCTTGAGTGTTGCTGCCGCACGCACTCTCATAGAGAAGATGGCAAGCAACCAAGGATGGAGACAGGAGAGGGCAAACAATAAGCCCCGCGGAGTTCACCATATTGACAGCACTGACATGTTGGCTGCCAAAATGGACCTCTTGCTAAAGAAGCTAGAGGATGGTCCTGAAGCTGTGCCGGTCCAGGCTCTGGATTCTCGAATGACTTGTGAGCATTGCGGGAATACCGGCCATACGGGGAACAGCTACCACGGAAATGGATCTGAGGACGTAAACTTCATCAACAACAATAGCTTCAACAATGGGCCTCGTCCTCAACCAGGTTGGAATTCGCGACCACATTTACCATTCTCTAGTCAAGGTACGTCTTCTGGCAGTTCCCTGCAGTTTAATAATAATCCTTTTGATCAAAAAGCTGTGAACGATAGCATAAGTAAGAAATTCCTTGCGAACGATAAAATTCTAGAAAACCTATCGCTTCAAATGGAAACTCTTAATAGCGCCATGAAGAACCAGCTGAGTTTAAATAAAATGTTAGAAACTCAGATAGCTAAGCTTGCTGCCGCTTTGCCTAGTCCAACTTCGGGTAAGCTCCCAGGTCAGCCCGAGGCACCCGCGAAGGAACATATCAATATTGTAACAACTAGGGGTGGAAAGTCTATGCAAGACCCCCCACATCCTAGGAATGCAGGGAAGGAACAGGAGAAGCCAGCCGAAGCAGAGAAGGAAGATCGAGTGGCTGAACTACAACCGGTTAAGGAAGCACCAAAGTTGGCTCCACACGAGTTCTACGACACCACCGTGCTCCCTTTTCCTCAAAGGCAGAAAAAGACCTCTGTCGATGACCAGTTTGGCAAGTTTGTGGAGGTAATAAAGAAATTATATGTCAATATCCCATTGGTAGATGCGATGCAGGTACCTACGTATGCGAAGTACCTGAAGGACATCCTCAACAACAAAAAGCCACTGCCGTCCACCGAAGTCGTGCACCTCACGGAAGAGTGTAGCGCTGCTATACTCAACCAGCTGCCACAAAAGAAGAAGGATCTAGGGAACCCTACCATCTCATGCTCAATCGGACCCAGCACTTCAATCAAGCTCTCTGCGATCTAGGAGCAAGTGTGAGCGTCATGCCAAAGGAAGTCTTTAATAAACTCACGTATGCTACACTTGTCCCTACTGTTATGTGCCTGTAGTAGCGAATCAGTCGATTCGCTATCCCGATGGGATCGCTGAGGAAATTTGAGTCAAAATCCAGAACTTCATTGTCCTAGTGGATGTCGTGGTGCTCAACATGTAGATTGATAGCAAAACGCCGCTCATCCTTGGGCGACCTGTTCTTAAGCACTGTTGAGGCCACTATTGACGTTGGAGCTGGACAAGTCCACCTCAACATCAACGGCAGATGGGAGACGTTCGCCTTCAAGCCGAAGGTAGAACAGTGCCGACAGGTAAAAACATTTAAATGTCTAGCACCCCGGGAGATGCCCAAAGAGAAGATCGAGCTCTTGCAAAGTCGATCGAAAGTGGACTCCCTCATCCTAGCAATGGAGAAGATCCAGCTAGATGGAGAAGCTCGAAAGCTCAAAGCCGATCGCAGAGCCGAGTCACAAAGACGTGCCTCAATGGCTAAGCCGACGACAAAGGAAGCAGGAGGCAAGACTCCTATCATGAAGGTCGCCGCCACAACAACGAATAGACCCAAAGAGTGGCAGAAGAAAGAAGAAGAAGCGCCAAAAGCCAAGCCAGAAAAGACCAAGAATAAAACTTAGAAACAAAAGGCTGTGGCAACCAAGAAAGTATGGTGAGCAAACGTTGCAGCGCAGACGGCCGCTAAGTCTCCGTCAAGCACTGACTCCACGTGAAAGGTATGACTTACCCTCGCTAGGAGGTAAACTAGTATTATCTCCACTACATATTTAATTCCAGCGCAGTTACTTTTCGTTACACCACTGCATGTTTAAGTTTAAAAGTCTTGCATTTTATTAAATTCTCCTTGCATAAGTTATTTATTTCCATCTCTTATATTAAAAAAAAAAACAAAATTTTGGGAGGCTGCCCGGCCCCACCTGGGCCGACCGACCCCCCTCCCCCCGTCCCTTCTACGCGCCAGCACAGGCCGCCCGGTTCCTCTCCCTGGACACATGCATAAAGTGCCAGAGGCACTAAACGCAAAAGGCCAAGGGCATTGAGGCCCTGCGCCGCCCAACCCCTGCCGATACCGTCTGGCCTCTCCTCCTGCGCCGTTCACATCCCGTCGCCATGCACGATGCCCACTAGGCTAGGGGCAATGCCCCTAGGCCACTTGGCCCCTACCTGAGCCGCTCGGCCTGCCTCTGCCCCTTGCTTGCTCCCTCGCGCACCTATAAATACGAGTGCATGCAAGCACTTGCTCCTTGCACCGATCGGCAGCGCGATCTCTCTCTTTCTCCCCCTAATCACTCTTAGTCTAAGCACTTAGTTTAATTTTCAGCACTTAGAAAAAATTCTGCCCAATAAAATAAGTGCTACACTCTCGTTCGTTGAATGTTTTGTGGAGGTTCTGCCCCACAAGGACGACTAACTTCTGGATGACTAACTTTTGGACTGCTAACGCCTAACGCTAACATCTTAACTGCTCTATCCTCCGGGTATTCTCTTGTCTTGCATATTTGTTTTGCAGATGTCGTCATTTTTCAGGAAGGCAAAGAGAGCCATGAGCAACACAGGGAAGGGCCTGCACCTCACGTTTCAATCCTCGTCGAGTGAGCCTTCGCGCTCTCATTCACGAAGTGGAAGTTCAAGGACACCTGCTGTGTCCGACAAGATGTCCATCAGTGAAGCCCGAGGCTAAGAACAAGATGACACAACATTATCACAAGCTCTACCGCAGTGCCGACTGCTAACGCTCCAAGACATCACCATACAGAATGACACTGAAGCACAGAAGTTGCAATGTCTCACCACCAAGACCTTTGGACGGACAAGGTACTTCGATGCTTTCTTTCTCGTTGCTATAGGTATGTTGGATCCATTTATGCAGGCATTCGACTATGTGGGATGGTTGGACTTCGCAAACATCACAGAAAAAGGATCCATCCTTCTCACTATGGAGTTCCCGATGACTCTTCTCATGGAGAAGCGCTCAGGTACAACCACCATCCATTTCCATCTATTCAACACTAAATATTCTGTTACCCCAAGGAGGTTTAGTACCTCTCCTAGGCTTCCATCCAAACTGCTCTTTAGCAGAGGAGCCTGCGGGGTATAACATGAAAACTTTTTGGACGGAAATTTGCGGACAGTATGTGAGAGGGAAGCATAGTGCCATAAAAATCCACAACCCTACTCTGAGACTTCTAGCTCACTAGGTCTCGCTCGTTGTTTTCCCACGTAGTGAAGTATGTTGTGCACCAAACGAAGATCTTAAGTGCCTCTACGCCATGTGTAGAAAGAAGCGCTATGCCCCGGTCATCGACGTAGTCCGTCATTGGACAGAAATGTTGAGGACCAACACCCCCATTAACATCACATCACTAGTCATCAGGATTGCATCCAACCTGGGCCTCCTAGAGAACGCCCAGATTGAGTACATTCCTGATGACACATCACACGTCATTGGGGAGCAGCACTTCATCCAGGCACACTTCATGAAACGGGATGAGAGCGCGAATCTAGTCATGACTTTGTTCGGACATAACTTCGAACTGCAGCTTCCAGTGCCGCAATATGACCTATACAAAGTTAGGAGCCTAACCATGCAGCTAAACATGGAAGCACCATGCCAAAGCATTGGAGGCGTCATGACTAGAGGGCAACGATGCCGAGCAGAAGAACGCATAAGAGAAGAACAAGAGGAAGCAGGAATAGGCTCATCCCGGGCACACCATAATGCCACACCATCTGCACGTGCTGACTCGGAGATATCATGGCTCCGTCGGTACACCCAGTCCGAGCCATGGTACCTTACCAGCAGTGGTGGCAATAGTTCATACCAGCCGTCACACGGTACCTGGTACCAAGGGGATGAGAGTGCGTCGCACCACCTCAGCAGAAACCTAGGTCCCTCTACATCAGCCCGATTCCACATCGACAGCATGGCTAGCATCAACTCCGCAATGGAGGTGATGCACCTAGGCCAGTATAACCAGAGGATGTACCAGCAAGTGGACGACATCCACCGACGCACCGAAGCAATGGACCAACAGCTCCACGAGAACAGCACCATACTCCAGAACCTGAATGAAATGGTGGAAGCCAGCTTCATCAATGCTCAAGACTTCCACAACTATTACTACCAGAACTCCTAGCTTCATTGAAACTTGGGGGGATGGTAGACCGACATGAGCATGCTTCCTCACGTCCCATCTCAGAGAAAAGGCACCCCTGATTCCCATCCTTGTTTTGCAGCACCGGCCCCCGACAGCACCAGTCCGACAGTACCAGTCCTTCCAGCAGCAGTCCGTCAGCAACACCCGAGAGTAAGTTAGCAATAATAATGTTTAATTATTTATTCCTTCATGCTTTGCTTAGCCAAAAAAAAGAGAAAAAAAAAGAGTGTCAATAAAATCAACTCCCAACTTTGATATTTTACCTTCATATGGAAATGATGAATAGTTGCTCTATCATGTCTTGATTAGTTGGCTATACAAACTATGCTTAGCTTAATTTCGAGCTTGTGTGTATAACATGAGAACTTGATCTTTTACCTTGTGGATGCCATTTTGCACAAAACTTGTCTAAGTTGTTGTGAGAAATGATATGACTAAGTAATAAGGCCAGCTCTACATTTTCTTAGTAAGATGAACATCTCAGGTTATTCTTTTTGAAAACTAGGAAATAAAGTTCACCCATTGGTTTTAAACACCTACCAAGGCCAAATACACTGAATATATCTGAGACGCTTAAGCTACTTAATGTTGTTTTGAGCTTTGTCAAATTTTGAGTCTCATAGAATGGAATCATCTCTATCCTGTGAGTCATTGGAGCAAAATCCACCATCACATATGCTTTCATCCACTCTAGGTGTGCATCCATTTTTATCTCCAAGCAAATATCCTCACCCATACTCCTTCCAAATCAAAACGAGGTAGGATGTGGAGCCATCAAAAAATGAAAAATAAAAGCATGCTAATCAAAGCATGGCAAAAGGATGAAAAAGAAAAGCATGCTAGTCAAGCATGGCAAAAAGAGAGAAAATACAAAAAGGCTCCACATTCATACCTAACATATAAAAGGAGGAGAAGGAAAGGAAATAAGGAGATCCATCCATCTAGCCACCAAATAAGCTCCAATGATGAACAAGATTAGTTGATGTAATACATTTCCTTGGTCCAATCTTTGGCTTTGCAAAATAAACAACCTAAGTAAGCTAAGTTCTTCCATACCCTGAGCTCCACATAAGCCTTAGTACAGGAAGTTCTTGGCCTTGCTCTTGGCCTTAATGGTGAGGATACACTTGTGAGCGATCGAGAGTACCTCTGGGAAACTTATTTTATTTTGAAAATCTTCAAAAACACTTGAGATAGAAATCCAAAAAGAGAAGTTTTGAGCTGAAGCCTACAACAAAGTCATTCTTTCTCTCAACCGCTCAAGACATGGTAAGTCAAAAAGATGCACCACGGGTATGGGAAAAAGTGATCATTGCATACACTATGGTTCGAGACCAAAGCACGAGTATTGGTTATGTATATCTTCTATTCTTGGACATTGATATTTGCAGCAACTCCTGATCCATAACCCATCTTGGCTTTACTCAAGGAAGAGCAAATGTCTAAGCTTGGCAGGGTGTTGACGGTCGTTATTGCACTACCTATGACCATCAACTATCCATGAATATGAAGGAAAATACATCAAAGTGTAGACTAACCCTTGCTACTAACATAGTTCCACGAGTTGTGTTGAACATTTGATTGCAGGAGTAAGATCAGCCGAAAACATGTCAAATATGGCTAAGTCAGGAAGGTCACTGACCAAGGCGCCAGGCCGCCTGGCCTCCCCCCAGGCTGCCCGGCCTGTGAAAGTGCCCAAATCAGCCCATCTTCAACCTGCATGCACATTAGAGACGTGTCAACACAATTCCAAAGCCCAAGCCGAGAACCTAACATGCTAAGTACCTGAAGGCTTGCCACCTCATCAATCCAGCACTCGGATTGGTGAAGTCAGCAATCCATGGGACTTCAATCCTGCGGCTAAGGAAGAAGCACAACTAAGATCCAACCATCAAGGGAAAAACACACATCGTAACTGCCAACCGCCATGCAACCGACTCGGGGACTGAAAATGGACCGCAAGATGGAGTAAGGTGGTGGATCCAAGGGCAGGCCAGGCCACCCGGACTCAAGTGGGGCTGCCCGGCCTCCTACCTGGCTGCTCGGCCTGCCACCTGCCCCCTTAACCGCCATACCGACCATATAAATACCCCATGTCACTTGGTTACAATAAATACCCCCTTTAGCTCATTTATAAAGTGTGGAAGTTGAGTGGAACACACCATTGTCTAGTTAGTAGCACTAGGATAGTCCTGGGAGTTAGAGTTGAGTCTAAGTCTTTGCCTCAGGGATTCTGAAGGTAGCTTCGAGTCTGGTAAATCTCTTGTATCTTTCTATCTTTGTAATCTTGCTACTTCAGTATAATATACAGTATTGATCTATCTTTCAGCTATACTTTACTTTATTTCTTACACTTGCCTAGTGTGGTGTATGTTGACGGTCGTAATCTCATAATATCAACCGTCAATTATCCACCAAATGAAGCAAAACATGTGAAATATTTGGACTAACCCCTACAACTAATGAGTTCCACAAGATGTACATGAATATTTCGATGCAGCTACCAAAATACTAACAAAATGGTTGAAAACAGATCAAATATCAAAGATGGGCAGCAATGGTGAAAACACCATGGCCGGCCGGCTAGGGGGTGTGGCCGCCCGACCACCCTCCAGTGCATAAACAGTCCCCAACCAGGTGGCATAACCTCCTGAGCACCTCAGTTGCCACAACTTCGATCCAACTTGCAAACAAACACAAAATGGTGAAGATCCAACCATGCAAGACAGCATCCAATATATCCAAGGGTCAAACGGTATTGGAACAAGGATTGGTGATGCCAAGGATCCAAGGGAACCAACATGCAGCCAATCGGGGAAAAACATGTGGCCGCCTGGCCACCCCTTCGGCAACACTTTTCACGTGCGTCAACTGTTTCAACCGCCAACCAACACGAGGGAGCAAGATCAAGCGTCGGATCACCTAGGTCGGTTAATCCTATGGCCGCCCAGGCCATAGGGGGTGGCCGCCCAGCCACCGACCTTGGCCGCCCGGCCATCGACTTACCCGCTTTACCGACCTAGTGTGTCTATAAATACCCCCTCACTTTCTAGGCTATAAATAGACCCCGAGAGCATCATTTGTAGTGGTGTGGAGTTGAGTTCAAGTTCTATCTTAGAAGGCTACACTATTCTCTTAGTAGTTAGGATAGTCCTGGGAGTTAGAGTTGAGTCGAGCTTTGCCTCGGAGTCTCCGGAGTTATCTTCGAGTCTGTGGTAAAAATCTTGTATCTTTTGGATTCAGATTACCTTCAATATAATTTCAGTTACATTTTACTCTAAGTCTATCTCCTGCGAGTGTGGTGTACCTTTCTTTTGCACACTTGCTAGGCATAGGTTGTGTTTAACTTTGTTATTCAATTCTTGTTATTCTTGCCGGTGCTATAACTCAACCCTAGACTTAGACGCTAGGCTCTGGCTAGATCCTCTCCTCTGATCAAGGATGATCTATCGTTGTTCAAGCTCCACTTGAACATGTTTATAGCGTGCCATCCTCTCCACGCAGCTTTGCTTGGTAGCCCCACTCGGTGACAGCGTGTGGTGTGCCTGTGTAGTCCAAGCCCATCGTTCGAGAGGCCCTTTGGTGTTAGCTAGACTCTCCTTCAGTACCAACTATCTACCCCTGGTACCCTCGAGACTCTAGAATTTCGCTCGAGGCAAGACCCTGGCTGGTTAATTGAGTTTCTTAGTTATTCACGGATAGCCTTTGCAGTCGATTAGAATTAGAGTTTGGTGAATTTATCTCACTCGTTGTCCTCCCAGGCAACTATACCTTTTCTATGGATATCTTTGATAGACTTACCTCTCCCACCATACACCTATCTTTATCACGTTTACCCCTGTTACTACTAGCTAGTATAATTTATCCAAGTTTACAATAATTTCGACTTGAGTATATTCAATTACACTCTCTGGCCTACCGCTTCCCTGTGGATTTTACGATACTTGGAATACTCTGAGTGAAAAGGCTACAGCGAATCTCTGTGCGCTTGCGGAGTAAAATCTGTTACGCTAAGAGACGTCAACAAGCCTTTTTCTGGTGCCGTTGCCGGGGAAGCAATTGGCCGAGAGATAATTGAGACCTCATTTCAAACCTGTATACTTGATAAGTTTTACCGCTAGTTGTTAACAGGCTCACTTTGCTCTGTTGTTTTGTTGTGGTTGTAATAGAGAGGTGTATGACCGGTTTCAACCTACCGGAAAACTACCACAATAACCTAGAGTCACTGCTCATGAGAGTCCGTCTAAAGACTATTCACGGGCAGAGACCTGTACCAAGGGATCTAGGACCAAGCATTCCAACCAGCACTCCAGTTACCACTATGGCTGAAAAGACTATCCGCGAGTTCTCCATCCCCTCGAGCAACAACATCCCTATGGCACCTGAAGTTCAAGTGGGGGAGAACTTCAAACTCAAGCCAGGAGTGATCCATTTGGTTCAAGCTATCCCTTTCTGTGGACTGGCCACGGAAGATGCCAACAACCACTTGCAGCAGTTTCTAGAGATCTGCAGCACGTTCAACATGAAAGGAGCATCACTAGACGCCATCAAACTTCGTCTCTTCCCATTCTCTCTTGTTGGGAAAGCAAAACAGTGGTTCTACCTCAACTGAGCATCACTGACATCGTGGAACGTATGTTCAGATGCATTTCTTGCGAAGTATTTCCCGCTGGGAAAAACTAATGTATTGAGGAACAAGATATTGAGCTTTCAACAGCTCACTGATGAAGCCGTGGCGGAGGCCTGGGAAAGACTCCAGGAGTACATCGCAGCCTGCCCCCACCACGGCATGCAAGAGTGGCTCATTATTCAGAGTTTCTTTCATGGGCTTCACCGCTCAGCACAAGAACACTTGGATGCAGCCGCTGGAGGATCCTTCCTCTCCTTGAGCATTTCGGCAGCCAAAAACTTAATTGATAAGATGGCCACCAATCAAGGATGGAGAGAAGAGAGGTCTAGCACCCGATCCCTTGGCGTCCATCAGATCGAGAGCACTGACATGCTCGCCCAAAGATGGAGCTACTGTTGAAGAAGCTCAATGACACGCCAGAAGCCACTCCAGTCCAAGCTCTTGATTCTCACATGACTTGTGAAGTTTGTGGGAATACTGGACACCCAGGGAACAGCTTCCCCGAGACGCGACCTGAAGATGTGAACTTCATCGGAAGTAATAACTTCAACAACGGGAATCGTCCTCAGCCAGGATGGAATTCATGACCACATCTCCCTTTCTCCGGACAAGGTAACTCTTCAGGTAGTTCATAGCAGTTTCCAAAAAGTAATTATAATTTTGATCAGAAAGCTGTGAATGATAGCATTAATAAAAAGTTCCATGGCAATGATAGAATGATTGAATCTATTTCGTTGCAGATGGAAACTTTGAATAGTGCTATGGCTTCAATAAAATGCTTGAAACTCAAATAGCTCAATTGGCTGCTGCTTTACCTAACCCAAATGCGGGTAAGCTGCCTGGGCAACCTGAAGCTCCTTCCAAGGAGCACACAAATGCAGTAACCACTAGGGGAGGAAAGTCCACACAGGACCCTCCAGCCCCTAATCGTGCAGGTAAAGAGCAAGAGGAAGCAGCCGAGTTCGAAGATAAGGTCGCAGAGGAAGATACACCTAGGAAGGAGGAGAAGCCAGCACCGAAACATTTACCCCACGATTTCCACGATAAAATGGTGCTACCATTCCCTCCATGGAACAAGAAGGCTGCCACTGACGAACAATACAGTAAGTTCATTGAGATAATTAAGAAGTTATATGTCAACATACCCCTGCTAGATGCTATGCAGGTACCGACATATGCAAAGTACTTAAAAGACATCCTCAACAACAAGAAACCCCTACCGTCAACGGAAATGGTGCACTTGACAGAAGAGTGTAGTGCAGCTATACTCAAGAAAAAGGACCCTAGAAGCCCAACCATCTCATGCTCGATTGAAACCTAGCATTTCGACCAAGCGTTGTGCAATCTTGTAGCCAGTGTCAGCGTAATGCCGAAGGTCATCTTCGACAAGCTGAATCATACTACACTTTCTCCCACAGCTATGTGCCTACAGCTCGCGGATCAATCTGTCCGATACCCCGAAGGAGTCGCGGAAAATATTCCGGTGAGAATCCAGAATTTCCTCATTCCGGTGGACTTCGTGGTGCTGGATATGGAGATTGACTCAAAAACCCCGCTCATCCTTAGGCGCCCATTTTTGAGCACAGCTGAAGTGACTATTGACGTCGTAGCAGGAAAGGTCCACCTGAACATAAATGGCAAGAAGGAGACATTCGCCTTCAAGCCAAAAATGGAACAATGCAACAAGGTGCATACTTTCAAGTTCCAGGCTCAAAAGAATGTGCCCGAGGTCAAGGCCGGGACCAGCAACACAAAGTCTAAGGAGGACAGTCTCATCACATTCATGAAGAAGAAATTGAAAATTGAGGCTGAGATCCTACAAAAAGAGTATGAGAAGGCAATGCAAAGCAGAAGATCGAGAAGACATGAGACCAGTCATGGCAAGCCTAGCCCCGCACCAGGAGGCAAAGCTCCTGTGAACACGGCCAAGAACAACTTGACCACGGCAAAAGGGCAGTTAAAGAAGGCCCCCTAAAACAAAGTCGACACCGAGAGTAGATCAACTATGCTGAAGTGGCAAGTAAATACGGCCCCTGAAAACAAGGTCAACGCCGAGCATAATTCGATTGCACCAAGGCGGCGTAGAGGAAACAGAGCACCAAGAAACGCAGCCCCCAGCTTAAAGGCTGATAACATCCCGAAGGGCAAGAAATGGGCTCCCCTCGCCAACAGGTAAATTGGCATTACCCTTCGACGGCATATTTAATTTTCCGCCAAAGCTCAAAAGTCGAATTTCCCCCTGCGTATTTAATTTTCGTCATGCATATTTTCTCCTCTTAATTTTTTTCTTTTTGCATTCTTAAAAAAAAGTGTCAAATACCTCCCATGCTTAAACGACAAATTCACATACTAAGCTTCATTTCGGAAATGATGAATAGTTGCTCTATCAAGTGAACGGTTTAATTCTTGCATGACAACTTATGCTTAGCTTAGTCCCATGTTGGTAAATAAAAAGAAGCAAACCAAAGGTCCTACCTTGTGGATGCCATTTGTGATAACAAGCCTAAGTTGTTGAGAGACATGATATGACTTAAATGTGGGATGATTCTTTCATGTTTCTAGTAAGATGAATATCTCAGGTTTTTATTTTGAAAATGACAAAATTAAGCTCCCCTTGGATAAAATTCCTACCAGAGCCAAAAATGCTTCATATGTTTTAACTACTACAAAGAGCTTCTTAGACATGTTTTGAGCTTTGTCAAATTTTGAGTCTCATTGAGTAGAAATATCATCTTCTGTTGATAGCTGGAGTAAAAAAACAAATGCAAGTGCTCCATTCCGGACCTTGCATCCACCAAAAAGTCTCCAAATACTTCTCATAGTCCCTTAGCCTTCAAATCTTAAGGAGTAAGGGTATGGAGCTAAAAACAAAAGCATGCAAAAGCATGGCAAAGAAAAAAAAAGCGTGCAAGTGCACGATAAAAAGAAAAGCATGCAAGTTCAAGCATGGCAAAAATAAATAAAAGCTCCATACCCTCTCCAAATCCATAAAAGGCTACAAAGGGATGAAAATCAAGAGAAGGAGACACCCTTGTGCCACCACACATACTCCAGTGATCAAACAGAAGAAATAATAGAGTATACTCTTTGGTCCAATCTTTGGTTTAGCAAAATAGACATTCTAAGTGTGCCACATTCTTCCCCACCTAAAGCTCCACAAAGGCCTTAGTGTAAGAAAATGTTGGCCGAGATCATGGCCCTTGGTGAGGAAACACTTCTGAGCGATCGAGAGTACCTTGGGGAAGCTTCTTTGTTTTGAAAATCTTGAAAACACCTGAGAAGGACATCCGAAAAGAATGAGGTAGAATCACTCTTGCAATAAAGTTGTTCTATCTCCCAACCGCCCAAGCCAAGGTAAGCAAAAAGATACACCACAGGTAGTACACAAGGTAAACTTCAATCATTTCAGTACTTGGGGCAAAAGTTTGAGTGTTGAGTTGCATATAAGAACTTTCCTTCATCTTCGATATTGTAGCAACTCCTGATTCGCTGTCAATCTTAACTTTGCTCAGGGACGAGCAAAGGTCTAAGCATGGGGGGGTGTTGACGGTCGTAATCTCATGATATCAACCGTCAATTATCCACCAAATGAAGCGAAACATGTGAAATATCTGGACTAACCCCTACAACTAATGAGTTCCACAAGATGTACATGAATATTTGGATGCAGGTACCAAAATACTCACAAAATGGTTGAAAACAGATCAAATATCAAAGATGGGCAACAATGGTGAAAACACCATGGCCGCCCGGCCATGTGCCATGGCCGCCCAGGCCACCCTCCATGCACAAACAGTCCCCAACCAGGTGGCATAGCCTCCTGAGCACCTCAGTTGCCACGACTTCGATCCAACATGCAAACAAACACAAAATGGTGAAGATCCAACCATGAAAGAGAGCATCCAATATATCCAAGGGTCAAACGGTATTGGAACAAGGATTGGTGATGTCAAGGATCTGAGGGAACCAACATGTAGCCAATCGGGGAAAAACATGTGGCCGCCCGGCCACATGACATGGCCGCTCGGCCACCCCTCGGCAACACTTTTCACGTGCATCAACTGTTTCGACCGCCAACTGACACGAGGGAGCAAGATCAAGCGTCGGATCACCTAGGTCGGTGAATCCTATGGTCAGCCCGGCCATAGGGGGTGGCCGCCCGGCCACCGACTTACCCCCTTTACTGACCTAGTGTGTCTATAAATACCCCCCTCACTTTCTAGGCTATAAATAGACCCCAATAGCTCATTTGTAGTGGTGTGGAGTTGAGTTCAAGTTCTATCTTAGAGTGCTACACTATTCTCTTAGTAGTTAGGATAGTCCTCGGAGTTAGAGTTGAGTCAAGCTTTGCCTCAGATTCTCCAGAGTTATCTTCGAGTCTGTGGTAAAACTCTTGTATCTTTTGGATTCAGATTACCTTCAATATAATTTCAGTTATATTTTACTCTAAGTCTATCTCCTGCGAGTGTGGTGTACCTTTCTTTTGCACACTTGCTAGGCATAGGTTGTGTTTAACTTTGTTATTCAATTCTTGTTATTCTTGCCGGTGCTATAACTCAACCCTAGACTTAGACGCTAGGCTCTAGCTAGATCCTCTCCTCTGATCAAGGACGATCTATCGTTGTTCACATTTATAGCGTGCCATCCTCTCCATGCAGCTTTGCTTGGTAGCCCCACTCGGTGAAAGCGTGTGGTGTGCTTGTGTAGTCCAAGCCCGTCGTTCGGGAGGCCCGTAGGTGTTAGCTAGACTCTCCTTCGGGACTAACTATCTACCCCTGGTACCCTCGAGACTCTAGAATTTCGCTCGACGCAAGACCCTGGCTGGTTAATTGAGTTTCTTAGTTATTCACGGATAGCCTTTGCAGCCGATTAGAATTAGAGTTTGGTGACTTTATCGCACTCGTTGTCCTCCCAGGCAACTATACCTTTTCTACGGATATCTTTGATAGACATACCTCTCCCACCATACACCTGTCTTTATCACGTTTACCCCTGTTACTACTAGCTGATATAATTTATCCAAGTTTACAATAATTTTGACTTGAGTATATTCAATTACACTCTCTAGCCTACTGCTTCCCTGTGGATTTTACGATACTCAGAATACTCTGAGGGAAAAGGCTACAGCGAATCTCCGTGCGCTTGCGGAGTAAAATCTGTTACGCTAAGAGATGTCTACAGTGTACCTTATTGCATACTAGACCAAGGCTTAGGTTTGTGTTGTTCTTGAGTTATCTGAACCTTGCTAGACTTGCCGGTGCTATAGGCTTTCCTTGGGCTCTGATCTAAGGCTAAGTCAGTCCTAACCCTCTGATCAAGGACGGACTTTAGTAATCAAGTTCTCACGTGATCACTAGTTTAGCGTGCCATCTTACCCATGCAGATCTGGTTGGTAGCCGCTCGTGGTGACGGCATTAGGGAGCCTCTGTAATCTGACCCCGTCGTTCAGTAAGCCCGTAGATGTTAGACAGTTGTCGTTCGGTTGGCCAACTATCTACCCCCGTGCCTCCTCGGTGTAGTCAGGAATTTCGCTCAACGCAAGACCCTAGTTCGTGTTCATTTAACTCTGTTCAACCGCGAATACTCCTTTGCAGTAGTTAAGAAATAGAAGTTGGATATCTTAATCTCACTCGTTGTCCTCCCAGGCAATTACCTAGTTGTTTACAGCTTTGGTCCCTGTTTACTCTTCCCACCATACACTACCTTGTTATATCTTACCCCCATTGTAAGAATAGCTTGGTGTTTATCTGAGTTATGGTACTATTTGAAGTTCGAACATATCATACCACCAATTAGCCCTTGCTTCCCTGTGGATTTTTATGATACTCGGAATACTCTGAGTGCAAAAGCTACAGCGAATCTCTGTGCACTTGCGGAGTAAAATCTATTACGCTAAGAGACGTCAACAGAGGCTCGTGGAAAACCCCACCAGCAATAGGTTGGAGAGAGGCAGTCTTAAGCTTGATCGGGGCACTCTTCTTACCCGTGGTACTACACTCTCCAAACCCAATGCCACTCATGTCACCCTCACAATGCTTGGTGCTCTCTATGATCATCCTTAATTGGGGTTGCCTCTCATACACCCAACTCAGCACCTCACGAAAGCCCCAATTTTTGCCTCAATCCTTTCAAGTCCAAACGAACATTCTCATCATGTAAGTGACGCTTGTCTCCCCTCAGTCCCTATATCACCATAGTTTGAGCAACGCAAAACTCACAATCTAAAGAGGGAGTGGGGGCAGCTGACTTCTCAAGCTTCCTAATGGTGGTATCCTTATCCACCAACTGCAACCTCAAAGTAAGATAGTGCTCACATGTGTCTGGGGGTGCTGAAAGCACCTCAAAGTTAGCTCTCAACTGCTCTAGCTCAGCTTTAAAGGTAGGACAGACCATACACACACCCAAAAGCGTAGGTCTAACCCTTACCTCTTCCAATACCTTGAGCTTCCCCTCACACTTCACTTTCAGCTAAGCTATATCAACTGCTAGGTGGGGGCACATCTCACACTCAGGCTCATCACTCAAAATAGGCTCATCCAGTTTAGACTAGAGCTTGCCCAACTCATCCTTCAGCCTATCCGTCTTCTCTACCTGACGAGCATACTTGCTCTTCTACTCACAAAGATCACTCATCATGGACTCACAGGTAGGGCACTCAAACTCACTAGGCTGTACTGGCACACTCCTCAGTCTCTCAATCTCAGCCAAAGCATCAGCAAGCTTAGCTCGCCATCGTAGCTAAGCTCAAGAATCATAGCTTGTTCAGGAGTTACCTCGCCATCAGGAGGAAGAGTCATTGTTACCCTTGTCATCCTTGTCCTCAAGTGCAATGGAGTAGAAGGATCTTCCGATTCAGCTTGCTCTTGGACTTGGTGGAGATGAAGCAGAGTCCAGCTGGATCACCTTGATCCCTCCTCTTGTCCCGCTTGGTGATGATCTCCTCATCGCTTGAGCTTGACGAGGACTGAGGAGGAGGACAATGATCCGCTGCAAAGACCACCAAGCTCGGCGAAGAAGGCCTTGTCCCGCTTCTGGTTGTTCTTCTAGCAGCTCTTGAAAGCCTTTCTGAAGTTCTTAATCTTGCTGGAGCGGTGCTCTGTGTGGTCGCGTGTGCCGTAGTCGTGCTTGTCGGAGTCGTACTTGTTGGAGTCGCGGGAGTGGCTCTTGCCCTTCTTGTAGTAGTCGTTCTGCTTGTTTGGGCACTCGGCGATGAAGTGGCCGACCTCCCCGCACTCGAAGCACTTGGGCCGCTCTCCTCTTCTCTTGCTCATGCGGTTGTCGTAGGTGCGCTGAAAGTGACTAGACACCATACAGAGCACTTCGTCCCCAAGTGTCGTCAACTGCTCCTCTGTCACAGACAACAAAGCAGAGAGTGAAAAACTGTGAAGTGGGGGGTTAGTAGCAGCCTCACTGGAGGGAGAAGCCGAAGGCCAGACTCTTGGAGCTAGTACAAGTGAGAGAGTCTCTCAACTTGTATTCCACTTCTGTGGCCTTAAGCTTGCTGTAAAGAGCGTCCGCTCCAATCGTGTCATAGGCCTCTGACTCGATGATCGAGTTAGCCTTGATCTCCCATATTTTTCTGTCCAATGCATATAGCAACTTAACGACCTACTGATGGTCGGCGTATGGGATTATCTCAGGGCTGGAGTTTACTCGCAACTTGTTGATGATCTATTGAAATCGACCAAACATGTCATCGATGGACTCACCAGGCTTCTGGACGAAATTCTCATATTCGCGCCTATAAGTCTCAATGAGACGGCCCTTGATAGTAGCTGTGCCCTCATGGTGTGCACTAAGTAGGGACCAGATCTGACGGGCAGTCTCCAGGTGACTCACTTTCTCATAATCAATTGGACCAAGTCCTGAGAAGAGAAAGTTAACACCTTGGCATTCGCCTCATGCTGAGCCACAATAGCAGGGGTGTTACGCTGCACAACTGGAAGCACCACAAAGTTCGCACTCTGAGTAGCATCACATATGTCCTGGCCTTGGCTAAGGAAGAAAGCTTTCATCCTACCCTTCCAGAAGGAGTAGCCATCGGAACCAAGGACTGGAATCTTCCCAAAGTGAGCCATAGTCGCTACTGGTTTCTCACCGGTAAAGGTATGAAGAAACCTAACCAGCTATGCTACCACTTGTAGGACCGAGATGTGCGATTAGAGGGGGGTGAATAGGAGCACTTGAAAAACTCAAAATCACAACCCCCAAACCTGGTGCAAGGAGAAATGCTAGGTACTGTCCATAGAACATATATGTATCTAGCAAGCACTTGATGTCGCCCATTGAAAGGGTATGCACCAAACAAGTGGAAGCACACAACGGACAAGAGAGAGAGCAAGACAAGCCAAGCAACACTTCACGCAATGAGAAAACCACGTAGCCACTCCACACTTAAGTGCGTCTTACTAAGGAATAGCAAGCAAAGAATATAGGCTAGAGGTGGAGACACTCAAACACTGAAGATGTAGCAAAACCTAACACACCAAACTCCAAAGAAAACAAGAAGAAGGGACCAAGAAAGCAGAGGAGCAACAAACACGCGAAAACAGCCCCAAAGAGCACAGACCGGACAATCCAAAGCCCCTCCAAAAGAACTGACCAGATAGACCTAAAGAAGGGGTTGAAATGGCCCAAAAACACTATAGACTAGACAATCCGAAGTGTATGGACTGCACAAACCTAAGGACAAATCAATTGTCTTGTCAGTTCAGCCCAAAACTGTGCAGAAAGCAGCCTGGTACCCTTCCGAAAAACTGATCGTAACCGGCTCAAAGCTCAACCAAACTTCACAAAAATTTGCATGGACAATCCTAAGGACATCCCCAAGCGTATACCAAAAGATCCACTTCAAAAGATCAAGGATTGCACGGGAATTGCAGATCTCATAGGGAAGGTGAGTTGAAACCGAAAAACCGAGATTCGTCAAGAAAGGCCCTTGCTCGTGGTTCAACGATTCTAGCACTTGGCTAGTGATATTAACCACATCCTAGCAAGGCAAAACACTTGGAAAATAAAGGTTCCAACCTTGGTTAAACCAAAAACACACCAAAACCAAAGATTGGAGCCAAAAACCAACAAGAAAGGGGTGGAAGGAGATGGCTGCACACATGAGCACGAATTGGGGATGAATGTTCCTTTGATTAGAAGTGGAAAACAGTTTACAAGAGGTTCCTCATAGCCTACCACCCTTCAGCCTCCCACTAATACAAAGGGCTAGCTCTAGGGGACTCCAAATCCTAGATTAGTACCCGGTTTTCACTCTAAGCTCTTGGCTGGTTGGAAAGCTAAGCCTAGGGTTTCTAGAGGTGTTAGAGTCACCTAAATGACCAGCCACTTAGGTATTTATAGCCTACGCCTAAGGACTCAGTTTACACTAACACCCCTATCTTACAGAAACGCCCGTAGGGGCCAAACTGAAAAAGACCCAACTTTCTCGAGGATGGACGATCGCGATGGAGTCTTGATCTTCTTCGGTTGCACGCTAACTTTCAGATGACGTCCACGTGACCAGTAGTCTAAATCCGTCGATCGACCTCGGTTTTGAAGTCAGAAACCAAGAAACTTTAGGAAGTCTCCGCCTGGGCTGGATTTGGCCCATCTTCTCTATCTTGGCGAGTCGTGGCCCAAGGCATGGATAGCTTGGATGGAGGTTTTGAGCCGAAGCCGCCAAAACCCCTCAACATGCCTTCGCAGCCACGCACTCGGGTTGGTGCACCACGGTGGCATCCGGCTTCTCTAGTCCATCAGAGTTGCTTCGTAGTCCATCGAAGGACTTACACCACCGTTACTGAACCCCCCTCTATTTACCGAGCTCCCGTGACTGACCGACGTCGAGTCTTGTGCCTCCGGTCCATTGGAGGGCTTTTGCCTCAGTCCATCGAGGTCTTTCTCCATCTTCTACCTCCAGTCCATCGGAGGGCCTCCTGTCCATCGGAGGACATGAGCTCGTTGACAATCACTCATCACACCAGGAGAGCAATGAGGCCAGTCCATTGGCTCTCAGGGGTGAGGTCGTGGTACCAGCCTCCTTCTTTGAGCAAGGGTTGGGCTTCCCGCTACACCCCTTTGTGCGGGCGATGCTGCTGTTCTATGGGTCAGAGATCCACCATCTCACACCCAATACAGTGCTCTTTATCACCGCCTTCATCACCTTATGCGAGGCCTTCCTAGGGATTGAGCCCCATTAGGGACCTGTGGAGGTACCTCTACTCTAGCCGCTACTAGAACTCTAGCCCCCACAGCATCGGGTGTGTTTCCTTCCAGCTGGAGCTCTCGCTTGGGAGAATACGTGGTGGTGCCGTTCCCACTTCTCATGGGGCTTGGCATGGCGAGTGGCTCTACGTCGAGGGCTATGACGCGCCGGCATTTATAGGGCGTGTCTTCTCTAGGAAGGCATCTGAGCGCTTTCGCATTGGAGCAGAGATGAAGGCAAAGAAGAAGGTCCAATTGATACAAGAGGCCGTGGTGAGGATGAAAGAAGCAGGCATCACCGGGCCTGGAGGGGTCTAGACGTTCATGAGCCATCGCGTTCAGCCACTCATGGCCTGAAACATACCTTATGTTCCTCTATTCCGGCTTGGAGGATCCCATGCGGGAGGGGGTCAATGTTCTCCCGGATGCCGAGGTCCCGGATTTGGAGATTCATCCTCTCCCCTTCATCTTCTCCCCTTTTCTTTTGAGTGTGCTCCTGACTTGGTGAGTCCAAGTGGATCCACTTGATTCCTTGCTTTCAGCTTTAACTGAACCTTGTCATTTTGGTATTTCGGCGCAGGGGCTCGGCGGCGCCCAGAGCATGCCCAAGCTCGACGAGGATTGCGACGTCCGGGCTCAATGGCGGGCATGCGAGGATGCGATCGCGTCAAAGAGGAAGATGGCAGAGACGAACCAGAAGCAGAAGCGCACCGAGCGCAGGGCACGTGAGGAACGCAGGAAGGATGTCTTGACTGAGACGCCTTCGGGGTATACTTCCTCAGAGGCCGTCTCGACATCGGTCACCAGTGCAGCCATGCCCTAGGCCTCTTTTGTATCGGAGGCATGGCATGGCTCCCTCCCCATAGGCACTATGCCACGGAGGTGCTCGACATGGTTCTCTTTCATGCTGTCATTTTTGCTTTGAGCGTGGGGTTCCTATTACTTCCATCTTGATCCTAGAGCTCTTTCTCATTGTAGGCCCTGACCAGATGCAGTTGTTGTGGTGCTTGCCCACAGAGGGGGTGGCCTTGCTTCTGTGTTGCTGCCCCGTGGAGGAGCCACCATTAGCCTTGAGGCCGTGCTCATCGGCGGGACACCACCGCGCGAAGTAGTGAAAGGGGTCCCGGCGTCGGGTGCCACAGCGTCGGCCAAGGTCGTGGTGGAGCCGGATCGCGTGGCACGGTTGTCGGTAGAGGTTGTGGTGGCGACGATGACAGGGGCGGCGGCCACGGAGCATCCGGCGGTAGTCCTCTCCAGGGCACCGACCTCTCTATGCGGAAGGGTTCTAATGGCACTGCCGACGTCATCAGCGTCGGTCCTTGCCGAGGTGGTGGAGCGCTGTGCAGGGGAGCTAGAGCTTCTTCTTCACGTGGCGCCGGACGTCGGTGCCTCAAGCTCTGTGGCTCTTTCAGGTCGCTCAGAGCTTTTGCCTGGCCCATCCTTCAGGCCGGTGCCTATGGGCACCATGTGCCTTCCTATCACGGTGAGGCACGAGGGCCCTACGTCAGCGTGGTACTCCACCCTGTTCCTGAATAGCAAGGGTCGCACAATCCTTTTTGACCACTAGACAAAGCGCGATGGCTGGGAGGTCTGGAGGAGCGGGGTTCACGACGCTCAAGGTCGTCTGTCGAGGCTAGAGCAGGACCTTCGAGGAGGGCTCTAATGCTGTCCCCTCATGCTTCTCCTGGCTATAGGGGGAGGTTTACGGCGAGCTTGACGCGGTCCGGTAGACGGTCGCCCGCATATGCTCAGCAGGGCAGGTGAGCATTTGTGTTCATTTCTTCTTCTTGATTCTTTTTGTTGCATTAGTAGCATTCAGACGGTGCGAACTAGCCCAACGCACAGGCCTGTGAGCTTCGCACGTCAGAGTGGGCTCTCGCCATTGCTGAGGTCGAGTGACAGTTGTCTTCCTTCCGCGAGGAACTCGCACGAGTGCGGCAAGAGCTTAGGCGGACGGAGGAGGCCTTGGCTCAGAGCGCCGTCACGCTTAGCGACACGGAGCGATCGGTCACGCTTCTCACTCAAGAGAAGGAGGAGCTGGTGATCGACCGGGCGGCACTCGCGGAAGCCGTTACTGAGGCAGGCGCGTCGCTTCAAGGTTGCCTTCTCTGGCTCAACTTTGCTTTGTAATCGTGGACGTATAGTGACGCTCGTTCCCCCTTCTACAGAGTACCGCGACCGCCTTGGTGAGATGGCCCAGAGCTTGGACATGTCGGTGGGGGAGCGCAACACCAACGTGGATGCCCAGAAGGTAGTGGAGCAGTCTGCGGAGGTCCTCCATTGCGAGGTCACTTCAACCATTAAGGCCAAGGAGACCGCCGAGCAGGATCGGGCCGAGGCGAATCAGCTAAAGGAGGCCATCGAGGAGTGAGCGGCTTCTCTTGCGGAGTCCCTTCTAGGAGCTACCCAAGCTCCGCGAGGTCAGGTAGGAGGTCATCAGCAGAATCCTATCGACCTGCGCCAGGGCCGAGCTCTCTGGCTACTCGTCTGGTGACCGTTCCTGGCCAGGTCACGTGCGTGCTCCGCCAAGTCGTGGCTGTAGGAGCTAGAACCATGCTGGCATTCACGGTCTCCCACTACCCCCGGCTGGACGCGGACACCGTTTTGGGCGGTTATGCCACTGACACGTCAGACGAGGAGATCGCTGCACTATAGTAGACCCTCATGCCTAGTGGTGGTGAGGCGGTCGGCCTCCTCCGTGAATAGCCCTTGTGTAAGTGTGTGTGAGTACGTGGTGGTGTGTTGCTAGACTCTGGCCCCTTTGGGGCTGTTTTATGTTTTTGTGCCTTCGGGGTGCATGGCCCGTTGCTGGCCTTGTGGTTTTGTTCTGGCAACGGGTGAGGTCTTTTGCTAAGGGTAGAATTTCCTCAGCTGCTCGATGTTCCAAGCATTGTTGGGGATCCTTCCGTTAGGATCCCGTAGCTTGTAGGAGCCTGGTCATAGTACTTGTGCGATGGCGTATGGCCCTTCCCATGGCGGCGAAAGTTTGTGCCGGTCCTTGGTCAATTGCACTCACCATAAGACGAGGTCACGAACATTAAAGGATCGAGGCCACATGTGCCACTCGTGACTGCGTAGCAGAGCCTACTGGTACCGGGCCAACCGTATGAGGGCGGTTTCTCTCGCCTCTTCCAGCTGGTCTACGGCGTCCTGTTGTGCTTCTCTGGCTCACCTCTCATTGTAGCTTATGACGCGAGGCGCACCATACTTGATGTCAGTGGGTAGCACCGCTTCCAATCCGTACGCTAGGAAGAACGGTGTCAACCCAGTAGAGCACACCGGCGTGGTGCACAGACTCCACAGGACAGGAGGTGAGAGCCAATGGACCGGCTCCATTGCCTCTGGAGTGATGAGTGATTGTCAACAGTAGCAAGACCCAGAAGGACTTGGGCACAAGACCTCCGATGGACAGGAGGCCCTCCGATGGACTGGAGGTAGAGGAAAGTCCTCCGAAGGACTGGAGGCACACTCGGCGTCGGTCGGCTATGGGAGTTCGGTATACGGAGGAGCGGCATGGCGACGGCAGGAGTAAGTCCTCCGAAGGACTGCGAGGCTGCCCCGATGGGCAGGGGATGCCGGGCGCCACCGCGGTGCTCCAACCCGAATGCGTGGCGCGAAGGCGTGCGAGGGAAGCTTTGGCGGCTCCGGCTCAAAACCGTCACCCAAGCTACCCAAGCCTTGGTGAGTTGGGCCATGACTCACCAAGATAGAGAAGATGGGCCAAATCCGGCCCAGGCGGAGACTTCCTAAAGTTTCCCGGTTTCTGACTTCAAAACCGGGGGCGGATCGCGGATTGGACTACTGGCCACGTGGAGAGCATCGGAGGATTGCGTGGAACTTACGAAGATCAAGACTTCATCGTGGTCGTCCGTCCCGAAATATCCTGTAATCTTTCATTTGAGTCCTTAGGGTTTGTCTAGCTATAGGGACCTAAGTGCAAAACTATCTAAATAGCACTCGGGTATAAATAGGTCCAAGGCAGGTCATTAGAGGCTCTCTTGGCTGCTATGATTAGTCTTCACTTGGTGATTTTCGTCCTTAAGCTTTGAGCTCCATTGTTAGGGAGGTTAGAGTAGGATTTAGCCTCCTAATCTTGAGGAAATGTGAGGGTGGTTGCTTGGGACGTATTTCTGCTTGTATGCTGAATCTTTAGACCCATCTTGGGCACTTAATCGAAGCAAATTCGTGCAGCAACCTTGTGTTCTTCTCCTCCCCCTCTCTCTTTGGTTTTTGGGTTCAATCCTTGCTTTTTGGGTGTTTTTGTTGGGCAAGCTTGAATCCCTTTCTTTGCAGATGTTATGGACTTGCAAGGACGTGGAGATCATGACTTAGTTCATCTCAATCCTACTGGATTGCCACGAGCAAGCCTCTTTTGTGTTTTCCCCTTTCTTGCCCAAGGAAGGCCATTTCACAAGATTTGAAATTTCCGCTGATTCCGCAGTTACCTTGAGTTGATCTTTTGGGAATACCTTTGAAATTGGGTCCAGATAATCTGTGCAAAATTTCGTGAAGTTTGGACAAAGGTTGACCAAGTTTGGGTTTGAAAACTTCTTTCTGCGACCCTACCGGACCATCCGGCAGAGGCCACCGGACAGTCCGGTTCCACCGGATAGTCCGGGAGTGCCCACCGGACAGTCCGGCGTGAGGCACTGTCCTGGCCGTGCCACTGAACAGTCCGGCGACAGGCACCGGATAGTCCGGTCCCACCGGACAATCCGGTGTTGGCCACCGGATAGTCTGGTCCTGCCAGGGAGCTGCAGTGTTCTTCCCAGTTTGGTTTTTCCGCTGTGATTTTGCTACGGTTTTTTTTTTTTGCATTCCTCCTTTAAGACCATTCTCTTTGCTTACTGCGAGTCAGTGAGACGCACCTCGGTGCGGTGAGTGTCTTGTGGCGGTTATTGCAAAATCCGTTGCTCCGCTGTTATTCTTGTTCGGATCTTGAGCTTTCTTGCATTGGTGCGTATCCTCACAGTGGACGGCACCCTTGCGCTGCTAGGCACGTATCTGTTTAGTGGACGGTGCTTAGGTTCGGCTACCACTTGGGGGTTTGTGATTTTGTGATTTCAAGTGCTCATATTCACCCCCTTCTCTAGTCGCACGTCTCGGTCCTACAATTGGTATCAGAGCCGGTTAGGTTTCTTCATACCTTTACCGGTGAGAAACCAGTAGTGACTATGACTCACTCTGGGAAGATTTCGGTCCTTGGTTCCGATGGCTACTCCTACTGGAAGGGTAGGATGAGAGCTTTCTTGCTTAGCCAGGGCCAGGACATATGGGATGCTACTCAGAGTGTGAACTTTGTGGTGCTTCCAGTTGCCCAGCGCACCACCCCAGCGATTGTGGCTCAGCATGAGGCGAACGCCAGATCTGCTAACATTCTCTTCACAGGACTTCGTCTAGTTGATTATGAGAAAGTGAGCCATCTTGAGACTGCCCGTCAGATCTGGTCCCTACTGAGTGCACACCATGAGGGCACTGCTACTACCAAGGGGCGTCTCGTTGAGACTTAGAGGCGCGAGTATGAAAATTTCATTCAGAAGCCTGGTGAGTCCATCGATGACTTGTTTGGTCATTTTCAATCGATCATCAACAAGTTGCGCGTTAACTCCAGCCCTGAGAGGATCCCATACACCGACCATCAGCAGGCTGTCAAGTTACTTTATGCGTTGGACAGGAAGGTATGGGAGATCAAGGTTAACTCGATCATCCAGTCTGAGGCCTATGACACAATTGGAGTGGAGACTCTTTACAGCAAGCTCAAGGCCACAGAGGTGGATTACAAGTTGAGAGATTCTCTCGCTTGTACTGGCTCCAAGAGCCAAGCCTTGGCTTCTCCCTCCGGTGAGGCCATTTCTAACCCCCAGCTTCACAACTTCTCATTTTCTGCTCTTATGTCTGTTACAGAGGAGCAGTTGGCGTCACTTGGGGATGATGAGCTTTGTCTGGTGTCTAGCCGCTTTCAGCGTGCCAATGACAACTGGATGAGCAAGAAGAGGGGCGAGAGGCCCAAGTGCTTCGAGTACGGAGAGGTCGGCCACTTCATTGCCGAATGCCCAAACAAGCAGAACGACTACTACAAGAAGGGCAAGAGCCACTCCCGCGACTCCAACAAGTACCACTCCGGCAAGCGTGACCACACCAAGCACCGATCCGGCAAGATCAAGAACTTTCGGAAGGCTTTCAAGAGCTATCAGAAGGACAACCGGAAGCAGGGACAAGGCCTTCTTCGCCGAGCTTGGTGGTTTGTGTGGCGGATCGTCTTCCTCCTCCTTGTCTTCGTCAAGCTCAAGCGATGAGGAGATCGTCACCAAGCGGGACAAGAGGAGGGACCAAGGCGGTCCAGGCGGGACTTTGCTTTGTCTCCACCAAGTCCAAGCTGCAAGCACAAGATGCACTGGAGGATCCTTTTGCTCCATGGCGCTTGAGGACAAGGATGACAAGGGCAACGACAACGACTCCTTTGATGAAGAGGTAACTCCTGAGCAAGCTGAAATTCGTGAGATGTTGGAGTCAAATAGTCGTCAGTTGAAAGCCTAGGATAGGTTGTTGGAGAAGGCAGCCAAGAAGTTGCAGAAGCAGAAAGCCAAGTTGGCTGATGCTTTAGCTGAGATAGAAAGGCTGAAGAGTGTGTCAGCCCAGCCTAGTGAGTCTGAGTGTCCTACCTGTGAGACTTTGATGAGAGATCTCTAGTGAGCAGAAGAGCAAGTATGCTCATCAGGTAGAGGAGATGGATAGGCTAAAGGTAGAGTTAGGCAAGCTCCAGTCTAAACTGGATGAGCCTATTTTGAGTGATGTGACTGAGTGTGAGATGTGCCCCCACCTAGCTGTTGACATAGCTGAGCTGAAAGTGAAGTGTGAGGGATAGCTCAAGGAGTTGGAGTAGCTTAGGGCTAGACCCACGCTTTTGGGTGCGTGCATGGTCTGTCCTACCTTGGAGAGTGAGCTTGTGCAGTTGAGAGCTGACCTTGAGATGCTTTTAGCATCCCCTGACACTTGTGAGAACTGTCTCACTCTGAGGTTGATGTTGGTGGATAGGGATGCCACCATTAAGAAGTTAGAGAAGTCTGCTTTCCCTATTCCCTCTCTAGACTGCCCTACTTGTACTGACCAGACTTTAGTTCTGAAATATCTGAGAGAGGAGAAATAGACTTTGGTTGATGAGAACAACCGGTTGAGAGAGGTGCTCAGGTTGGATGTATGCTAGAGAGCCCCAACTTAGGATGATCTTGGAGAGCACCAAGAGAGCTGAGGGTGATATGAGTGGACTTGGGTTAGGAGAGAGCAGTACTTCAGGTGAGAAGAAGAGTTCCCCAATTAAGCTTAAGACTGCCTCTCCTCAGCCTAGCCCTACTGTTGATGGGGTTTACCATGAGCCTCTTAAGGCTGCCCCAAAGAAGCAGTTCTGGACACCCAAGCCCTCACAGGCTAAGCTGGACAGAGTAGTGACTGAGATCCTCAAGCCTCCGGTGAGCAAGGTGAGAGTCCAGCAGCCTGTTCCACCCAAGGTTCAACCTAAACCCACTCCCAAGAGGCCTGTCTACCACTGTGATTTTTGCCAGCGGAATGGCCACTTGGAGGAGTTTTGCTTCAGGAGGAAGCGAGTTGAGAGGTAGGAGAGAGCCTAGGGGAACTAGGATCAGTTCTACCAGGGTGGTAGGCAGGATCCTCCCCGTCGCGGTGAGATGAGAGACCGCTTTGCTG
Organism: Paspalum vaginatum; assembly: GCA_030272315.1. NCBI lineage: Eukaryota > Viridiplantae > Streptophyta > Magnoliopsida > Poales > Poaceae > Paspalum > Paspalum vaginatum. The sequence goes on from CM059017.1 coordinate 23,187,300, forward strand.
GTGAGAGAGGAGGCGACTTTCAGGCCCGTGTTCCTAGTGGAGAGAGATGCTTTCCTGGTCGAGCTCCTAGTCGTTTTCAGCGCGGCCATGGATCTTCTGACCGAGGCTTTGGAGGTAGAGGTTTTGAGAGCTCACGCTTTAGAGGTCGTGGGTACCTAGGTAGACGTGATGCTTACTTTGACTGTGTTTACCCCACTTTTGAGCAGATGGCTCGGCACTGGTTCAGCAGTTACACTAACCCCAGTTGCGGACCATTTGCTCACTCTCGCTTTCCTTGATTTTGTAGGATCGAGGCCTGGAGGACATATGGATCATGGACTCCGGCTGCTCTAGGCACATGACAGGGCACCGCAGATGGTTCTCCAACCTCAACCCCGTGAGCACCAAGGAGTACATCACATTCGGGGATAATGGTCAAGGTAAAGTGTTGGGGGTTGGTTCTGTTGCTCTCTCTTGCAAGCTTTCCCTGAGAGAAGTTGCTTTGGTGAGAAATTTGGGGTTCAATTTGGTTTCTATCTCGCAACTTCTCAAGGAAGGGTTTGAGGTTCGTTTTAAGGAGGGTTCTTCTTGTGTGCTTGATCCTAAGGAAAACCTTGTTTGTCAGATTTTGCCCTATGGGCAGGTTTTTAAGGTTGACCTTGCATCTGTTTCTGGCCCTCCTCGGTGTTTGGTTGCTAGTCCTTCTGCTGATATTTGGAAGTGGCATAGGAGGATTGGCCATTTGAGTTTAGATCTGCTAGCCAGGTTGAGCTCGATGGATCTGATCCGAGGATTGCCCAATTTAAAAGCAGAAAAGGACTTAGTATGCCACCCCTGTCGTCATGGCAAGATGGTTGCCGCTTCTCATGCACCTGTCAATCAGGTGATGACCTCTTACTCTGGTGAGCTGCTACATATGGACATGGTTGGTCCTGCTCAGGTACAGTTGGTCAGTGGGAAGTGGTATGTGCTTGTAGTTGTGGATGAATTTTCTCGCTATTCGTGGGTGTTTTTCATGGAATTCAATGATGAAGCTTTTGGTTTTGTTCGAGATCTGGTCTTGAGGTTAAGGATTGAGAGTCATAAAGCCATGAGGGCTATCCGCAGCGACAATGGCGGAGAATTCCGAAACTCTCGTTTCGAAACTTTTTGTCGTGACCTTGGTCTTGATCACCAATTCTCATCTCCTTATACCCCACCTCAGAATGGTGTTGTGGAATGAAAGAACCACACACTTGTAGAGATGGCGCGGACGATGCTTGATGAGCATAGGACTCCGCGGCGCTTTTGGGCTGAGGCCATGAATACGGCCTGTTACATTGCCAACCGCATTTTCCTACCGGCTTTATTGGGAAAGACTTCGTACGAGCTACGGTTTGGTAGGAAGCCTAGCGTCAAGCACCTGCGTGCATTTGGCTGCAGATGCTTTGTGCTCAAAAAGGGGGGGCATTTGGACAAATTTGAATCTCGCTGCTTGGATGGTATTTTTCTTGGGTACGCCTCAAGCTCTAGGGCATATAAAGTGTGGATCCTTGATACTAGACAAGTGGTTGAGACCTGTGAAGTTTCCTTTGATGAATCTATGCCTTGCACAACCCCTGCATTTGAGCTTTCAGGTGATGATGAAGAAGACGCTCCCATCTTTGAAGATGAGGAAGGCGAAGTAGATGCTGGTGATGCAGGAGCCACTGCACCGGCCGCAACTCCTGCCACCTCTGCTCCGAGCTCTGAAGATGAAGGAGGACCCTTGCCTATGGCTTCCTCCTCACTCCCCCGACCACAAGCTCGAGCAGAGGTTGGCCCCGCTGAGGACGCAGGGGAGGTGACCTCCGAGATTATTCCATCTCGGTAGGTCCAGCGGGATCACCCTCCAGACAGGATGATTGGAGATCTACACCAGCGTGTCACACGCTCTTCGGTTAACTCTCTAGCCTTTTTCTGTCACTCCGCATTTGTTGCTTCTTTCGAACCCCGGGATGTGTCACATGCATTATCTGATCCTAGTTGGGTGAACGCCATGCATGAGGAGTTGGAGAACTTTGAGAGAAACCATGTCTGGGACTTAGTTGAACCTCCACCAAACTGCCACCCAATAGGACCCAAGTGGGTTTTCAAGAACAAACAGGGTGAGGATGGGATGGTTGTGAGGAACAAAGCGAGATTGGTCGCCCAAGGTTTCTGTCAGAAAGAGGGGATAGATTATGAGGAAACCTTTGCTCCTGTAGCTCGTTTAGAGGCTATTAGGATTCTGCTTGCCTTTGCTGCCTCTAAAGGCTTCAAATTGCAGCAGATGGATGTCAAGTCAGCCTTTCTAAATGGTTACATAGAGGAGGAGGTATATGTGAGACAACCTCCTGGCTTTGAGAGTGCCAAGTTTCCAGACCGGGTGTATAAGTTGAGAAAAGCCCTGTATGGTCTGAAGCAAGCTCCAAGAGCTTGGCTATGCTAGATTGAAAGCCTTTCTGCTCAAGTCTGGTTTTGTGATGGGTTCAGTAGACAAGGCCTTGTTTCTGTTGAGTCGTGGCGATGACACCCTTCTAGTTTAGATATATGTTGATGACATTATCTTTGGTGGTTCATCTCACGCTTTGGTGTCTAAGTTTGCTGAACAGATGAGCAGTGAATTCGAGATGAGTCTCATGGGTGAGCTTCAGTTCTTTCTCGGGCTTCAGATCAAACAAGGCCTAGAAGGAACCTTCGTCCATCAAGCCAAGTACACGAAGGACATTCTGAGGAAGTTTGACAAGGGAGATCTCAGGCCCATGGCGACTCCCATGTCAACACAGACGGCTCTTGATGCTGATGAAGGAGGGGAGGTGGTGGACCAAAGAGAGTACAGAGGGATGATCGGCTCACTTCTGTACCTGACGGCGACCAGGCCGGACATTCAGTTCGCGGTCTGCCTATGTGCGCGTTTTCAGGCCTCACCAAGGCTGTCACATCGTCAAGCGGTGAAGCACATCTTCAGGTACCTGAAATACACTCCTGAGCTTGGACTTTGGTTCTCTTCAGCTTCGTTGCTCTCTCTTAGAGGGTATTCGGATGCTGACTTTGCGGGTTGTCGGCTGGAGCGCAAGTCTACTTCCGGCACCTACCAGTTTCTCGGTTCTTCTCTTGTCTCTTGGTCCTCACGCAAGCAATCTAGCATACAGAAGCTGAATACATTACTGCTGCCATGTTATGAGCGATGTTTTGTATTATACCGCTCCGTGCCTTTTGCCATGACTGTACTAAACAATGGTGAAGTCGAGAGAACTCACTTATGTACGTCATGTAACCCGATGTAGAACCTTAAGCTAGTGTTTCGATGTGATGGACGAGATGGACCACATATGTTCTAAGTAAACCCTTAGTTTATTAAGACTATAAGTATGGTTGTAGTAACTGCTGAATGAGCATGGACAGTGTGAAATGATGCGATGCCTTTAAGCTTGGCCTTGCGAGATGGAGTCTAACTGTTTTACTATAACTTTATCTCTATTCACAAATTGTTTATAGCCCTATGATCTTTCTATCACCATGACTTTGCGCAAGGGCTATTGGACTGAACCCGTATGACTCCATTTTGCAGATGGTGAACACTCGTACTGGTCAGTCATCGGGGCAGTCAGCGCAAGGCGCTCCACCCCCGCCGGAGTTGGCCACCTTGGTGGTCCAACAAGCTGAGTTGATCCGTTTACTAGCAGAAGACCGCCAGGCCCGTGGGCAACAACAGCCGCGGGAATATCGGCCACGTGGCATTACCTACCAGGATTTCGAGGGGCTGCGACCCCCGGTTTTCACCAATTGCCCCGAGCCACTGGCGGCAGATGACTGGCTTCGTACCGTCCAGTCCAAGTTCACCCTTCTGCCAGGGATCAATGAGCAAGAGAAGGCTCGATTTGCTGCTCAGCTTCTTCATGGGCCTGCGGGAGCGTGGTACGCCACTTTCCTCGCCATGCAGGAGGAGGGCCATGAGCCCACATGGGAGGAATTCCGTCAGGCTTTCCGGGCCCACTATATCTCGGCAAGTTTGATGGAACAAAAGCGACGTGAGTTTCGAGACCTCAAGCAGGGTAGCAGGACCGTCATGCAATATGTGCAGATCTTTATCCACCTCTCTCAGTATGCTCCGAGAGATGTTGCTACTGAGCCAGAGCGGGCCGAGAGACTCCTAGAGGGCCTTGACCCTACCCTCCGGACTCACCTGGCTCGGCGCTACCAGAGCTTCACTGAGCTGGTAGACACTGCTCTCGAAATGGAGAAACGTCTCCGTGCCGCTAACGAGGATCAGAAGCGCAAAAGGATAGCCAACACCTCAACAACAAAATTTTCAGCAGTCTCGCTATGTGGTTCGGCCCAACCAACCAAGGTGGATTCATCGGGCAGCACCGCAGCAACAGTACCCTATTTATCGAGCACCCGCACAGTTGCCAGCTCCCCGTGCTCCTATCGTTCCGGGACCGGGTGCTCCGTGCTTCCACTGCGGCAAGATAGGTCACTTCAGTCGTGACTGTAGGGCACCCCGCAAAATACAGGGTCCTACCCCAGCTAGTGGAAGTCAACAGAACAAGCCGAAGGGACCCATGCCCAAGATGGGTCGCGTGCACTATGTGCACATGGATCAGATTTCCGCCGGAGAACCGGTACTTGCTGGTACGTTCATGATCAACGGTCAACCGACCGTCGTGTTATTTGATTCTGGGGCCACACATACTTTTATCAGTAAAACATATGCATTGAGGCATGGGATAAAAATGTACAAGTTGAAAGAAAACTATCAAATTACAGCACCAGGATCACCTATTGAAACCAGTTTGGGGGTTAGACAACTTAAGCTAAGCATTGGCACAGAAAATTTTATCATCAACCCCGTGGTATTACCACACCAGGGGATTGATATTATTTTAGGTATGAATTGGATGAAAGAATACGATGCAGTCCTGGACGTTGGCAGCAGGACAATACAATTAAAGTCAGGCATTAACGGCAAGGCTATGCTGATACATATGCCAAATCAAAAACACATGACCCCCACGGTTAATGCGACTGAACTACAAGAGGTTAAAAATATACCGATAGTATGTGAATTCCCGGACGTGTTTCCGGAAGAACTTCCTGGATTACCACCAAAACGGGATGTAGAGTTTACTATTGAACTCGTTCCAGGCACGGCACCTGTATCAAAAAGACCATACAGGATGCCACCTGATGATTTGAAGGAATTGAAAACACAGCTACAAGAACAATTAGACAAAGGGTTCATTAGGCCTAGTTCATCACCGTGGGGTTGTCCAGCTCTCTTTGTTGAGAAAAAGGATCATGGTGGGAAAAGATTGTGTGTTGACTATCGGCCACTGAATGCAGTGACCGTCAAAAACAAATACCCACTGCCACACATCGACATTCTATTTGATCAGTTAGCTGGGGCTAAGGTCTTTTCTAAAATTGACCTAAGGTCTGGCTACTATCAGATGAAGATTAGAGAAGAGGATATACCCAAGACAGCATTCTCTACCAGATACGGCTTGTATGAGTACTTGGTCATGTCATTTGGACTAACCAATGCACCGGCTTTCTTCATGTATATGATGAACTCGGTGTTTATGAATGAACTCGATAAGTTCGTGGTGGTATTCATAGATGACATACTAATCTACTCCAAAAATGAAAAATAACATGAAGAACATTTGAGGGTCGTGCTCACTCGGCTCAGAGAGCATAAGCTTTATGCCAAGTTTAGCAAGTGTGCATTCTGGCTAAAAGAAGTAAGTTTCTTGGGTCACGTACTATCGGAAAAGGGAGTCGCAGTTGATCCTAACAAAGTAGAAGATGTGCTAAATTGGAAGCAACCAGAAACCGTGACTGAAATCCGGAGTTTTCTTGGTTTAGCGGGCTACTACCGCCGCTTTATCAAAGATTTCTCCAAAATTGCAAAACCCATGACCTCATTGACCAAGAAAAATGCCAAGTTCATTTGGAATCCGAATTGTGAAGAAGCTTTCCAAACCTTGAAGAAATTGTTAACCTCGGCACCAGTGTTAGCTCAACCAGATATTACCAAGCCTTTTGAGGTGTACTGTGATGCCTCCGGTAATGGGCTTGGCTGTGTCTTGATGCAAGAAGGAAGAGTAATTGCTTATGCCTCCCGTCAATTGAGGAAACATGAAGCCAACTATCCAACACATGACCTTGAGTTAGCCGCAGTCGTTCATGCATTAAAGATATGGAGACACTATTTATTAGGCAACACGTGTCACATCTACACTGATCACAAGAGTCTCAAATATATTTTCACTCAACCTGAAATCAATATGAGGCAGAGACGATGGTTAGAGTTGATAAAAGACTATGATCTGGAGATACACTACCATCCAGGCAAGGCCAATGTGGTAGCAGATGCACTAAGCCGAAAAGCCCATTGCAATGTGATAGAAATCCGACCTACAGCAAGAGTAATCTGCTGTGAGATGAGTGACATTGAAACACCTCCAGGACAACATGCAGAACTCTATAATATCATTATTGAGCCCACAATCAAGGCACAAATCATAGAAGCTCAGAAGCAAGATAAGGGTATGGCATATATTCGCGAAGGTATTAGTGAAAAGAAGAAGGCGTGTTTCACACTTGATGACCAAGGCTGTCCTGTGGTTCAAGAATCGTCTAGTGGTGCCCAAGGACGTGGAGTTGAGGAAGAGAATACTGGATGAAGCGCACACTTCAATACTCACGATACATCCCGGCAGCAATAAGATGTATCAAGACTTAAAACAGAAATTTTGGTGGACCCGCATGAAGCAGGGAGATCGCCAGGTACGTATCTGAATGTGACGTGTGTAAGAAAGTAAAAGCTGATCACCTAAAGCTCGCCTGGGATGCTTCAGCCGCTGGATGTTCCAGCATGGAAATGGGAGGATATACACATGGATTTTGTTGTGGGTTTGCCTCGTACCCAAAAAGGATATGATTCTATATGGGTGACTTGTCGATCGGCTCACCAAGTCGGCACACTTCTTACCCGTCAAGACTCATTATACTGCCGCTACCTATGCAGAGCTATATATTGCACGGGTTATTTCCCTACATGGGGTACCCAAGACCATCACTTCCGATCGAGGTTCGATATTTGTGTCCCGCTTTTGGGAACATTTGCAATCCGCTCTCGGAACCACTGTGATTCGAAGTTCAGCATATCACCCTCAAACCAGTGGTCAAGTAGAAAGAGTAAATCAAATCCTAGAAGACATGTTGAGGGCCTGTGCACTAACTTACTCAACCAAGTGGGATGAGTGTCTACCCTTGGCAGAGTTTGCTTATAACAATAGCTACCAAAAGAGCTTAGAAATGGCTCCTTTCGAGGCTCTTTATGGTAGGAGATGTAGAACACCGCTAAACTGGTCCGAACCAGGAGAGCGTGTTACCTTTGGCCCTGATTTAGTGGTAGAAGCCGAAGAACAAGTGAAACTCATACACCACCATCTCAAAAGAGCACAGTCCAGACAGAAAAGTTACTCGGATAAAAGGAGGAGGCCACTAATCTTTGATGAGGGGGATCATGTGTATCTCAAAGTATCTCCGATGAAAGGGATACAACGGTTTGGGGTGAAAGGAAAGTTAGCACCAAGGTACGTCGGTCCATTCAAGATCATTGAAAAGTGCGGAGCCGTCACTTATCGGTTAGAACTACCACCACATCTGGCTACAGTTCATGATGTGTTTCACGTCTCACAACTAAAGAAGTGCTTAAGAGTGCCGGAGAAAGTGGTAGATACCACTCAAGTTCAGATTGGACCAGATCTCACATACGAAGAACATCCCATAAAAATTCTCGATCAAAAGCAAAGATCAACCCGTCGGAAAACAATCAACTTTTACAAAGTTCAATGGAGTAATCACTCCGAAGAAGAAGCCACTTGGGAGCAAGAAGAATACCTACACACTAAGTATCCTGGTTTTCTACCATCCACCTCAACCCAGTACATTACAACAGCTTAACTTCTGGGTCTAAACTCAATACATGCACCCAACACTAACTACAACCAATTTAACCACCCACAACACTTCAAGAATCTCGGGACGAGATTTCTTTAAGGGGGGTGGGTTGTGATGCCCTAGGAATCTCAAGTGCCTTACACAAAAATCATTAGCATAATGACGTCTTTTCAAAGGCATTTTATCTTGAGAGCATGCATAAATTAGGGCAATTGAGCAACAAAACTTAGTTTTCAGAAAAGCTGTGTTTGTATTGCGGATATAACTTAAATACAATTGTGATTTTTATAAAACCTTACATACCAAACTTGTAGGCAATTCCATAAGGAATGACTTTGGTATTTTGTGTCTTGGCATACATGAATGTTGAAATCTAGCTTTGGGTCATTGTATGTGAAAATGTGATTTCTGCCAAATTCAGCCCTGTTTGGTAAATTCAAAGTTTTGTGAAACAAAATTCAAAATCTTGCCATGTCATGAATACCAAAGTTGTAGTTCATGAGATTCTATGCAACTTTGGTATATTTCACCTTTCATGAAAATGTACCTAAAATGGACTTTTATAATTTCCAAGTTGGGGGTTTCAAATGGTCAAACAGGAGTCAGCAAGTTAATTTCAAATTTAAGACATTTTATATTTAGAATCTGGTATAGGTCCTTTTGACAAAGTTGTAGATTTCAAAAAGTACAACATTTCATTCAATTGGGTCTTTTTCAAATTCGGCTCCTAAATTGGTCAAATTTGCGAAATTCAGAAACCAGATCAGCTGGTCAAAGGGGGTTTATCTTTTTCGTTTTTCTTTTATTTCTCGTCTCTATGACCAGCGGGACCCACCTGTCAGGCCGCCCGCGCCAGCGCACGGACGGATTTTCCCCGCTCCCTCGCTCGATGCACCGAGTCCATACACCGTACTCTCTATTCCTGGAGTTGACCCCACCTGTCAGCCACAGTGGTCCATAGACTCGGTCCACCCGCGCACCTCCCTCTTCTCTCCCCGCCCGCGCGCACGGGGAGAGGGCGAGGCCGACCTTTATCCCGAACCCTCCTCGACGCGCTCGGCCTCTCTGATTCTTTTCCCATTCGACCTCGCGCCGTCCGCCATTGACGGAGCTCGCGCGAGCTCGCCCCCAGCCACTCCTGCCCTCTCCCGAGCTCAACCGTCACCGCGCCGAGCTTCGCCACCCTCGACTCCACCTTCCCGCCTAGACCGCGTCACCCGAGACCCCTCCACCCCGGCGTATTGCACCGCCGGACCTCACCGGCTAGGAGCGTTCGTCGCCGTCCCTCCCCGCGGTCTCCCCCGCCTTCTGAGGTAGTGGATAAGGTTCCCCGTCCTCCTCTCTCTCTCCCCGACACCTCGCGGCGAGCTCCCGAGCCCCGCAGGGCCGGGATTGGCCGCGTGCCACCGGAGCTCCTCCTCCTGTCGCGAGGAAGAAGACGACGGGAGGAGGGAGATGGAGTTTTTGTGCTATCGCCCTCCTAGTTTTACAGTTTTATGTTTCTGTACAGAGCGCTGTACGCTGAGTCTTGTAAATCTTACGTACAAGCCCCTGGGGTTTTGAAATAATCACAATCTAGCCCCTGGTTCTGTTGAATTTCATTTTAAATTGATTATTTCGACAGAAACCTTTGAAAAATCCTAGAAAATTCAATAAAAATCAGAAAAATACCAAATCAGTTGCATTGGAATCCATTTGAATAGATCTGTCTAGGGAATATGATGGTTGAGTAGGAAAAGACAGTTTTGCCCCTGCTTTTGTTCAAGCATGAAAAACCTTAATAAATAGAAAATATGGGTAAAATGAACTCCAAAAATTGTGAAATTTGGGCAGAGGCCTTATTATTCTGTGTAGGCTCTGTATAAATTTTGGTAGCTCAAATGTTCACTGCACATTACCATTTTGCCCCTACATGTGATTTTAGCATAGAAATAAATGAGGAAATGTTGTTTATATAGAAATTAGGCTCTAAATAGTTGTACGTATTTTATTTGTGCTCCTTATAGCATAAAGAGTTCACTACTGATATGGAATGTCATGCATGTCAAAATTAGTTAGTGTTTTGATATTGATAAGTTCATGCATGTTTAAAATTAATAAATAGAAAATATAGTTTAATTGAAAATTTCTGAATTTAGGGCAGCAACCTTGCTAGTATGGCCTAGGCTTAGTATAAGAGTTGGTAGCTTGAATGCTTGCTATATTATCCTTACCTAGTAGTTAAGCATATAGTGAACCATGAAAAAGAGTTCTAGATGATAGTAGACACCGGTCTTTCCGCATAAATCGATGCGATTCAGTCACACCCCCACGTTGTTTTATGTGACAAGATAAGCTATCTTAGGTGATGGCTTGTACGATTTCTTAGAAGTTAAACAAGCTTTATCACGAAAGTACATAATACTATTCCATAACCCTTGCTTTCTTGCGTTGCACTAATACATGCTCCAATTGCATCATGTCATGCATATAGAGTCCGCGAACGGAGAACCACCGCCGAATCAGCCCGACACAGAGGAACCAGAAGAGGAGTTGCACCAAGAACCAGAGGGCCAGCAGCAGGAACCCGACTACGCTCCGGAGGAAGCTACTGACCCTAGTGAAGAAGGTAGGCAGGACCATACTCTACCCAGCAAATAATTTATACTTGATGATTACGCATATGCATTAGGAGTTACTTGGAAACAGTTGCATTAGACTTCCTGGCCGCCCTGGCCCTAGCACCTATACATAGAGTTCGTAGGACGAGTATGCCTAGAAATTGCTAGGTACGAGTAGACACGAGTGTGTGGACTCGTCACGTAGATGTTTTCAAATTCACAAAAAGCTTACAGTTATATCACTTATATTTGTTGCTCATGAAGTAAATGGAGACCGGGCGGAGATTTTACTTCAGTATTTACTTTTCATGATGTCGCACCCGGACTCCACCCGAGTCATTTAAGGCCCGTCCGCTGTTCGTCTGCTGATCGGCATAACATTGCTAAAGTGCTTATCCGGGGAATGGGACCAGAAAAGTCTTTCCTGGGCTCGTCCGAAGCACAGAGACACGTTCCTACCCGCTGGTTGAGAGGAAGGTGGCCCGGGGGAGCTTGGTACTCATGACGGGGAGACCGAGATGTCGGCAGGCTCGTCATGGGGGCACAACCCGGGGGCTAGGCGGGAGTGAATCGAACTTGGGACGAGGCAGGTTATCAGCATTCCCACACCTGGTGTTACGCATATGCCCACATATAGCCCCAATCTTAACCTGCCTCGTCCCAAGTTCGATTCACTCCCGCCTAGCCCCCGGGTTGTGCCCCCATGACGAGCCTGCCGACATCTCGGTCTCCCGGCCATGAGTACCAAGCTCCCCCGGGCCACCTTCCTCTCAACCAGCGAGTAGGAACGTGTCTCTGTGCTTCGGACGAGCCCAGGAAAGACTTTACCGGTCCCATTTCCCGGTTAAGCACTCTAGCAATGTTATGCCGAACAGCAGGCGAACAGCGGACAGGCCTTAAACGACTCGGGCGGAGCCAAATGATACAACAATGCACACCACCAAATAAAATTATTCTCCGCCCGGTCTCCATTTAAATCATGAGCATAATAATAACTTTCATAACAGTAAGATTTCTGAAATTTTTGAAAACACCTACGCGACGAGTGACTCCATTCACTCGTACCTACTCGTACCTAGCAGGGCCTAGGCAACTCGTCCTACGAACTCTATATATAGGTGCTAGGGCCAGGGCAGCCAGGAGATCTAATGCAATTGTTTTCAATCAACTCCTAATGCGGATGCGTAAGGAAACAATCAATTATCATATTAGCTGGGAGAAATCATGGTCCTGCCTACCTTTGTTTATTTTTATCGAAACCAACAAACTAAACTAGGTTAGTTTGCCGGATTGTGAGGCTTTGCCCCAGGCAACCCCTTGATCACTTGGACAACTCCTCCTTCCAAATACCTCTTCAGGGGCCTCCAGGTGGTATTTGGGCCTTAGTTGGTCTTTTGGACACCGCTGCTCGATATAGCTTCACGCACTTGCTTCTTGATTACGTATCTACAGTAAGCGTCACTATATGAATGATATGCATGATGCAGTGGAAGAGGATGCTCAAATATCGAGCACACATACGATCATACAATCACATATGCACCTAACAAGCTATTTGTCGTAAAGGAAATATGTATGAGGTGTGGCATTTATTTCCACCGAGCAAGTCAAATACATTGTGCTGGGTACATAAGGGGAACACATGTTTACTAATTCCAACTACTCTCATCACACCAATCGTAGGTAAGCATTGAACAAGCATTGTTGTATGTAATTTAACTTATTTTAAGTTATCGTTATCCATATTCAAACAATACACTATTTTGACGGTTAATAAAGATTTGCAACTAGGCATATGAGACTAGAACTTGCATGTGGGGTATGCAGAGGGATCCATCTTTCAAGGTTTTATTTTTGGTACATCAAGCTAAATGTGTCAACAAGGAGTATCTAAAATAAAACATAAGTTCACTAATTGAAACATATTAGAAATCCCCGTTCTATCTTCTTTATGTTTAAACCTATCTAAGTAAGTATCTTTAGATTCCTCACGTAACAATTACGATAACTTAACCACTTGACTTTTTGGTGAAATTTTTTTAGAACATGTTAAATGGCACTTTTCTTAGAATTTATTTAAACATGCTAGAATCACTTTCCATGTTATTTAGTTAAACATGTTTTTATTTGTCATTTTCAAATCTCCATCAAAACTTGACATGCACAGCCCCTAATTTAATAAGTGAGCTATATACATTACAGGGAGCACATATAAAATCTAGAAAGCTATTTAGAGCATGTTTCATATAGCAATCATTTTCCCATTAATATTTATGCTCAAGATCATATACAGGGGCAAAACAGTAATTATACAGTATATGATAGGGTCACCAAAATTCATAACATGCATACATACCCTATCAAAGCTGCTGTCCAAGTTTCACGATTTTTAGAACTCATTTAGTCCACATTTTCCATTTATGTTGGTTTAACATGCATTTACAAAATCAGGGCTAAAACAGTCAATGCTCATCCCTACATCATACCCACCCTGTATATCTACGCACAAGGAGTTCATAGCATCTGAGTTCATATTTTTGTGATTTTTCTACGATTTTATATGATTTTTCAAAGTTATCAGTCGAAATATGCATATTAACCCTAGATATAGGACTTAAACGTGAATAAACCTAACTTTCAGGGGCTAGGTCGTTAGATCCGCAGGACTCAACGAACATTGCATGGGACCAAAACATAAAAACACGAAACGTCGGGGGCTACCGCGCAAAAACACCATCTTCCTCCTCCCTGCCTTCTTCTACCTCGAGCAGGGAGGGGTACGGCGGCGGCAGGCGCTGGCCCAACCGCGCGGGGCCCTGGGGGCTCACCGGCAGCAGTCAGGGAGGAAGAGGGGAGGCCGGGAAGGTTCACCCACTACCTGGATTCGACCGGAAGCTGGCGGTGGAGGCTGGCGACGGTGAGGGGCGACGGGGAAACTCCGGCGACGATCTGCATAGCGGAGGATGGGAGCTTGGGGGCCTGCACTAGTGGGTCTCGGTGGAGATGGCAGCAGGGAAGGCCAGTACGATGGGCCTCTTGGCTCGGGGACGTTGGAACGGCGGCGACGCCGGAGCTCAAGCTCCCTGTTAATGGTGGCGAGCTGCGCTCTGGAGAACCGGGGCAATGGAGATGGCCGGGAGTTGGGGAAACGGTGGAGCAGAGCGACGCGGTCAAGGTGGGTGTGCTGGCTTGGAGAGGGAGGGCCTGAGGAGGCTGGGCGCGATGAGCTCAAGCTCGGGCGGCCATGGCAGTTGCCGCCCCGGTAGCGCTCTGTCCACGGAGGATGAGGGCAGAGGCAGGGAGACGGAGGACCACTGGAGGAGCGCGCGGAGTGCAGGGGCGAGATAGGGAGCTGGAGCTTCCACTTGAAGCCGGGTGGGACAGGGCAGGCGCGTGGCCATGGCGGCCAGGAGGCCGGCGCCGCGTGGGCGCGGTCGAGCGGGGAAGAAGAGAGAGGGCGCGCGGGTGGACCGGGTCCATAGACCGGGTGAGGCTGACAGGTGGGGTCGGGGTGAGGAGGAGGGTGAGGGGTCTACAGGACCGGGTGCAGGATATGAGGGAGGCAGTGGGGCCCACGTCAGCTGTCGTCCGCCCAAGAATCCGAGGCTCCGCCATGTGGCGCCCACCCGTCATAGAGACAACGAAAAATGAAATTTCGGAAAAAGGAAAAAGATGGTTTAACCGGCTGGAGACATATTTGAAATTCACATTTTTGATCACCTTAGAGGACGAATTAGATGAAACTCAAAATACAAGAAGTGATCTAAAGTTAATGATCTACAACTTTGCTTTAACTTGTGTCACCATGTTATGTTCAAATTTTAGGAGAAATTTGAATTCAAATGCTGTGTCCCCAGTTTGACCAACAACACATTCTAATTTGAAAATTCCATAAGTCCATTTTAGGTGCACTTTCATGAAAACTTTTCTATACCAATGTTGTTCACAATTTAATTTTCTACAACTTTCATATACAAAGTCTTGCATGATCATGTCTTTTGTTTGCTCAAAATTTGAATTTTCCATTCAGGTCTATTTGGACAGAATTCAAGTGTAGACAGAAAATGAGCTAAAACACCTTGCAAACCTTTATGCATGTCAACACACAAAATACCAAAGTTATTCCCCATGAAATTTTCTGCAAGTTTGGTATATAAAGTTTAGCTTAAATCACAATAGATTTTGAAATACAACCACAGATGTGTTCAGAGGTTTGGTCAAAATGCAGGTTTACTCCATGTAGAGTATTTCTTGTTTCTAACTTTTGAAGCATCAAATAAAGTCCAATCATTTTGAAGTCAGATGCATTTGAAAGGTGATAAGTTTAATTTCATTTCATAGAAAGGAATATTTTGAAGTTGTATAGTCAAATCGAAAGTAATTTCAGAATGAAGTTTGGGAAAGAGTGTCAGCTCCAGACTTGGCAAAATTTCCTGAGTGTAGGTAAACTGAGCTTGGTTCGAACTTTTGAGCCCCTTAACATATGATTTTGAAAATGGTCAAGATAGCACATTTGAAGGAAATATCTTGAACTAAAACTTTTGTATTGGATGTCTTGCACGAAAATGTGTAAGTGTTCAACTACTCAACCAAACTACACAAAATTTTGCATATTCAACTTGAAATTTTCGACTTAGTGGTTTACTAGCCTAGTTGTTGCTCTTCTCTAAGCATGATTAAGCCAAATCCCTAATTATCGCTAATCTAATCGCGTGTTAAGACTTTTGAGATGTCGGGGGCATCACAGGCGCCCTGTTAGAGAGGAAGAACAAAAGGAAAGAAGAGGGGGTACTACGTTACAAGGAAATGACAGGTGCCCCCTCCGTCTTGCAAGGGGCTAGCTCCCGACCGACCATCAAAGGCCTAGGCCCTCCTCTATCGAGGGTTGCTTAGTGGCTTGCCGCCCCCCCCCCCGACTGACCCCTCGGCAGAGCATTGCCTTTGTCATGTCCCATCGCCTTAATCGCCGAGGCGACGGGGCGCGGTGCGGATATGACTGGTCGCCGCCGCCTATCGTGGGGCATCATGATGGCTGTGGCATGCAATGGCACGCCCAACTTTTGGCGCAGGGGCGATGCGTGTCTGCCATGCGGGCAGGGGATGAGGCATCCGTCTGCTGTCCCCCTACTGTGTCTGACACGCCCTCAGGGCTTGGAGCCACTAGATCTTTTGACTTCCCTTTGAAGGGATCTGGGGCCACTGAGGGCGCGGGAGGAAGGTGCTCGGCTCTTGGAGGTCACGGTGCCTTCTCCCGCCGTTCGGTGATGTTGCTCGACCCTCGACCCCCGTCTGTTTGCCTGGTCCAAGGTCGGAGATCATGGGTCTCAAATGCGGCTTCCCGAGATGCGCGGCCTTGGGCCTCCTAGCTGGTTGGGTTTGGCCCATTTCATTGAGATAGGCCGGTGAGGGTAACCCTGGTATGGGTACACGTCACTTTGGGAAGAGATTAATGCTCTTCATGTGGGAACTAAGAGCGAGTGAGAGCAACGCCATAGTTTGCTTAGCAAAAAGCTAAATGATTTTTTATGTATGCTCATGAAAATGCTAATCAAATGTACTCTTGTCTCAATGTGCTTGTAGAGGAGATCAACGGTCTTTGTTTGACTCAAATCTCTAAGGTCGATGTGGCTAGAAGAATATTAGATCTTCTTAATCGTGACAAGTATGGCCACATCATCACCTATCTTCACCAAACCGATCTCTCCGAGGTGACTCCATCCGGTGTGCTTGGCAAGATCAACACACATGAGATGTACATGAACATCACACTAGATGCGGAGCCACCCTCCAAGAAGAAGGACATTGCCCTCAAAGCAAGCTCATCCAAAGACAAAAAGTCCACCTCCAAAAAAATCATTGTTGTGGACAACAAAGAAGATGGTGAGCAAGAAAAAGATGATAGTGAAGAATTAGTTGATCTTCTTGTCTGAAAGGTCACTTGTGCCTTGGGACATCTTGACAAGAAAGGCATCAAGTACTTCCTCAAGCAAGAAGAAATTCTTTCCATCCAAGAAGAAGCTTGAAGAAATGGAGTGCTACAATTGTGGCAAGCTTGGCCACCTCTCCTTCCAATGTCATGACAGGAAAAACAAGAAGAAGAAGGAGAAGAAGCACCACAAACATGACTCAAGTGATGAGTCAAGTGATGATGAGAAGAGGAACAAGAAGAAGGCCCCAAGCAATTCAAGAAGAAATTCTTGAAGAAGAAGGGCAAACCCTATATTGGAGAGTGGATGATGGATGAGGACACATCAAGCAATTCTTCTTCCGATGCAAGTGATAGTGATGATGAAGTGGTCACGGGGCTTGCCATTGCTAAAACCTTTACACCGCCACCGGCTTCATCAACATCCATTTCCACTCCACACCTATGCCTTATGGCCAAGGGTGACAAGGTAAAGACTCTTGATGATTCTTCCAATAATGATGATGATTTGCCTTCCTATGATGAACTTGCTAGCCTAGTCCAAGAACAAGACAAAGCAAATAGCAAGTTGAGAGCAAAGCTTGACAAGGCAAAGATAGAGAAGAAGAATCTCATGAGCAAATGTAATGAGCTTGTAACAAGCTATGATCATGAAAAATTTGAGGAGATGCAAAAGAAGATTGATAGCCTTGAATAAAACAATAAGAAGCTACTTGAGTCTAATGAGAAGCTCACATCTAGGAAAAAGAAATTGATTGATGGAAAAAGATGGAATTGATGATGGGTACAAGATGATCAAGAAGTGTCACATTGAGCAAATGCATGAGATCAAAGAGCGACCCTTGAAGAGGTCAACAATTACTACGGGGATTTGACAATGACTCATGATGAACTTTGCACAAGGCACAAGTTATTGCAACTCCATAGCATTGAACTTCATGAAGCTAGAAAGGAGCTAGAAGAAAATCTTCAAGCTATCAACTCAATTCATAAGATTGATGAATCTCCCAATGACATCAACAAGTGTTAGAAGACTTGTGTGCCCAAGAGTGAACATGAGAATCTATTAATTGAATTGATGCAACTCAAGGGCAAAATGAGTGAATCTCCTAATGCACACAAGGATGCCAAATATTGTGCACAATGCAAGAACAAGGCTCCATTTGAGAAGGAGGCAAATATTCTCATCAAGCTCAAAGATGAGAATGAGAAGCAAAAGCAAGAAGTAAAGAGTGTTCAATCTGGCTATGGTCAATTGCTCACGGGACAAATGAAATATAGTGAGATGCTTTCTTACCAAGCTGTGCACTTTGAGAAGAATGGACTTGGATTTCCACCCCTGAAGGACACATGCAAGCCGGCTCCTTCAATTAAGATTGAGAAACCAAAATGGTGTGTCGATTGCTTGACCGAGGGTCATTTCTTTTTTGAATGCAATGCACCACCCAAGAAGCCAATTTCCAAGCAATTGAGGGCTTTTGCATTTAATGCTCACTACATTGTGAGGAGAAACTCAAGATGTCAAGTGATGGTTCACTTTATGGGAAAGAAGGATGAGTCAAGGCCAAAGAAACTATGGGTGCCAAAGATACTCATACTCAAGATACCCACACCAAATGAGAGATGGAAACCTAAGCCAAAAGTTGCACCTATTCTTCGATGGGTGCCCAAGTCTCAAGCTTGATTTGCTTGTGTGTAGGTGACCTACAAGACCGGTGGATCACATTGGGTGATGAATAGTGGATGCACTCAACATATGACCAGTGATTCCCGAATTTTCACCTCACTTAGTGGAGATGTGGAAGGATATGACAAGATTACATTTGGTGACAACTCAAAGGGCAAGGTTGAAGTTTTGGGCAAAATTGAAATATCAAGTGAACACTCAATTTCAAATGTTCTACTAGTTGATTCTTTAAACTTCAACCTCTTTTCGGTGGGACAATTGTGTGATTTGGGCCTCCCATGCCTATTCAAGCCAAATGAAGTGATAGTGAGCAAGATTGATAGTTGTTAAGAGGACTTTAAGGGTTTTCGAAATAACAATTTCTATCTTGTTGATCTCACCTCAAATAAGGCCAATTTGCAAGAATGTTTGTTCTCCAAGAATTCCAAGGGTTGGTTGTGGCATAGAAGGCTTGCTCATGTTGGGATGAGCACTCTCAAGAAGTTGATGAAGAAAGACTTAGTCCGTGGTTTGAAGGATATCACATTTGAGAAGGACAAATTATGTAGTGCTTGTCAAGCCGGCAAACAAGTTGCAAATACTCATCCAAGCAAGACTTTCATGTCCACCTCAAGGCCACTAGAGCTACTTCACATGGATCTCTTTGGTCCAACCTCATATACAAGTATTGATGGCAACAATTATAGGTTTTGTGATAGTTGATGGCTTCTCAAGATACACATGAGTATACTTTCTTGAGGACAAAACCAAGGTGGCATATGTCTTTAGCATGTTTGCCAAGAGAGCTCAAAATGAATTCAACACTTCAATTGTGATGATTACAAGTGACAATGGAAGAGAGTTTGACAACACCAATATTGAAGAATATTGTGATGAAGTTGGAAAAATAGAACACTCATCACTCTTGCAAGGTCAATGCTTGATGAATATGGTACAAGTGAGAAGTTTTGGTCTGAAGCCATCAACACCGCTTGCTATGCATCTAACCGGTTATTTTCTCACCGCCTCCTTAACAAAACTCCATATGAATTGCTCAATGGGAGAAACCCCAATATCTCATATTCTCAGATGTTTGGTTGTAAGTGTTATATCTACAAGAAGCGCCAACACTTGGATAAGTTCCAAAAGCATTGTGATATTGGTTTCTTACTTGGTTACTCATCAAAATCCAAAGCATACCACGTATTCAACAATGCCACCGGCATGGTTGAGGAGACATATGATGTGGAATTTGATGAATCTAATGTCTCGCAAGGAGCACATGTTGATGTTGTGGATATAGATAAGGAACCACTTGTAGAGGCTATGAAAAATATGCCAATCGGTGACATCAAGCCTAAAGAGGATGAAGATACTAGTACCAATTATTGATCAACCATCCTCTTCAATGGCACCTCAAGATGGTAGTGAACAAGCTACTTCCAAATGAAGATGTTCAGGTACCACAAGAGCAAGTTGAAGAACAAGCTCAAGATGTTAATGCACCGGTTCAAGCACCTCAAGTGGCACCTCAAAGAAGAAGTCAGCTTACAAGTGCACACCCTCAAGATCTCATTATTGGTAGTGCATCAAAAGGAGTCACAACTAGGTCTCGCAATATTGCTTCATTTTGTCAAGCCTACTCATTTGTCTCTAGCATCGAGCCTACAACTATTGATCAAGCTTTGAATGATCCGGATTGGGTAAATGCAATGCATGAAGAGCTCAATAATTTCACAAGAAATGAAGTTTGGACACTTGAAGCAAGGCCAAATGGTGCTAGATTGATTGAAACTAAGTGGGTATTTTAGAATAAGCAAGATGATGAAGGCAACATTGTGATAAACAAGGCAAGATTAGTGGCAAAGGAATACTCTCAAGTTGAAGGAATTGATTTCGGAGAGACCTTTGCACTGGTTACAAGATTGGAGGCTATTCGGTTCTTGCTAGCTTATGCAACACATCATGACATGAAGCTTTACCAAATGTATGTGAAAAGTGCTTTTCTCAATGGATACATAAATGAGCTAGTCTACGTTGAGCAACCACCTGGATTTGAAGACCCAAGCAATCCCAATCATGTGTATAGGTTGTCCAAAGCTCTCTATGTATTAAAGCAAGCCCCAAGAGCTTGGTATGAAAGGCTTAGGGACTTCCTCATTGAAAAAGGGTTCAAGATTGGTCGAGTTGACACCACTCTATTCACCAAGAAGATGGATGATGATCTCTTCATTTGCCAAGTGTACATTGATGACATTATTTTTGGCTCAACAAATGAAGAGTTTTGCAAGGAAAATGGCAATATGATGGCAAAAGAGAGTTTGAGATGTCCATGATTGGCAAGCTCACCTTCTTCCTTGGGTTTCAAATCAAGCAATTGAGGGAAGGGACTTTCATCTATCAAGAAAAGTATACAAAAGATTTACTTAAGAGATTCAAGATGGATGATTGAAAGCCAATTAGCACCCCAATGTCTACCAATGGGCTTCTCGAGATGGATGAAAGTGGCATCAAGGTGGACCAAACCCTCTACCGGTCCATGATAGGCTCGTTGTTGTATTTGTGTGCTTCTAGGCCGGATATCATGTTTAGTGTGTGCTTGTGTGCTCATTTCCAAGCTGATCCCAAAGAATCCCACCTCTCCACGGTGAAAAGGATTCTTCGGTATCTCAACCACACCCGTAGCATAGGCTTGTGGTACCCCAAGGGCGCTGTTCTTGAACTCTTAGGCTACTCAGATTCAGACTTCACCGGATGCTGTGCTGAGCATAAGAGTACCTCCACAGGTTGCCACTTGCTAGAGCGGTCGCTCATTTCGTGGTCGTCGAAGAAGAAAAACTCCATGTCCTTGTGCACTACGGAAGCGGAGTATATAGCGGCTTGGTCTTGTTGTGCCCAAATTCTATATATGAAGCAAACGCTCTTGGATTAGGGAGTGAAGCTTTCTAGGGTTCCTCTCCTTTGTGACAACGAGAGCACCGTTAAGTTTGCCAATAATCCGTTTCAACACTCTCACACAAAACACATAGATATCCGCTATCACTTTATAAGGGACTACGTTGCAAAGGGAGACATTCTCTTGCGAAGTGTGGGGACTAAGGAACAATTGGCGAACATCTTCACTAAGCCATTGGATGAGAGTAACTTTTGTAGGTTGCGAAATGAGCTCAGCTTGTTAGATGCTAGAACCGTCATGTAAGTTGTCATGCCATATAATTTGCATTCATATACAATACATATATAGATGTACATATGTATGTATGTATGTGTGTGTGTGTGTGTGTGTGTAGTATATATATATACATTTTTTAGCTCAACAAATGAAGAGTTTTGCAAGGAATTTGACAATATAATCGCAAAAGAGTTTGAGATGTCCATGATTGGCGAGCTCACCTTCTTCCTTGGGTTTCAAATCAAGCAATTGAGGGAAGCGACATTCATCTATCAAGAAAAGTATACAAGTGATTTACTCAAGAGTTTCAAGATGGATGATTGAAAGCCAATTAGCACCCCAATGTCTACCAATGGACATCTTGAGATGGATGAAAGTGGCATCAAGGTGGACCAAACCCTCTACCGGTACATGATAGGTTCGTGATTGTATTTGTGTGCTTCCAGGCCGGATATCAAGTTTTATATATATATATATATATATATATATATATATATATATATATATATATATATATATATATATATATATATATATATATATATATGAAGAGTTTTATCTACATGTGCATGTAGCTACACTCACCTTCGATAAACCAATAAAGGTATGTTCGCATACACATTTATCAGTTTGGGTATGTTGACATACTTATTTTATGATAACTCAAAGGTCACCACACGAAAAAATTACAAAACAGCCCATGATTTTAATATATTATCATAATACCTTTATATTAGTTCATACTATGAGGTATATCCATATACCTCATGTATACTCGCATACCTTACGTATATACCACCACAGACGGTCAAGTATGATCACATACTTCGAGTACATACCTTTGGTTAGACCAGATACCTCCAAAATCTTGAGATACACAAGTGAGTGTAGCTACATGCGCATGTAGAAAGGAGTTTGCGCATGTAGCTACACTCACTTGTGTATCTTAAGATTTTGGAGGTATCTGGTCGACCCAAATGTATGTACAAGAAGTATTTGATATTTGATAATAATAGACCATCTATGGCGGTATATACGTGAAGTATGTGGGTATACCTGAGGTACGTGGACATACATCATTATATGTACTAATATAAAGGCATTATAATAATAAATTAAAATCAGGGGCTGTTTTGTAATTTTTTCGCGTCATGGTGTTTGAAGTATCTTAAAATAAGTATGTGAATATACTCAAACAGATAAAGGAGTATATGAACGTACTCTTGTCGGTTTATTAAAGGTGAGTGTAGTTAAATGCGCACGTAGATAAAACTCTTCGCGCGTGTGTATATATATGCCTGATCTCACGCTGCCGTCGCCGCCCCTGCCTGCGACTCCGCCCGCCAGCTCGCCTCCGTCGTCGATCCCCGCCGGCTCGCCTCAACACCGGGCTGCGGAATCTGCTCGCCCGGCGCCGTCGCCGCCGGTGGCCTGCTCTGCTCCCCATCGCCTAGCTCCACTCCTTCAGCTCGTACTTCTAAATCCCTCCAGCGCCTGCACGCTCGGTACCGCGCGCCGCCGACCCAGCCTGTGACCGCGCACGGTCCAGCTTCTTGGGCGGGCGATTTGTGGTCGGCGCCGGCGATTTCTGGTCAGCGGGTTTCCTTTCCATTGCATTGATTCTGTGTTACATCAAGTCATCAATCCTCCACTTTGATCTCTAACGTTTGTCTGCAGCCCCTCCGTTGGTTGACCTCTTGCTCTTGTTTTATCTGCACTCCAGCAGAGGTGATTGTTGCATTTCATTGCGGCGGCGGCACTCTAATTCCCCCGTGCTCACTAATTATTCTTTGCAAGGGTTCTTCCGTTCGTTCCTCCAGCTGTAGCCTCACCGTCATTGCTCATCTCTCAAGAAATTAACAGCTGCATGGCTCACTTTTTTCTGTTGCGGTAGTGATTCTGATTCATGATGGCATCTGATTCCTCAGGTATTTCCCTTCCACCTCTATTCAATCAATACCCCACCACGTTGTTTGCATCCTAAATTTTCCTCTAAGTTCATAGTCCTGTGAACTAGATTAGTGTCTCTTCAGATCATTAGGTTTCCCATGATTAGTTCCTCAACCTTTTTTGCTTACTTCAATTTAATTCCTCAATACAATTATTTCCTTCTCATGTATGTTGTATCAATATTGGTTATCTTGCGTTACTGGGAGACCAAAGTCTAGCCCTTTTTCACAGTAGTATTTTTTTCGAAGAATCAAGATATGTGTAGTTTATTTGACCATAGCTTATGATCCATAACACAAATGCTTCATTCCTTGATCACAAATATTTAATTTGGCATTATGTGCTAGTTAGTCTTTGTTGTTATTGAGACAGATGAATTATGCTGCCAATTGTATCATATAAAATCTCGTTTTATAAACAGAATCGGGGGTTACCTAAACATTTGTTTTATGAATGGCTGGCTTGTTTTAATGTGTGTGCCCACAAATAAAGCTTCATCTCTTGTATCAGGACATAATGATTTATAATCCTACATGATATTTTTTGTTGTTACACTATCCTTTTCGTCCCTGAATCATGTTACTTGTGATTTAGCATCCTTAGTTTCTAAGGTTCGCAATCTGTTATAGTTAGCCAAACTGACACGCATATAAATATTATTTTAAAGGTACTATGGTTTATGAGATAACCCAGTGTACATTTTCTCCAGCAACCAATTTTGAGAACATGCTGTCTCCGAAATGAATCAACTTACAATTGTAAAATTTTGAGAACATGCTGTCCAACTCATAAGTGATGTTTACATATTTGAAAAAGACAAATATAGTACAATCGTTTATCGTCAACCTACGTACAATTTATGGTTGAAGATTCAAAACATTTCTAGGTTTTTACCATTCTCATAGTAGATGATTCAGTTTTATTCACGATAATTTAATTAGGCATTTGTTGTGCTTCCCGATTCTTTAATCTCTCACCCGAATTAGCATGTATGTTGGTTCAAGAAAAAAAAGCTGCGATACTGTATGTATACCTGTGTGACTTATCAATAATTTAGAACCTGTAATTATCTCATGGCATGGCCAACCTATTTTAGGGGTGCTTCCAAAATTTCAGGTTTATAGCTTTGGTAAAAAAGAATTTTCACATTATTTATTAGCTAAAAGGTAGTATTGTGATTACATATCCTTCAATTTATTATCACAAACTTTCTTATGGTCTTGGTGCAATCACTGTACACATTGGCTTCGTTCATCAATGGAGTTGTTAGCAAAAATCATTATTTCTGAATATTGTTTTGTTCAGTTACATTTATTATTCTTTCCGATGGGGCTATTTAACTTAATGAGTTCACACATGGCTAATGGTTTCAATCAGCTACAACTTTCTGCGCTCACACAAGACCTTCTTCGTGATGCTGTGAGTAGATGACATTCTACGAGCTAGCAATGATGAGCCTTTACTGCAAAGACAAAGAGATTTCTTGTCCTCGAATCATGATGTAAAAGATATGGGATTGCAACCCTATGTCCTGAGGGTTCAAATCCACGGAGACAGAAATAAAAGCATACCAGAAAATGTCTTGAATGGACATAGTGTGCGAACCTGTAATGCAGTGTCTGTTCCAATAGTCAAGGACAATAAATGAGATGAAAGTGTCACAAAAATGTGAGATAGATGAGATGAAAGTGACACAAGAACATGATAGAGATCAGATGGAATTAATTCCATATGCTTCAACGATCGGAGGCAAAATGTGTGCTCGAATATGCACTCGCTTTGACTTGACTTTTATGACCGGGATATTTGACTGAATAACTGAAAACCTTGTGATTGTTACAAGGGACAAAAGACCCCATGACGATTTATGGAAAGAACAGATGCCTTATAGATCTGTGGGCTAGAATGATACAAACTGAACATAGTGTAGAGACATCGCGAAGTCCACGTCTCGACATGTGTCTACTCTAGTAGGAGGAGCCATGATATAAAAAAGAGCTATAAATGATCAGTTGTAACATCGTCGACAATGTACACTGAACTTATAGCTTATCATGAGGCAATGGGGCAGACGAATGTGGCTAAAAGAAATTGTACTAGGATTAAGAGTGGTTGACATTATAGAAATACTACTTGAGACATACTGCGACAATGAATCAGCAGCGTATTGTATTATCACAATAAGAAGTCAAGTGTGGCCATCCGACACATTAACATTGAGTTTTCTGTTGTGAAGAGAAATTCCAGAATCAGATAATTGAGAATGAGCACATGATAGTTGAGAGGATGTTCGTGAATCCGTTCACTAAGGTATTCCACCTAGCGTGTTTAGAGAACACGTAGCCGGCATTTGGGGTTACTGGAAAGCCTACGATTCTAGATTTAGGGCTATTTGAACAACCAGAAAGATAAAAAAGA
Organism: Paspalum vaginatum; assembly: GCA_030272315.1. Classification (NCBI taxonomy): domain Eukaryota; kingdom Viridiplantae; phylum Streptophyta; class Magnoliopsida; order Poales; family Poaceae; genus Paspalum; species Paspalum vaginatum. The sequence continues at coordinate 23,212,985 of CM059017.1, forward strand.
GCATCATTCTAAGATAGAAAGGTGTATTGTAGTTAATGAGTTCAGTTGCACGTAACTAGCCATCTGCAACACATTGGTCTCGATATATTGATCTATCAAGGAATAGAGCACAGAAGTTACAGAAACAAACAAAAGACACCGAGATCGAGGGGGAGAATGTTGGATTGATCTCAGGCCTTGGAAGGGAAACGTCTTGACCAAGCCCAGATCCAGATATAGGCCTTGATCGGAGGCCCAAAACTCCTGGATTGTGGCCCCCTTTCACCCCTCACCTCTATAAAGACTGGACCTAGAAGGGCACGCGAACCAACGTTCGCTATCTTCTCACCCAACAGACTCGATCACCTAAGTGCGGGTGCTGACGGGAAGGCCACTGCCTCGCGCTCGGGCCACCGGTTCCCGCTCCTACCTCACCACCACCATGGATGGCACCCACCAAGCAGGGAACCCCGTTGCCTACGCGCACCAGTCGAGCTCTTCTCCGATCCCGAAGGCACTCGCGATTCCCGTTTCCCCTCTCCTTCTCTGATGACGAGATCCACACTCATGAACATCACGCAAGAACCCTAGTGGTTCGGGGTTTGGGCACTAGATCCACTACACAGGTTTCAACAGCCACCACAGACAATGCCACGCAGAGCGCCTTGGTGAAGGCGTTGTCGACCTCCGAGGAGTAGCTGATGGCCGCGGCCGCCGCACCGGCCGTCGGGGACATGTAGGCCCACCACGCCAGCGAGAACCTAAAGCCGCGGAAGAAGTTGACCCTGCACGGCGAGCGATGCATACAGGAACATGGCGACGAAGAAGGCGACCCGCGAGACGTGGGCGAACTCGCCCATGATCTTGGCCCACGCCACAGACGACACGCTGGGCGCCGCCACGAATAGGAAGAACACCGGGTGGAGCTCCTTGGGCAGCGTCTCGTTGGTCGGCAGCCGCTGGTACAGCGTCACGAACAGCACGACGTAGTGCGCTAGCCCGACGGCGAAGAAGAAGACAGGGCCCTCCCGGAGACCCATGGTGGCGCCTAGCTGCGCGCCCACAAAGTTGCCCAGCACAGAGAGGTGGTTCGAAGGGTTCGCCACCTTGGACAGCCCGCGCTGGCCGCCGGACATCCATTGGCCGTAGATCTTGAGCCCCAGGCACAGCAGGGGCGCCATGAGCAGGTACCAGAGCCAGTGTGGCAGCTCCGAGATCTTGGCCATGGAGTACGGGACGCCGATCACCAGGTAGAGGCAGGTGATCCATGGCGCGAAGAAGAAGTTGACCCTGATGGGGTGGTAGTACTCGTGGCGCACGGCCTCGAAGTAGAGGGCCACCTTGCACGCGTAGGTGGCCGAGACGGCGCACATGAGCGCCACCGAGACGCACCAGAGCACGAGGTTCACCTTGGAGGTGACGATGCAGGAACGTCGTCGGCACCGACGTTGCGATCACCTTCCACAGGATCGCCTGGCTGCTCACGCCCATGCAGATACCGAACGCTGACACTGGGAACCGGAGCAGGAACGGCCACGTCCTGTCCGACGGCCGCACCAGGTCTTCCGACGGCTGCCCAACGACGAATCCATTGAACACACAACAAGGTGTACGCTTAGTACTATGTTCTGTTCTATGTACGCAGCGCAGAGCAAAATTCCAAAAATTACTGACCTTGAGTTGGTCCAGCTCGGGGCCCTCCAACGCGGCGTAGAAGCGATCGACCTCAGGTACAGAGGAGGCACACGTGCGATGGCTCCCGCCGAAGGCATCATCGTCGATGTCCCCGGAGCCCTCCGGGCCGCCGGCGAGATGGGTGATTTGCCGCTCGAGCTTCCCGGACCATGTCTTGAACGAGTCGTAGAGCCTGTCCCAGTTCATCGCCGCGGCGGTCCTGCGGCCGCGGCCAGCCCTGCCCGCGAGTCGCGCGGGCGCCCAGGATCGGCTGCGACATGAACACCATCGCTTCCCTGTCCGGCTCCGTGAACCGGACGCTGCTGCTGCCATTGCCCTGCGCCCCTAGGCGGTGCGGCGCGCGCGCCGCGTTCGCCATGGCCTGCCTCCGGAGGTCGGCGGAGTCGGTCGTCACGGCCGTGGGCGTGGGAATGCTGAAGCTTCCGGGCGATACCGGCAGGCTGATGGACACGGGCTGCACGGCGCGGAAGCCGGGAGGCGGCTGGAATTGCGTTTCCAGCGGCGGCAGGACCACCTCGCTGCCCCGCGGTGGCGGGACGCCGGGACCTGCATTGCATTGCCACACACGGAAAAACGATCATGCCCACGCCCACTTGCACCGTGACCGTACCGGTACCGAACGGCGGCGATCGAGGTAGCGCTAGACTAATACTTCAAGGCAGCAACTCACCGGGGATGGGTCGGCGGCCTGGAGTGGGAGGCCTCAGCTTTTCTTGGCGGCATGGCGCCGGAGTTGCCGTTATTGGCTTCCATTCGCCAGAGAAAAAAAAAAAGTTCATTTTTGACCGTCCAACTATCGCCAAAGTCCGGATTTAGTCATCGAACTCTAAGATAAGGTATATCCAACCATCCAACTAGTGGAAACCAGACATATTTGGTCCCCGGGTGGTTTCAAGGGCGGTTTTTATTTTTAAAATTAATAAAAATTATATTTAATCTTAAAAAATTCATAACAAATTCATTTTAAATCAAAAAAATATGAAACTAGTACTAAAATATTTCTAAAAATGTAATCTATCCATTAGCACTCTACTTAGAGCTATATGGATCTCATTTATTATCCCTCCTACTGTTTTATTGTTCATATTCAGACTAATATTTATATGTATTATTGTTTTGCACCATATTAAATTAGGAGATAACCCAAAAGATTATATCTTTAGAAAAAAATGGTACTAGCTTCGTATTTTTCTGATTTAAAATGCATTAGTTGTAAATTTTTGAAGAGTAAATAGATTTGTTTTATCTTTTAATCTTCAAAATTTTTTAACCAATTCATTTTAATTCATAAAAATATGAAACTAGTACCTAAAATGTTTCTAAAAATGTAATCTTTTGGGTTATCACTTGATTTAATATAGTGCAAAACAATAATACATATAAATATTAGACTGTTGATATGAACAATAAAACACTAGAAGGGGTAATAAATGAGATCCATATAACTATAAGGAGAGCATTAATGGATAGATTACATTTTTAGAAATATTTTGGTACTAATTTCATATTTTTTCGATTTAAAATATATTTGTTATGAAGTTTTTAAGATTAAATATAATTTTTATTGTTTTTAAAAATGAAAACCGTCCCTGAAACCACCCGGGGGACCAAATATGTTCGGTTTTCAATAGTTGGATGGTCGAATATAACCGGATTTAGAGTTCAATGACTAAATCCAGACTTTGACGATGGTTGGATGGTTAAGAATGGACTTTTTCCTTCGTCTCGTCAGATGGCAGTTGAGACCTGCTACTGTCAGAACAGCAGTTAGCAGCTGGAGTCAGAGCTCTCGAGCTCACACTGCCTGTCTGCCTCTGTTGGCTTTGGTTGCCTCTCTTCTCTGGTTTTCTCCGTATCTTATTTATAGATGCCAAATCTTCTATGCAGAGAGAGAGAGGTACGCACTATAGAAATCTGATTAATTTTCGGCGGCCAAAAACCGTCGAAAATAAGGTTTTTTCCGGCAAAAAACTTATTTTCAGCGGTATACTTCTGCTGAAAAAGGATGACCGAAAATAAAATAGCTTTATTTTCGGCAGGAACAATAGGCCGCTAAAAATAGACCATCGGAGGCTAAATTTCAGCGGCAGCTGTTGGCCGCCGAAAATAAGACCATAATTTTCGGCGGCCCACCATCCACCGCCAAAAATAGGCCTGGTCTGCGCCGCCGAAAATAGGCCAGGTCTATTTTTGGTGGCCCGCCCCCTGCCGCCGAAAATTAGCCATTCCCAGGGCCAAAATAGACTCTAAATTGTGTTTTCTCCCTAGAATTTGACATTATATTAAAAAACACACATATCAACAATTGTTCACATCCACAACCATGCTCATACACAAATATATATCCATACACAAGTCTTCAAACAATCTATAGAACCAAACAAAGTCCTCGAATCCATTTACGAAGTCCAAACACAAGTCCAATTCTCAAATTGCATACACAAGTTTTCTTCTCACTCACAATCAAGTCCAATTATCAAATTCCATACACACTTCTCACTCACAAGTGCATTCCAAACGAGTTATTGAACTCACATTTCACCTGGCTCGTTGGAGCTGTGGCCGCTACCCCCAGAGGCGAAAAGATTGTTTACAAAGTCGTGTTGACTAGATTGTTGGCAAAGAAAACAAATGACACAAATAAGGCCTCAATCCAAGACATGGGACAACATATAGAGAAATTAGTACAGCTTAATGGAAAAATGATGGAACGAACCTCAGATCCATGTTGTTCGGACCCTGGTGGAGGAGTTTGGTAAGCATTGGACACCTGCACTCCCGATCCCTATAATAAACTAATTAAGTTAAGCTATAAAGTTTACTGGAATTGAAAAGGCTACGATCACTTAGATAGCTAAGGTTGAGCAACTTTCGCCTGAGCCGCTGAAGAAAAAGGCATCTCAAACGTTGCCCATTGCGGCGGTACTAGGTGGCGGTGTAGGTTCTGGCATGACAAATGTCATCCCCTGCGCCTAGTGCATTGCCTGCAGAATTCAACACGTTAGTAACATGTTTTGATAATGATAGAATGGTAATAGTTGACTTTCATACTCACTTGAATCACTGACATCTGCTGTGCGTGAAGGCGTTCTATATGAGCTTGCTGCTGCCTCTGAAACTCCTCTTGAGCTTTCTAAAATGCATCACGCTTTTGAAGTTCTGGATGCAGCCTCTCATTCTCTATCTCAAACGTGGTGCGGCGCTGGCGGCTGCTACTACCACCCGAACTCTGCGAGGAAGACCCCCTCTGGACTTGTCTCGAGTCGATCATACCGTTGAACATGGAGTACCTTCAAAATTCAAACATTGTGTTAACACTGGGACTAATTTATATTGAACACCGACTGAACAACACCGTCCATATTGTCATCTTACGTACCGTCCATGTGTCTTGCCGCCACCGCTATCATACACAGCCTGAGCATCAATGGGTGCGTTCCTCCAATCAAATCCTTCACCATGACGTCTGACCATCGCCTCCCCATATTCCTTCTGCTAAATACAAACCAACTATACAAGTTAGCTATGTAAAATATTGTGAGAACTAATTTAAAGCGCTGACCAACTAACGAATCACTTTGTGGCCAACGGAGTACACAATTAGTTAGGCTGGGAAGGGTCTGGTCCCCTATGTGCCATAATATACATGTCTATGTCCTTCGGCACCTCTCCAGTCGTAGCAGCCTGTATGTAGATGTTAGAATCATATATTTGCGAATACTTGAGAGACGAAACATAAAGCGGTTTCTTACCATGCGTTGAGCCTTTCGACCGTATCCGTCACCCCCAAGCTTATGCGATGCATTCTTGGTCCTTGCATTTCTATGCTTCTTTGATCGCTCCTGAAATTCTGGTGATGCCCACAGCTCACAAAGTGCCTTGTAAGGACCTGCCTGATGCAAACAGTGGATGTGCAATCTGCATGTACACAAGTTAGTATATCATAATAACAATCACAATATCTGAAGCAACAACACAATTCTCAAATAAGGCTATTACCGTTCCGTACTCCTCAGCGGTCAAGTAAATCTCTGAACAATCACGAAAACGGCCCAATGGCTGCCCTTGACCCTTAAGCCAAGCGTTTGTTACCTGAAGCCGAAGGTTGGAGAATAAATATTTACATATCTTCATCGCAGCTTGGTCAAGAACTTTATTTGCATAATCCTCCTCTAAGGGATCCACACGGAAGTATTTCTGCAACATTAAACAGTTAATACAAAGAATCAATAGACAATAGAAAGAATCAGCATAATAAGAATCAAACAATAAGTAGAAAGAATTTTACCCAGAATTTGTTTTTCACGAACCCCTGAATACTTTCACATGTAACATGTTCAGCAAGTGCAAAATGCTTCCAAGTTGTGACGGGTATAGTCTCACCATTTTTACCACTACTCCTAGGTTGTGCACGCGAATAAGGTTACCCAGCAGGCCGTTAGGAGTCCTACGGTGACCTGTCCCATCCCAAGTCACATCCTCACATTGCCTACAAAACAAAATAACATTGAAGACATGTCATGTGTAGAACCTATTTAAGTAAATAACTCATAATGACCGTACCCAGTCACCGATTAGTCTGATCAGTTTCCTATCCCCGTTGGTGGGAATAGGAGGAGGAGGACGTAGTGGCTCTTCGTAGTCCCCTTCCTCTGAACCACCTCTTCTGAACCATCCCCACCCATGAGGTCCTCATCAGCTCCAGCCTCATCCTCCTGCCTAGCTCCAGCCACCTCATCCTCCTGCCCATGCCGAGCAGCTCCAGCCTCCTCATCCTCCTACCCAGCCTCCTCATCCTCTTCACCCTGCAAAAGTAAACATGAGATAAGTTATTAAACATATATGAAAATTATACATATAAAACTCTATGCACGTATGTACCTCAGTTCTTTGAAGGGAAATAGGAACTCCCTGCAAGTTTGGGTCCACACACCTCAACAAAGCGTCACACCTCGAGCCTGTCGAAGAACTCCCCTGAAAAAGGCTCTTGTTTGGGATCATCTTTCCCGCGAACCCCTTTGCGACTTGCTTGAGCCTATGGCTCATCCTGTTGATAAAATAATAAGAGTTATGTGATGCCACCGGCATCTCAAAAGTCTTAACACGCGATTAGATTAGCGGTAGTCAAGGATTTGGCTTAATGATGTTTAGAGAAGAGCAACAACTAGGCTATTAAATCACGAAGTCAAAATTCTCTAATGAAATATGCAAAACCCCTGAGTGCACTTGTGACTATAGTTCAAAATATAATGTGATTGGGACCAAATTCTCTATAACAAACTTGTAGACAATTTTATGTAGACCAACTTTGTTATTGAGTGTGGTAACATGCACAAAGGTTTAGGTGGAGTTTTGAGTCGATTAATGAAAAAGACAGAAATCTGCCTAAACTTGATCGGTAAGGAAAATTCAAATTTTGAGCAATCAAAAGTCCCTATCATGCAAAACATCATATAAGAAAGTTGTAGATAATTAAAAACCACACAACATTGGTATAATACTCTTTCTCTGAAAATGAGCATAAAATAGACTTTAGGAATTTCTAAGTTTGTACTAAACCTTGGTCAAACTGGAGACAGCAGGTTGAATTCAAATTTAATCATATTTCAACTTAGAATCTGATATTACTCCTTTTGACAAAGTTGTATATATGGAAGAGTAGAACAACTTTTGTATTTTGAGTTTTGTCAAATTCGGCCCGTAGGATGTTCAAAAACAACAATTTCTAAAACATGTCTCAGCAGTCAAACAGCATTTTTCATTTTCCCGAATTTATTTTCTTCTGAGTCGCTGACGAGCGGGCCCCACCTGTCGGGCTGCCCGCGCCAGCACATTCCACCAACTCCCTTGCTCCGTGCACCCGGTCCGTAGACCTCTCACCCTCCTCCTTACCCCGACCCCACCTGTCGGTCTCGCCCGGTCCATGGACCGCGTGCCATCCGCGCGACGCCTTCTTCCTTCTCCCCTCCCCTGCGCCCACGCGGCGGGCGAAGGACGCCAGCGCGCCACGCCATGGCTGCCCGGCTCGCCACGCCGCGGCCACGCACCGCCCGCTCCGCGCCCTGCTCCTGCCTCCATCCCACCGGCTTCCTTGAGGTCGAAGCCACCTCCCGCTCGCCCTCCGCTCTCCTCTCCCTCCCTCTTGCTCTCTGCTCTCGCGCACCGAGCGCCGGGCCGCCATTACCGGCCGACGCCGCGAGCTCGCGCCTGCCTCCTCCGGTGCTCCTCCAGCCCTACCGACGTGCGCTCCACCACCGCTTCCTTCCCCTCGTTCGGTTCCGCGCGTTCTTGACTTCCCCACCTACCTCCTTCCCCCTGTTCCACGGGCGCCACCGCACGCCGCCCCGATGCGCCGCGCCTCACCGTAGACGTCCCACCTCAGGCCATCCCCGCGCCTCCACGACCCCATCAACAGAACCGCCACCACCCCGCGCACCTCAAGCGCTCTCCAATTCCTCGAATCCGCCTCCCCTCCGGCCGGAATCGCCCCGCGCCGCCCCAAGCGCCGTGCGCCACCGCCGTCCAGTTCACCGGCAGTTCCTCGGCCACCGTCGCGACCTCGCGCGACACCGTCTTGGGGGAAAGAAGCCCCGTCGCCAGGAACACCTTCCCGGACCCGCTCGGCTCCAAGTTGGCACCCCCATGCGACGCGCCGTACGCGGAAAGCCAGCCGCCGCGCGCCCCCTGCCCTGTCGGGAGGAAGAAGATGGTGATTTTACAAAAAATCCCCCTGTCATATTTCATTTTTATGCGCCCTGTTTGATTACTGTTGTGGCAGAACCGCCTAGATTAACCCGGATTAGTGCTTAGTCACCAGATCCGGACTAACCTCGGTAGTTCCTTCAGGATGTAGTTATCCTGACTTGGCCTTCCCATCCGGATCGAGCTTGATTTTGGGGCGACTCTCGAAGGAGTCCACAGGTTACAACATGCACATCACATTTATTACATAACTTAAAATATTACACATAAGTTTTGTACTTATTACACTTCCGGATGATAAGTTCTTCATCCATTAAACAAAAGTAGCATTGTTCTCAAGTTCCTTCGACCCACGCACACCTCTAACTTCTTCAGATATAGCCAGGCTTAGTTCAGAAGAAAGGAGGATTCAGATAAGGGTCCCATGCAAACCAAGTGTATTCGGAACCTGAAAAAGCATAGGCAAGAAGCCTGAGTACTAATTACTCAGCAAGACTTACCCGACCACTGGGTCGAAACCCACTTCCTAACTCAAGGCCGGGGTGATTAGGTCAACTCACACTGCGGCAGGCCTATTAATAAATCCTTAGCTTTAGAATTTAGTTCACCCTTTTAGTTATTACCTGATCAAACTAAGTTATGCCTGTTCTACTAACCCACCAGCATCCACCCAAACAAACATGTTACCAAACATTCATCATTAATAAGATCAATTCTCTTACTACGATGTTGGTCGCGATCAGGCAGCTTACAACCGGCAAGCCACAGACGATTCGAATCGGTTTCCACCTCTCGAGAGGGATACTCAGACACCCGTCATATGTGTGTACATCGACCCCACATACGACAACCCAACATCCAGTGCCACCTAGCCGGAACCATCCTCACCGAACCCGGGTGTCAGTCCTTCGACACCCACCCAACCTCCTCCTTCCAGTTGGTCTCGTCTAGTTCCGCGCTTAGGTACAACAGGACGAAAGGCTTACCGGAGCCCGTTAAGGACGGTAAGTGAATGAGGCGCGTTCGGCCCAACCAGGCCACACATCGGACGGCCTTATACGACACAGGCAGGATCAGGGTCCATAGCAAATTATCATATCATGTAAAGTATGAAATCGAAACTGATCCCGCCGCATGCCTGTCAATTTATTATCCATTTTCTTATTCTCAACCAAAAACTTGCTGTAAAAGATTTCCTTCCTAGGCTTTTGCCACCTAAGCCATCTACTGAGCATAGGATTATATGCTGGATAATGGATCATCATGCTCTAGGGTTTCAATCAACTCCTAACTCTAGTGCACAAACATAACTCTGACTTAAATTAAGAATTTAAGAAAACTGGGTAATGCACCGGGGCTTGCCTTGAGTCACAGGATCGGCCTCTGTCGGTGACTCGGAGTCTCCTCCTGCAGGTGGGAAGGATGCTTCGGTCGCACCGGCTTCCGGATTTTCCGTTGCAGTGGAAGATTCTTCAACTGGGAGCGGTGGGACCAACGTGCCTAATTGATGATATGCAGGAGTTTTTAAAATATGAAGATGATCAACCTGTTGAAAAAGTAGAGTGCACTATTTTCTAAAGAAAAAGGGCGGTTGGGGTTAAAGATGAATATTTTTCGAATTAAAATGATTGTCAAAAGCTTTAAACAAATTACCAGGTATTTTTAAATATCTTTAAATGATTTTTCTAGGAATTTTGGAATATTTAAAATAGATTTTTGAATTAGTTTTCTATTTTTAATGCACTTAATGAATTTTTATGTATTTATAAATAAAGGCTAAAATCTTTAACAATATATATAAACTTTAATGTACTTTCTTTTTTGGAAATTACCAAATTATTTATATGAATTAATAAATATTTTTTTTCTAATTAAAATAATCATATTACATTAAGACAAAATAGATAAACAATTAAATTTTAAAGGAAAAAGAAAAACAGAAATACTGTTGAAATTCGGCCCAGCCCACAAAAAAGAAGAAAGCAAAAAGTTCTAATTTCCCCCTCCAAAAAGCGCGCGGGTTTCCCCTTCGGCCTGGCCCGGCCCAAAATGGGCCTGCGGCCTGCCTGCGCTCAGGCGCGGCCCAGACGCGCCTTTTGGCTCGGCCCGGCCGCTGCGCGGCCTGGCAGGCCGGCCTGCCCGGCGAGCGGCCCAGCTGGGCTGGCGGCCCAGCCGGCCGGCCTCGCCCGGCTCGCCCGGCCGCCCGACGCGCGGCGCGGCTGCGCGAGCGCGACGCGCTCTGCGCGAGCGCGACGCGCTCTGCGCGTCGCCGCGCCGGCAGCGCCGGCGACCATCCGGCGCGGCGGAGGCCGAGAGGCCTCGCCGGCGGTGGCCTCGGGCGCGGCGCGAGCTCCTCTCTCTTTCGCTCCCCTTTTTCCCTTTCTTCCCCCCGTTCTCTTCGCTGCGTGGTCGCCGCCCGCCGCGGCATGGCGCCCGCCGGCGCGTCGCCGGCGAGGTAGCCTCGCAGCGGCGGTGGTGCCCGCGGCGGACTACTTTCTACAGCGCGGGGTGCGCGCGGCCGCGGCGCACCCGATGCGCGTGCCGGCGGGAACCCTAGGGCTCCCGCGCGCGAGAACCGCGGCGGCGACGCCGCGGTGGCCGCAGTGGCCGCGGCGCCATGCGGGCTCCGAGCTCGAGCTCGGGCCGGCGCCCGGCGAGGCGCAGAGGGAAGGAGCGGGGTGAGGTGTGCTTACCGGCGCGGTGGCGCGACGGTGACGGCGACGGAGACGGCGACGGAGACGGCGCGGGGCGCGGGCGGGTGGCGAGCGCGCGAGCTCTGGCGAGCGCGCGAGCTCTGGCGAGCGTTGGCGCGGCCGCTCGCGCAGGGGAGAAGACCCCGCCCCCCCATGGCCCCACCTGTCAGCGCCGACTGACAGGGGGCGCGGGTGGCGAGCGGGCCGGCCGCCACGCGGGCCGCCGCCCCCGGCTGGGCCTCGCCCAGCGGGCGCGTGGCCGCGGGCTGGCCAGCTGGCACGCGGGGCTTCGCCCCCTTTTTTTTTTTTTACTTTTACCCTTTTCATTTTTAACCCTAGATTTTTACATATTTTGACAGGGGTCCAAATACAAAAGTGAAAGGGCTTAATTTTAACTACCCTTTCACATTTTTGCCCCTGGAAAACTCCAAATTTTTAAAAAGGCCTCAAATTTAAATTTGAATCAAAATTTTGAGAAAAATTAGGGTCAAATGCAAATGCGCTTAAGTGTTTAGAAAATTACGGAGTATTACAGCCCTCCCCCCTTAAGAAAATCTCGTCCCGAGATTTAAAAGCAACTAGAGGGTAGGAAGGAAACATTTTGAGACAAGGGAAGGACTTACTAGCTTGGCCTTTCTGAAATTGTTGCCAGAAGTCTGGATATTCCTTTTGTAGGAGTTGTTCGGGTTCCCAGGTAGCCTCTTCTGATGTATGATGTCGCCATTGTATCTTATAAAACTTGATCGATCGTCGCCGGGTAGCTCTCTCTTTAACATCCAAAACCTTACTGGGGTACTCCTTGTATGCTAGATTGGGCTCCACTTGTAATTTTGTATGATCTACCTCTTCGGAAGGTACCCTTAGACATTTCTTGAGTTGAGATACATGAAACACATTGTGGACTGCTGCCAAGTGAGGGGGTAATTCGATTCGATAAGCCACTGGACCGCACCTCTCGATAATTGGAAAAGGCCCAATATATCGAGGGGCTAACTTACCAGTGACACCGAATCGATGAACTCCCTTCATCGGGGATACCTTAAGGTATACCCAATCCCCTATTTCAAACACCAATGGTCTTCTTCGTTTATCCGCATAGCTTTGCTGACGAGCTTGTGCAGATTTCAACTTAGCTTGGATAAACCGGACTTGCTTCTCAGCATTCATTACTAACTCAGGGCCGAAAGTTACTCTTTCTCCTGGTTCTGACCAATTCAACGGAGTTCGGCATCGCCGTCCATAAAGAGCTTCAAAAGGGGCCATCTCTAAGCTCTTTTGATAACTGTTATTATAAGTAAACTCCGCTAAGGGTAAACAGGATTCCCAATCGGAACCATAAGTCAATGCACATGCTCGAAGCATATCCTCCAAAATCTGATTAATTCTCTCCACCTGACCACTGGTTTGAGGATGGTATGCTGAGCTATGAATGAGGGTAGTACCTAAAGCTGTTTGCAACTGTTCCCAAAAGCGGGCAACAAATTGCGGACCGCGATCGGAAACAATAGTTTTAGGTACCCCATGTAACGCTACTATGCGTTGTAAATATAGCTCTGCTAGTTGTGGGACTGAGTTTTGTATATTCACAGGAATAAAGTGGGCTGTCTTGGTTAACCGGTCCACAATCACCCAAATAGAATCCTTCTTCCTGCGAGTTTTAGGTAAACCCACAATGAAATCCATGTGGATATCTTCCCACTTCCAACTTGGAACTGGCAATGATTGTAAGGGTCCTACGGGTCGCAAATGATCCGCCTTTATTCTTTGGCAGACATCACATTCCGACACATATCTTCCTATTTCTCTTTTCATTCGGGTCCACCAAAAACGTTGCTTTAAATCTTGATACATCTTGGTACTCCCCGGGTGAATAGTGTAACGTGAGGTGTGAGCCTCTTCCATAATCTTCCTTCTAAGATCGGTGTTTTTGGGCACTACCAAACGATTTTTGAACCAGAGTACATCTCCTTCTTTAACCTCGAAAGGTAACTCCTCGCCTTCAGCAAGCCTTCGCTTTAAATGTTGGACTCCTTTGTCTTCCTGTTGAGCTTGAATCACTTGATCTTTGAGAGTGGGTTCCAGTTGAAGAGCCATCCTGGTTCCAGGTTGTATCATTTCTAAGTTCATCTTTTCCATTTGTTCACAAAGGGATTCGGTGGCAGGAGATAAGGTAAGGCAGTGGCAATGAGCCTTACGACTCAGAGCGTCCGCAACCACATTGGCCTTTCCAGGATGATAATGAATTTCCAGATCATAATCCTTGATCAATTCCAACCGAGCGGCGTTGCCTCATATTTAACTCACTTTGAGTAAATATGTACTTTAAACTTTTATGATCTGTATAAATATGACAAGGGTTCCCTAGCAGATAGTGGCGCCAAATTTTTAATGCATGCACCACTGCTGCTAGCTCCAAATCATGGGTGGGGTAATTTTCTTCATGTTTCTTCAACTGACGGGATGCATAAGCTATGACCTTTCTTTCTTGCATTAACACACATCCCAATCCAATGCCCGAAGCGTCACAATATACTTCGAAAGGTTTGGTGACGTCCGGCTGGATTAATACCGGGGTAGAAGTAAGCAATTTCTTTAAATTTTGGAAAGCCCGATCACACTCGGTTCCCCAAACAAACTTTACATTCTTCTGTAGCAGTTTGGTCATAGGCTTGGCTATTCTCGAAAAGTCCTGAATGAAACGACGATAATAGCCCGCCAAGCCTAGAAAACTTCTAACTTCAGTAACAGTGCTAGGGGTTTTCCAGTGTAGAACTTCTTCTACTTTCTCAGGATCAACTTCTATCCCCTCGCCAGAAAGGATATGTCCCAAAAAGGTGATCTTATTCAGCCAAAAAGCACATTTACTAAACTTGGCATATAGCTTATGTTCCCTCAACCGGGATAGCACCACGTGCAAATGATGTTCATGTTCTTCCTTGGACTTAGAGTAAATCAAAATATCATCGATAAAAACCACTACAAATTTATCCAACTCTGGCATAAAGATGGAGTTCATCAGGTACATAAAATATGCCGGGGCATTGGTTAGTCCGAAGGACATTACCAGATACTCATAAAGACCATATCTGGTAGAGAAGGCAGTTTTTGGTATATCTTCCTTTTTAACTTTAATCTGGTGATACCCTGATCTCAGATCGATCTTTGAGAAGACCTTGGCTCCTAATAACTGATCAAACAACACATCAATCCGGGGAAGGGGATATTTGTTCTTAATAGTTACCGCATTGAGAGGGCGGTAATCCACACACATTCTTAAAGATTTGTCCTTCTTTTTCTCTACAAAAAGAGCTGGACAACCCCACGAGGAGGTACTGGGACGGATAAAACCCTTTTTAAGAAGGTCTTCAAGCTGTATTTTCATTTCAGCCATCTCTCGTGGAGCTATTTTATATGGTTTCCGATAAATGGGAGCCGTGCCCGGGACTAGCTCTATGGAGAACTCAATTTCTCTATCTGGGGGTAGTCCTGGAAGATCTTCTGGAAACACATCTGGAAAACCCCGTACCACCGGGATAGTTGCTATTTCCGGACTGACAACTGTATTTACTACTGGCACCTCTTTTTCTATTCGGGAAAGCGACACTTGCACCAGGGTACTATCTGAAGAAATAACCCGTATGGTGCGAGCAGTGATATCCATAATGGCTTGATGAGCATTCATCCAGTTCATCCCTAGGATGACTGGTATGCCATGCCCTGGTAACACTATGGGTTGGATCTTGAAAAATTTTCCACCCAACTCCAATTGCAAGTCCCTAACCACTTGGTTAGTTAGCAATTGTTGACCAGGAGCCGTGATAAGGTATCCTTGTTTAACTGTGAATATAGAAAAACCCCGACGAGATGCGTATGCATGACTGATAAAAGTATGTGATGCTCCCGTATCAAATAAAACTTGCGTAAGCAGATCGTTGATTGGAAACGTACCAGTCATAACTGCTTCTCCTTCTGGCAATTCTTCCATCTGCATATAATGTACCTTGCCCACTTTCGGGGCAGGGCCCTTCTTTTTAAAATTATTTTGAGGGTTCCCACTGGAAGCTGGGGCAGATGGACAGAACCCTTGACCTTGACTGCGGATACGGGCAGTCCTTCGCAAAATGATTAGGTCGTCCACAATTATAACAGGTATAGCCGGGCATTGAAGTACGAGGAGCAGGAGGACCCAAAGCCAGAGGACGAGGGGGCTGGGACTGTGGCCTCATCATCCATGGTCGTGGAGGTTGATTCGGCGGTGGAGCTGACCGAACCATCCACGAGGGACGAGGAGCGGGAAAAGCATACCTGGGTGGTTGATAAACCGCCCGTGACCGGCTGCTGGCTCCCTCAGAGGCTCTCTTACGTTTCTTTTCTTCTCCATACACCCGGAGTCTCTCTTCCAACTGAATTGCATCATTCACCATTTGATGGAAACAGGGGTAGGACATATTCATTTTTGCCCTCATCCGAGGAGATAAGCCTCGTGAAAAGTACATCCTTTTTTATTCGTCCCCAGTAATCAGAGCCGGAGCATATTGAGCAAGATGGTTAAAGGCTTGAAGATACTCCAGGACTGATTTATTACCTTGTTGCAGGCTCAAGAATTCCTGCATTTTCATTTCCACAAGACCTTCTGGGATGTGATGGTCCTCGAAGGCCTTGCGGAAGTCTTGCCAAGTAATCTGTTGATTGGGCTGCAAAGAAGCTTGATAGGTTGCCCACCAAGCGCCAGCGGGGCCTTGCAACTTTCGGACAGTAAACATAACCTTCTGCTGATCGGACAGATTTGGCAAGAGTTCAAACATACTCTCTATGGTCCGCACCCAATGTTTAGCATCCATTGGGTCTGGTGCAGACTGAAAGACTGGCGGATGGAGAGCTTCGAAGTCTAGAAAGGTTACTCCAGCTTCCCGCCCACGGCGTGGATTATCTTGCATAAACTGATGCTGAGCAAGCTGATTTTGAGCTAAGAGCTCAATTAAACGATCATGACGATTCAAAACATCAGCCATGGTAGGATGAGCTGGGGGTGGTGGAGGAAGTTCATCAGAATGATCACCCGACATCTGCGGAGCATAGAGTAGAAACAACTGTAAGCTTACTATTACGCCGACAGCTAGGGAAGAGACATGTATACAGGATCTACATCTTTTATTGAAAATAAAGGCACACATAACCTTTTACATAGCAACTTCAAGCCATCCTTAGTTACTTACTATTATACAACAATATTGTCCCTACTGGGTTATTCGAACAACGACACATGCAGACAACTGTTTTACAAAAATTTTACAAAAATTTTACAAAAAGTACAACTTCAAATACCCCAAACACCGAACCCACAACAACTCGTCCATCAAACGCCGCTCTGGCCCACCGAATTTTCGCCAGCATCTGAATCGTACCCTGTACCAGGAGGAACAGCAGGGGGTCCAACGGAACCAGAAGCAATCCCCGAGGATCCCTGAGTAGCCCCTGAACCCTCAGGGACTAACTCCATGGGCTCCTCCTCTGAAGAACTCTCTTCTAATTCTGCCTGAAGCTGATCATTTTGCAATTGTAATGCAATCACCTGCTCATTAAGGTTGTCTATAATGGTGTGGTCAAGCTCGAGGTGTGTGGTTTGATCCTGAATGGTCAAGTTAGCAGTATGCAGCTGATCCCTTAAGTCCCTCATGGTACGTTGGTCCTCGTATTGACGAAGACCCAAACTAATGATCTTAGAGGTATCCCTATGCTGTTGTTCTAACATGTGCTCATTCTGGGCCCTTAATCCTAAGAAACCCTCTCTGATACTTGCATAGGTTTGGTGGCGTTGATCATAGAGATCCGCCAACTGGGAGGTGTAGTGGACTTGCTCACGCATCTGGCGCCTTCGCAAGTCTCGGGCACTACGGTTCAGATTCCTCAACCTCCTTTCCCACTCAGGCTGAGCTCGGTCATTAGGAGGAAGAAACATGACTTCAGATCCTTCCAACTCACCGAGATGCCTTGTACAGAGCTCAGTTAGAGCCCTGTAAGCGGCATCGGAAAAAGCTTCTCCAGAAGTTAGCCCACTACCCTGAACTTCCCAAACTCCTTCCTCTGATACCCTAGGGTTTTGAGGCATACGCACTCGCACCCTTGTCTCACCCATCAGACCTAGATCAGCATGGCGAACGATATAACGGGGACAACTAAGATATCCCAACTCTTGAAGACGATGGTGAAGAGTCATAGCTAAGGGACAGTTTTCTGGACACTCCTGGTGCCAACAACCCCTGGCATCCTCATAAGGGACGAAAGTATGCGGCATCTGGACCAGAACAACAAAAACTTTTGTTAATAAATTATTTTGAATTGCTCTACTTTCTAGAAGATTAACTCTAATGTAATGATAATGCATGACATGTTTAAAACCAGGTATATTAATGTTCTCTACACGTTCATTTTTAAGGAAAAAGGGTTTCGTTAATTCGTATTTTAAGTATACCCGCATACGGGGTTCACTTACTATATATAGTAAAAATAGTTTTTTTTTATAGTAACCTACCCCTCAAGCCTAGCTCTGATACCAGCTGTGGCAGAACCGCCTAGATTAACCCGGATTAGTGCTTAGTCACCAGATCCGGACTAACCTCGGTAGTCCTTCAGGATGTAGTTATCCTGACTTGGCCTTCCCATCCAGGATCGAGCTTGATTTTGGGGCGACTCTCGAAGGAGTCCACAGGTTACAACATGCACATCACATTTATTACATAACTTAAAATATTACACATAAGTTTTGTACTTATTACACTTCCGGATGATAAGTTCTTCATCCATTAAACAAAAGTAGCATTGTTCTCAAGTTCCTTCGACCCACGCACACCTCTAACTTCTTCAGATATAGCCAGGCTTAGTTCAGAAGAAAGGAGGATTCAGATAAGGGTCCCATGCAAACCAAGTGTATTCGGAACCTGAAAAAGCATAGGCAAGAAGCCTGAGTACTAATTACTCAGCAAGACTTACCCGACCACTGGGTCGAAACCCACTTCCTAACTCAAGGCCGGGGTGATTAGGTCAACTCACACTGCGGCAGGCCTATTAATAAATCCTTAGCTTTAGAATTTAGTTCACCCTTTTAGTTATTACCTGATCAAACTAAGTTATGCCTGTTCTACTAACCCACCAGCATCCACCCAAACAAACATGTTACCAAACATTCATCATTAATAAGATCAATTCTCTTACTACGATGTTGGTCGCGATCAGGCAGCTTACAACCGGCAAGCCACAGACGATTCGAATCGGTTTCCACCTCTCGAGAGGGATACTCAGACACCCGTCATATGTGCGTACATCGACCCCACGTACGACAACCCAACATCCAGCGCCACCTAGCCGGAACCATCCTCACCGAACCCGGGTGTCAGTCCTTCGACACCCGCCCAACCTCCTCCTTCCAGTTGGTCTCGTCTAGTTCCGCGCTTAGGTACAACAGGACGAAAGGCTTACCGGAGCCCGTTAAGGACGGTAAGTGAATGAGGCGCATTCGGCCCAACCAGGCCACACATCGGACGGCCTTATACGACACAGGCAGGATCAGGGTCCATAGCAAATTATCATATCATGTAAAGTATGAAAGCGAAACTGATCCCGCCGCATGCCTGTCAATTTATTATCCATTTTCTTATTCTCAACCAAAAACTTGCTGTAAAAGATTTCCTTCCTAGGCTTTTGCCACCTAAGCCATCTACTGAGCATAGGATTATATGCTGGATAATGGATCATCATGCTCTAGGGTTTCAATCAACTCCTAACTCTAGTGCACAAACATAACTCTGACTTAAATTAAGAATTTAAGAAAACTGGGTAATGCACCGGGGCTTGCCTTGAGTCACAGGATCGGCCTCTGTCGGTGACTCGGAGTCTCCTCCTGCAGGTGGGAAGGATGCTTCGGTCGCACCGGCTTCCGGATTTTCCGTTGCAGTGGAAGATTCTTCAACTGGGAGCGGTGGGACCAACGTGCCTAATTGATGATATGCAGGAGTTTTTAAAATATGAAGATGATCAACCTCTTGAAAAAGTAGAGTGCACTATTTTCTAAAGAAAAAGGGCGGTTGGGGTTAAAGATGAATATTTTTCGAATTAAAATGATTGTCAAAAGCTTTAAACAAATTACCAGGTATTTTTAAATATTTTTAAATGATTTTTAAAGCTTAAATGAATTTTCTAGGAATTTTGGAATAATTAAAATAGATTTTTGAATTAGTTTTCTATTTTTAATGCACTTAATGAATTTTTATGTATTTATAAATAAAGGCTAAAATCTTTAACAATATATATAAACTTTAATGTACTTTCTTTTTTGGAAATTACCAAATTATTTATATGAATTAATAAATATTTTTTTTCTAATTAAAATAATCATATTACATTAAGACAAAATAGATAAACAATTAAATTTTAAAGGAAAAAGAAAAACAGAAATACTGTTGAAATTCGGCCCAGCCCACAAAAAAGAAGAAAGCAAAAAGTTCTAATTTCCCCCTCCAAAAAGCGCACGGGTTTCCCCTTCGGCCTGGCCCGGCCCAAAATGGGCCTGCGGCCTGCCTGCGCTCAGGCGCGGCCTAGCCGCGCCTTTCGGCTCGGCCCGGCCGCTGCGCGGCCTGGCAGGCCGGCCTGCCCGGCGAGCGGCCCAGCTGGGCTGGCGGCCCAGCCGGCCGGCCTCGCCCGGCTCGCCCGGCCGCCCGGCGCGCGGCGCGGCTGCGCGAGCGCGACGCGCTCTGCGCGTCGCCGCGCCGGCAGCGCCGGCGACCATCCGGCGCGGCAGAGGCCAAGAGGCCTCGCCGGCGGTGGCCTCGGGCGCGGCGCGAGCTCCTCTCTCTTTCGCTCCCCTTTTTCCCTTTCTTCCCCCCGTTCTCTTCGCTGCGTGGTCGCCGCCCGCCGCGGCATGGCGCCCGCCGGCGCGTCGCCGGCGAGGTAGCCTCGCAGCGGCGGTGGTGCCCGCGGCGGACTACTTTCTACAGCGCGGGGTGCGCGCGGCCGCGGCGCACCCGATGCGCGTGCCGGCGGGAACCCTAGGGCTCCCGCGCGCTGAGAACCGCGGCGGCGACGCCGCGGTGGCCGCGGTGGCCGCGGCGCCATGCGGGCTCCGAGCTCGAGCTCGGGCCGGCGCCCGACGAGGCGCAGAGGGAAGGAGCGGGGTGAGGTGTGCTTACCGGCGCGGTGGCGCGACTGGTGACGGCGACGGAGACGGCGACGGAGACGGCGCGGGGCGCGGGCGGGTGGCGAGCGCGCGAGCTCGGGCGAGCGTTGGCGCGGCCGCTCGCGCGGGGGAGAAGACCCCGCCCCCCTCGCGGCTCCACCTGTCAGCGCCGACTGACAGGGGGCGCGGGTGGCGAGCGGGCCGGCCGCCACGCGGGCCGCCGCCCCCGGCTGGGCCTCGCCCAGCGGGCGCGTGGCCGCGGGCTGGCCAGCTGGCCCGCGGGGCTTCGCCCCTTTTTCTTTTTTTTTTTTTTACTTTTACCCTTTTCATTTTTAACCCTAGATTTTTACATATTTTGACAGGGGTCCAAATACAAAAGTGAAACGGGCTTAATTTTAACTACCCTTTCACATTTTTGCCCCTGGAAAACTCCAAATTTTTAAAAAGGCCTCAAATTTAAATTTGAATCAAAATTTTGAGAAAAATTAGGGTCAAATGCAAATGCGCTTAAGTGTTTAGAAAATTACGGAGTATTACAACTGTGCACTGAGTCTTAGACAAATTCCACGCAGGACCCTGGAAACTACGGGTATTTCCGATCTAGTCCCCACCAGTGGGCTTTTTCATTTTAAATTCTTTTTCTCGGTTTAAACTTTGGAAATTCGTAATAAATCAAATAAAAATCAGAAAAATACAAACTTTGTTGCAATATACTCCTATTAAGTAGATCTACAGAATGGATATAATGGTTGAGTAGGAAAAGACTGTTTTGCCCCTGATTGCTTGCATGTTATGATTTCTTAAATAATTAGCAAAACTAAAGTTAAACACCTTCAAAAATTACTAAACTTGGACAGTAGCTTTTATATGATGATTAAGATCTATGGTGATTTTTGGAAACCCTAGCACGCAATGCTTAATTCCTGTTTTACCCCTATGTATGTATTTAGTGTATTATTAGAATATGAAAATATATACTACATAAAACTCATCCTGAAAAATTCACAAAAATTATATTGTACCCATATGACTCAATGTAGCCCAACAATAAAGTTTTATGGGTTTGCTTGTTGATTGCTATGTATTTTGAAAATGGCAAATGTTAGGGTCATTTAAACAAAAATAGGAGAGTGCTATTTAACATGTCTCCCCTATGTTTCGCAACTTGATAAGCTTATATATATAACCTGCATGAGTGAATTCTTGCTCTAGGTCTATAATAGTACTAATGCCACTAGCGCTAAAAGTAATTCTTGCTTAAGTAGTGAAATCAAACATCTTTCGATATTGTCCCTGTCCCTGTCCTTGAAGTGTTTGCTCAAATGAGTGCTTGATCTTCATGTATCTCATGCACTGCATCATGCATATCATTCATATAGTGACGCCTATTACAGATACGTGATCGGGAAGCAAGAGCGTGAAGTTACTTCGAGCAACGGTGTCCAGAAGACCAAGTAAGACCCAAATACCACCTGGAGACCCCTGAAGTGGTATTTGGAAGGAGGAGCTGTCCAAGTGATCAAGGGGTTGCCTGGGGCAGAGCCTCACAACCCGGCAAACTAACTTTAGTTTAGTTTGTTCAAGTTATCAACAACAAAGGTAGGCCCCTTAGGCATATACACCTACCTAGGGAATCTCACCACCCTTTATTTGATCGTGCATTTACGTTCAGGTGTTGTTTGGAACCCCACCTGCATAAATACCTGATATCCTATGTAGAACGGATAAAACGAAGTCTATGCTTAGCCATGCTTAGACGGTAGAAGACGAGTGAAGATATTCACTCGCGAGATGATAGGACTCAAAAGGTTTCACAAAAATTTAATACGAAAGAAATATGATATGACGTGATGAAAAGATGAGACCGGGCAGAGATATGAGTATATTACGATGAGAAAGGACATGGATAGTCTGGTAGACTCCGCTCGAGTCGATTAAGGCCCGTCCGCTGTTCGCCTGCTGATCGGCATAACATTGCTAGAGTGCTTATCCGGGATATGGGACCGGAAAAGTCTTTCCTGGGCTCGTCCGAAGCACAGAGACACGTTCCTACCCGCTGGTTGAGAGGAAGGTGGCCCGGGGGAGCTTGGTACTCATGGCGGGGAGACCGAGATGTCGGCAGGCTCGTCATGGGGGCACAACCCGGGGGCTAGGCGGGAGTGAATCGAACTTGGGACGAGGCAGGATAAGATTGGGGCTATATGTGGGAACGCGATGGCTAGTAAGCATATACCCCTGGCATGATAGTTATTCCCGGGAATTAAAAATCGATTCGAATCGCTGATGCCCACCAGGTGTGGGAATGCCAATGCCTTTGACGTTCAACGTAGTAACTACTTAAACTCTCGGTATTTTAATACTCATGGTTTTTGGAATACTACGTGTGTGAATGGAGTTGTTACTTTATGGAAATTTACTATTGTGTTGGCAATCATACAGACAATGAAACTTGTTGTTTATGTTAATTAAGTTACTGTTAAAAAAAAACTAAAAGCTAAGGATCCACTTGCTAGTAAGCTGCTTCGCGTCAGCCGTAAGCCAAATCCATTAAGACCTACTGAGTAATTAGTACTCAGGGTTTGCCCCCACATTTTGAGCGCAGGTATGGAATTCATGGTGTGCACCTGTGTCGGAGGCGGGGCATGCCCTCATTTAGGATGAGGTGATTGAGTGGTACGAGGACAACATCGGTGGGCTCGATGTTGTACCTCCAATGCAAAACTTTTGGTGATAACTTGGTGCTCTAAACTTATACTTTCCGCTGCGAGAGACTTTCAAACTTGCTACCTTATAACATTATGTTGGGCTTGTATTTTATGTAAAAACTGGTTTGTAACTAAGTTTGACTTTCTACTATTCAACTGCCTGCGATGATGTATCTGTTGTGGCTCCATCGTGAGTCAGATGTGTATGATGTCGGTTCCTCTGGGAAAAGGTAATATCGGGAGTTGAATGACTCTCGACGGACGACCGGGTTTAGTTCGGTCTAATCGCACTGCGAGCCAAAGGTGGCAGGTGTGCTTAGCCCGGATTAAATCGGCGGTTCCGCCACAGCTGGTATCAGAGCCGATCATACACAGACAACAGACATATCATCCAGTTTTGATTTGCAAACCTATTTTCGAAAATCCTTTATGAAGTATTTGAGAAATGAGAGTATCGATATGCCCATATTAAGGATGTTAGTGAAATACCAGGTGACATCGCTAACATTCTGACCTAGATAGAACTCATATGCATATTCGGCGCTTTGGGAAGCAACATTTCGGCCATAGCTATCCCCAGTACTGGCGGAGCGCTATTGGGATTTGCGGACTGTTGCGAACCCTGCATTCATGCTGATAGGGCAGAACTCTTTAAGGGGGGTGGTCACGCCATTGGAGTGTTTCGTGATCACTTTTCCTTCAACCAAAATTATAGCTAGATCTTGTTGGCCACCGTTTCTCTCCCCAGCAATTCCCCAGTACTGGAGGAAGACTGGGTGTGTTGGGAGAAATGGCGCCACTACGTCGTCCACCAGACGTAGCTTAAAGAAATTCGTGGATACCATTTTTAGAATTGGAATGGTAATGTATGATGATGGTAATGATGTTGGTATGAGCATGCATTTTTCTGCAGGTACACTAACTACGTGCGAAATTAAGAACGAGTAGAGAACGACTAGTTGCATTAGAGAGTGCCGTGCATACATGTCACCGGATACTCGCTAGTTATATAAATTATATATAAGGTGTGTGATGTGAGAACGAATAGGACGAGTCATGCATCATGTTTACTTTTACTTGTTCATACTTGGGGGATTATTGTTAAAAGTCAAATAAGTGAAATGAAAGATTCAAAGATGTTTTCTGCACCCATCACCCACTTAACCGTTGAAGTTATATGCAACCTATGCCTATCACTAATTAACGTCTCTTTCAAAAACAGATGGCCAGGACCAAGCAAACCGCTCGTAAGGCCACCAGTGCGAGGGGACTCCGCGTACAGGAGGGAAGGGCTGCTCCCCTCCCACCAGTGACCAACACCCCTCCTCAGCTTGAGAATGGGATGGTCCACACCCGTTGCCGTGAGGAGAACGGCCTTGCGCAGATCCTTTGTCGGGCTCTGCGTGAGATGAGGCGCAGACCGTGCCCCTTCTTCTCCGTGCAGACTGTGCACGCGGAGGGACACTGCATGGCCAGTGTTGTCCTTCCTTCGAGCCACACCGCGGTCCGGCAGACGATCACCGTCTACGGGGCCAATGAGGAGGATGCTTACGACAAGGTCACCCTAGCAGCCATCACCTCACTCAGCTCCTCGGGTGCAGCAGGGATGTCAGTGCTGCGCTACCTCCCCACCGACGGCTACGACGACGAGTGGCTCCGTCGTCACAACATGCTGGAGGAGCGGATTGACACCAGGCCCTATGCTGCGACCATGCAGTTTGCTCACAGCATACACGGGATGTACCTCCGTGCCGAGGACCGTGTCGCCCACTACCGCGACCAGCACATGTATGCACAGGACCGTATTGAGGAGCTGGAGGCAGAGTTGGCTGAGGCACAGCAGCGCCTGGCACAGTACGAGCAGGACCCTTCAGTTGCCCCTGTGGTGGAGGATGAGGGCAGCATGGTGTCTGACGCGCGTAACGGGCGTTAGAGAGTTTGACAATAGCACTGTGTGGTGAAGCTTTTTGTAAATGGTGCACGTTGTGAGCGATGTTTTGTACTATATCGCTCCGTGCAGTTTGTCATGACTGTACTAAACAGTGGTGAGGTCGAGAGAACTCACTTATGTACGTCATGTGACCTAATGTAGGATCTTAAGCTAGTGTTCCGAGGTGATGGATGAGATGGCCCATGTGTGTACTAAGTAAACCTTTAGTTTTTAAGACTCTATAAGTATGGTTGTAGTAACTGCTGAATGCGCATGGACAAAGTGAATGGTGCGATGTCGTTAAGCTTGGCTTTGAGAGATAGAGTCTAACTGTTTTATTACAAGTTTACTTGTACTCACAAATTGCCTATAGTCCTATGATCTTGCTGTCACCGTATTTCTGCACAAGGGCTATAGGGCTGAACCCATATGATTCCATTAAGCAGATGGTGAACACTCGCACTGGTCAGTCATCGGGGCAGTCAGCGCAAGGCGCTCCACCCCCGCCAGAGCTGGCCACCTTGGTGGTCCAACAAGCTGAGTTGATCCGTTTACTAGCGGAAGACCGCCAGGCCCGTGGGCAACAACAGCCGCGGGAGTACCGGCCACGTGGCATTACCTATCAGGACTTCGAAGGGCTGCGACCCCCGGTTTTCACAAATTGCCCCAAGCCATTGGCGGCAGATGACTGGCTTCGTACTGTCCAGTCCAAGTTCACCCTTCTGCCAGGGATCAATGAGCAAGAAAAGGCTCGATTTGCTGCTCAGCTTCTTCATGGGCCTGCGGGAGCGTGGTACGCCACTTTCCTCGCCATGCAGGAGGAGGGCCACGAGCCTACATGGGAAGAGTTCCGTCAGGCTTTCTGGGCCCACTATATCCCGGCAAGTTTGATGGAACAAAAGCGACGTGAGTTCCGAGACCTCAAGTAGGGTAGCAGGACCGTCATGCAATATGTGCAGATCTTTATCCACCTCTCACAGTATGCTCCGAGAGATGTTGCTACTGAGCCGGAACGAGCCGAGAGACTCCTAGAGG
Source organism: Paspalum vaginatum (assembly GCA_030272315.1). Classification (NCBI taxonomy): domain Eukaryota; kingdom Viridiplantae; phylum Streptophyta; class Magnoliopsida; order Poales; family Poaceae; genus Paspalum; species Paspalum vaginatum. Next base: position 23,238,893 of record CM059017.1, read on the forward strand.
GCCTTGATCCTACCCTCCGGACTCACCTGGCTCGGCGCTACCAGAGCTTCACTGAGCTGGTAGACACTGCTCTCGAAATGGAGAATCGTCTCCGTGCTGCTAACGAGGATCAGAAGCGCAAAAGACTAGTCAACACATCAGCGACGGGCCCTTCACAGAAGCAGAAGACCGCATATAGACCTCAACAGCAAAATTATCAGCAGTCTCGCTATGTGGTCCGACCCAACCAACCAAGATGGATCCATCCGGCAGCACCGCAGCAACAGTACCCCATCTATCGAGCACCCACACAGTTGCCAGCTCCCCGTGCTCCTATCGTTCCGGGACCGGGTGCTCCGTGCTTCAACTGCGGCAAGATAGGTCACTTCAGTCGTGACTGTAGGGCACCCCGCAAGATACTGGGTCCTACCCCAGCTAGTGGAAGTCAACAGAACAAGCCGAAGGGACCCATGCCCAAGATGGGTCGCGTGCACTATGTGCACATGGATCAGATTTCCGCCGGAGAACCGGTGCTTGCTGGTACGTTCATGATCAACGGTCAACCGACCGTCGTGTTATTTGATTCTGGGGCTACACATACTTTTATCAGTAAAACATATGCATTGAGGCATGGGATAAAAATGTACAAGTTGAAAGAAAACTATCAAATTACAGCACCGGGATCACCTATTGAAACCAGTTTGGGGGTTAGACAACTTAAGCTGAGCTTTGGCACAGAAAATTTTATCATCAACCCCGTGGTATTACCACACCAGGGGATTGATATTATTTTAGGTATGAATTGGATGAAAGAATACGATGCAGTCCTGGACGTTGGCAGCAGGACAATACAATTAAAGTCAGGCATTAACGGCAAGACTATGCTTATACACATGCCAAATCAAAAACACATGACCCCCACGGTTAATGCGACTGAACTACAAGAGGTTAAAAAGATACCAATAGTGTGTGAATTTCCGGACGTGTTTCCGGAAGAACTTCCTGGATTACCACCAAAACGAGATGTAGAGTTTACCATTGAACTCGTTCCAGGCACGGCACCTGTATCAAAAAGACCATACAGGATGCCACCTGATGATTTGAAGGAATTGAAAACACAGCTATAAGAGCAATTAGACAAAGGGTTCATTAGGCCTAGTTCATCACCGTGGGGTTGTCCAGCTCTCTTTGTTGAGAAAAAGGATCATGGTGGGAAAAGATTGTGTGTTGACTATCGGCCACTGAATGCAGTGACCGTCAAAAACAAATACCCACTGCCACACATTGACATTCTATTTGATCAGTTAGCTGGGGCTAAGGTCTTTTCTAAAATTGACCTAAGGTCTGGCTACTATCAGATGAAGATTAAAGAAGAGGATATACCCAAGACAACATTCTCTACCAGATACGGCTTGTATGAGTACTTGGTCATGTCATTTGGACTAACCAACGCACCGCCTTTCTTCATGTATATGATGAACTCGGTGTTTATGAATGAACTCGATAAGTTCGTGGTGGTATTCATAGATGACATACTAATCTACTCCAAAAATGAAAAAGAACATGAAGAACACTTGAGGGTCGTGCTCACTCGGCTCAGAGAGCATAAGCTTTACGCCAAGTTTAGCAAGTGTGCGTTCTGGCTGAAAGAAGTGGGTTTCTTGGGTCACATGCTATCTGAAAAGGGAGTCGCAGTTGACCCTAACAAAGTAGAAGATGTGCTAAATTGGAAACAACCAGAGACCGTGACTGAAATCCGGAGTTTTCTTGGTTTAGCGGGCTACTACCGCCGCTTTATCAAAGATTTCTCCAAAATTGCAAAACCCATGACATCATTGACTAAGAAAAATGCAAAGTTCATTTGGAATCTGAGTTGTGAAGAAGCTTTCCAAACCTTGAAGAAATTGTTAACCTCAGCACCAGTGCTAGCTCAACCAGATATTACCAAGCCTTTTGAGGTGTACTGTGATGCCTCCGGTAATGGACTTGGTTGTGTCTTGATGCAAGAAGGAAGAGTAATTGCTTATGCCTCCCGCCAACTGAGGAAACATGAAGCCAACTATCCAACACATGACCTTGAGTTAGCTGCAGTCGTTCATGCACTAAAAATTTGGAGACACTATCTGTTAGGCAACACATGTCACATCTACACTGACCATAAGAGTCTCAAATATATTTTCACACAACCCGAAATCAACATGAGGCAGAGGCGATGGTTAGAGCTGATAAAAGATTATGATCTGGAGATACACTACCACCCAGGCAAGGCCAATGTGGTAGCAGATGCACTAAGCCGAAAAGCTCATTGCAATGTGATAGAAATCCGACCTACAGCAAGAGTAATCTGCTGTGAAATGAGTGACATTGAAACACCTCCAGGACAACATGCAGAACTCTATAATATCATTATTGAGCCCACCATCAAGTCACAAGTCATAGAAGCTCAGAAGCAAGATAAGGGTATGGCATATATCCGTGAAGGTATTAGTGAAGAGAAGAAGACGTGTTTCACACTTGATGACCAAGGCGTCCTGTGGTTCAAGAATCGTCTAGTAGTACCCAAGGACATGGAGTTGAGGAAGAAGATACTGGACGAAGCGCACACTTCAATACTCACGATACATCCAGGCAGCAATAAGATGTACCAAGACTTGAAGCAAAAGTTTTGGTGTACCCGCATGAAACGAGAAATCGCCAAGTACGTGTCTGAGTGCGACGTGTGCAAGAAAGTAAAAGCTGATCATTTAAAGTCCGCTGGAATGCTTCAACCACTGGATGTCCCAGCGTGGAAATGGGAGGATATACACATGGATTTCATTGTGGGGTTGCCTCGAGCTAAAAAGGGGTATGATTCGGTATGGGTAATAATAGACAGATTTACAAAGTCAGCCCATTTCCTTCCGGTAAAAACGATATACCATGCCAAGACCTATGCTGAGATTTATTTAGCTCGTATCCTTCCTTTGCATGGAGTCCCAAAGACCATCACTTCGGATAGAGGGTCACAGTTTGTCTCCCGTTTCTGGGAGCAATTGCATGCCGCTTTAGGGACCACTTTGATTCACAGTTCAGCATATCACCCTCAAACCAGTGGTCAAGTAGAAAGAGTAAATCAAATCCTAGAGGACATGTTGAGGGCCTGTGCACTAACTTACTCCACCAAGTGGGATGAGTGTCTACCCTTGGCAGAGTTTGCTTATAACAATAGCTACCAAAAGAGCTTAGAAATGGCTCCTTTCGAGGCTCTTTATGGTAGGAGGTGTAGAACACCGCTAAACTGGTCCGAACCAGGAGAGCGTGTTACCTTTGTCCCTGATTTAGTGGTAGAAGCCGAAGAACAAGTGAAACTCATACACCACCATCTCAAAAGAGCACAGTCCAGACAGAAAAGTTACTCGGATAAAAGGAGGAGGCCACTAGTCTTTGATGAGGGGGATCATGTGTATCTCAAAGTATCTCCGATGAAAGGGGTACAACGGTTTGGAGTAAAAGGGAAATTAGCACCAAGGTACGTCGGTCCATTCAAAATCGTTGGAAAATGCGGACCCGTCGCCTACCGGTTAGAACTACCACCACATCTAGCTGCGGTTCACGATGTGTTTCATGTCTCACAACTAAAGAAGTGCTTAAGGGTACCAGAGAAAGTGGTAGATACCTCTCAAGTTCAGATTGAACCAGATCTCACATACGAAGAACATCCCATAAAAATTCTCGATCAGAAGCAAAGATCAACCCGTCGGAAAACAATTAACTTCTACAAAGTTCAATGGAGTAATCACTCCGAAGAAGAAGCCATTTGGGAGCAAGAAGAATTCCTACACACTAAGTATCCTGGTTTTCTACCATCCACTTCAAATCGGTATGTCACAACAGCTTAACTTCTGGGTCTAAACTCAATACATGCACCCAACACTAACTACAACCAATTGGGACTGAATCGAACTTGGGATGAGGCAGGATAAGATTGGGGCTATATGTGGGAACACGATGGCTAGTAAGCATATACCCCTGGCATGATAGTTATTCCCGGGAATTAAAAATCGATTCGAATCGCTGATGCTCACCAGGTGTGAGAATGCCAGTATCGCACACGGGCAACGTAGTAATAACTTTAATATCTTGTTCATTTAATCATGCTTTTTATATTACATGTTTGTACTTGTATGTTACCTTTCCGCAAGCTTCTTTATGATGATATATGAGTTATGGATGATGATAATAATTATAATGAATCAAGTGAGGCTTTGTGATGCCCCAGGCATCTCAAATGCATTACACTAAAAACATTAGTATAATGACATCTTTTCAAAGGCATTTTATCTTGAAAAGCATGCTTAAACTAGGTCAATTGAGCAACTAAACTTAGTTTTCAGAAAAACTGTGTTTGTATTGCGGATATAACTTTAAGACAATTGTGTTTTTCATAAAACCTTACATACCAAACTTGTAGGCAATTCCATAAGGAATGACTTTGGTATTTTGTGTTTTGGCATGCATGAATGTTGAAATCTAGTTTTGGGTCATTTTATGTGAAAATGTGACTTCTGCCAAATTCAGCCCTGTTTGGTAAATTCAAAATTTTGTGAAACAAAATTCAAAATCTTGCCATGTCATGAATACCAAAGTTGTAGTTCATGAGAATCTATGCAACTTTGGTATATTTCACCTTTCATGAAAAAGCACCTAAAATGTACTTTTATAATTTCCAAGTTGGGGGTTTCAAATGGTCAAACAGGAGTCAGCAGGTTAATTTCAAATTTAAATCATTTTATATTTGGAATCTGGTATAGGTCTTTTTGACAAAGTTGTAGATTTCAAAATGTACAACATTTCATTCAATTGGGTCTTTTTCAAATTCGGCTCCTAAATTGGTCAAATTTGCGAAAATTCAGAAACCAGGTCAGCTGGTCAAAGGGGGTTTTATCTTTTTCGTTTTTCTTTTAATTCTCGTCTCTATGACCAGTGGGACCCACCTGGCAGCCCCACCCGCGCCAGCGTACGGATGATTTTTCCCCGCTCCCTCGCTCGATGCACCAAGTCTATACACCGTACTCTCTAATCCTGGGATTGGCCCCACCTGTCAGCCACCGTGGTCCATAGACCGAGTTCACCCACGCGCCTCCCTCTTCTCTCCCCGCCGCGCGCGCCCACGCGGCGCTGCGCGCCGAGCGGCCGTGGCCACGCGCCGGCCTTCCCGGCCGCCGCGGCCACGCACCCCTGCCGCGCGCGGACAGCGCGCACGGCGCGCCACCGGGGCGAGGGCGAGGCCGAGCCTATTTCTCGAGCTCTCCTCCACGCGCTCGCGCTCTCTGGCTTTTTCCCCTTTCCTTTCCGCGCGTCCGCCATTGCCGAAGCACCGCGAGCTCGCCCCCACCCACTTCCGTCCACTCCCGAGCTCAACCGTCACCGCGCCGAGCTTCGCCGCCCTCGACTCTACCTTCCCGCCCAGACCGCGTCGCCCGAGACCCTCCCACTTCGGCGTATTGCACCGCCGGACCTCGCCGGTCAGGGGCACTCGTCGCCGACCCTCCCCGCGATCTCCCCCGCCGTCTGAGGTAGTGGGTAAAGTTCCCCGTCCTCTTCTCTCTCTCCCCGACACTCCGCGGCGAGCTCCCGAGCCCCGCAGGGCCGGGATTGACCGCGCGCCGCCGGAGTCTCCCCTCCCGTCGCGAGGAGGAAGACGACGGGAGGAGGAAGACGGGCATTTTGCGCTATCGCCCTCCGAGTTTGACAGTTTTATGTTTCTATACCAAGCACTGTGTACTGAGTCTTGTAAATCTTGCACAGGAATCCTCAGAAGCTATGAATAATTACAGATAGGCCCTGGATCTGTTTAATTTCGGTTAAAATGCTTTTAAAAAAGGCTGAAACTTTGAAAAATCATAATAAAGTGTATAAAAATCCAAAAATAGCAAACTTTGTTGCATTGTGTTCCTAATAAATAGATCTACAGAATGAGAATGATGGTTGAGTAGGAAAGGACAGTTTTATCCCTGTTTCTATTCAAACATGTAAAACCCTAATAAATAGGAAATAAGGACTAAATGATCTCCAAAAATAGCCAAATTTGAACAGGGACTTTGTTATCATGTATAGGTTCTGTATAAAAATTGTTGGCCTTAGCACTTGCTGTTGAATTTCTATTTTGCCCTTGTCTTGCACTAAGTACATATTAAACTTAAGAAAAAGAGTAATATGGTGAATAATGTTTCAAAATGGCTTTAAGTTTGATATAAGCTATGGTTATGAAGTAACTTGCTAGAATTGGAGATGATGCATGTAAGGTTTTGGTTCTAAGAGAAAGCTGGTAGAAATAATGCGCTTTTATGAAAGCTTCGGTCGTTTCACATGAAGCGATGCTACCTCGCCACGCACACCCCACGTTATTTTATGTGACAAGTTAAGCTGTCGTAGATGATGGCTTGTACGATTTCTTAGTACGAAACAACTTTCGCCCCAATATGCATAACTCTATACCCTAAATCATAAGTTCACTGATCTACTGCATTACACTTACATCATAAAGCAAGCATTGCACTAATACATGCTCCAACTGCATCATGTCATGCATATAGATTCCACGGACGAAGAACCACCGCCGAACCAACCCGTCGCGGAGGAACCCGAAGAGGAGTTGCACCAGGAACCAGAGGGCCAGCAGCAGGAACCCGACTACGCTCCGGAGGAAGCTACTGACCCTAGTGAAGAAGGTAGGCAGGACCATACTCTACCCAGCAAATAAATTATACTTGATGATTACGCATATGCATTAGGAGTTGCTTGTAACCAATTGCATTAGACTTCCTGGCCGCCCTGGCCCTAGCACCTATTCCTAGAGTTCGTAGGACGAGTATGCCTAGAAATTGCTAGGTACGAGTAGACACGAGTGTGTGTACTCGTCACGTAGGTGTTTTCAAAATCAAAAGCTTACAGTTATATCACTGGTAATTGTTGCTCATGAAGTAAATGGAGACCGGGCGGAGATTTTTTTTTCAGTATTTACTATTCATGATATCGCACCCGGACTCCGCCCGAGTCGTATAAGGCCCGTTCGCTGTTCGCCTATTGGTCGGCATAACATTGCTAAAGTGCTTATCCGGGGAATGGGACCGGAAAAGTCTTTCCTGGGCTCGTCCGAAGCACAGAGACACGTTCCTACCCGCTGGTTGAGAGGAAGGTGGCCCGGGGGAGCTTGGTACTCATGACGGGGAGACCGAGATGTCGGCAGGCTCGTCATGGGGGCACAACCCGGGGGCTAGGCGGGAGTGAATCGAACTTGGGACGAGGCAGGTTAAGATTGGGGCTATATGTGGGAACGCGATGGCTAGTAAGCATATACCCCTGGCATGATAGTTATTCCCGGGAATTAAAAATCGATTCGAATCGCTGATGCCCACCAGGTGTGGGAATGCCAATGCCTTTGACGTTCAACGTAGTAACTACTTAAACTCTCGGTATTTTAATACTCATGGTTTTTGGAATACTACGTGTGTGAATGGAGTTGTTACTTTATGGAAATTTACTATTGTGTTGGCAATCATACAGACAATGAAACTTGTTGTTTATGTTAATTAAGTTACTGTTAAAAAAAACTAAAAGCTAAGGATCCACTTGCTAGTAAGCTGCTTCGCGTCAGCCGTAAGCCAAATCCATTAAGACCTACTGAGTAATTAGTACTCAGGGTTTGCCCCCACATTTTGAGCGCAGGTATGGAATTCATGGTGTGCACCTGTGTCGGAGGCGGGGCATGCCCTCATTTAGGATGAGGTGATTGAGTGGTACGAGGACAACATCGGTGGGCTCGATGTTGTACCTCCAATGCAAAACTTTTGGTGATAACTTGGTGCTCTAAACTTATACTTTCCGCTGCGAGAGACTTTCAAACTTGCTACCTTATAACATTATGTTGGGCTTGTATTTTATGTAAAAACTGGTTTGTAACTAAGTTTGACTTTCTACTATTCAACTGCCTGCGATGATGTATCTGTTGTGGCTCCATCGTGAGTCAGATGTGTATGATGTCGGTTCCTCTGGGAAAAGGTAATATCGGGAGTTGAATGACTCTCGACGGACGACCGGGTTTAGTTTCGGTCTAATCGCACTGCGAGCCAAAGGTGGCAGGTGTGCTTAGCCCGGATTAAATCGGCGGTTCCGCCACAGGCTTATACTTTAAAAATGAATGCTACTTGAAAGTAAGGACTCACTTCTAGTAAGCTTGCGCAGATTAGAGTCCAGTCCACAAAAAGCCTTGCATACTCTCAAATGTGTCGGGTTCAAACCGCCCACGGGTAAGTCCTACGAGTACCTCACGTACTCACCCCTACGTTGTTGATGTTTTTCTTTTCAGGAGCTTCATGATCGAGAATGACAATGGTGGGCTCAATGTCATGGCTCGATGTTTTATTTTTCCGCTGCAAGAGTATATCAATATTACGTTACGGTTTCCGCTGCGAGGTTATTTTGGAACTCTATTTCAGTATGATTGTATCCCATTTTGAGTAAATATTCTTAAACAAATCAATCTATGTTTGTATGAAATGATGGGTTGTTGTAATTGTTGTGGCTCTTTCGAGGGCTTAACGTGTGTGATGTCGGCATCCCTGGGTGATGGTTACATCGAGTGCCCTTTTGGGTAGCTCGACGGACGACCAGGGTTTAGTTCGGCCTAATCACACTGCAAGCCAGAGGTGGCAGGTGTGCTTAGTTTGGATTAAATCGGCGGTTCCGCCACAAGTTAGTTCAGAATATACATAAAGTACAGAAAGAAATGATTAACAATGCACATAAAGTAAAAAATAATAAAGTATAGAAATGAAATCATTTACTTGTCAAAACTCATCAACGTCACGATTAAGTTGTCCCATCCTTGCTAAACCCGACCACCGAACTCTTTTCTTAGATGCTTGTCATTTCTGTTTGTTTGGAAAACTGATGTCCTCACAGTCTCCGACCAAAGAATCCAGATCCGCACCGGGCTCTACAACGAAAGATGCTGACAAGTCTTCTACTTGATAAACTTCCTCAACTTCGTCATCAAAGTTACTAGCACAATAACCAGCATGTGTAGGGGTATATAAACGTTCACGGGGATTGACTTTGTGAACTACCCACCAAGTATGGAACTTTTCGTTTGGATAGGTCAAATAATAAACCTGGTCACATTGGTGTGCAAGGACCCAGTTGTTGTTGTCCTTTAGCTTTTTGTTGTGCTTGACTTCAACCATACCATACTGGTTCTCTCGAACCCCTCTAATGGGGTCAAACCAATCACAAACAAAGAAGAATAGTTTTAGTTCCTTTTCGCCTATGAACGTGAACTCGAGAATTTTTTGAATGATTCCATAATAAGTGATTTCCCGTTCTTGTTCATCACTTGCCTTAACCATAACCCCAGAGTTACATTTTGCTGCTAGAGGACGAGTGGCTTCAAATGGGGCTGAGCGAAACCGAAATCCATTGACATCATACCGACCATGGCTTCTAACGGTCACCCTTCCCTCTGATAGCTGAACCAAGTCTTTATGGACTTCACCGTCAATTTTTATGCACTACATAACAACACATAGTCAGGTTAAGGGATGTATACTATTGACATGTAATACGAGAGATAAATATGGTACAGATAGGAAGGATTTTTACATAATTCTTCCACCAGGCGATGAAATTAGGTTTTGCATCTATGCCATCTCGTCGCATCTTATCTAGTTGCTTGCTTGTGGGTTGCTTCTTAGATGTCCAGTTCTGCCTATCGAACTCACTATACGAAGAATACAAATAGATAAGGAATAGACCAAGATATCAATGGTTATTAAGAAGCAAAGTACTCAACGAACACTTACACGAAATATGGGTCCATCTGTCTTATATTAGCATACATGTAGAGCAGAGCCGACACTTTTTCTCTTGGCTCAAAATAGTAGGGTGAGCTGGCACTTGCATTTGTTCCAGTGGATTGGAATATTTCAAGGTCAGTGAGAGGAGGTTCTTCGGCCACATTGTATCGCATCGTAGGAGCATTGATATTGTGTTCCTCGGCAAAATATACACTAGAGAAGTATGATATCTCCTTAAGAATAAATGCTTCAGTGATGCACCCTTCAACTCTAGCCTTATTGCCAACCATTGCTCTAAGATATTTAATGTGGCGGAACCGCCGATTTAATCCGGGCTAAGCACACCTGCCACCTCTGGCTTGCAGTGCAATTAGACCGAACTAAACCCGGTCGTCCGTCGAGAGTCATTCGGCTCTCGATATTACCAAATCCCAAAGGTACCGACATCATACACATCCAGCCCTCGATGGAGCCACAATAGTTACATCATCACAGACAGTTGAAATAGATTATAAGTAGATTTACTTTACAAACCGGTTCGAAATAAAACACAAGTTTCAACATAATGCCATACGAAAGGCAAGTTTGAATCAGATAGCGGAAGCGATTTCAAAAACATCTCGCAGCGGAAACGAAATACTTTAGTAGTCTTCATGCAATGATGATCGAGGCGAGCAACACCGAGCCCACCGGTACTACCCCTCTCCAAGCACTTGTCCAAATGTCTTCGGTACCTGTGCTCAAAAGGTGGGGGCAAACCCTGAGTACTAATTACTCAGTAGGACTTAATGGAATGGCTTACGGCTGACGCGAAGCTTGCTTACTAACAAGTGGGTCCTTAGCCATTGATTTTTAAGCAGTGGAATATCAACATAAAGTAACAATTTCATCATTTGCACATAACATCATAATAATATCCTGCAGAAATGTAAACAATACAATACAAACATGTAGTATTTAAAACATGAGTAACAGATATAATATGTTCAAGTAGTTACTACGTTGCCCGACAGTGATATTGGCATTCCCACACCTGGTGGGCATCAGCGATTCAAATCGATTTTAATTCCCGGGAATAACTATCATGCTAGGGGTATATGCTTACTAGCCATCGTGTTCCCACATATAGACCCAATCTCCACCTGTCTTGTCCCAAGATTCAAAGCGCCCCCACCTAACCCCCAGGTTGTGCCCCCTCAGGAGCGATACCACAGTGCCCTGGGTCAGCCCTCCCTCGAGTACAAGCGCCCCCGGTCCCATCGGCCTCCAGCAAGTGGATGGGCGAAACCTCGAAAACTCCTGACAAACCCAAGTAAGACTTCACCAGTCCCATATCCCGGTTAAGCACTCTAGCAATGTTATGCCGATCAGCAGACGAACAGCGGACGGGCCTTATACGACTCGGGCGGAGTCCAAGGTGCGACATCATGAAAAGTAAATACTGAAATAAAATATCCGCCCAGTCTCCATTTAAATCATAAGCAATATATTACTTTCTCAATAGTAAAAGTTTCTGAGATTTTTGAAACCACCTACGCGACGAGTGACTCCTTTCACTCGTGTCTACTCGCACCTAGCAATTCTAGGCAACTCGTCCTATGAACTCTAGGTATAGGTGCTAGGGCCAGGGCGGCTAGGGAGTCTAATGCAAGGGTTTTCAACCAACTCCTAATGCGGATGCGTGATCATCAATCAAGATAATATTAGCTGGGAAATTCATGGTCCTTCCTACCTTTGCTTATTTTTATCGAGAGCAACAAACTAAATTATGTTGGTTTGCCGAGTTGTGGGGCTTTGCCCCAGGCAACCCCTTGATCACTTGGATAACTCCTCCTTCTTAGTTGGTCTTTTGGACACCGTTGGTTGAAGTAGCCCCACGCACTTGCTTCTTGGTCACGTATCTTCATTAAGCGTCACTATATGAATGACATGCATGATGCAAGGAAAGAGATGCATGAATAATAAACACACATGAATTACAATTTCATGGATGGCCAGAAAGGTGATTGATAAATTACTTAAACAAGAGTACATTTGTGATCATGGAGCAAGCATACACTCATACAATCAGATGTTTACAAGGCAACACATAGATCCAGTATATGATCAAGTATCAATTTAAATTACCTTAGATGCAAGCAAAGCATCAGACAAACATATATATTCACATATGAAAAGGGCTGCTAGTTTTGAAACATCACTCCTGGCATTAGTTGCTTAGCTATCAACTTACAAGTTTTACGTATAAGTGATGATTCTCATGGGTAAGAAAAGTAATGCATTAGTAAGGGTGAACGGACGAAAACCATGAGTAATGCATTAGTAATTGCATAAAGACCAGTCACACATATCTATACACAATTATCCTAATTTTAGATAGAGAGGTGCTCTATAGACCGCTTAGGTAAAAAGCACTTTGGTGCACACAAGCAAAACATCATATGAGCATATATTTACACATGCAATAGTTCATTAGTTTGAACATTACTCCTAGCACTAGTGTCATTAGTACTTTTATAGACCTGTGCGTTATGGGCCCACTAACATCCCCTTTTTAATTTTCTTTATTTCTAAACCTAATAAAATGACTATTAATGGATCCCTCAAGTAATAGCATCCAAAATTCATGAACAATTCACACAAGCATACATACACTGTAACATAGCTACAAACATTTTGGTGGAATTTTTATAACACACTAAATAGCACTTTTCTATTTTATTGCTTAAATCACCATAGCATCTGTCATTTTCAAAACACATAGCAAACAGCAAGCAAAACACACGAAACATTATTTCTAGGCTACATTGGATCAAATGAGTACAATATAATTTCTATGGATTTTTCTGGACAAGTTTTGTGTGGTATGTATTTTTATACTCTAAAAATACACTAAATACACACATAGGGGTAAAACAGTAATTAAGCATTTCATGCTAGGGTTTCCAAAAATCACCATAGATCTTAATTATCATATAAAAGCTACTATCCAAGTTTCATAATTTTTGAAGGTGTTTTTTCTAATTATTTAAGAAATCATAACATGCAAGCAATCAGGGGCAATACAGTCATTTCATACAGCAAGGCTTAGTGCACTGTGCTCAGTGAACAGTATGTGTGAATCCCACATACTACTGGGTCAGATCTGCAAATATACCAAGGGTCGGGTTAAAACACGAAAGTCCAATAGATCTAGGGTTTAACCTGCAAACTTCGCAAGACAGAATGAACAGTCACATAATACATAGAAACATCGCTTCTTCTTCTACCTCTAGCCGTGCGCAAGGAGGGAGGAAGGCGGGGCTTGCGCCGGCGGTGTGGGGACCAGAATCAGCACCGACGAGGTCTGGGAAGGTGTTCCCGGCGACGAGGAGCATTCCCCCCAAGGTCTCGTTGCCTGTGGAGGTCTGGGCGGCCGGGGAACGCGCACGAACCGGCCGTGAACCACATGCTCAGTTCCATGGCAGCGTGGCTCGATCTGTCCGTACCGGTGAGGGAGGAGGCTGGGGTCGAGCGTGCGAGATGCGCGGGGACAAGGGGAGTCCGGCGGTGGAGTCGAGGAGGTGCGGGGATGGCCCTGTGGTGGCTCTCCATGGCGATGCCGACTTTGCACTGGTGGTCATGGCGACGCGTCGGTACAGGGTGGGTTGGAGGTGGCTTAGGGCGTCACGGATATGGGAATCGGCGGAGGATGGTGGCGCGGGTGTGGTGCTTGCGACTGTTGAACGAGAGGAGCACTGGAGGAGGCGGGGCGCGAGCTCGCCATGGGCTTGACCATGGCGGCCATGGCACTCGCACTTGGGGCGGTGGCTCGCTGGCGCCCGGGCAGGAATGAGCGGGGGGGGCGGTGGCTCGTTGGCGCCCGGGCAGGAATGAGCGGGGCGCGAGCGAGGGCGGAGCAGATGGGTCAGCAAGCGAGGAAGGAAGGGAGCTGGGAGAGTGGGTGAGGGAGCTGCTGCTCCACTTGTGGCCGGGTGCGGCGCATTGGCAGCCATGGCGTGGTGTGCAAAGGTCCAGCCTGCCGCGTGCACGCGAGGCAGGGGGAGAGAAGGGAGACCAGGCAGCGTGGACCGGGTTCGGTGAACCGGAGTCAATGACCGGTGGGGCCAAGGCTAGGAAGGGAGACAAAGGTGCGTGGACCAGGTCTGCGGAGGAACGTGACGTGGGACCCACGGGCCAATGTCGACATCATCCACTCCCGGAATTCCGACAGGTGGGCCCGCATGTCATCAACTCCAAGAAATAAACGAAAATCAAAAATAAAAAGCCCAGGTTTGACTGCAGAAACATCTATTCTAATTCCACGTTTTTGAGCAAACAAATGGCCGAATCAAAGGGAACTCAAAATATAAGAAATGTTCATAATTTGGTGCTCTACAACTTTACTATAAACATGAATACCAAGTTATGTTGATGTTTTTGGTGTAAATTCGAATTAAAGTTGCTGACCTCAGCTTTAACCAGGTTATGACTTGAAGTTCAAAAATATGAAACAGCCACTTAGGAGCATTTTCATGTAATGTGTATAATACCAATTTTGTTTAGAATTTCATGATATACAATTTTTATATATAAAGTTTTGTATGATAAGCACTTTTGTTTCACGAAAATTTGAACTTACCATGCAGATCAAGTTTAGGCAGATTTCTGCTTTTTTTCATTAATCGACTCAAAACTCCACCTAAACCTTTGTGCATGTTACCACACTCAATAGCAAAGTTGCTCCTCATAAAATTGTCTACAAGTTTGTTACAGAGAGTTTGGTCTAAAACACATTATATTTTGAACTATAGGCACAAATGTATTCAAGGGTTTTGTAAAACTGCAGCTTCAACTTATGTGGAGTATCTCTTGTTTCCAACTTTTGAATTACCAAATGAGGTTCAATTGATTCAAGGTTTGATGCATTTGAAAGCTAGTAAGTTTAATTTCATTTTATACAAAGGAAAATTTTTGAAGTTGTATAGGCAAATTGAAAGTAATTTCAGAATGAAATTTGGGAAAGAGTGTCAACCCTAGACTTAGCAAAATTTTCAGAGTGTCGGCCTTCTGGGTTTGGTTTGAACTTTTGGGCTCCTTAACATCTGATTTTGAAATTGGTCAAAATAACATATTTGAAGGCAACATCTTGAACTACAACTTTTGTATTTGATGTCTTGCATGAAAATGTACAAATGTTTAACTACTCAACCAAACAACGCAAAGTTTTGCATATTCAACTTGAAAATTTTTGACTTTGGGGTTTACTGGCCTAGTTGTTGTTCTTCTCTAAGCATGCTTAAGTCCAATCCTTGATTAACATTAATCTAATTACGTGTCAAGGCTTTTGAGATGCCGGGGGCATCACATTTAAGGGGCCTTTCAATATGGTACATCCACCAAAATTGCACAGGCCTGCCAAGTCCTTTCTGGCCTTTACATTGTCCTTTGTTTTGTCACTGAAATCCATGCATGTGCTTATGACACTTTCAGCAACATTACATTCCTGATGCATAACATCAATGTTGTGCGGAAGCTTCAATGCCTTGGCTTATGGAAGTTCCCATATTCCACTGATGTGAGTCCAGTTGTGCTCCTTTCCAAACCCTTCATACTCAGTCTTTTCCTCATTTAGCTTAAGGCATGCGAGCTGATCAATAATTTCTTGTGCGCTTAGCCTTTTTGGTGGTCCCTCGTAGCAGACGGTGTCTTTCCTAAAGCTATCTTTTTTGCCTCTGAACATATGATCGGAAGGCAACCAACATCTGTGGCAATCAAAGTAGCAGATCTTTCCACCAAACTCAAGACGAAAACATCTAGTGTCAGCACCACATATCGGACATGTCAAGGTCCCACGAACGCTCCATCCAGCAAAGATACCATACGCCATGAAATCATGAATTGACCACAGGTACGCAGCCCTCAAGGTGAATTTCTGCTTCAATGAAATGTCATATGCTTCAACACCTATCCACAGCTGTTTTAACTCTTTGATCAATGGTTGTAACATCACGTTGAGTTTTGTTCCAGGATGTTCCGGACCAGGTATGATTAGGCAAAGGAACATAAATTCATACTTCATGCAAAGAGAGGGTGGAAGGTTGTATGGAATAGCAAACATAGGCCAACAAGAATATGAAGCAGCCAATTGACCGAAAGGTGTGAAGCCATCAGTTGCCAGACCGAAGCGAATATTCCTCACTTCATTAGCAAACTCTGGGTCAAAGCTATCCAAAGCCTTCCATGCATCTAAATCACAAGGGTGCGTATGACCCCTGGGTTGTCACGTACACCTTCTTTCGGCCACCGCATGGGTTCAGCCGTTTTCTTTGAGAGAAAGAGCTGCCTAAAGCGTGGTGCCAATAAGAAGGAACGGAGTTGCTTCTATGCAACTTCTGTCGTTACCTTTTTGCCATCCTCATTTACTACCTCGACATATCTCCCTTTGCCACAGTTTAAGCACTTTTTCTCATCCTTATGATCATCCCAGAAAAGCATGCAGTTGTTTAGACACATATCTATCTTCTCATAGCCCATACCAAGAGCTTTGGTCAACCTCTTGCACTGATACATGTCATTGGGCAACTTATGAGGCTGCGGAAGGACATCCCCGATCAACTGCACAAGCTCATTGAAACACTTGTTCGAGAAGAAATACTTGGACTTGATGGCAATGAGCTGAGTCACAAAAGCTAGGAGGGACACTTTTGTGTGTTCATGCAATGGCTCTTCCGCAGCTTTAAGGGGCTTGAAGAATTACTCAACCTCCTTTGTAGGAGGATCCTCAGAGTTTAGACCAAACTCTGGTTGTAAAGCTTCTAGCATCTCATCCATTCTATCAACGCCTGCTGAATCATCATCCGCTTCCCCTTCTGTTTGAACTCTAGTTTCTTTCTCACCGTAGAAGGTCCACGTTTCATAATCAAGCATGAAACCATAGTCAACCAGGTCTTTGGCTAATTCATATCTATTCCGAAATTTTCAGTTGTTGTGGATGTTGCATGGACACCTGACCCGATTGTGAGTTGTCAAAGAGAAAGCATGGTCAATAAAAGCTTGTGCCTTGCTTCTCCACTCAGCTGAGTGACCTTTACCCCCACTCTTATCCCAACCATCGTACATCCATCGACGATCTTCGCCTGTACTTGAGGCTATAGATTAAAGCAAGTTAGATGGTAAGTTTATTTTTTCCAACATACTGCGGCCCTACATCTATAGGTAAGGATATGTCCTAAACCCACCCAAGAGTGACCGACAAAGCGTGTATTTATGATGAGTCCACGGGGTTCGAACGAAATTTCGGTAGCATAACCCTGCTGTTCTCCAACTGCACGCCCAAATGTGGTGCAGTGGAGAACAACAGGGTTATGCCGCTGAAACTACACTCAGACCCCGTGGCTCATCATAAATACCATGCTCTATCGGTCACTTCGAGGTTGTCCAGAAAAGGGACAATTCCGGACCAGCCACATCTCACGTGCGCAACGCACGTGAGACGTGCCGGTCCGAAATGGGTGACGCATAGGTTCCGTGACTTACGCTATTAAAGTATATTCTAACTAAAACATTTAATGCATGGCATGAGCATATATACATGTTAAACATAGCATAAAAAAGTGATAAGACATAGTATAAGTGCTAACATAACAATCCATAAATCAATACTTAATCAAATAAATTAAGACTAATTGCACTTCTAACTAATCATTACTTTTGCCGGCACACCGCCAAAAATTAACTGCAACTATTATCAGAAAGAGAAGACGCTTCTTACTTCCTATACGCGGCCGATGCACTGCGAGGTCGGTCCGGAAGGAGAGCGCGGTCGGGCAGGGGCGCCGGCGGCGACTCCGGGACTGTGGGGCGGGCGACTCCGGGCAGGGCTCGATCAGCGGGTGCCGGCAGGGGCACCGCGGGCGGGGAGGGCGGCGGCGGCGGTGCGCCGGCGAGGGGCGAGGCCGCTCACGCGGGCGGCCTCGGCGGCGGGCCGCGCTTGCGGGCGAGGGGCGGCAGTGCGTGGCGGCGGGGCGCAGCGCGCGCGCGGGCGGCGGCGGGGGCGCGCGGGCGCGGCGGCGGAGGCACATGCGGGCGAGCGGCGGGGCAGTGCGTGCACGAGAAGGAGCACGTGGGACTGACGGGCGCGGGGCAGGAGCGTGGGTTAGGGGCGCCCTAATTTTCGCCGGCTGGGCCAGGCCGCCGAAAATAGTACCCTTATTTTCGGCGGTCAGCTTGGCCGCCGAAAATAGAGGCACTATTTTCAGCGGTGGGGTCTATCCGTCGAAAATAGAGACATTATTTTCGGCGACCGACCCTGGCCGCCGAAAATATTTTTTGCCGCCAAAATTTTCGGGTTTCTTGTAGTGACGAAACACTTCACATATGGAATTCGGCACACATCTTAATTTAGAGGCAGGCAGATAGAAGTGGGGTAGTTGCTACTGTCAAGCGTGGGCTATCAGTATCACGCTGGCGCTGCAAACCAGTCCAGGCGGCAATATGTGGTTTGGGTACTTAGGATTGTCAGGTATCGGAGTGTATTGAAAAGGATTGTAGAGAATTTTAATCTATTTTGAATTTAAATACACCTCAATCCTCTCAACTCAAACCACTCCAATCTAAGGGGTTTCTGAGGTATTTGCCTATTGGGTTGTATTTTGAATTGCAAGGGAATTAATCTCTCTCAATCTCATCCAATCTTAAGCTAACCAATCGAACACGACCTAAAGTTGTTGCTGAGATTAGGAGGGATTGAAGGCTCTCATAAGCTACTTTGTTACCGGGCTTAAAGGGAAGTTCACCGACCAATCCACCACATATATACCTATCAAATACTGGCCAGAATATATGTAACCTGTTCTATGCATCGTAACGGTTTTAACAGCTATTACCACGGTGTGAAGAATTAGCTAGTACCGGTTTAATTTATAAAGACTTTGTTACAGGCGTGCGTAATTTCACTTCCTTGTACGCGTACCCCTTCTCACATTTATTTCTCTCTTGCCCCTCTGTCGCCTTATCCGCTCATGCTATCTAGAAGCATCCACCGCTCACCATACAACCCAAACCGCCACCCCCGCTGGCACGCCCTCTGCTCTTGCCCCGTTGCGCCTCCCGCCGTCGCCGTCCCCCATCGGTGCAGCCTCACCTCCCACCGAGGGGGTGCCTCCCGATGGCGCGCCCTCTCCTCCTGGGCCGCTGCGCCATCTCGGCCTCTCCTCCTACCGACGCACCTCCCAACGGCGCCGTGGCCCCGCCGCTAGCGCCTCCTCCCCCGCATCCCGATAGCGCTGCTCGCTCCACCTGCGCCGCCACGCCACCTACTCCGACTGATGGGGAATTGGGGATCCTGATCTTCTGAGAGGTATAATTCGATTTGGGTGGAGACTCAACGTTGGCGATCCAGCTTCTAATCAACACGATTCGAACCCTGTAATCGCTACACCACCGCTCCATTGGTTATCAACCACATGACGCGCGCGATTTATCTCACCAAGAAGGCTTGTACGTGCAAGTGCAATCGAGAACGCAAGCAAGAACACGAAGAATGCAATCAATATTGCATAATGTGCGGTTTCACAAACCGATACATGGCGAAACTGTTCTTGACAGACTAATCTAAGCAAAATCCATCTATTCTAATGACGGCTATAGAATATATACAAGAGAGAGGTCTAGGGGATGGCCAAGAGGATGGCCGAGCAACCCTAGGGCATACAAGGCCAGCGCCGCCAAAAACTGGTCTAGCAACACCCTGGCAGATTCTGGACGTCACCTTGTTTCGACGATTCCTGTCGACTCCGAGCGTATTTTGATGTGCGACCAATTGGGTTGGAAAGTTTATCTCCTTAGCTTTCCAACGATATGTAGAATGTCCCAAACTAAGCCCGTATGGGTCTAGGCGTCCGTTTTCGTGAGGCCTGTTACTGAAGTCTAGACCGGCCTCAAGAATGAATTGGACTCCAACTCCAATTAGACTTTAGTCTTCATCTTGACTTGGGCCTTGACCATATGCATCCTATACATGTTCACATTATTTTCCCTTCTTATTTTTGAGTTGTCCTCGACTCAAAGTCGTTGATGCTCGAAGAAGTAATTGACATGCTTGACATCATCCAACCTTGCTCCCTTTCTTGAAATTTACCCTGTTGTGACACAACAGACAAAGAACAAGAGAAACTCGACGTGATATGATTAGTGTTAGTGCAACCCTCTAACTGATCACATTGACCAACAAGAAGAGAGTCTAAATTTGATGAGATATAAACACGATGCACCATATATTTTTCTTTACTATCATACTTGCCAATAGCATGATAAGAATTCTTAGATAACCATGGCAAATCAGCAACAAAAGAAAGTTTTTTCTCTAAATTGTTCAGATTACATAGAACACCAAAATCAATATAACCCAAAGTATTTAAAGAAGATAACAACTTTAGCTCATCATGCACACTAGCAATAGGGAGAAAATGATTATTTTCAGCACAAGTAATTGGTTTGGAATCATCAACATCAAGCTAACGAACAAATTGTGGCATAGAAACAATAGAAGCAACATCACACAACTCTTTTTGGTCACATGAATCAGCAGTACAATCAGATTGTAATAAAGGTAACTCAGAAAGAGGTTTTGTTGCCTGCTTCTCCATGATAGCAATAGTTTATTTGAATGTATATGAACAATAGAATTGGTGATGAGGACATCACTGCGAATGATACAATCAAACATGAATATGATGGACCAATGACTCGTGCTCGAGCTCACCAACTTAATTATCAGGTTAAGTCATTCCTAGCAAATCACATGATCTCTTTTCAAGATGGGATGCTACTGAAATCTTGCGATGATTGTATCATGCTTATGAATGAAGGAGAGGACTTGAACAAGGAAGGGGCCTCAGGATGCTTGTTCTGAGCATCCGTTCTGAACAGCAAACATCACATCGCTGCTAGTTCGGATCCTCCAAAATGGCCAACAAATAGCACCAGATTAAAGTTGTCATATCTCTTTACTCCGAAGGGTGATGAAGCCAAATAAGTACTTGTTGGAAAGATCTCGACCTCTACTTTCACATGGATCCAACCACATCATCAAATTCAAAAGGAGTAGATCAGAATCATCAAAATAAGACTCATACATTAGTTTGGACCGGTAGTGGAAGCAGCCAACGAATGGGCTTTTGGCTTGGTTTTGGCCCAATAGGCGCGGACGTTAGGGTTTCCTCCAGCTCGTGGCTAGTCCACGTATAAATACTAATAGCAGCCACCATTCAGTTTTAGGTTTTGTTTTGTTGAAAGAAAGCTGCTGCTTCTTCCTTGTAAACTCGTGACTCAGCTGAGCACATGTTTTACCCAATTCAAAACCTCATTTCGTGTTTAAGAGATTCATCCTTCAGGCAAGGTCTGTATGTTGTTTGCTTGTCCACTCATTCTTGCTTGTTCTTCGATTTGCTTGCAGGTTCGGGGTTGCTCTTAGCACAGCAAGAACAACAACTACCCAATTTGAGTTATCCCCAGCTCTCATAGAAACATTCGAACCATTTGATACATCAATTGGTCAAATTTTTTAGCATAATCGATCTTTTTAGTATGTGCACGTGCAAGTTCAATTTGTAAAATTTCAGCACGAGTCATACCAATAAAATGGATCTTTCTACCTTTATATTTAAAATAATATATATTATCAATATTATTGTATGATGTGCTATTTTGAAATACCCATGGTTTACCAAATAACAAAGCTGATGTTTCCACGGGCACATCATCAAAATAAGCACTATCATGATATGCCAAGACAAAATTGGATCTTACTAATTTTATTTACCTGAAACTTACCACAAGAATTAGGCCATTGGACATAGTATAGACATGTGTGTTGCTCTGTGGTCAAGCAAAGTTTCTCAACTGACTCGGAACTAACCAGGTTGCGGCCAATCTCACCATCAATAATGATCCGGTAACGTCTCTTCAATACAATAAACACAAGTTGGAACAAATTGTTGAACTGATTGTTCTTCGCTTTCACCATTTGATAACTTAAAATGTGTTGTGGCAAAAAACTCACACTATCCTGCAAAAGGTTAGTCACACATGAAGAGACAATATGGCGTGAAGAATCAAATTTTTTTTCTCATCAAAATTTTTATATCAGACCATGTGCGAGGTTTATGATTAGCATGTATATTGCTCCATGATATTAAAGCATGATTCTTTAAGACACTAGCTGCATTTTTAATTTTCCTTCTATCACTCAAATGATATTGGAAAAAAAATTTATCCATAGCTATTTTCCAATCAATATAAGCATCATTAACAAAATCAACATTAAAAAGAAGATGTGGAAGGACGTAACCTAGACTTTTTTATAGAGATGTTTTCAAAGTTGTTTGGCTCTACGATGTCTTCTTGACCCCTTTTTTGATGTTTTCACGTGCGGCGGCGTAACCTGTCACTATCAGTTGAAAAACAAAAAAAACACACAATTGTATATTTTTCTATTATCTACTAGGATATGGTCAAGGAATAAAGGCACACACTCTCTCAACCGTCTTACGAAACTCTTACAAGTGTTCTTACCAATGCAGCAGGTGGTACAACCGGTGGTTTGTTCGTGATACAGCAACGGGTGTGATACCACAACGGGTGTGAGCGTTGTGATTGCAAAGGTAGAATCTGTGCTAACAGGAAGTGTATGTACGTGGAGCTGGAGCTATAGGAGGCTGTATTAGTAGCAAAGAGTAGCACAACTCAAATTCAGATAGCAAAGTTGAATAATGTCCAAAGTATTTGTCAAAGTTATTGGCCTAAACGTGTTCCTAGAACTAGTTTAAGCTACCAAGAGATACACCGAAGCACAAATGACATAAAGAATGCAACCACTTATGATTTGTATTTTTTTGCGGCTCTTTTATATGAACTTAGCCTTTTTTTTTTGACTTTTTTAACAAGTGCCGTAAAACAAGATACAACTAAAAACTATCACAAAACTCTCGTATGTATATTACAGATTTTGTACTCAGAGTTGCACAGCCGATTAGACACTATTAACGGCCTCAAATGCAAAACCTTCAAATATCAAAGTTGTAGATTTAGTTTTTCTCTTTGTTTATGGTATATGGACACCTATTTTGGCGATGGGACGTGGAAGATATTGATCCCGAAATATAGACCGCTTAGAAAATTCTGGGTCAGAAACAGATTCACTTTCAACAGATATTATGTCCTGATAACAACGTTTTCTGGAAATCTCACAATGAACAAAGTTGTATATAATTTCACAAGCTTTCGAGAAAGTACCATAACACAAAAAATCTGAGTTCGGATAAAGAGACATCATAATACCAAATAGACAGAGGCAAAACCGATCTACACGGGATGACGGGATGGAAATGAACATGGTGTCACGACGCAAAACTCAAACTAATCTAAGATCACGACTTAAACCAACAACAATACTTGACAAAGGACACAAACGCAAAAATACGAACTCTAAAAACGAAAGTGCAAAGGCTAAACGTGGTGATAGGACAAGATGAACTACAAACTCTATTTTTATGGTTCTTTTGGACTTTAAGAATATAAATTACTCATATTAGGTAACACACGATAATATACCTCACGGCCAACCTGAAGCTCTGATTACCACTTGATGGAGAATTGGGGATCCCAATCTTTCGAGAGGTATAGATAATTCGATTTGGGTGGAGGCTCGACGTTGACGATCCAGTTTCTAATCAACATGATTTGAACCCAACAATCGCTACACCACCGCTCAGTTGGTTATCAACCATGTGACGCGCTGCAATTGACCTCACCAAAAAGGCTTGTCCCTGCAAGTGCAATCGAGAACACAAGCAAGAACACGAAGAACGCAATCAATATTGCATAAGGTGGGTGTTTCACAAACCGATACACGGCGAAACTGTTCTTGACTGACTAATCTAAGCAAAACCCCATCTACTCTAATGACGACTACAGAATATATACAAGAGAGAGGTTTAGGGTGCAGCCAAGGGGGTGGTCGAGCAACCCTAGGGCGTACGAGGCCAGCGGGCCCAAAAACCTGTCTAGCAGCACCATGGCAGATTCTGGACGTCATCTTGTTTGACTCCGATCATATTTTGATGTGGAACCAGTTAGATTGGAAAGTTTATCTCCTTAGCTTTCAACGATACGTAGAACGGCGTCCGTTTTTATGAGGTCTACTCCTGCAGTTCGAACCGGCCTTGAGAATGAATCGGACTCCAACTCCAATTGGGCTTTAGTGTTCATCTTGACTTGGGACTTGGTCACATGCATCCTTGACATGTTCATATCACCGACGACAGTGCCTCCTCCCATACCTCCTGCTCCGATGCCGGCGCGTCCCTCCTTTGCGGCTGTCGGTCCAGCGGCGCCCAAGCAGGCGTTGTTGGGGTTCCGCTTGGTCGCGAGTAGGCAGCTCCGCGATCCGGCCACCTCCTCCCAATGCCATGCTCCTTCTAGGCACCGCCACCTCGTTCTGCACATCCTATACCTCCTTGGGCACAGTCTGTAAGTTTTCGTTAGAATTTGTTAGCTAAACATTAGTTTTCATTAGAAAAAATACTGTTTTTGATTAGGCAAGGTATTTTTGCCTAATGACAACATTATTTTTGTCCAGTGATATCAGTATTATTGCATATTCGTTTGCATATTCGTAAATTTTGTTTGTGCATTTTTCTTCTTCTCGGGGAATTCAACATGATCCAGGCAGAAACGTACGTGTGTAAAAAGTGGATCGTATAGAAACAGATGTGTGCGGACCTCAACGGAAACCTAGGATAATTATTTTCTAATAAAGGTTGTGCTTGCGTCCGGCCTAACGCACGTTAGCCACCCCTTTATAAATCCAATCGGTACAGCTTGTGCCAGGATATTTGGTCCAAACAGGTAAAAGCAGTGCGTTGCAACTTGCAAACACGTATGCGCGTGTTTTCTAAGGATTAGGTAATTGGGTGTTGTGATCGTTCATTCGTGTGTTTATTTATTTATATGCTTTATTCTATCTACATTTCTAGGTTACTAGTCCCATTACGGCGTCATGATCTTTTTAGCATTGTTCGGTTAATTCTTTTTTCAAAGGGATTGGAGGTATTTGGTTATATTTTGACTTCAAAGGGATTTAATCCCGTTCAAACCTTATTTGGTTGCTCATGTATTGGAGGGGATTAAATTTAGCGTTGCCCATGGGCAGCTTTTGGATAAACCCAAACCCAAATTATAATTATCCATGCCCATCTGAAAAATATGCAGTCCATCACCAATTTTATCTACATCCGTACGGGTTACCCAATGACCATAAGCACCAATGCAGCGGCGAGGGACGGGGATTGGAAGGCAGAGGGAAGGCGGTGCCAGAGGCCAAGGAGGTGGCATTATCGGCATCCTCCGTGGTGTTGTAGGGCTGGTCGCGCCGCCGGTGAGCACAGCGCTGTCGATGCCGATGAGGATCACGCCGTGGGTGAAGGCGATGAGTATCGCCCAGGACTTGAGCGGGTGGGTGCTGGATTTGACCACGGAGTCGGTGGCACGGAAGGTGTAGGGCTGCTTGTTCTTGTTGCTGATGTGGGGCTGGATCTTTTGGCGGCCATTGAACGCGTAGGTGAGCTCGATGCCGTTGCAGTCGGGGTCCAGTGCAGAGGCTGCGGCCGCCAGCATCATTGTCCCCCTCTGCGCCGCCGCGAGCCCCGCGAGCAGGAGGAGGTCGAGGACCACAGCGTGGGGAGCAGAGACGGAGCCGGCCATGGCTGGATTGGGCTTGCCAGATTGTCGATTGCGGGTGGGCAGGAGCGGGGCGGTGGCGAGGGAGATGACATCGAGGAGAGGGGTCTGTAGCGAGTGGAGGAGCCTGTACGTGGTGGCGTGGCAGGAGGGGGCTGGGAAGGGGAGCGACGGCGGAGAGGTGAGGCTGAGGCGGAGCGCGAGGGTGAGCGGGAGTGCTGGGGAGGACACAGTGGAGGCCAGGCAGCGGCGTCGGGTGGTGCAAGGATGAGGATGCACAGCAGCACGTCCTCTGGCAGGTCCTTCAGCGCCATGCCCAGGCCCCCTCTCCATGGTGGTGTGTTGTGTTGTGGTCTAGGGGGAGGTGGCAGTGAAGAGATTACACACTTATATCCTATTTACACCCATGTTGCAATGAATAATCCATACCCTCCCCAAATAGCATGGATGTGGGTTTGTGTATGGGGAATGGACACCCGATGGCATCGCTGATTAAATCCCATCTAGTCCTTGTTCGGTTGCATGGGGATTGAAGGGCATTGAGTTTTTTTTTGTTGTGGTTCCGGCCATTCAAAAAATTGAGGTGCTCAGATCAAAACATAAATTGGCTCGACACACTTACACACTGACTACATTCACCTGAAAGCTGCGCTCTTGTGCGTGTAGCCATCCATTATGTTCAGGAAATATTATAAATTACAGGTCAGATCCAGGTACTCTTGGATCTTTTATATATTCAATAAGCACGTGCTTCTCATTGACAACATAATTTAGATAGATGATGCGTTTTTCTGGCAGAACCAACTTGTTGATTATATATAGTTAGTTTGCCCATCGCTTCGAAAATATTTACATAAAATATATGAATATATCTAAAGTAACAACCTATATAAATTATATGTCATGATTACTAATATGGTTTTAAACAATTTGTTTAGTATCATTAGTATATGAGTTGGTAAGGAAATATTTTTTGTGATGAAATATAACATATATAATTATCGCTCATGCATGTTGGCACGACGTGTGCTTACTTTAATCAAATATTAATATATTAGTATTGATAAAAGTGGGTAATGTAGAAATATATTCATGCACTATGGTTATTTCAATTATTTTATAATATAATATGTTGATAATTTTAGATGCAGATTTGAGAGGATATCTATTTTTTCAAGTAATAAGATTATAATTGGGTTAAATAAATTATATATTATGATAAGAGTGCGTGGGTAATAAGAAGCAAATTTAGGTATACTCTAGATCATGTTTCTTAATGGCATATGTGGATAGTTAAAATGTAGAGTCATATGTTACTTTATGTTGTTTTACACATTAGCAGAGGTGGGTAATTATTTAGAAAATAGAATAGATCCAATAGCAATTCTTATCGGTGATGGTTAGGTTATACCAAAACAATGGTCAAATATTTTGGATTTTTGTGAGAATCCTAGGATCTATCTTTCGGTTTTCTATCGTGTCTCATGAGGATTGACGTGGAGGCTCTATTAGGGACCTCTATTGAGATTTTCTAGTATAATATTTTTTCTAGCAGGTTATGTATTTAGTTGAAACCAAATGTTAAGATATATATTACCTCTAGTTGCATCCCTTTCTGTGACTTCATGAATCATAGGTTAGCTTTCGACTTTTAACCGAGTTGTGTACTTTTTTACATGTTAAGTAGAAACTCCAGTATTTTTCCATCTTTTATTCAAAATTTAGTTTTTATTAAAAATATTTTAGGTTCTAGTGGTATTGTTTTCCATATGTTGATTAACTTGAAACTCATATCAAACCATGACACTAAACTTGTTGAATATGTTATATTAAATGATTATACGTGGGTAGTATTATTTTATATATCATAGAGTGCTTAAAATTAAATTATCAATACTAATATGACATATTATTTCAATTAAATATTTAAACTTATTTAAAATAACAACTTATCAAATTGATTATCATGTAGTATTTATATAATTGACGTTAGTTATTGCTATGTGGTTTGTCACATTTTTCCATGCTTCATAAGCTATTAAAACAAATATTATTCTAATATACAAAATGACTCCCCCTTTAGCAACATATACCTAGCAACACATAATTTTATGTGCTGCAAGAATTCCGGTGGCAACGCTTGCTATATGTTGCAAGCATCAACCGTGAAGTATTTAGGTTTTGGCAACACTACTATGCATCGCAAATGTATCTGTTGATAGGTGGCAACACTTAGTATACGTTGCAAGCGTATCTGTTGGTAGGTGGCAACACTTACTATACGTTGCAAGCGTATCCGTTGGTATGGGGCAACACTTACTGTATGTTGCAAGCCTATATTTAAATGAAATTGTAGTGTGGATGCAGGTCGGGAATGGAAAAGAAATAATATGTTCCAATTTTTCATGAGATGCATGCTGACCGGAAAAAAAAAGAAAAATAATACGGGAATTTTTTATGAGATGCATGCTTGCCGGAAATAGAAAGGAATGAGAAGGAAAATAATGCGCAAAAAATGGGCACGAGAAAAATGGACTGCAAAGGGACCAGCGGACTGGGCTGCACCGTATAAGAGAGCAATTACTTCTACAGCTGTGCAACTTTCTAATCTAGTCTAATGGTTACATACTTGGGGAGTTGGGTTATGTCCTTGGTGGGGTGGGCAGGGCTTGAGCGCTAGTTAGCCCACCTTTTTTATTTTCTTCTCTTGTTTTTCTCATTCTTGGTTTCCTTCACGGATCATTTATGTTTTTCCATCGTTTTTATCATTTTACAATATATTTGGATTGCTAGACAAATTATAAATTTTCCTTCACAAAATATAACCATCCGCTATGCACGACAAAACTTTCAGAGGTTCTTTGTTGACGTCGTCTCGTGGAGGCGACACGACTCCGGGCAAGTCCAACCAGCGGAGGAGAGATGGCAGGGCCATGACAGTGCCAGGCGGGGCAAGGCTGACCGGTGGAGGAGGGCGAGCCGAGGAGGAAGAGTGGCGCGAGGCAGGGTGAGACCTGCTGGTGGAGGAGGAGGGGCACCAGGCGAGAAGGCCAGCTGACGAAGGAGGAGCGGCGAGCCGACAGTGCATAACGGACTCCATTGTAGAAAATTCAATCCCCTCAATCAAATAAAAAAAATGGGATGAATCCATCCTGTAATCCAACATTGGAGGGGACGATCCCCATCCCCAAAATTAGGGATGGATCCATCCTATCCTATAATGTTTTTAAACCAAACACACACTTAGAGGATATTTTTTAATTAACTGCCACGACAGATATTCGAGAATGTCAGTAGTATCATATTATATCATCATACTCCATTTCGTGGCAATGTATTTATGAAAAGGAGATAGATACTTTAATATGTGGTGAGAAGGTTATTATATATAAAAACTGATGTGCAATCTTGGCTAACAGTATGGACTTTCGTGTTGGATGATGCGGCAATATAGTTACAAAGAGAAAAAGATAGAGTTTCAATTTAGAATTAGCAATTCATAAATCTTTTTTAAATTGGATAATCCATTTGTCAGAAATAATATACGAGTTAAAATAAATTTAGAATAACTAATTTGTGAGTTAAAATAAATTTAGAAATACTAATTAATAAAATATTTTTATTGCATTATCCTTTTTAAAGAAGTAATTAATAATGCAAAATAAATTTAGAATCCCTTGAACGACATGTTTCCATCCAAAATTTCCCTCCAATAATTAAGCGAGATCCAATTTTCCCTCTGATAGGATTGTTCGATGCCAAACAAATCCTAGTTGACCCCACCGGTCATAGAGCCTCAGCCTCCATTTGTTGACCCACGTTGCTCCGTTTTATTTGGTCTCAGGTTCCCCACCTGTACAGATCGTGAGGTTCTTATCGCCGTTTTGTCGCACAACCTCCCTCCTCTCCCCAATACGCCGGAGCACCTTACGGCGAGCCCATCCGATGCGGCGCGAGGACAATCTCAGCTGACGGCTCATCGTCATGGTGGCCTCGGCAAGATGAAGACAACGTCTGCGTGACCCGGCGGCCCCTTCGATTTGTCGACTGGATGACCCGGCGTCTTCGTGATTCGGCGCGACGAACACCGCGTCTGGTGCGTGACACGGCGCCCCCTACAGCTCGACGTCTTCGTGACCCGGCGCCACCTACTAAGGTCTGATCTCGGCCTCCTATCCTCCCCAGCACCAACGACCTTGTAACCGGGTCAATTTGGGAATTGATTAGGATCCACGGCAACAGAGGTAGGAGGTGAAATTGCTGCAGCCATATTCCATCTGTTATTTATATAATACATGACCTCAGTCCTGTTTACCGAGATCATGTAATTGATCTGTTATTTATTCCCTATTCAATTATATGCCTATATGTAGAACATGATATTTATTTTTTGGATTTGCGGGTTAGTTATCTCGTCATTCTTCACACTGATTCAATCATATAGTTTTGAGTTGAATTCCTTCTTCCTCTTGAGGGACGGTGGCCAACGGCGGGCACCATATGAGACCCTGACGGGATTCTGATTCAGAGATCAGGGAACATCCATCAGGTTTGTGATCCTTTCTTCATCCATATCTGATGCTTATCTGCTACTATGTTGTATTGGAATGCCTAATCAATACCCTTATATTCCTGATTCAATGGATTGGTGGATTAGATGATTAT
The DNA here is from genome assembly GCA_030272315.1 of Paspalum vaginatum. Lineage (NCBI taxonomy): Eukaryota > Viridiplantae > Streptophyta > Magnoliopsida > Poales > Poaceae > Paspalum > Paspalum vaginatum. Next base: position 23,269,090 of record CM059017.1, read on the forward strand.
ACTATTTTCACACTAAATTGGATTGCATGGACTTAGACTCCCCATTATATGGATGTAATTTCGACTACTCTGTTTTGGACACGGATTCTTGTCCACTCCAGCTCTAACTAGCATGGCTCAAGTTGTGTATGTTCTATCCTCTTTGTTAACAAGACATTATTTCTACTAATTACTGCACTCTGTTTAAGTATTTTGATTTCTTTTGCACATCGGACTGGTTAATAATTGATAACCAATTGGTAGAATAGCAAAGCGGGGACTTTGTTCCTTTTGATCACAAGGTGATGTTCCTAACTTGTATGATAATGTACTCTTTTAGAAACTACTAGTTCCCGACGCAGTCATTTCCACACTTGCATTATGTGATATTGTCGAAATAAAAAAAGTATGGGGCAGGAAATAAAGTCAGAAACATCACAACAATAGGTTCCTGACCTTTTATAGTAAATATTGGAGTGTAGGAGTGTCAGTTTTGTTTCAGAATGTAGCGAAATGCACTATGCGTAGAAATCATTGACATTACCACCTTATTTTATTGTTAGTTTCTTCACATTACCGGTACTGCAAAGGGAAAAATCATTTACCAAAAGTAGCAATATATTTTCTAGCATGAATCGATCTAACTCTACTGATGTGAACCTCTAATAAAATAGAAACTACAGATCATGTACAGCGTTTTCATTCAGTTCTGTGCCTTGTAAAGTTATATCCAAATCAATAGCAAGTTATTTCCATTCATTGAACCATAACGAGGGGATTTAATTTTATTTGAATATAGGGTGATGTTTCTAACAATTTTCCTTGATTTCCTCTCCATTTGAATGCGGCTGATTAAAAGAATTAATATGTGTTCTGTTCAGGAGGAACATGGATAAGAGGGCTTGGATTTGAGTGAAGCATTACTTCTCGTTTTATTTATACCAAGTTTAGTGAGAAGTTCGACTTAATTAAGAGGACTACTATGGCTTACTGTTGTAGCAAAAAATGTTTCCAGCATGTGTTATATGATGAATTTACTTGTGGATTATACTTTGTGTACAGCATATATATATATACTTATTTTAAAAGTAATATTTGTGATTATTTGCCATGCGTGTGTCTGATCTTGAAAACATTGTGTTTGATGTACATATTTATTTGGTCCAAATAAAAAACAATTGTAAATATTTTTTTCAAATGGTAAATTTCCTGCAACGTATATTAGTGTTGCCACAATTCAATCTTGTATGCTGCAATGAACTTTACAAGTCGATTTCCCACAGGTTATACAAACAAATATAAACATTGTTGTAGCCAATAAATATCTGTTGCTACTTAGCAACGGAACCAAACAGGAGTTACCAACGCATATATAAGTGTTGCAATAGATAGGCCCTATCAACGCTTATAATGACATGGTACTAACGCATATATGTATTGCTATAGGGGGTGTCATTTTGTAGTGTGTATATATGTTTTGGTATACATGGTGAAACATAGCACTATGGTTATTTAATTTTATGGTTGTAGAAGTTTCTAAATTAGAAATATATATGTCTCATACTTTTTATATATCGATTTAGTTTTTTGCTATTACTATTCACATATAGATTTTAGAGATACTTTTGTTTATTTTTATATTGATTGGGGTAGATACAAATATAAAGGTAATACTTATCTTATATTTCATAACGACATAATATGGGTAGGTTGAATATAAATTTAGGAGGTTATTTTGCATTGTCTTTCATAATTACAAAGGCAGGTAATCTTTAAAACCATTATGGTGTATTTTAAATTATCTTTCATAAAAGCATGTTAATTTTCAACAACCATGAATGAGAAACCATCACAAAGCCAAGAGACATGATTAGAGATTACTTTAGTAATGTCATCAACAAGCATGAACAGAAGAAATCTATAGGAGTACACATTGTTCTTCGTCTATCTCTGTACAATTTTTGTTTAAGATTTATATAAGGATCCTTTGCCCATTGCTTCACATGTTATATACTTGTTTTATGTGAATCAAAATTTATGCTTGGACTCCACTCCGACGTCATGATTAATCAAGTTGAATTAGGGGTATCAAAGTGGGAATTTACATACAAATTTAGAGGGTTATTTTGAATTTTTCTCATAATAGGATATGTGAGCAATTTATATACATATTGAGGGGGTTATTTTGAATTATCTTTCATAATAGCAGAGATGGGTAATTTAGATGCAAAATTAGATAGTTACTTTATATATTTTCATAATGGCAGAGATGAGCAATTCATTTATAAAAAATACGTTCGCTCCGGCCCAAGCCTACCGGTGACGGGCCTCCCTTCGCGGATAAAACCGGCCTTCCATTGGCCAACTAAAATTTGGATCATATATCAACAACTGGAGCAGCTATGGCATCAACAAAAGGGAGCATTCTCAAGATGGCTGCCTCGGCAAACCGTGCGCGGGTCAACTGGAGCTGATTCGGATTCCGGATCCTCTTCCTCTTCCTGCTCCATCGCAGGTTCCTCTTCCTCGAGCACAATGTACAGGTCAGACAAACCACAGCCGAAAGGGTCCGAGTAAGCTCGGAGGATGGTGCGCGTGATCACGGTGAGAGCCTGGATCCACCTCCCTGTGTAGTCACGCTGCACGATGGCACTGGAGAGGTGCCACAGGCCCCCTGCCGCTGCGGCGGCAGACGCGTCGTCGGCGATGCAGAGCACCCAGCCGACGTCCAGTCCCATGAGCCACCTCTCTAGCGCACTGAAGTTGCCACTGGTGGCGGCGCCGCCACAGAAGGATTTCTGAGGCTGCTGGCCGTTGGTGGCCCCCCAGAGCTGCTCCTCCGCTCTTTCTTCCACGACGAGCGCGTTGAGCAGGCGATGGTCATAGGAGGACAGGTGAGAGGCCCCGGATCCGGATGTGTAGGTGTTGGATAGGGTAGTACCTGACCCTGATTTGCTGCCGCTGCTGGTGTAAGCTGATGGTGTTGGATACTGTGGCCGCCGCCAGTTCAACGACCAATCCTTGAGCGAGCCGTAGACGCCGCCGCCGGAGGAGGACGCGCTCGATGGGCCACCCCTTGATGATTCCATGCTCAGTCTCCGCCGCCGAGGAAGCTCGGGAGGGGCTTGGTTGAAGTTGACCAACACGCTCTCTGCTGCGCTGCTCCAACGACTTCTGCTACTCCCAGTCACCAGAGAAAATCGAGATAGATTCCCAACAGGAAATTGGGAGCAGAGCAGAGAAGAGAAAGGACAAGAGCGACCGATTTCTGCTACTCCCAGGCGCGAGTTGATGACCGACGGCCAGGAATTTCAGGCGGCGGGGCGGGAGCTTGACGACGGCAAGAAGAGAGAAGCAACGAGCGGGATGAGATGAGAGGCGACGGCTGCTGCGTGTGTCTGCCTGTAGCTGTACGACTTAGTGCTTGCGCAAGTTATGTTGGGCCGCGTGGGCCTCTAAATAACAGCCCAATAGGCAGAGAATATTCCTTTTTTCTACGAGGGCCTCCTAAGCCAACAGATCCTATACCAACCCCTCAAAAAAAAACAGATCCTATACCAGTTTCTCAAAAAAAAAACCAAAAAAAGATCATATACTCCTATGAGAAGCTCTGAGCATTACCCTATGAGTGTCTCCTACCATCGTTACTTCTGTAACCGCATCCAAAAGACTAAGCTGACAGATTACATGCGTCTTAGTACTTACCACTATTACCCGTACTAGTGTCTTTGCGTACCGCTGTTACTCCTATGAGAGCCTCTAAAACACTGAGGCGGCAAATACAAGCGCAAAGAGCCTTTTGTCTACCATTGTTACTCATATAAGGGTCTGCCAGCCGGCAAATCACAAGCGCCTCGTTGTCTACCACTGAAAGAATACCTCTATAAAAGCCTTTGTCTATCATTACTAGGAATGCTACTCATATGAGGGCCTTCGAAAGACTAGGACGGTAGATTACAAACACCTCACTATCTACCACTATTACCCCTATGAGAGCCTCTGAGAGGGAGAGCCTCATGCACCTCACCATCTACCACTATTGCCCCTATGAGAGCCGAGAGATTGAGCCACCTGACAGATCACAGGCACCTCGGGCTATCTATCACTGGAAAAGTAATGTTGTTAAATCTTGAATAAATCTAAGAAAATATGAGCAACTACGTCAAGTCGAGGACTTGAATCCGGTGAACAGGTTCTACCATAAGAAACCTAGCTAGTAGAGCTACCCTCAGTTCAAAAGTCTTTCTTTTCTCTTTATTTTATTTATTTATGTTTGCTTTTATATTGTTTGAACAAACATTTGATGCATTTTGCCCTGGGTTTGGCACGTTTGGATGAGTTAAACATGCCACAATTGTTTCACACAAGGTTTCCTAATATTATTTTTCTCTTCACTGTAGCTTTAAAGATATGATTTTTTTTAAATATTTATATAGACGGATCCTCGAAGCAAACGCCGACATCAGCAACCGAGTAGTAACACTCTATGGACACGGCCTGTTTGGAATGAATGAATGAAAAACAGAGGAAAGGAAGAAAGTACAGAAAATATGTAGGAGTGAAATGGAAAAATAGAGGAATAGAAAAACACATGAAACAATTGAAAGAGCTGTTTGGAACGTAGGAATGGAAAATATAGAAATCAAAGTAACACATAAATAAAACATAGATGGATTATTAGTATACTACATGTTCACACCGAGTTGGACACGCAAAGGTGTTTTAGTTTTGTCCTAGGTCAGCTCTCTCCGTAACTCACCTAAGTTCATTTTTTATATAAAAAAAGCATCGAGTTAATTTCGTTGAATCCGCCATGAGTATGTGTTGCCGGTTGCATCTATTTTGCATGGTACATGTGAATACATATTTTAAGATTTGATTTATCAAAATCAGTGAGATTTGACTCACTGCTTGCAAGGACAGAACGTTGTGGAAATTAGATTTTCCTGAAATTTTAATTTGGATAAATAGTTTGGGCTTGAGAAAAGGTCATGGGCCTGAGGAAGAGGCCCAGTAGGGCTTGGCTGAGACTCAGAGAGGTGAGAATGAGAGGACACAACACAGAACAGAACTGGGGAACGCCAACGCCTCTGGTTCGTAGCGGTGGGAGCGCCGGCGCCGGCGCTTCTCGTCGGTCGCGCGCAGCCGCGCAGGAACAGGATTACAGGAAGCGAGGCCATTTCACCTTGATCGTGCGCCTCCCACATTGGTTCCGTTTCCTTTGTCCCTTGAATCCAGCGACGAGATTGCCGGCCTCCAGCGATGTCTCTCTGCACGTCTTAGTCTCAGGGGAGAAAGGAAGGCTGCTTCATCAAGTCCTGGAGGTGTAGTACTGAGCAGCCGCTGCATGATTGAATGAACGTGGTGTGGAGTGCGCTACGTCATGCGTACGTGCCCAAGGGGCACTACATCTCCGTCTTCCTTGTTGGGCGAGACCACGGCACAAACAGCGGCAACTGCTTGCTCTGCCTTCTCTAACAGCTTTCGGTCTCCCTTGTTTGTTCCTAACGTGAGTATTCTAATCTCAGCGAATTCCTCAGATTATTTCTTTATATGCTTGTGGCCATGTGATGTTAAGTAAGTTCCCAATTTTGCCTTGAACCAGTAGCCTCATTTCTTGCTGTTTCTATTTCTATTAATAATGCTACAATGTGCTAAAGTTGATTACTGATTACAACATCCTAATCTTATCTTACTTTTAAGAACTTGATCCTAGCACTTTGGGCCTTAGGTACATTCTTGGTCTTGTCTTCTTCTGGAACAAGTCTGTTCGGCACTACTTTGTTTAAACCTTGCTGTTTGGCTGAATGCAAAATATACAAGTCTGAATGTGTTTGGATAGGAATTTATTGTGAACAGTACTAGTAGATTCCTTAATCCTTATGCTTACAGTGCATGATTTAGGGAGATCCTGGTTAAGGTTGAAGGATTTATTTTCATAGATAAATGCATACTTTATCTCATTGTCAGATTGACTCCTGTGTTGTGGAGGATAGAAGGTCAATCTCTAGTATATACTGACACCTGATGAGGCACAAACATGATTACAATTTCCATGCAACAACATTTTATTCCAATTCCATAACACCTGATGAGGCACAAACATGATTACAATTTCCAATTGCAATGTTCCTGATGTGGCCACCCTCTTTTTTGTAAATTGTCCGCTGTTAGTATTTTTTCTTGAACCATAATCCAAGCAAAAACTTTGCATTTATTTTTTACATGCGCTTTTCAGATTTGGCTATAATGGAATCTTATATAGGAGGCGCAGAAGGGATCCGGTATGTTGATCGGGTGGAGTAGCAGCCACTGGCCGTCCATTTCCAAACTATTGTGTCTCGAACGCCCGGGGTTAGCTGGACATTTTGGATTCTGATCCAAAGGGAGATAAACTCCTCAATGTGAGTAGCAGTGGTGATCTTACCCCTGAGTGAGCGTACCCATGTCCCGTTATGTAGCTCTTGCTCGACCGTCCTGTTTTTCCTTCTTACGAATTGGAAGATGTGGGGTGCTAGATTTCTAGACACCTCCAATCGTGACTACGGTCGATGCATTGAAGAGCAGTCTGTCAGCATGATCTCTAGCGGGATATATATAAGAGTCCTTTCTGGCCAAAGGAAGAATCCACGGATGGGCTTCAATTAACGGTACATCCAGTGCCCGAGCATCCAGACGTGACACCGACACCTACGCCGCTCCCACATCGTATCGCGCCCCACGCCCTGCACCCCCGTGCGCCACCCCAGCACCCACGCTCACGTCTGTCGCAGGGACTCGCGCCCACCCCGCGCCCCGCATGGGAACACCACGGCTGTGCCTCGAGCAACAGCGACAGCCACCGGCCGCGCCGTACAGCACCCCAATCTACTTTCTTACAATATCCAGATGAAACCTTTGCAACACACATCTAAAACAGATGAAACCTTCATAACATACGGTTGAAACACCATTGCAACATTTGTAACATCCCGATCTAATTTTGAAACATCCACATGTAACACTTAGCAACATACAGAAGAAGACACGTGAAACACTTGAGACATGCGGCCGAAACACTCGCAACATACATGTACAAAAACACAGATGAAATATTAGAGATAAACGCTTGCAACATACATGTACAACCATTGCAACATATGCAACATCCCGATCTACTTTTGCAACGTCCGCATGAAACAATTGAAACATACATCTGAAGCAATGGAAACACTTGAAACATGGGCTTGCAACATGTCTGAAAAAGCATCCAGGAACACTTGCCGTTTGAGAGAGATAGGGAAACACAACAAAACAAGTCTGTTAGGCCACACAAGCCCACAAAGTTAAGTCCGACGTGGACGGACGCCCGCTCGTAAGCGTTATCATTCAAGACGTCCAGATTCAAGACGTCCAGACAGACGTTCACGTCCAGACGCCCGCACCTACACTCAGTGTCGTGTGCATCTTTGTTTCTCACGCCCTCTTTCATTTCCCACGCCTGCATAGTCCGGATGCCTCGTCCTGCCCGCACCACCCAGTCGCGCACATAGGGACTACACACTTCCGCTCCTCTTCTCACGTGTGCGTACTCCATATCGCGTTCGCACCCCTTCCTACGGATGTGTGCCGGCGAGATGGAGGGAAGGAAAGGGCGGGGAGGGAGAAGAGAGGGCAAGGCGCGCCGCGTGAGGAAGGCGCAAGGTAGGAGCCGAAGCCCTGCGGCAGGCCGCTCTCCCCAACCACCGGCATCGTGCAACACCCTGTAACAGAACCGCCCAATTTATCCGAGATTAAGTATGAAAAACCTCTGCCACCGCATCGGAATTCACATACCCAAGCCCGAATAAACCCGGTAGTCCATGAAATCACGCAGGATTTCAAACTTTTACAACATCATCGCCAAGATCGTGAAGTTTAGCCGTACCATTCAACTGTTACATAACTTTCGCACAAATAGTCTTGAAATAGATCGGAGTACGGAGATGAAGTTATTACAAACCAGTTCTGAAATAGTTGCGGAAGCAAAGTAGTTTAAACCACTCACACACACTAAATTGAAATACAGTGCCAGTACGGAACCATGTCCAACAAAAGCATAAGAGAAGAACTTCAGAGATGCCATTCCCCTTGGCTTAGTTGTCACCCATAGTAGGGTAAAGAGAGTTCTGGCAATAGCCATAATACATCTGCCCATCTGCAAAAACAACATAGGGGAAAACCTTGAGTACGGGAATGTACTCAGCTAGACTTACCCGTCATAAATTGAAAAGGACTTGACTCCAAGGAGTATGAAGGGCTTTATAATGGGCTACCTTGACTCTCTTTTGCATAAAAGCTTTAAGGTATATATAAGCATCAGGTTCATAGTCATTAACCTGTCATCTAGATTTGCACCTGCTCTAGAGCAATCATTTGATTAGACAATCAATTGTCACCATTTCAGGTATAGTATTCCATCATCATAACCAATATGTGTTCCATTAGTATCACTACGATGACGTAGCTCAAGTCAAATGCTCAGCTATCTAGGAGCGATGGCGATTCGAATTGATTCCTAACCAGCTGGCAGTTTTACTTCCTCACACAAACTACACTCACCCGCTAAAGTGAGCTACAGGTCACCACTGCCACTATTCCGGACGTTGCTTTCGCGGTCCCGGGTTCGATAGGCACCACCATACCCAGGGGCTGCCCGGCTGCCAATTGGCCTTACCACCACGCCCCCGTAGTCCCCCATACATCCCCAGTACGGTGCCGTACAGCATGGTCAACTCCTGTCCTAAATAGTGGTTCTAGCTTCGCGGGCGGAAAGAGTTATCCTCCTAGCTAAATGTGAGGCATGCGTTCAACATGACCTGAGGGACGTACAAAGGTACGGTCCTTAATCGACACAGGCGGGGATAGATCCACACCCAAGACCTCCATGTCTTGTTGCCTCTCTATCGACATTCTGTCCAGTCTCCATTTAATTCATCAACACTTGGTTATATCCATGATATCATAAACAGCTATTGGTGACCAAATAATCCCTATATTTCTCAGTTGACAGAGAATCACCCGACTTCTACCGGTCTAAGCACAGCTAAGCATGTAGACACAGTCCTATCTATCTGGGTAACAAGGATATAAGGTATATCAAGGGTAAACAAGGAATATTTACAGCAACGGTTGCAAACAACTCCTATACTTAATGCATCGATCATAAAAGCATAGTTAATTAATTATTTGCAAACTATAGGAGAAATGCTCTGGGGCTTGCCTTTCTCATATGAGCTCGGGCGGCGATATGAGCACTCCTAGCTCTTCTTCTTCTAGCATTTCCTGCGGGGCTCCTGCTTCGGGCTCCTCTAGTTTCACTACTAGTATTTCTTCCTGCAAACCTGTATGATGCATATGCATATATGAATATGAGGAATTGCAGTGAAATGACATGAGTGATGATAAATGTGAATGCTCTTATGCGAATGCTCATGTTTGACCTCGGTTTGACCGAGTAGGTGCAAATCTCCTTTCTAGTGACTAGGACACACATACCCAAGACATGCACATACATATGCAACACATGCACACCTACCCTTAACACCAGCAAGGTACATTTATATCAAAGATATACCCAAATACCACTTTTAACTCACATGTGATAATCAATTGCTCATTTTTATTCATGTTATGCAAAGGGTACAACAGACACCCCTATTTATGTTGCTCCAAAAAATCTGAGAAAATTACAGTGGCTTAATAATACCTACTGGAGTCTACCATAAAAATTTCAGCCTAAAATAAAAAATATATATTCCTGCAAAAAAATGACAAGCAGTAGGCCAGAAATACACCTAAATATACTTTGTACTATGAAAAGTATCAAAAAAAAAGATTTCATATTTTTCATAGGTACTTATTAACATATTAACAGTGTAAAGAAATGCTCAAGCCTTTATATTTTATATTTTATTTACTACAAAATTCACAAACAGCTAGCATTTATTAGGCATAAATCAAAAATCATATTTCATACACAGAACATACCATGCAACATATTTTTACCATAAAGTACATCCCATAACTAGTTGAACAAGATAATAACCATATTTTTCTGACACGCATGTAACTAGTTATGCATTTTCTAATTTATTAGCATTTCTTTGCATAAAATAAAGTTACATATAAAAGTGTCACAAAAATAACATTTTATATTTTTATCCTGTAGATCTGATAACAAGGAACACAAAAAAATTAGGATCTTAAGTTTTGCACAAGTACAATGTGAGATATGCATTTTTTAAGGTATAAAAGCATTTCTGAAAATGATTTCTGGAATCCATTTTAAAAACCAGCTGCACAGTGGCTCCTCTGTGAACTCGGTCCATAGACCGGTGAGCCGCTGACGTGCAGACCCCGCAGGCCTTCGGGCCCACTTGCCAGCGCACAGAGAGGAACAGAGATGGGAGGCGCGGCCGGTGATGGAGATCGCCGCCGGCGAGGTTGCCGGCCACGGTGTCAGCACCGACGTGCTCAATGTGGTGCCGCGGACCGGCTCCCGAAGAAAACGCACCCCCATCACCACCGGAGCAAGCTCACCGGCGGTGATGGCGGGGACTGCGGCACGGTGTGACGGCGGTTTGCCGCTTCCGGCCACAGGAGGGCGCGAGGAGGAGCGCGCCATCTCCGCGAAGATGTGAGGAAGGGAAAACCCATGTCACCGAGGTAAAGAAGAGGGAGCAACGCGGCTGCGAGGAGAGCGGCTCCGGCGGGCTTGCCATGGCGGCACCGCGGCAGTGGCCGGAGATGGGCCGATTGGCCACCTACCTGAGCTGACGTAGGCCGGAGAGGTGAGCACCGGGAGGAGGAGGTTGAGGCGGAGCGGTGGGCATGATTAATTGGAAAACCGAGCAGCGGAGAGGGAGCTGTGCTCCGGCGGAGCAGTGCGGTGGCGCGTGTGCTCACAGCGGCTGCACAGGCAAGGCGAGAGCGAGCAGGAGGGGGAGTGAAATGGAGAGAGCAGACGGGAGGCAGCTTGGACAGGCCGCCTTGAGGGCGCCGCGGTCGTGCGCTGCCGCCCTCGGCTGTCGGTGGCACACTGCCACGCGGGCGTTGGCGAGCAGCGCGGTGCGCGTTAGGCGAGCACAGTGCACGCACCTGGACGGGGGGAGCGGGCGCGGTGCTCGCGGAATTTTTTTTATTTTTATATTTATTTCATTTATTTTTTCAGAAATAAATAGAGGATTCAAAAAATTACAAATCTATACCATTACCGCCGGACCATCCGGCGGTAATTAAAAAACGCCGCCCTATCCGGCGGTTTAATGACGTGGCATCCTCTCTGCCGCCGGATTTGAACCCCTGTCGTCAAACCGCCGGCCGAAGCGGCGAAATTAAAAAATCGCCAGACCACCCGGCGATATTTAAAAACCGCCGAATGGGCCGGCGATTTTTAATTCCCCATGGCGGTATTTAATCCTTTTGGCGTTTTTTAAATAATGCCGGCCCATCCGGCGATTTTTAAATAATGCCGGCCCATCCGGCGATTTTTGCTCCATATTTTCAAAAATCAAGTGCATGGTAGTTTGTTAAATAACCAATATGAGTATACGTACAAGCAAAATGTCAATTAAAAAATTCTTTGAATGTGGGCATGGAAACTGTTGTAATTAGTACCGGTAAATTTGTATTTCTTTATTTTATGATGTAAAATATTTGTTTTATTTTTCTTACTATGGAGGACAGAAAAAAACAAATTATGAGAGTACACGTTACATTAAATTGAAATCACAGCGTTACATTGAGTACGACATGAACAATTGATGCAGAAGTTAAAACGCAACATAGATTGAACTCGGATACATAATTCTCAATGTTGACAGCGTAGATTAACGACACAAATAAAGTTGGACACACTTGCGATGCCTTGTCGTTGTAGCGCGTAACTCGCGCTACACAATTGACTTGGCTTAGGTAATTTGAAATGCTAGAAACGTAAAAATAGTAGGAAGTTCGTCTAAGCGACGGGCCTCCGAGATCACAGTAGCCGTAACCTCCGGATGGTGGAGACTTGGGGGGCATACGCTGCCGCGGATGGTACGGGCATTTGCAGAAGGGGTCAGGGCACAGGGGATCATCTTCGAGTCCAACCACTATCGCGTTAGCGTCAGCCTCGTTTTCCAGAGAGTTGACGCGACACTCAAGGTCGTGTATCTTGGTCTTCAGGTGGTTGATATAGTCTTCGACGTAGGCATGGTGTGGAGGATCTACCCACTTGGTGAAGCGGCATGCCGTGTCAGTGGAATCCTGCAATCATATATATCTCTTTTTAGAAACAATTTGAGTTATGTCAGAACAAAGTGTAGAGAGCGAGTTTGAGCACACACATAGCCAAAAGGGCATCAGTAGAAGCGACGACCTCCATCGATGAACTCATCGAACACCTGCACGACACAATACTCACCACAACGGCACGTAGGCCATACCTCCGTGCGATCATCGTAAGGCCTAAGCCTGCGTTCGCCAACAAAGGCGTCTTGTCCCTCTAGCGGGAAGTCCTCCAGTGGATGTGGAAACATGTCTGGGCCTTGAGGACCTCCCCAGAGGAAGTGGTGGCTACGACGTCCTCCACCCCTCCCTCCTCGGCCTCGGCCGCGGCCACACCCCCTTCCTCCCGGCTCGGCCATTGCTCCCTCGCTCTGGTAGTGTGTTGTGTGTGTTCTTTGAAGGTGTGCCGTGTTTTTGTAGTCGAGATGGGGGTTCAGTTGTCTTCTGAAAATGAAAAAGTTGTTAGGTCAAAGTGGAAATGGTACTGAAAAGGCCACGCGGGTGTTGTCACGTCGAACTGAAAAGGCTACATAGGTGTTGTCACGTCGAACGGAAAATGCTACATAGGTGTTGTCACGTCGAACGGAAAAGGCTACATAGGTGTTGTCACGTCGAATTGAAAAGGCTACATATGTGTTGTCACGTCGAACTGAAAAGGCTATGAATGTACATGTAACTGAAAAGGCTATGTCTTGCGCTGTCACGTAAAACTGAAAATGCTACATAGGTATTGTCATATAGAACTGAAAAGGCTACGCATGAACCTGTAACTGAAAAGGCTACGTGATGCGCTGTCACGACGAGCAGAAAAGGCTACGGAGGCATCTGTATCTGAAACGATTGCCTACGTGTTGTCACGGCGTACTGCAAAGGTGAAAGTGATAAAATACATGATGACGAAAGTACACTGAACTAATGCAAGTCAACTCTGGAACTATGATCTAGCTACGACCCCTCTTGCTCCTGCGTGCAGCTCTCTGGGCAGCCCAAGTGTGGCGTGACCCGTGACTAAAGGGGTCGGGTGCCTGTCGAGTACGTCGGCCAGGGACTGCATCGGGCGCTGGCGACTCCTGTGACTGCTGAGTTTCGTGGGGTGGCGCCTCCTGTAGCTGTGAGTAACCAATCTCATCATGTCGCGGCGGCGACGCGAACAAGGACTGCGCCATCTGTTCTGCTGCACCTGGTGGACTGTCAGGAGTGTGTCCGGCTCCGTAGCTGTCGTCAGGGGTCGTGCCAGTTTCATATCCTGCAAATCAATCGCATGGATTAAAAATGTAAAGTAACACTGTAACAGGCATGACGAGTATGCTGCATGTATGTGAATGCCACTTACCCCACTCAACGTCACGAGTCCATGATGTCCCTGCAGCGAAGACGTCGTGGTGGTAGGTAGGGTGACGAGACGATGACCCAACATGGGTCCCGTACTGCGTACCTGTTGCACGGAACATGCATAAATAATTGACGAACTCGTGTTTAATTTAATTGACCTCTACAAGAAATACCTGGAGGCGGGTAGGTCATCGGCGGAGTCTGCGCAAACAGTGGTACCGGAGGTCGTACCGGAGGGGGTCGTGGCGGGGTCGGGTTAGGGGGAACAAACATCGGCTGCGGTGGTGGATGGCCAACATCGTCGCCACGGCAAGACAACGACCTAGTCACTCTTCTGCACAGCTCCGCTATCTTGTCATACGCCGCCTTGTGATCTTGTGGGGCCATGGTGAGGGCATTACGGCTGTACGTCGTGACGTCTGCATGGATCTGCCGGAGCGCGTCATGCTGTTTCAAAAAGATTGCATTAGTTTGCCATGAAGTATGAACTTAAATGTCTTCAAATGCGGAATCGACAATCAGGAACGAAACTTACAGCTATATACGCCCCCTGGTCTCGCTGTGTAGGGTAACTGTCCGTGACGGACGGTGTGCGGCGGGGCAACTCCTGTGGCGTCGACAAGACACGAAGTCGTGTCCGTGGGAGGTACCAACGGAGGTAGTGACCCCAGGCTGCATCGTCATGTGGCCTACCCTCCATGACGAGGTCATCCAAGGCCGTGGACCACTTCGCCACGAACTCGGCAAGACGTGGTGCCCAGATCTAGCCAACGTTCTGGCCCTGTCTCGTAAACCTGAAAATAAAAATAGTTTTGTCGGTGGCATGTGAATTATGTGAAATATATAACTTTACGGTAATGTACAAGGTCGGCACGAACCGGTGCACGTGTGGCGGCAGTAAGCTCTGAGGGACGACCAGCCTCCTGCCGCAAGCCTAGCTGACGGAGCACGCGGTGGACTGCGTGCTCCTCGACGTAGATGTCGAAGACAAGTGGGCTGCGCGTTCTCCAGTAGTCGGCGTCGCGTACGCACAACGACGACAGCCCGTCAGGTGCACGACTCTCCACTGCCTCGTCAGAGTAGGGCGTCCAACGAACGTCGTCGTCACGGAGGACGTCGAACTGGCCTACGAAGTCAGGGTAAGACTTCCTAGTCTGCACGTGAGCGTACGCGAACTGCGAAAGCATTCAATTACACCGTTAGTACAGAAAATTAAAGACACACCCAAATAAGTAAACGAAGAACAAGCCACGTACTCGTCGGTCGCACCATAGAGAGCCCATCGTCGGGCCATCTACGTCGTCGCGTATATACGCGTCAGTACGGGCTGTGCACGACCGCGGGCCGACCAATCTGAAACCTCTCGTGGGCCCAAAGCTGCAGAAGTAGCGGGCATCCCCCGAAGATGGGCTCCGCTGACGAACTCTTCAAACAACTCGTGCACACTCCGCGGTACGTCGCAGCTAGGACAACAGGACCCCTAGCTGAACTGCGGGATCGACTCTAGTGGGCTGTCGGCGACGTAACGCGCGAAAGGCAGTAGGTTCTTGGGCACAAAGTTGCCCGCAGAGCTGCAGAACATGACCCACCCCATCAACCACAGCACGTACGCCTCCAAATGCCGCGCAACCTCGTACTCTGTGGCACCTATTCGAATGGTGCCGGCCTGTAAATAGTTGCACATAAGTAAGAAACATATGAATTTTAACTATGCCGGTTGCGGTCGAATCTACTCACCTTGAACTGAAGAATCCACCACTTTGGGGGCCCGCCCGTGTACGTCGGTGGGAACTCCCTGTAGGGCTGTGCGTTGCCGATACGCTCGACGGCACCGAACCGAGCGAGCAAGTCCTCACGCCAGCCCGGGCCGACGTCCGTGGGGCCCATGGCATCGCCCCTCAACGGCAACCCAAGCAGGTACGACACGTCCTGCAACGTAGGCGCCATCTCGCCCACGGTGAGGTGCAAAGTGTGTGTCTCCGGTCTCCACCTATCCACCATTGAAGCAAGGAGAGAGAAGTCATAGCTGAAACGCGGTCTGTCTCCCTCGACCATGCGAGCAAGTGGGAGCAGACCAGAAGCGCGCAGTCTAAAAAAACGATGAGCATAGCATTGTATAAATTTGAAAGAGATTGAATATATCTGAACGGGAGAATGAAGCACGTAAAGCGAACCTCGGTAGCCAACGAGGGTCCAACGCCATCGTCTCCATCGGAACACGTGCGCGAAATTGTCCAAGGGAGCTCCCCAATACCGCACTGAAGTACGACCGGTGCTTCTTGTCCGTCGCTGCATCGAGCAGGTCGGGGGTCACGTAACCCTGTGGGGCATCCATCCCTAAAAAAGATTGATATCGTTAGTCCACATTATAAACCAAGTATAAACTAACTAATACATTAACATAAGACTGCATGTAATTCAAAATAACATCACATAACATTGCATATCATAGCATCGAATTCAAATTATTAACAAACTAAATGGCATAGTCACATAATATTATTACAATTCATGATAGCAAATCCATATACACAGAATTTCAACTAATGCAAGAGTAACGTAGCAGAGAAAGGTTCCAAACATTATGTTATTACAATCCATGACAGTAACTAAAAATCATTAAATGACTTCATTTGTTCCTCCACGATCGCGTCGACCGTGACTCGATGATCCTGGCTCAGGTATGTTCGACACGGTTGCTTGAGGTGTATTAGTGCATTTTTTGTAGCTGTGCCCGAACTCATTGCATTTCGATCATATGACAATTCTTGGCCCAGCTTCGGCGTCATCCATGTTGTTACGAATGCGACGAGTCTTGCGTCGCCCTATCTGTTGTTTCATGTCAGGGTGAGGATTGGGTATGAAATCAGGAGCACCCTCTGCAATACTAGTGAAAGTCCCCGCAATGGCGAAACCATATATCTCAGAAGTCCAGGTGTGATAGATTGCATCCTTCAGGTAATAGGGGGACACAAACATACGAGCGTTCAAACCTCCTACTTCCTGACATGCGTAGCTATAACATGTGTACACGGCCTGTGGTATAACCTCGGCTTGTGGAAGGTACAAACACAATGGTTATTGTACAGAACACATTCTTGCACGTGCCTCTCATGATTGCCTCCTCTTCGGCCTTTGTCCCGACAAATGATCTCAAATCGATGCTCAGCGACACCCATGTTCCTGACACGATGTCCTGCGGCTTTTTTGTTTGCTTTGGCCATATACTCAAAGAATTTCTGCCCATATACTCGGCGGTGGTCTAGAAACACATTCTTTGCTGCTGGATGACGTTCCCGAAAGTATTGTGTTGCACGGTATATGTAAAATTCCACAATCCCGACAAGTGGCATGCTTCTGCTTCCACGTAACACCCAATTATACACCTCGGCAAGGTTCGTAGTCATAATACCATAACGTGCACCTCCTTCATCATGCAACAAAGACCACTTCTCCTTTGGCTCATGCTCAATCCACTCCGAGAATGACTTAATCGAACGACCAGGCCTCCGTCGCACATTAGGACCATCAAGGCCCACATTTTCCATTGCAATTGGCTCATCATCTTCTAAATTCGCACCTCTAGTACTTACTTCCGTAGCCTTCTTCTTTGTGACTTCATCAAGTTTTTTCCACAAAACATTGAATTTCCTTTCTTGATTCTGACTACACAACCTCTTAAAAAGTTTTGTTAGTTTCTTGTTCTTGAACTGCTTCTGAAAGTTAGCTCCCATGTGTCTCATGCACCACCGACTCTTCAGATCGACCCACTTTGCTATTCTTTGACGTTGTACACATCCTTCCTGTAATCTTGCACCGCTTGCATAATGCCTCCATGGCGAT
Organism: Paspalum vaginatum; assembly: GCA_030272315.1. NCBI lineage: Eukaryota > Viridiplantae > Streptophyta > Magnoliopsida > Poales > Poaceae > Paspalum > Paspalum vaginatum. Next base: position 23,286,532 of record CM059017.1, read on the forward strand.
CATGAATCACACACACATCTCGCCGATCCTGAACAATACATGACTTGAATTATAATGATTGAATATTCTATCTAAATCTAAAACTGGTAAATGTGCTAATGTCAACTAAAATAGTATGAGTATTACATAAAACGAGACTAAATCCGCTAATGGTAATTCAAACTAGTGCTAATATTATATAAAATACTACTACTGTTACCTAATCTATTAATATCGTATCTAAACTACTACTAATATCAAAGAATACTACTAATGATATTTAAAATGCTACAAAAATACATGTTTCAAAGAAAATTTACCTGCAACCATGGCCTCCTCTACTCTCCCTCTCTCTCTCTCCCTCTCTCCCTCCTGAGCGGCGCGCCGGCCGCGCCCTCTCCCTCTCCTCCTCTCCCCTCCGCGCCCTCTCCCTCTCCTCCTCTCCCCTCTCCCCTCTGCGCGACGCGACCGAGCGGCGGCAGGAGCTTCGCGGGCGGCGCGGGCGGCGGGCAGCGGCGAGGAAGAAGAAGGAAGAAAGAAAAAAGGAAGAGGCGATCGGCGGGTGTATGGGCCTAAAATCGCCGTCCCCGCCGGCGGTATTTAAAAAACCGCCGTCCCCGCCGGCGGTTTTTAAATACCGCCGCCCAATCTGGCGTTTTTTGGTCCGCGGGCCCACCGGTCGTTGCGCATGCCGCACTGCCAACCTGTTTTGGCGGTATTTAAAAAACGCCGGTTGATCCGGCGGTTTTTAAATACCGCCGATTGGGCTGGCGGTTTTTATATACCGCCAATTGGTCCGGCGGTATAGGTCCATATTTGCAAATTTTTCAATCGCCCATTTATTTTTGCAAAAAACGATTTAAATAAATATAAAAATAAAAAAAATTCGTGCTCGCGCGCGGGGCGACAAAGCGCGCCTGGGCGGGGCCGCGTTTCGGCCGCGGGGCGCGCGCGCGAGCGACTGGGCCGCGCGGAGATGGGCCGAGCGCACGGGGCGACGCGGTGCGGGCCGAAAATAGAGGCAGGCCGGATGTGGAGTGCCGGCCCAACAGTGAAGGAAAATCATTTTCCATTTTCAAATTCATTTTTCAAATCCAAAAGACTCCAAAAATGCATTTTTGAGCACTTTGCAAACCTTTTCACAAGTTTGTGTAAAAATAAAAGTTGCTCCATTTTTCAAACGCTACAACTTTTCTTTTATGATAAACTCAAAATTCTAAATACATTTTGAGATAGAAGTGAATCATCCAATATGCCTATTTAAATCATTTAAATTCAAATTTGAATTTCAAACAAACTTTAACATAAACATGACTAGATTTTTCATCCATAATGTTTCTAATTTCACTTAGTGACACTACCAAAGAAATCAAGTTACAATCAACATGAACAAAGCAACACTCTAATTGAATTAGGGCATATTTGAATCAATTTATCATTCACATGAAATGACACTTCATGAATTTGAATGCAATGCATGTGGTGCTTATGATCATGAGATGATTATGCTAATGAGATGCAATGCTAATGCTTGCTTAACACCAGGGGTGTTACACACCCGATCTACTTTTGAAACATCAAGATGAAACATATGAAATATACGTCTGAAAACAGATGAAACAGCTGAAACATGTGTTTGAAATATGCGTGTCCCCCATTGCAACATGTGCAACATGAGATCAACTTTTGCAACATCCAGATCAAACATTTGAAACAACGTCTGAAACATATGAAACAATTGAAAACATAGGCCTGCAATATACGTATATTATCTTTGCAACATATGCATCATCTCAGATCGACTTTGGAAACAACCAGATGAAACACATGAAATATAAATCTAAAATGCCTAAAACATAAACACGGCATAGTCGCCAGCCATGGCCTACCTGATAGGGGATTGCGGTAGTCAGCAAACTTGGGTCATGGGGACCTCGAGAGCAATAGCCCAGTGTGCAAACACAAGGTTGATATGTGCCCTTGTGGTTCATTTTGTGATGAATGATTGTCAACGTGATCCACATCCTAGGTTGAGTTGGGTGGACTAACCGGGGTGTGAGTCGTGCAACATGTCTCTTGGCTGTGTTGGTGCGCAGGTGTGGAGCTCGGACGAGGTGGTCGATGGCGAGGTGAATGTCAAGGAGGACATGTCGTGCTAATGGACCGGGAGTGGTGAAGGATGGACGTGAGGCTTGGACCAAAGGACCAGGAGACCGAGTGACTAGCCGTGGTGGCTGACACCTAGGGACACCTACAAGCGCAAGTGTACATGGGTGAGCGGAGCTGGCGTAGGGGATATGCCTTCTTTGACGCGGGTTTGGTGGCTGAGCCATAGAAAAATCACCAGGTGGACAGTTTCTAGGTTTGGGCCTCAAAACCTGAGACGGACGGTTTTTGAGTTTGGGCCTCAAAACTTAGAGTGGATGGTTTAGTTGTTTGGGCCTCAAAGCATCGGCGGAGGATTTCGCGGGTTTGGCCTCCAACCTGGGCGGAGGTTCCCATGAGTAACGGATGGCACATGGCTGGCATTGAGGAGTTCGCATCGAAGTGAAGCTATCTCATGAAGGACATGGTGCCAACGGATGGAGACTACATCGGGTTGGACCATAATGTCCTCAGGCTAGATGGTTCATCCTAAAAATATCTAGGTACATTAGTGGAATTGTGTAATAGGCCTATAAATAAGATGGGCCGCCTCCACTTAGTCCCACCTCTTGATCATTTTTCTTTTTCCTCGTTCTAGCCACCCTCCTAGGGTTTGTTCTAGAGGTCCAAAAATTCCAAATTTGTGTAATAAAACCTGGGATTCATGGTGGGAATGGAGGCCCGAATCCTCCAGTTGTCCTCCGGGTTTCCTAAATTGAAGCTGTGATTTTCGTTCACTGTGTTCCTATTTATTTCCCCTTTTTCGTTCTTGTTTTCAATGTCGATTTCCCGGAGTTTGGAACTTTTCCAGGCAATGATTTTTGGGGAGTCAGTTCGTTCCTAGTTGAGTTACATCTATGCAAATTTTGGGGACGATTCATGGAGATTTGATCGAGTTTTGGTCCATTTTTTGGCCGCACCCTTGTTTCTATTCTTGCCTAGTAGCAGTTCTGTTCGTTCGTCGTTCAAACGCCGAGCGATCTGTGCGGAGCTTGCTCCCATGAGCGGTGCTAGTTCCGAGTCCTGGGGTCCCATCGCTGGTGCTGTGCTCTCTTTTTGTTTCTGGTGTTCATCTCTCGCTGTTCTCGCGTGTGGCCGAGCGCAGCAGTGCACGTAGCGGCTCCTACCGGTGCTTGGACCCGTGGCCATCGGTGCCGTGCAGAGCAGCGCCCTAGTGCCGTAGGCACCCTGAGCCAAGCGCGCCCTGGATCCTGTGGCCAGCGGCTCGCTATCTCCTCTGCTGCTTGCACCCAGGAAGTGATCGGACGCTGCAACAGTATCAACGTTGCGTCCAGTCACCATTTGTGCTAGAGTCCGGTGCTCAGCTCGTGGCCACTTCCCAGCAGGTGCTGTGCAGTTCCTCTCTGCTGTGTAGTTCGTTCTCCCTACTGGCCTGCTGTGTAGTGCGTCTCTGAGTTGCTCGATCTGTTGCCGTCAAGAGTGCAGGTTCAAGCAGTGACCGTGAGCAAGTAGCTGCCTCCTTATTCGGTATTTTTTTGCAGCAACGAGATTTGTTTTTCTTCTAAATCCTGAGTCGTCTCTTTCATACTACAGGGAGCATTCATGACATGCTCATTAATTCAAGTAATGTGCGTATAATTGTTTGGGCTCCCAATAATTCCCATGCTCACTCTTTTATTCGCCGTTTGCGTGTTTGTTCTCTGATTCGATATTCATCTGTTGCATTGGTTTTATAGTGCACGGCTATGTTCCTTAGGAAACATCCACCCACTCATTTGGGTCGTGAACTATCACGATGTTTGTTTTGTGTATTTACCTTTGATTTTGGGACAGCGGCCAAAAGTTTCGCGAGAAAGTTTACGGCTCCCATTCGCCCTTCTCCTCTGGTCAGCGTTTTCGATCCTTCAATGGTATCAGAGCCGGTTAATAATCATTCCACCTTAATCGGTCCGTGATCCATGAAGGCGACATGGAGCAGTGGTTCTGGCAAACCACCGTTCTTCGATGGAACAAACTACCCCTATTGGAAGATTCGCATGTCCGCACATCTTCAGGGGATTGATTGGAAAGTTTGGGAGACTTGTGAGAATGCTAATTATGTTGTGCTTGAAGCTCACATTACTCATGATCAGATTGATTAGCACAACGCAAATAACAAGGCTCGTAGTGTTCTTTTCTCGAGTCTTTCACTTTCTGAGTTTGAGAGTCTCCGATTGTACTACTGCTCGAGAGATCTAGGTGAGGCTTCAGAGCTATCACGTGGGAACCGCACATGTCATGTCAAAACCAGACTCTTTGAGATGTACAAGCGTGAGTACAAGAACTTATCTTAGTTGGATGGAGAGTCTGTCGATGCCATGTTTTCTCGATTTCAGACGATTGTGAACAAGATGCGGGCAAACAAGCCGCAGCTACCTTATGATGATCATGAGATGGCACTCAAGTTACTATATGCCCTAGGTCAAAAAGTGTGGGATGTGAAGGTGTCAGCTATTATCGAGTCCGCGAACTATGACACCCTCACTGTGGAGGAGCTTTTCAGCAAGCTCAAGTCCACCAAGGTCTACTACCAGACGCAAGCCAAGATCAAGAATCCCTCTAGCACAGACTATGGCTTTGGTCTCAGTTAACAGCTCACGTTATTCAGCTAACCCTTCATAGATGTTGTTTGCCTTGTCTTCTCTTGTGTCTGTTACAGAGGAGCCGTTGGATTCTCTAGGGGGCGATGAGCTGGCATTGGTCATCAGCCGGTTCTCGCGGTTCCACAACAACCGCTTGAACCGCCAGCGTGGTGGTCCAAAGGAAGGATGCTACAGCTATGGGGACCCCGACCACTTTGTTGCCCACTGCCCCAAGAAGTACAAGCACTCCTCCAACAAGTATGACTCCAGCAAGTGCAAGGACAAGCGTGAGCACACCTCCAGCAAGCATAAGTCGAAGAGAGGATTTGACAAGGAGGCGATCAAGGAGTACCTCAAGAGGGCCGAGGCCCAACAACGTGCTTTCCTCGCCTCCCTCAGCGACCTTGACAATGACTCCGGCGATGACCGCTCTTCTTCCCTTCGAGCGATGATGAGTCTGAGAAGAAGATGGAGGAGAAGATGACCGGTCTTTGCTTCTTCATCGACTCCACCGACAGAGGCTTCTGCACCATGGCACTTGGTGACGAGGTGGAGGGCGGCAAGGTCAAGGTTCCCATCGATGACAACACTTCTTAGGTGACCCCATCTGTCAACGATCTTGTTGCTAAGCTTGAAATTATGAATGATACCTTGCTTAGCCAAGATAAGCTGCTCAAATGTGCTGCCCATGAGAGGAAAGAATATAAGGGTAAGCTAGAAATTGCTTTTAAGGAGCTTGAGATAGCTAAGAAGCAGGTTGTGGTAGTGTCTGAGGAGATTGAGTGTGCTATTCACATGTCTAGTCTTACTACCTTGCAATCTAAGTATGCTTCTTTGCTTGATCAGAATGATGAGTTGAAGTCTAGGTCTGGCTTGTTGGGTGCATGCAAGTCCTGCTCAGGCTTACAATCTGAGCTGAATGAAAGCCCCAGTTTAGTTTTGGATAATTGATGAGATCTAGGGATGGCCTGATGGTCACACCAGTTAGTGTGCTAGAGATTATCTCAAGAATTCTACCAAGCAACAGTAACAATAGGAACAAGCAAAAAAAAAAAAAAAAACAAATGGTAAGAGCAAGTACACTGGGTAATCTAATAGACAGCGATGCATGACACGTAATCTTGATGCGACTTAACACACAACATGTACAATAGGTCATCTTGTAAGTTTGTCTCATAAGCTTAAATTTTGCAAATAAAAAAGGGAATATTATGGGTTGCATCACAACAACTCGTTCAATTGTACTGAGCGAAACATCTATCTCAATCTTTTCACCTCTTTTCTTCACATCATAAAAAATCTTACGTGTTATTGAATGAGATGACCTATGAGACCAAAGACGACCTACATGTTGGAATATACCTACCCAAGGCCATCTCGTTCCAAATTGCGAAACATGCAGCATTTAAATTTCTTTCCAACAACGGTGTCTAAACACCCACTGACACAAGACAAAGTTATAAGAGTACTGGTGCTCACTAGGACACAACAACACGGTATTGGACTATTGGTACTTGAGTGCAACACAGCAACAGAGTACATCACTGAAACACAGCAACATAGTACATCACTGCAACACGATCTAAACATTCAAAGTAGCAACTTAAACGATGAAGCGTCTCTCCTGGCTCCAATATCCTTTTAGGATGGTACATCATCTGCGGCTTGTGGCTTCGCTTCATCCATTAACGTGCAGATAATCAAAAGGATCATGTCAGGCATGCAAAAAACTCACCGATAATTTAGAAAGGGCATTACAACAATGTAACACCAGGCATGTTTCCAGCATATAATTCTTATGACGATGAAATGAAAATTAAGGACCGTGATCAAGTTCCCACCATTTAACATGGTCAACTGAAAAAATGCACATGTACAGGATACTAACTACACAAAAAAAGCATAGGACAACAACAATGTTGAGACATGGAAGACAACCAGCATTCCATAACTTGCACTCCATATTTCAAAAGATGGAAGAAATTGTTATATGCAACACCTTTCTAATTCGAAAACATTCTCATCTGCCTCCACTAATCTCATGCATTGCATGTCTGCCTACTTCCCCGCTTCAGGGTTCTGTCCTGGGCTTTGATCAGGCAAAGCTTCAACAAAAATAATGCATGTCAATGAGGATTTCCACACAAGAAAGCTTCAGGGAAGTAGAGATATTTCTTACATGCTCCAACATTGCCATCCTCAACCTCTTCAGTTTTTGTTTGATTGTTCAAACTTTTGTTCCTCTTCTACATCCCCTTTTCACTACCATTACGAATAGAGGAGAATAATCAAATGCACTAATCTGATGTAACAATATTTGGATCAAAGAGGAACAAAATATTAATTTTATTATGTACACCATACCCTGTTTTGCCACTAGCAAGAGTGCCATCATAACCAGTAGTCTCTGTAAGAAAGCTCTTGCTCAAGTTTGGCCAAATCAACTGCAATACTTTCACGCATCCTCAGAATATCATAATATTCCATGTATGCCCCCAAAGAGATTTTGTCGTGCTGAGTCAAGAATGATAGTAGCCTCTTTTGCAACACCCTTGTTACAAAAAGCTTGTTAGCGCAAAAGGATCAACACAAATTAAGCAAGTATCAGTTTATTCATGTTGGAAAAGGTACATCCATCATGGCACCTGAGGCTGCTGCATATTCAGAGCCTTTGTATAGCATTAGATTTAAGGCAGAGCGATGGATTTTATTGCCTAAGGTCACCACACGGGTGTCATAACCATGACTCAACAATACGACCATCAACTCAGCCTCAGTCTTAATAGACTTGGAACCATCATTTGCAATGGGTGCAAAAATAAGTTAACATTAAACAATTACTACATAGGCCAAAATTTTGTAAAGTTTGTAAAAGACGTACCAGCAAGGCCGCAGCTGCAGCAGGGTATTCACCCTCTGATTTTAACACAACCATTGCATGTTCCTTGATCTGACTGCACATCCGCGATTCTTCCATATTGAAAACGCTAGCGCACTACACCACAAGTTCTTGCTCTATGCTGATACACTATAAAGGGTGTTTTCGCAACAGAGGAAGCAATTAGTCGGCAACTGGAAAAGTGGGGCAAGCCAAAGTTTTGTTTGTGAAGCAAGGAGACCTTACCAGGTTGGCTGCAGCACGCAGTGTTTCTTTGCTAGCTGCTTTATCAGCATTGCGCTAATAATACTCCTCAAGGTATGTCTTGTATTGATCCCAATCAATGGAACCGTGAATTCTGGGCCGCAACCTTTCCCAACCCCATGCTCTCACAAGAAGATCTTGACATAGCAGCAACAAAGGAGAAATAATTAGATCCAGAACCAAAGGAAGAAAATAATGCACAAAACAGAGAACATGAATCATATATCTGTCAACAATAAATTTTTACAAAAATCAATCGAAAGACCATACAATGCGAACAAGAAAAAGATCCAAAGCTTTTTGCGGAAGGACATTAATCAAAGGACAACACCGCACATCCCCATTCTTACAGAGAACACCCTAGAATAAAAATTAATTACAGGACGCAGCTCCATCTTCCTCCTGCCACCGGAGCAGGCAAGTTGCCAAACAAGGACAAAGCAGCAACAATCCACCACCACTGGCCAAACACCCGGCGATCGTAACAACAATGTGCCATTGACGACAAGAACAACAACATGTAAAAGAACCCATTACCGGGACGCCACAAATCTCCCGCCCTTTCGCAAAAAGCTCACAAACCTCATGTCACCGCCTACAAGGCAAGGCGACGCATCCCAAGCCACATACGACGCATCCCCTCAACGAAACCACAGGGGACGAAGCGGAGGAGCAAAATTCCGCATCCCTCCTCCTCCATTAAGCATCAGTCACCGCCACTGCCAGGGAACCCTAACCTCAGAAGCAAAACCATCAGCATGGGAGAATTCAGCACCTAGTCAAAATATTTAAGACTAAATCTATGCAGCACGCGGCGGATCCGGCTTCCCCTCCCCCTCCAGCGCCGAGGAGACTCCCAGAGGGGTGGGGAAGTGGCGGAATCGGCAACCAGAGCAGAGTTCGCCTTTCGACTGCGCTCTATACTGCTAGGCAACTAGATCTACCAAACCCAGCTCCAATGCCCAAGAAGAAAACATCAAAGAAAAGGAAATTCCTTAGGTAGATAGATTCCCAACCCAAGAAAACATCAAGAAAAAAAAGCGTACCTCTGTATCGGATTAACGATACTGGCGGTATCCTAAACACACAGTCGGAATCCTCCGACTCCGCCGCTTGAGCCCACTCCTCAAAAGAAGATCTTTCGAAGTCGACCATTCCTGGTTTCGCTGAGGAAGGGGAGGACTCCGACATATCGGATCAAGGGTAGATCGCACCCAAACTGAACTAGGTTTCGAGTGGAGAAGGCAAAGAGGCAGCTCTCGGTTTCGGAAAACTGATGTGGCGGCTTCAAGGAAGGGAAGCTCTGGGGGAACCCTAAATAGGTACCAGGGCGTTCGGCCACTTACGAGTTACAGGCCCAGCACACTTGGGTCGCGCAGGTGGTCCAGTACTGTTTTCAAACAAATTTAGTAGCTTTCGATGTTTTTTTTATTTTTTTTGTGTTTTGCAAAAGTAATTGCCCAGGCAAAAAAAATTACAAAATTCCATCTCTACCGTCATTTGAAATGGCGACAACTACTTCAATTGGCGGCACCTCTCCTAGATTCTTATGGCCGGTTCAATTGTCGGTAGATTCCTTCTCTGCGCAGCGAATCTTAGAAAAAATCACTTTTTCATATGATATCAAATGAAGATAAAATTTGTTTGAAACTTGTAGATCTCGTCGAGACCTACAACTTTGGCATTCTTTTTTTTCATTTGAAGCCATCTTTGCGTCGAAATAGTTAAAATAATGTTCTGATCTATATATTATTTGTACATATGTGAATAACAAAGTTGTAGATCTCGCCAATCTCTACAAGTTTCTTACACGTTATCTTCACTAGGATCATGTCCATGTGTTGCTATGGGCTTACATCATGCTCAAGAAAATAAAACCGGTTGAATAAGAAACAAAAAAAACTATTTAGTAAACATACAAGAAGTGAAACAATCAGCATGTAGCAAATAAATTAGAAAAATATGTAAACTCATCTTCCGGTACAACTGGACACTATTTTATCGTTTCTAAAATCACTTCCTATCGCCTCCTAACGGCTCCGCAAAATAGCCATTTTTGTTGATTTTATTCGTCGAAGGATAATATGGTCATTGCACCCCACCTGCCCCCCTCCCCCCACCAAAAAAACCCCACGCCGAAGCCGAAGGGTAACCTCAGGCGACACGAGGCTGCCTGCCCTCGCCCTAGCTGTCGCGGCCGCCGCCCTGCTCTCTTGCTCGCCCTCGGCGCAGTTCACGTGGACCTCTAGACTCCATCGTCGCTGCCGACGTCCACCGTATCGCGAACCTCCACCCCGTTCACGTAAACCTTTGGGTGATAATCTGATATACAAAAGGTGAGGTCATTGTTATGTGGCGGTATATGCAGAATATGAGATAGGACACTACACAATTGTGATTTACTATTGTGACACATTGTAAATTCATTATCAGTTTTTCTTAGAAAAAAAATGCAAAGCATACTATGATACTAATACTAACATTTGAAAAGTCTGAGTTGGTGGTGCTTGTGGCAGAACCGCCTAGCTTAATGTCCTCCTAAGAGTACTTGTCTTTCATTAGACACTGAGTACCCAGAGGAGAACACTAAATTACAAAGTTCCGTCGAGCACACCCAATGGGAGAGCTTGAAACTCCACATTTTTACATCAGGATCACAAATGAGGGGATAGAGCTTACAACAATATTTACATTTCTTACATCACTTTGATTACAGTATCAGGGTTATGACAATTTAATTTAACAGCGGAATATAACATGTGATCAGAGTTTCAGCAGAATTAAATAATCAAACTAATTATTTTGGAGCTACAAAAATTACAGCAAGTTTATAATATTATTGTGAAGCTACTATAAAAATTTCAATTCTATTGCTATTACCATTTTGCCATGAAAAATCCTACAACTTTAGGTTTTAGCAAAATTTAACCCTTAGTTTAATTATAGCACTCATAAAATTATTTCAGAACAAACTACACTAACAGCTATGGCATGATTTTATGAATCTAACAAAACTGGTTTCACCATATTTGGATTCCTATATATTTTTATATTCATTTTACAAAATTACCTTAGAAACCAAATTGGAAAAGTTTAGAAAAAGGAAAAACTGGCCACGGCAGCTAACTAGCCTGGCGGCCCACAGCGGCCCGCGTGAGTTGCGGCGGTTTCCAGCCCACGGCGCGCGCGAGCGGCCCAACACGACGCGCACCCCGCGTGCAGCCGATGGGCCCAGCAAGCGGTCCGCAGACGCGCGCGTGGTTAGGCGGCCCGACACGGTGCGGCGGCCCAGCGCGAGGAGGTCGCACGCGTAGCAGGCCGGCCCAACTGGCCTGGCCCGACACTAGTTGCGCAAAAATGTGGATTGGCTGGATTAGGAAGTTGGTTCAGGGTGGCTTGGTATGTGTGAGGATTAATGATGAAAAGATACCGCTCGATAACAGGCACGACGCCGCAACGCGCCAGCACAGTACCGGCTGTCCTTCTAAGCCCTTCGATCTACTTAGCCAAGCGTCCAGATTGTTCTAAAGCACTGTATGCAGGTCTGCGGCGTTTAGCCCGCCCAACCGAGCGGAGCCAAATAGTGGGTATTTTAACCCTGGAAAGGGACTTGGGTCTGTTTGGTTCAAGGCCATAAGTGGCCAGGCTAAATTTTGGCTACGATCAAACCATGTTTGACTCTAAATTAAAATTACACTGTACAACATATTTTTCATCTATATAGTTTATTTAGCTATGTTCCAAACCATATAAATGAGTACTTTATTGTTTGGTTAAATTTTAATTTAGTGGTCAAATTTTAGACTGGCCAAGGATGGCCTTAAACCAAACAGGCCCTTAGACAAGGAGATCCCTTGTCCCCTTTACTCATTAACCTAGTAGCAGATGTCTTCACAAAAATGCTTATAAAAGCAGCTAAAGTGTGTGTGAGGGAGGCGTGGTCAGCCTTCAGTATGCTGATGACACTCTTTTGTTTTTAGAAAATGATTTATATAAACTGAGAAACCTCAAGTGGATTTTAATCTGCTTTGAGCAGCTATCAGGGATGAAGATCAACTATGACAAGAGTGATATGCTGGTTATGAATTTAGAGGAGGATCAAACTAACAGAATTGCTGCTTTGATGTGCTGTAGGAAAAACAACTTCCCTCTTAAATATCTAGGGGTTCCTGTACATTTTTACAAAGTTAAGGAGAGAAGATATACAACCAGTGGTTGATAAGATCATCAGAAGAGTAGCTGGGTGGAGGGGTAGGCTTCTATCCTATGGTTGTCGTTTGGTCTTGTTGAAGTCCTGCTTAGCCAGCATACCCATCTACCTGATGTCGATGATTAAGTTCCCTAAATGGGCCATAGATCTTATCAACTCACAGATGGCTCATTTCTTCTGGGATAACACAGAAGATAAACATAGATATCATCTAGCTCATTGGCAATTGATTTCCCAGAGAAAGGAGTTTGGTGGGATGGGGATTCCTGATGTGAGGAGCTTAAATCTATGTCTTTTAGCTTCATGGATTTTTAGGTACCATTTAAATGGTAATGTTTGATGATATTTTGTGCAAAGTTTGCCAAGATGCCTGCAAGGACACAAAACATAAGGCAAGAAGCCAGCGAATGCCATGCACGTATACGGGCCGGGCCATGCATACGACTACTGGACGCGTAATCGATGCGGAGTCGGACGGTGACGAAGGTTCCAGAAGGACGGAGGCCAATCGTCGCGTGCAGGGAGAGGCCCATGGCTCAGCGTCCAGGCATCGAACGTAGGCTGAGCGGATGGCGCTGGACGCTCTTATCGCCTCCCACCAGATAGGATCGCCCGCAGTAATTTCGGGTGCTCATCCCGGACGACGCGGATCAGATAAACCGACTCGGCGTCGCCTACACCGACTTCACACGTCTATATAAACAGAGTCCATCCCACGGCAGAAGGGGATGGGCGGACGACTTGGAGGACGCCGGCGTGGCTGCGCATCGGCGGCGGCCAGTACATGGAGGCTCCTCCTCACCAACGCTCGCCGGTGACGACGGGGAGCTCGACGTAGCAGCGGCTCCGAGCTAGAAGCCACCCGCCTCGGCAGTCGGCACTACGCCCACATGCGGCACGGTACCAGCAGATGGAGGCGCCAACCATCGCACGAAGGCTGCCGACGAACCCGACCCGAGCACGCCCACTTCAAGATCGGGCGGATCCCATCGACGACCCCCTCAGACGTCTGGGCACGGGCCGATCCAGAGAGCTCGGACTCCGCGCCGCCGGCAGCACCTACGTCACAACGTGCGCCGGGAGGAGCCTCCATCGGTTGAACGAAGCACCCCGCTCATGCATGTTGCCATGATCCATCAGGACATCGCAGCGGCCGGCAACGATGACGACCTCGCCGTTCAAACCTGCCCAGATGCGAGCGGGCAGCCAGGTACAGGCTCCCTCGATCCCGAGCGATCCACAGGCCGGACGGGTGACGCCGGGGCCTGGCGAGCGGCTGGCGAACGAAGCTGGAGTGAGGGGCGCGGCATCAGACGAACCCGAGGTGATCTCATCAAACGACGGCGGAGGGCCTGACGCGAGACTCTCGCCATCTGCAGCCGGGGAGCCCGGCCAACAACTGCACCGAGGCTCATCTGTGCAGTAGAGGGCCCTTGCCCCTGCTGTCGTTCATCTGCTGCTCGGCGCCATCGCCGTGACACGCCTCCGAAGGATCGTGGCGCCGCCGACACCGAGCATCTACTGCGCCTTTCCAGTCCCATCGACGACTCCCTGAAGGGCTGTGCGAGCTGCTGACACCGGCCACCTGCGTCGTCCCGCGTGAGTCCGCCCTGCCGGCGACCTACATCAACCCGGCGACCACCGCTGTCGACCGTCCGTATCTGTCGCCGGCCGCGCCATCCGAGTCTGCACCAGCCATCCATCTGCACTTCCTCGGAGGAAAATGCAAAACCACATGCATGTGTCCACAAGCACAATCGTGGCCGTTCGTTCTCCTCCTGTCGCACGAATCTCAATACATGATTCTTTCACCTACACATGATTTCTTCATCTACCCATAATTCCCACACCTACCTCTTGTTTGTACTAATCTCGATGTATATTCAACGGCTACGATAGTGTATACGTATGCATTGCTCCTCAGACGTCGGTTCCATCCGGCTGATCAACCCGCGTCCACCAAACCACCATGGGTGAGCGTCTGTATTAATCTTGTCTCCCTTGGCAGCCTCTCGTCATGTGCGTGCATGCATGAATACGTGATAGGAGCAAGGAGCGGTACCGGCCGCGCCGGGCAGATGCGTCGACGCCGAAATCGTCAAGCTAGCCAACACCGCGCCGAGGTCGTAGCCGCTGACCTGCTGGTGCTGATGCCGGCAGCGCCGCGACGAGCGCGCCGAGGTGCTGTACACAGACGCCATACGTATGGCCGTACGCGCGGAAGGAGACGGCCTGAGCGAGCTGTACGTGCAAGGGCATGTACGCATGCCCACCAGACGCACGCATGGGAGCAGGCCTGGCTCGTGCGTGGAGGCCCCTGTAGCCGCATGCAAAGCCATGCAACCTTTCGTACGAGGGAGGGCCTGAATCAAAGGGCCATGCCACGTTAATGGCCGTCAACCACTCTACTGTGTTCAATGCTGTTCATTTTCACCAATGATGATGACGCTGCCGTGACACGTCCGAACCAGTCCAGCTACACCAACCTGCATGTTTGATGATCTACTGCATCTACTACGACAACCTTCACGCGCCGTTCGACACCGACGAGGCGGACGATCTACACCAACACCATCACATGCAAGGAGAAGTGAAGCGAAGACAGAAGACCACGACCATGACAGTTTAATCGGAGGTGCCTCAGCAAGTCAAACTTGCAAGGGTAATTAACCGGGAGTCTTCCGAGGCCTCAGGAACCAGTGAACTATACATTGCCAGATTTGCCCAACGGCAGGCTACGGAGCGCACTCATGTAACGGGAACATGTATTTATATTTTTATAATATGAATAAAATCTTGTTCCCTACTTGTCTTTGTTTATTTTGTCTATTTCGGTAGACTAACACGCCCGCACATTTTTATTTTATCTTAGCAGAAAGATCATCCGTGATTTTTCTCTCTAAACAGGTAGCAAAATTTGGACTCAGGTGATAGACTTCAAGTATAATACAAAACAACCTAATATGTTCTGCTGTAATGAGGGAGGCTCCTCTCCATTTTGGAAGGGGGTCTTGTGGGCTGCTCAGGCAGCTCACATGGGGATTAAGTGGGTGGTAGGAGATGGTAAAAACATCCGTTTTTGGGAGGATCACTGGTTTGGTAACTCTAGTCTTGCCATCCAGTTTTGGAATCTGTATATTATTAACAATGAACAAGGGAAAACGATTAGTGAAGTTTGGAATGGGACAAATCTGAAACTGACTTTCAGAAGGTGTGTTTCTGAGTCTGAAATACTGCTCTGGTTGGATTTGGAAAGCTTCATGAATGGGGTATGTCTCTCTGAAGAGAAAGATCAAATCATGTGGTCGTTTAGTTCTAATGGTCGTTTTTCTGTTCAGTCCTTGTATGCTGTCATTACCTTTAGGGGGATCAGACCAGTTTTCAGTCCAGCCGTTTGGGGGCTGTGTGTTCCACCCAGAGTGAGTATTTTTCTTTGGTTAGTGTCCAATTACAGGATCCTGACTCGGGATAACCTGAGTAAAAGGAAGATGATTACAGACATAACTTGCTTGTTTTGTATGGAAAATGAAACGGTAACTCATTTGCTTTTGATTGTTGTGTGGCCAGGTTAACCTGGAAAGAAATCAGAGATGTTTTCCATATGAATATTGGTGTGGATTTTGAATCTGTGGCTAGATTCTTGATTTCTAACAAAAAGAACTTGGTCATGAATGCAGTTTGTGCTGCGGTTATGTGGTGTATTTGGAAAATGCGTAATGAAATTTTGTTTCAGGGTTTGATCTGGCCAGGTTTGGAGCAGCTATGGAGAAGAATTGCAAGAACTTTAACAAATTGGAGACCTCTCTTCAAGGGGGAGAAGGTAGAAGAATTGGAGTGGTTCATTGGAATATGGGAGAAGAAAGCGTACCAACTCCCCAGGATCTCCCAACGATCAGATTCGGAAGCTTCGGAAGTTTTACATCAGGATTCGGACAGGGGTTGTAGGCATGTGGAGGAAATGAGAAGAAGCCTGTTCAGACCTGATGTTGGTCAAGAGGATAGCGAGCAGGAAGCTCAGGGCATTGGCTAGAGTGGTCTTCTTTTCTGTTGTTGTAGGCTTCTGGCGGGCGCGCCTCGAATACGCTTACATCGTTTTGAAACGCTTTGTAATGCGGATGCTACGTTTTGGGTACTTGCTTTATTAGCAACCAGTGGAATACCCCGCGCGTTGCAGCGGGATCTTATGGAATGATTTGAGACTAATGTTTAAAACCATTCCGAACATGGCTATTTATATTTAAAGGGGCTGGGTTAATACAATTTTGAATGAAACAAAAGGAGGTTCAGAAGAGAAAAATATGATTTAGCTAAGTTTGCCTCTCCAATACATGATTCACAATCTCTGATCTTGAATGCATACCTCTTTAAACACAACCATATATGTGGACATTAATGTACGCAAGGTAATAAATTGAAGGTTATATAAATAATTCATTTTATAAATATATTAAAGTTGATAATCTCTATCTCGAACCTCATGAGTATTTGATTGACCTTTGTTGCATCTTTTTTTTTTTTGTAATTAAGGACTACAATAGAGATGGCATAATTTTTGAACCAAAGACTTCTGAAAAATGATTGTCACCTCAACATTGAAGACCTTCCATTTTTTCCCAGCTAGAAAGGTTAATCTGTGAGCACACCCTTATAAGACGTTAGTGTTTCCAGGCACATAATGCACTATAGAACAAAGATAAGAAGTACATATGTTCACCTGCAGACGGCTAACCAAGCAAATGCCCTGCTGCCCACAATCCTAAGCACCGGCAAAAGGAACAAAAGCCCTCATCATTGGGAGGTAAATTGGGAACATGACAGAATAATTGCAGGCTGCCGCATGATGCAGGAAATGAGAGTCCCAATGCAGACATCTCTCTCAGCTCAAGTAGTATCAATATGCATGAAGATAATATGGAGGAATGCGATCCAAGAGTGCACGAAGAACTTTGGATGGGATGTGGCTTCGGCCTTCGGTGGAATAAAATACTCCTATATATAGCTTTAGCCTTTTCCATGTTTTACAACAGCAATTCTGTGGAATAGGAAGAGAAGCCAATTTAATTTACGATGATGTACTATGGACATGGGGCGCCCCACTGCTTCGTTAGTTCGGGGGCTGTGCTGCCGCGCGCCTCGCCGACTCACTACTTTGTTGATTCAGGGGGCTTGGCTGCTGTCCGTCTCACCGACTCACTACTTTGTCAGCTTGGGGGCTGGGTTTCTGTCCGCCTCGCTGATTCCTTCGCCGACTCACTGCTTCATCGGCTCGGGGGGCTGGACTGCCATCCGCCTAGCCGACTTGCTACTTCGTCGACTCGGGGGCTAGGCTGTTGTCCGCCTCGACGACTCGCTACTTCGTCGACGCGGGGGCTGAGCTGCTGCGCGCCTCGCTGACTCACTGCTTCGTCAGCATGGGGGCTGTGTTGCCGTGCGCCTCGCCGACTTACTACTTTGTCGACTCAGGGGGTTGGGCTGCTGCCCACCTTGCCGACTCGCTACTTCGTCGACTCGGGAGGCTACGCCACTGTATTCGCTGACTCGGGAGGCTACGCCACCGTACTCGTCGACTCAAGAGGCTACGTCACTGTCCCCGCTCCGCCAAGATCATTCGGAGGAATAAGTTGCTTGATCCTCAATCTGATTATGCTAATCAGCTTGAGGCTCGGGGCTGCATGGAGGATACTATCAGAAAATTTTTAAAGACTACAAGACAAGGCATTCAGAAAGCTAGATTTTAGATCTTCAAGCTGATTGTTTCTCAAGTCAACTTGAACTTCAGGGGCTTGTGGGGAATAGATATCCCCTGGGTCCTCATGAAGCATATTCTCTACATGGGCCATCGGAAAGCCCAACCTGAAAGCCGGCCGACTGACTCGGGCCTAACACGGCAAACACCTTGGCGCGCAAGACATGGACTCTTTCGGAAAGATATGGATTGCGGATTCTGTTTGATCTCTTTTAATCTAAACCGACTAGGAGACATAGAAGGGAACTGACTTGTAACCCAAGCCACGCCGGACTATATAAGGTGGGCTAGGGATCCCTCTCAAACGACTCTCTCGACCTCAGGCAGATCCTCCAATCTGTCTAGCCCTCATACATACTCAAAACAATACAAACCACCGCACACATGTGGTAGGGTATTACACGATTTAGCGGCCCGAACATATATAAATCGTGTTTTTCCCTGTGTTATGTGTGACCATCGAGCTACATGTTGATCCAGACGCCCAAAAAGTATCCCGTGGTACATTCCGTGGCGCATTGCTGGTACTAAACCTCGACAGCGGGCTATTCGTACATTGCGCTGCAATTAGATTACTACAACAAGCCCAAAGTACAATTTGCAAATGAGTTAGATAATTCTATTATTTATTTTGCAAATACCATGAATTCGCGTGTTGATGTTGCTAGTCATGATAGTAGACATGTTATTGCATCGGCTAGTCATTATTTAGATAATGCTCCTCATTATGCACAATATAATTCTAGAAATTATATGCAAAAGCCTATGTCACATGATATGTCTGCTTTGAGATATAATCCTACTAGTAACATGCAACACGTAAATCCTTACACATCGGTGCAGCAAGATCAAATACTGATGTATAATTATCAAGGCAAACTAACTTGGTGAGTTCGGCCGTTAGACAAGCATTACATACTACTAATTCTTATAACATGCATTGTAATGTTTCAGCTACTTATCCATCGGCAACACATACACACTATGTGAACCACTCGGGGGGCATGCCGGTGCATTAGATAATTGGCCATACTAATACCAGTACTGCAGCCAATTATTCTCAAGTGTCACATGATACGCAGTATGGTTCTAATATTCATAATTCGGTCCCTTATGTTACTTCTAGCTTTAGCCGGATTAATGAAAATTTAGCACCATATTCAAGTCCTAATGTTCATGATTTGGCTTCCTATGCTTTCAATAGCGCCAGCCGAATTATTGAAAATTCAACATTATATGCAGCTTCTAGTTCTCTTGATTCGGCATCCTATGATTCGCATAATGCCAGCCAAATTAGTGAGAATTCAGCACCTTACGTGGCTTCTAATACTCATGATTCGGCTTCCTATGTTGCTTCTAACTCTAGCTCAATCAATGAAAATTCAGCAAGCGAATGTTCACCGTTGCATTACCCGCCTCATATACCTAAACATGAGATAGATGCAGCTCTTCCTGATTTAAACAAACATTCTTATTCGATCTTGCATCCTCGATTCAGTAAGTTTAGCGGGAAGGATGGCATGAGCACATGGGAGCATGTCGGGCAGTATGAAGCAACAGTAAAAGAAGCTACCAAATTTACAAAACGTTTCTTGTTTTGTTATTCATTAGTTGGGGCTGCTTCTCGATGGTATGAATCGGTGTTTGGTGATGATCTTCCTACATGGTCCCAGTTAGAACAAATGTTTCATGCTCAATTCTCTAATAAACGGGACCCGAAAGCCGCTGAAACTTCTACTCAGGCAGCTAACCAGAGTGAAGTCCAAACACCGGACTGTCCGGTGGTTTTCACCGGACTATTCGGTGCACCGGACTGTCCGGTGGCATTTATTGGACTGTCCGGCACCCAGGTGTCAGTAGCAGCCCTTGAATCAACATCAAAGACCACATCGGCCCTTGCCCCTATTGTAGATCTAGAAGCTGAAGACAAGAGGGAGGCTATGGAGCATCACCGCCATCATCAAAAAGGACGGAACAAGATTCAGGCAAAGCTTCCACGTCTCTCCAACATATTCAACAAGGTAAAATTACGAGTGCGTTACCTTATTCTCAATCTAATCATATGCTTTCCACTAATGAACCTTTAGTGATATTATCTTACATAATTCTGAAAGATCGATTGAGATTGTTAACTTGCTTGTTGGTAATAGGATGGTTTCAAAAGGTGTCGGCCAATGCTCTATTTGAATTAGAAAGGCCGATAATAGTAATGTGTTAACATTTAAGTTTGATCCATCCATATTGCCAAAGATTTTTACCTTCTTGGTTTGCTTATGGTAATTCTAAATCTAAAAGAACAAAATCAAACTTACCCCATTCTGAGAAAGCCGATGATAATACTTTAAGCAATTCTAAAACATTGTGCCAAAGGACCACAAGCAAGTGCATGGCCGAATGGGTGGATGAACAATCTGAACCATTCGTTTGCCCAGCTCTAAAGCTGTGGGGGATGAATATCCCCTGGCTCCTCATGATGTGGATCCAGGACGTGGGCCGTTGGTGGGCCTGAGAAGGGCGAACGACTGAATCTCGTGGGTCGGTTGCCTAGCTGAGGCCCAAATACAGCCGGGAAAGCTTGGAGATCAAGACAAGGATGTCGTAATTCAGGGAAGCATAGAAGGAAGCTTGACTCGAACTCAGGGTCTGAGATTTACGGAAGATCAGGGAAGATATGATGGAAACTAAGATTCTGTTTGATCTCTTGTAATCTAAACCGACTAGGAGATATAGAAGGAACCTAACTTGTAACCCAAGAATCCGTCAGACTATATAAGGCGGACGAGGGACCCCTACGTAGCATATCTCAACCCATCGCAAGTCGCCAAGCCACGCTCTTGCACAAAACTCTAGCCCTCATTGTAATCTTGAGTACTCAAAGCAATACATCTCGCCACGAACAGGACGTAGGGTGTTACGCATCTCGTGGCTCGAACCTGTATAAATCTCGGTGTTCTGTTGCCTTTTCGACGAACCATCGAGCTATGTCGACCTCGCCGACCCACAAAGCACCTCGTGACATATCCTGTGGTGCACTACCGGTGTGAAACCCCGACTATTGGTGCGCCAGGTATGGGTTCAGCGACATCGACATCAAGTTGGCTCCATGGTCAGCTTCTCCACTGACGTCATCAAGTTCGCTCCCGGTGAGATGATCTGCTTTGGATCTATCTTGTTCATCGCCGATAAGACCGGTGATCTGCACCGACTCATCGATGCAGCAGAGGAGATGCGCAGCTACAAGGCTCCGTCGTCAACTCTGAAGCTTCCTTCAGCTTCACTAACTCCTAGATCTGCTCAGCGGGCAGTTAGCCAACCGCCGGCCGTCACGATGACCTGTGTCGGGCCGGTTCGACCTCGAGCACTGACACGTCAATCCGTCATTAGGACCACTCTAGCTCCATCCACCTCACCTCGAGGCGGATCGTCGAGGCACACCCTGAGTCAACCTAGCTCGGGTCGACAGAAGGCAGTCGGGGCATCGGTTGGGAGCAAGTCAGCCCCTGCCTCTTCATCTTGACCCACGGCCATGTCGTCATCAACCCGGTGCACCGCGCTCTCTACCTCCCCAACCCAGGTCTGGACCCAGATCAGTCGTGGGAGGAAACCACGGCAACCAGAGGCTCACCATATGTCTCCAGCTCCCACGCCAACGACCACTCTGCGTCGAGCGGTCTTGATCCCGCCGCCAACCGAAGGACGAAACCGGAGGACCTCGGACCATATGCGTGATCGGGCTCCATCCAGATTCCCTTACGGCCTTCGCAACACCGCGGCCACTTACCAGACAAGCTTATCACACTTGCGGTTCATCCTGTAGGACCGAGACGTGCGACTAGAGGGGGGGTGAATAGGAGCACTTGAAATCACAAAATCACAACCTCCAAGTGGATGCTCTGCAAAGCTTAATAGAAACTGAAACTAAGCACCATCCACTGAATAGATACGTGCCTAGCGGCGCAAGAGTGCCGTCCACTGTGAGGATATGCACCAATGCAAGAAAACTCAAGATCCGACCAACAATGCCAACGGGGCAACGAATTTTGCAACAACCGCCATAAGACACTCACCGCACCGAGGTGCGTCTCACTGACTCACAACAAGCGAAGAGAATGGTCTTAAAGGGGGAATGCAAAAATCTGAAGCCAAAACACAGCGGAAAAACCAAACTGGGAAGAACACAGTAGCTCCCTGGCAGGACCGGACTGTCCGGTGTCCAACACCGGATTGTCCGGTGGGACCGGACTATCCGGTGCCTGCTGCCAGACTGTCCGGTGGCACGGCCCGGACAGCGCCTCACGCCGGACTGTCCGGTGGGTGCTGCCGGACTATTCAGTGGAATCGGACTGTCCGGTGGCCTCTGTCGGATTGTCCGGTAGAGTCGCACAAAAGACGTTTTGAAACCCAAATTTGATCAAACCTTGTCCAAACTTCACGAAATTTAGCACAGGTTATCTGGACCCTATTCCAAAGCTTTTCCCAAAGGATCAACTCAAAGTGACCACGGAATCAGTGGGAATTTCAGATCTCGTGAAATGGCAATCCTTGGACAAGAAAGGGGAAAACACAAAAGAGGCTTGCTCGTGGCAATCCAGCAGGATTGAGATGAACTAAGTCATAATCTCCACATCCTTGCAAGTCCAGAACATCAGCAAGGAAAGGGATTCAAGCTTGGCCAACAAAAACACCCAAAAGCCAAGGATTGAACCCCAAAAACCAAGGAGAGAGGGGGAGGAGAAGAACACAAGGTTGCTGCACGAATTTGCTTCAATTAAGTGCCCAAGATGGGTCTAAAAATTCAGCATACAAGCAGAAATTCGTCCCAAGCAACCGCCCTCACCTTCCCTCAAGATTAGGAGGCTAAATCCTACTCTAACCTCCCTAACAATGGAGCTCAAAGCTTAAGGACGAAAATCACCAAGTAAAGACTAATCCTAGCAGCCAAGAGAGCTTCTAATGACCTGCCTTAGACCTATTTATACCCGAGTGCTATTTAGACATATTTGCACTTAGGTCCCTACAGCTAGACGAACCCTAAGGACTCAAACGAAAGATTACAGGTTATTTCGGGATGGACGACCACGATGAAGTCTTGATCTTCGTAAGTTCCACGCAATCCTCGGATGCTCTCCACGTGGCCAGTAATCCAATCTGCGATCCGCCCCCGGTTTTGAAGTCAGAAACCGGGAAACTTTAGGAAGTCTCCGCCTGGGCCGGATTTGGCCCATCTTCTCTATCTTGGCGAGTCGTGGCCCAACTCACCAAGGCTTGGGTAGCTTGGGTGGTGGTTTTGAGCCGAAGCCGCCAAAGCCTCCCTCGCACCCCTTCACACCACGCATTCGGGTTGGAGCACCGCGGTGGCGCCCGGCATCCCCTGTCCATCGGGGCAGCCTCGCAGTCCTTTGGAGGACTTACTCCAACCATCGCCGTCCGCTTCCTCCATATACCGAACTCCCATGGCCGACAGATGCCGAGCGTGCCTCCAGTTCTTCGGAGGACTTTCCTCTACCTCCAGTCCATCGGAGGGCCTCCTATCCATCGGAGGTCTTGTGCCTAAGTCCTTCTGGGTCTTGCTACTGTTGACAATCACTCATCACTCCAGAGGTAATGGAGCCGGTCCATTGGCTCTCACGTCCCTCGTGCCACTGCTCTCCTCAAAGACGATGAGGATGAGCGACAGGAGGCCGCCAACAGCTACCTCGGCCACCTTGTTCTCAAGAGGGAGGCGGGGAAGCATCGGGAAGCCCTGTCTTGGGGTCAGCGTCCACGTCACTCGTGGATAATGAAGTCTACCATGCAGTCAAAGAACCATTGATTGGTCTTCGCCTGGGTCTCATCATCAGCTCTTCCCCGAGCGGCAGAACCGCCACTTGGCGCAGCTCGCGTCCGGTGGCTGAGTCAGAAGTTTCTCCCCTGATGTCTTCGCAGCAGTTGTCTCGGCCACCTCTTCCTCGAGAGGGCAGTGAGGCTTCTTGCCCTCACATGATCTACAATATGGAGTCTCCCGCTGCACCTTAGGGCGGGCCAACTACGACCACAGCAACAGGATCTACGCCTTCTGGCACCGGGTTTCACTCGGGGGGATTGCCGACACTCCTCGACAATCAAGCGAGCTCACCCTCGAGGTCGCCTACCTACTTCTCTGAGATCCTCGTCATCAATGGCCAACCGGAGGATGACCCCATCTCTGGTGATGAGCCCTCTGTGAATGGAGAAACCCAACAATACTGCGAGAGGAGGCGACGTCGCAACTGGCGCCGCAATATCGCTGTCATCATCAAGCGGGGAATCAAGATCTGGCCCTTCCTGTCTCGTAGGATGAGGCATCCGAGTCTGGGTAGGCGCCAGAAGAGGTCAAATTTTGTCGACAAAGGAACGGTCAACGGCGAGAACGCTGGCACATTCAAGCCTAGCATCACGTACGCGATCATGGGAGAGCGCGCGATGGGGAGGACCGCACTCAGCCCCGCACAGTGCAGATTCCAGGGTGTAATCTGTTGCCTGACTTTGCCGTCGCCATGGGTACCCCGAGTCAAGCGGGAGGAGTACTGGTGCAGCTGTCAGACATTTTCCCTCGCACTCCGGATGGAGAACTTTACCGTCAGATCTTCACTCAGGTGGCTAACCATCTCCTTCTCCCCAATGCCCCTACGGCCCCTGATGCCCGTCACATCATCAACGTGGGGCGCGATGCACGTCACAACTGAGAGCCAATGGACCGACTCCATTGCCTCTGGAGTGATGAGTGATAGTCAACAGAAGCCAAAGACCCAGAAGGACTTAGGCACAAGACCTCCGATGGACAAGAGGCCCTCAAATGGACTGGAGGTAGATGGAAGTCCTCCGAAGGACTAGAGGCATGCTCGACGTCAGTCAGCCATGGGAGTTCGGTACATGGAGGTGCGGCACGGCGAGCAGCACGAGTAAGACCTCCGAAGGACTGTGAGGCGACCCCAGATGGACATGGGGATGCCGGGTGCCACCGCGGTGCTCTAGCCCGAGTACATGGCGCAAAGAGTTCAAACCTGACACCCTACCACCAAGTTACCAGACTCAGAGAGTGGTCTCATTCTCGTCGAGATACAGTGGAGTGGGCCGTCCTAGGCCCAGGAAGGAAACCCTAAAGTTTCCCAGTTTTTGACTTCAAAACCGGGGGTCGATCGACGGATTTGGACTACTGGCCACGTGGACGTCATCCGGGATTTAGCTTGCAGGCGAAGAAGATCAAGACTCCATCACGGTCGTCCGTCCTCGAGAAAGTCGAGTCTTTTCTGTTTTGGCCCCTACGTGCGTTTCTGTAATATAGGGGTCTTAGTGTAAACTGTGTCTGTTAGGATGGGGGTATACATACCTAAGTGGCTGGTCATTTAGATGACTCTTCCACCATTTGTAAACCCTAGGCCTAGTTTCCAATCAACCAAGAGCTTAGAGACAAATCGGGTGCTAAACTAGGATTTAGAGTCCCCTAGGATTAGCACTTTGCATTAGTGGGAGGATGCAGAGTGGTAGGCTGTGAGGAACCACTTGTATACTAAATTCCACTCATAATCTAAGCAAGTTTCGTCCTCATCTCGTGCTCATGTGTGCAGCCCTCCTCTTCCCCCTTTTCTAGTTTTGATTTTGGATGAAACTCAAAGGCTTTTGGTGATTTGCTTTGCCCGCGAGTTAATCCTGTTCTTTTGGCTCTTTTGGACTTGCAAGGACGTGGAGAATATATCTTAGAACATCTCAATCCAGTTGGATTGCCACGAGCAAGTTAGTTTGGGTTTTCCCCTTTCTTGCCCAAAATTTCCCCTCTTCAGGAGATCTGAAATTCCCGCTAATCCCTTGATCTTTTTGAGTAGATCTTTTGGGAATAGCTTTGGAATAGTGCTAGGATAGCCTGTCCAAAATTTCGTGAAGATCCGAGAAGATTTGGTCAAGTTTGAGGTTTGCAAACTCAAAGTCTGAGGCTGATTTCTGGGCACACTGGACAGTCTGGTGCAACTTTACCGGATAGTCCGGTGGACTTAACAGTGTCCAAATGGGTTGAATTTTTGTTCCCCATATTTTCCTCAGGCCGTGGTTAAAATTTCATGATTTTTGGAGTCCGTTTGACTAGATTTTGGCATTTTTCTTTGCAACCTGGTCTGCCTAAAAAAGTCCTGTCAGACTATCAGATAGAGCCTATCAGATTGTCCGGTGTGGATGGGGTTTTTGGCCCTGGATTTGGTTTGAGTTGTTCCTTGGGTTTGTGGCTTGTTTTGGCTGGTTTTGGGGGTGCCTAGGGTCATTACTAAGGTCTTTAGCACCTCATTTGCTAAGAGATATTGGTGATCACTAGGCGTGTTCATTTTGGTTTGTTTTTGTTCGTTTGCTTCTGTGTCTTTGCCTCAACCTCGCTTTGGTGGTTCTCGTTGTATGCCTATACTCTTTTGCTTGCTGTGTATCAGTGATACGCATCTAGGTGCGTTGAGTGGCTGGTGAGACACTTCGGCGTGAGTTGTTGCTCCGCTTGGCTTGTGTCTTTGTGATCATTGAGTTGAGTGCTTCTGGTTGCTTGGTGCGTATCCTCTCAGTGGATGGCACCTTGCGCTACTAGACACGTATCTGTTCAGCAGATGGTGTCTAGTTCTTTTCTCAAGCAACAGTTTTGAGGGTTGTGAGTTTTGTGTTTTAAGTGCTCCTATTCACCCCCCCTCTAGTCGCACGTCTCGGTCCTACAATTGGTATCAGAGCCAGTTAGGTTTCTTCATACCTTTACTGGTGAGAAACCAGTAGCGACTATGGCTCACTCCGGGAAGATTCCGGTCCTTGGCTCCGATGGCTACTCCTACTGGAAGGGTATGATGAAAGCATTCTTGCTTAGTCAGGGCTAGGACATATGGGATGCTACTCAGAGTGCGAACTTTGTGGTGCTTCCAGTTGCTCAGCGCACTACCCCAGCGATTGTGGCTCAGCTTGAGGTGAATGAAAAAGCTGTTAACTTTCTCTTCTCAGCACTTGGTCTCATTGATTATGAAAAAGTGAGCCACCTCGAGACTGCCTGTCAAATTTGGTCCCTGCTGAGTGCACACCACTTCATCGCCGAATGCCCGAACAAGCATAACGACTACTACAAGAAGGGCAAGAGCCACTCCCGCGACTCCAACAAGTACCACTCCAGCAAGCACGACTACGGCAAGCGTGACCACACCAGGCACCGCTTTGGCAAGATCAGGAACTTTAGGAAGGCTTTCAAGAGCTACCAGAAGGACAACCGGAACCGGGACAAGGCTTTCTTCACTGAGCTTGGTGGTTTGTGCGGTGGATCGTCCTCCTCCTCCTTGTCTTCGTCAAGCTCAAGCGATGAGGAGATCGTCACCAAGTGGGACAAGAGGAGGGACCAAGGCGGTCCAGCTGGACTCTGCTTCGTCTCCACCAAGTTCAAGCGCAAGCACAAGATGCACCGGAGATCCTTTTGCTCCATGGCGCTTGAGGACAAAGACGACAAGGGCAATGGCAATGACTCCTCCGATGAAGAGGTAACTCCTAAGCAAGCTGAAATTCTTGAGATGTTGGAGGCAAACAATCGTGAGTTGAAAGCCCAGGATAAGATGTTAGAGAAGGCAGCCAAGAAGCTGCAGAAGTAGAAAGCCAATCTTGTTGATGCTTTAGCTGAGATTGAGAGGCTGAAGAGTGTACAAACCCAGTATAGTGAGTCTGAGTGACGCACCTATGAGACTTTGATAAGAGATCTCTATGAGCAGAAGAGCAAGTACGCTCACTAGGTAGAGGAGATGGGTAGGCTGAAGATAGAGTTAGGCAAGCTCCAGTCTAAACTGGATGAGCCTATATTGAGTAATAAACCTGAGTGTGAGATGTGCCCCCACCTAGCTGTTGACATAGCTGAGCTGAAAGTGAGGTGTGAGGGACAGCTCAAGGAGTTGGAAGAGCTTAGGTCTAGACCCACGCTTTTGGGTGCGTGCATGGTCTGTCCTACCTTGAGGAGTGAGCTTGAGCAGGTGAGAGCTGCAGCACCCCCTGACACGTGTGAGAACTGTCTCACTTTGAGGTTGATGTTGGTGGATAGGGATGCCACCATTAAGAAGTTAGAGAAGTCTGCTCCCTCTATTCCCTCTCTAGACTGCCCCACATGTGCTGCCCAGACTTTAGTTCTGGAGGATCTGAGAGAGGAGAAACATACTTTGGTTGATGAGAACAACCGTTTGAGAGAGGTGCTCAGTTGGATGTATGCTAGAGAGCCCCAACTAAGGATGATTTTAGAGAGCACCAAGAGAGCTGAGAGTGATATGAGTGGACTTGGGTTAGGAGAGTGCAGTACTTCGGGTGAGAAGAAGAGTTCCCCAACTAAGCTTAAGACTGCCTCTCCTCAGCCTAATACTACTGTTGATGGGGTTTACCACGAGCCTCGCAAGGTTGCCCCAAAGAAGCAGTTCTGGACACCCAAGCCCTCACAGGCTAAGTTGGACAGTATAGTGACTGAGATCCTCAAGCCTCCTGTGAGCAAGGAGAGAGTCTAGCAGCCTACTCCACCCAAGGCAACTCCACCTAATCCTAAGGCCCAGCCTAACCCCACTCCCAAGAGGCCTGTCTACCACTATGACTTTTGCCAGCGGAATGGCCACATAGAGGAGTTTTGCTTCAGGAGGAAGCGAGCTGAGAGGTAGGATAGAGCCTGGGGAAACAGGATCAGTTCTACCAGGGTGGTAGGCAGGATCCTCTCCACCGTGGTGAGATGAGAGACCGCTTTGTTCGTGGTGAGAGAGAAGGCGGCTTTCAGGCTCGTGTTCCTGGTGGTGAGAGACGTTTTGCCTGCCGAGCTCCTAGTCGTTTTAAGCGCGGCGATGGACGTCGTGACCGAGGCTTTGGTAGAGGGTTTGAGAGCTCATGCTTTGGAGGTCGTGGGTACCCAGATAGCCATGATGCTTACCTTGACTGTGCTTTTCCCACTTTTGAGCAGATGGCTCGGCACTGTTTCAGCAGTTTGACTAACCCCAGTGCTGGACCATTTGCTCACTCTCGCTTTCCTTGATTTTGCAGGATCGAGGCCTGGAGGACATATGGATCATGGACTCCGGCTGCTCTAAGCACATGATAGGGCAACACAGATGGTTCTCCAGCCTCAACTCGTGAGCACCAAGGAGTACATCACATTCGGGGATAATGGTCATTTAAAGTGTTGGGTGTTGGTTCTGTTGAGCTTTCTGGCAAGCTTTCCCTGAGAGAAGTTGCTTTGGTGAGGAATTTGGGGTTCAATTTGGTTTCTGTCTCGCAACTTCTCAAGGAAGGGTTTGAGGTTCGCTTTAAGGAGGGTTCTTCTTGTGTGCTTGATGCTAAGGAAAACCTTGTTTGTCGGATTTTGCCCTATGGGTAGGTTTTTAAGGTTGACCTTGCATCTGTTTCTGGCCCTCCTCGGTGTTTGGTAGCTAATCATTCTGTTGATATTTGGAAGTGGCGTAGGAGGCTTGGCCATTTGAGTTTTGATTTTCTAGCCAGGTTGAGCTCGATGGGTCTGATCCGAGGATGGCCCAATTTGACAGCAGAAAAGGACTTAGTGTGCCACCCCTGTCGTCATGGCAAGATGGTTGCCGCTTCTTATACACCTGTCAATCAGGTGATGACCTCTTACCCGGGTGATCTGCTGCATATGGACACGGTTGGTTCTGCTCAGGTACAGTCAATCAGTGGGAAACGGTATGTGCTTGTGGTAGTAGATGACTTTTCTTGCTTTTCGTTGGTGTTCTTCATGGAATTCAAAGATGAGGCTTTCGGTTTTGTTCAGGATCTAGTCTTGAAGTTAAGGAATGAGAGTCATAAGGCTATGAGGGCTATCCGCAGTGACAATGGCGGAGAATTTCGTAACTCTCATTTCGAAACATTTTGTCGTGACCTAGGTCTTGATCACCAATTCTTGTCTCCTTATACCCCACCTCAGAACGGTGTCGTGGAATGGAAGAACCACACATTTGTTGAGATGGCGCGGATGATACTTGATGAGCATAGGACTCCGCGACGCTTTTGGGCTGAGGCTATGAATACGACCTGTTACATTGCCAACGCATCTTCCTACGAGCTTTCTTAGGGAAGACTTCATATGAGCTACGGTTTGGTAGGCAGCCCAGCATCAAGCACCTGCGTGCATTTGGCTACGAGCTCTGAACATGAAGGAGGACCTTTGCCTATGGCTTCCTCCTCGCTCTCCCGACTGCAAGCTCGAGCAGAGGCTGGCACCGCTGAGGATGTAGGGGAGGTGACCTCTGAGATTGTTCCATCTCGGCAGGTCCAGCGGGATCACCCTCTAGATAGGATGATTGGAGATCTACACCAGCATGTCACACGCTCTTCGGTTAAGTCTCTGGCCTTCTTTTGCCACTCCGCATTTGTTGGTTCTTTTGAACCCCGGGATGTGTCACATGCATTATCTGATCCTAGTTGGGTGAACGCCATGCAAGAGGAGTTGGAGAACTTTGAGAGAAACCATGTTTGGGATTTAGTTGAACCTCCACCAAACTGCCACCCTATAGGAACCAAGTGGGTCTTCAAGAACAAATAGGGTGAGGATGGGATGGCTGTGAGGAACAAAGCGAGATTGGTTGCCCAGGGTTTCTGTCAGAAGGAGGGGATAGATTATGAGGAGACCTTTGCTCCTATAGCTCGTTTAGAAGCCATTAGGATTTTGCTTGCCTTTGCTGCCTCTAAAGGCTTGAAACTCCAGCAGATGGAGGTCAAGTCAGCCTTCCTAAATGGTTACATAGAGGAGGAGGTATATGTGAGACAAGCTCCTGGCTTTGAGAGTGCCAAGTTTCCAGACCGGGTGTATAAGTTGAGAAAAGCCCTTTATGGTCTGAAGCAAGCTCCTGGAGCTTGCTATGCTAGATTGAAAGCTTTCCTGCTCAAGTCTAGGTTTGTGATGGGTTTAGTAGACAAGACCTTGTTTCTTATGAGTCGTGGCGGTGACACCCTTCTAGTTTAGATATATGTTGATGACATTATCTTTGGTGGTTCATCTCACGCTTTGGTGTCTAAGTTTGCTGAACAGATGAGCAAGGAGTTAGAGATGAGCCTCATGGGTGAGCTCTAGTTCTTTCTCAGGCTACAGATCAAGCAAGGCCCAGAAGGAACCTTCATCCATCAAGCCAAGTACACGAAGGACATTCTGAGGAAGTTTGACAAGGGAGACCTCAAGCCCATGATGAATCCCATGTCAACACAAACGGCACTTGATGCAGATGAAGAAGGGGAAGTGGTGGACCAAAGAGAGTACCAAGGGATGATCGGCTCACTTTTGTACCTGATGACGACTAGGCCAGACATCCAATTCGTAGTCTACCTTTGTGCACGATTTCAGGCCTCACCGAGAACATCACACCGTCAAGCGGTGAAGCGCATCTTCAGGTACCTGAAATACACTCCTGAGCTTGGTCTTTGGTTCTCTTCAGCTTCGATGCTCTCTCTCAGAGGGTATCCAGATGCTGACTTTGCGGGTTGTTGGCTAGAGCGCAAGTCTACTTCTGGCACCTGCCAGTTTCTTGGTTCTTCTCTTGTTTCTTGGTCCTCACTCAAGCAATCTAGTGTAGCTCCTTCCACCACAGAAGCCGAATATATTGTTGCTAGTTACTGCTCCCAGCTGCTTTGGATGAGAGGTACCTTAAGTGACTTTGGCCTAAGTTTTAGGAAGATCCCTCTCCTAGTAGACTCTACTTCTGCTATTTCTGTAGCTAAGAACCCCTTCTTGCACTGCAGAACCAAACACATAGACGTGAGGTTTCACTTTCTGAGAGATCACTATGAGAAGGGAGATATAGACTTGATCCATGTGGAGACTGAGAACCAGTTGGCCGATATCTTCACCAAGCCCTTAGATCTTAGCGTGTTTGCTTGCTTGCATGGGGAGCTTGGTGTTTGTTACCCCTTTTAGGTTGGGGTAACTTTGTTGTAGTTTAAGTTATTTGGTTTGCCTTTTCTTTGCTTTTCCTTGTTTTTCTTGCATTTTGTATCATACCATGCATTGCATTGTAACATATGCATTTTGACTTACACTAGCACTAGAGCTCTTCTGGTATGACGAGTTAGTACTTGCTTGTGCTAGATTGTACAGTTGCTTGCATGATCATGGTTGGCTAAGCTCCTTGAATCTGTCTAATATCATTTGTGAGCTAAGTCACTTTTGTTTCTTGAAAATAAAAAACCTTGATCACCACTTGACTTGGCTACCTAGCATGTGTAGGAATGTTGAACGTTATGCTATCTTTTCATGCTTGGATATGCTAGTCGTATGCCTTTGTTAAGTTGATGCTTAAGCATTTATGACACATTGCCTAAATCTGAAATCTGAATTAATATTGTTTACAAGTGGTGTCCTATGAGCTAAATTGAAAAGATCTAGGTGGGTTCACTTGTCACACTGATCTAGTTTGAGATAGCTTGCCTTTGCACTTTAGCATGAACTTGGACTAGGCTGTGTATGACCAAAACCTTGTCTTAAGCTTCTGATGGTTTTCTGTACCTAGGCTTGGCATTGGTTGGTAAGAAGTGGCAAAGACAAGTGAATAACCCCTAGCACATGATCTGATTTGCTTGAAGTTAAAAATTGCTAAATCTGAAATATGCAAGTCTCTAAATTGCTTATGGTCTCATGTAGATGTTCTGGTTGAGAGTAGCACACCTTGTATGTTTTGCTTAGCATATTGCTATTCATGCCTATCTTGCTAGATGCTATTCATGTTGGTAATGCTTTCTTTTCAACAACTCTAAAAAACATGCTCCTGATCTGTATAAGATAGATTCAATTGAGCTTGTTTGCATGCTTCCTTGCCCTCACTTGCTCTGTATGCTAGAACTTGTATTTACTAGCTTTTCATCCCTACTGAGCTCTTCATCGTACACTTCCTGCATTTCATGGCATATTTTGAGGGGGAGTTGTCTAGTTCAGGGGGAGTTGAGTTCTATGAACCCTTTATGAGTCCATTATCAACAAGGGGGAGAGATGTTGACCTATGAGATTGTTACTCCCAGGGGGAGTTCTTGGACCAAGGGGTAGAATTTTAGAGAGATCTAGTTGATGAGGAGTTTGAGCTTTTAGCATGCTCTTACATCGGTGCATTGAGCCTTTTGCCTCTTTCTGGAGGAGCCGATGCTTTGCCTAAGCATGACAGTGTTGAGCCAGTTTGCCTCTTTCTTGAGGGGTCATGCTTTAGTTTGATCAACTGCGTTGAGCGGTTTCCCTTATCTTAGGGGGTCGATCTTTCGTTTTCCTTTTTGTTGCCTCATTTTGCCCTTCTTTGCTTGTGTTTGGCTATTGGGCATTTTGAGCAACTTTCTTCTTTTCTTCTTTCTTTTCGGTTTTATGTTTGTTTTTCTTGTCTTTGTTCTATTTCAGGTTACAGGTAGAAGGTGTTGACAATGCACTCATCAAGGGGGATATTGAGAGCTAATGGAGTGATGAGTGATTGTTAACAGAAGCCAAAGACCCAGAAGGACTTGGACACAAGACCTCCGATAGACTGGAGGTAGATGGAAGTCCTCCGAAGGATTGGAGGCATGCTCCACGTCAGTCGGCCATGGGAGTTCGGTACATGGAGGAGCGGCATGGCGACAGCACGAGTAAGACTTCCGAAGGACTGCGAGGCGACCCCGATGGATTGGGGATGCTAGGTGACACCGCGGTGCTCTAGCCCGAGTACATGGCGCGAAGACGGGCGAGGGCGTTGACGGATTCGCTCAAATCCGCCACCCTACAACCAAGTTACCAGACTCGGCGAATGGTCTCATTCTTGCCGAGATAGAGTGCAGTAGGCCGCTCCAGGCCGAGGAAGGAAACCCTAAAGTTTCTCGGTTTCTGACTTCAAAACCGGGGGTCGATCGACAGATTTGGACTACTGGCCACGTGGACGTCATCCGAGAGTTAGCTTGCAGGCGAAGAAGATCAAGACTCCATCGTGGTCATCCGTCCTCGAGAAAGTCGAGTCTTTTCTGTTTTAGCCCCTACGGGCGTTTTTGTAATATAGGGGTCTTAGTGTAAAATGAGTTAGTTAGGCCGGGGCTATAAATACCTAAGTGGCTGGTCATTTAGGTGACTCTTCCACCATTTGTAAACCCTAGGCCTAGTTTCCAATCAACCAAGAGGTTAGAGACAAATCGGGTGCTAAACTAGGATTTAGAGTCCCCTAGGATTAGCACTTTGCATTAGTGGGAGGATGCAGAGCGGTAGGCTGTGAGGAACCACTTGTATACTAAATTCCACTCATAATCTAAGCAAGTTTCGTCCTCATCTCGTGCTCATGTGTGCAGCCCTCCTCTTCGCCCTTTTCTAGTTTTGATTTTGGATGAAACTCAAAGGCTTTTGGTGATTTGCTTTGCCCGCGATTTAATCCTGTTCTTTTGGCTCTTTTGGACTTGCAAGGACGTGGAGAATATATCTTAGAACATCTCAATCCAGTTGGATTGCCATGAGCAAGTTAGTTTGGGTTTTCCCCTTTCTTGCCCAAAATTTCCCCTCTTTAGGAGATCTGAAATTCCCGCTAATCCCTTGATCTTTTTGAGTAGATCTTTTGGGAATAGCTTTGGAATAGTTCTAGGATAGCCTGTCCAAAATTTCATGAAGATCCGAGAAGATTTGGTCAAGTTTGAGGTTTGCAAACTCAAAGTCTGAGGCTGATTTCTAGGCACACCGGACAGTCTGGTGCAACTTTACCGGATAGTCCGGTGGACTTAACAGTCTCCAAATGGGTTGAATTTTTGTTCCCCATGTTTTCCTCAGGCCGTGGTTAAAATTTCATGATTTTTGGAGTCCGTTTGACTGGATTTTGGCATTTTTCTTTGCAACTTGGTCTGCCTGAAAAAGTCCTGTCAGACTATCCGATAGAGCCTATCAGATAGTCCGGTGTGGATGGGGTTTTTGGCCCTGGATTTGGTTTGAGTTGTTCCTTGGGTTTGTGGCTTGTTTTGGTTGGTTTTGGGGGTGC
Source organism: Paspalum vaginatum (assembly GCA_030272315.1). Taxonomy (NCBI): domain Eukaryota; kingdom Viridiplantae; phylum Streptophyta; class Magnoliopsida; order Poales; family Poaceae; genus Paspalum; species Paspalum vaginatum. The sequence continues at coordinate 23,321,279 of CM059017.1, forward strand.
CTAGGGTCATTACTAAGGTCTTTAGCACCTGATTTGCTAAGAGATCTTGGTGATGACTAGGCGTGTTCATTTTGGTTTGTTTGTGTTCGTTTGCTTATGTGTCTTTGCCTCAACCTCACTTTGGTGGTTCTCGTTGTATGCCTATACTCTTTTGCTTGCTGTGTATCAGTGATACGCATCTAGGTGCGTTGAGTGGCTGGTGAGACACTTCGGTGTGAGTTGTTGCTCCGCTTCGCTTGCGTCTTTGTGATCGTTGAGTTGAGTGCTTCTGCTTGCTTGGTGCGTATCCTCTCAGTGGACGGGCACCTTGCACTACTAGACACGTATCTGTTCAATGGACTGGTGTCTAGTTCTTTTCTCAAGCACCAGTTTTAAGGGTTGTGAGTTTTTAGTTTTAAGTGCTCCTATTCACCCCCCTCTAGTCGCACGTCTCGGTCCTACAAAAACATCGAGAGTTTGTGCATGGATCAACTTGCATAAGAAATTCGGCGCCGCAACGACTACGATCGGGATGTGATGTGATGACTGCTTTTGTCCCCATCGTGCTGGGACAGGGACACGCTTCAGTGGCTGCGCCATCTCCGACGCGACTGCAGTCGACAACTGGGATGACTTCTGTTGGCGCTTCATCGCCAACTTTCTATCGCTATCAGATAAGCTGGCATAGCCATGTGATCTCAAATGCATCAAACGCAAAGATGGCGAGAGTCTCCGCTCGTACTTGAAGCGCTTTCTGTCGATGCCGAACCGCATTCCCAATATTGCTGATGCGGCAGTGATCGAAGATTTCTTCCGTTGCTCCAACGACAAGGCTTTTGTGAAGGCCCTCTTGCACAAAGCCCCAGTCACATCTGAGCAGCTCTTTCGTGACTGCTAACCGATACATGACCCCTGATAAGCGAGCTCAGGGACTTGGTTGACGCACGCCGAGAAGATCGGGGGAGAGAGAAACCTGAAGATCCCCCATGGCAGGATCGTCACTAGGACAAGAGACCTCGTGAGGAAGTCCAGGCTGTGGGGCCACCGCCCATGCGCCAGCTCGTCCCTTCATGTCAAGGGGGCGAGTGGTCACTAGACCAAGTCCTCGACGTGCTGTGCCCCTATCACAAGGAGATGCATCACACCCTGCGCGATTGCAGGGACTTTAAGGATTCAATCGCTCATGGCAAGCCCTTCATACCTCTGCCTCCATCGCCACCCCTGCCGCATGATCAAGGACCGCCACCTCAGCAGAACAAAGCCAACGGCGTCGGCTTCCCCAACGTCAACCGGTACGTCAACGTCATCATCGAGGGGCATAGCTCCTAGAGAGTAAAAGGCAGCAGAAGCTAGTCGACCACTGAGTCATGGTGGCTACTCAAGAGCCTCCAACACTATACAACTGGTCAAACATGCCCATCTCTTTCAGTTGGGCGGATCACTGGCTTAACTTTGACCACCCAGGCAAATACCCTCTCCTGGTGATCCCGGTGGTCCATGAGAGCCAACTCATGAGGACACTAATCGATGAAGGAAGCAGCATGAACGTGATGTTCCCTAAGACTCTGCTATCTCTCGGGTCTTCCATCAATGATCTGCAGGAGTCAGACAGCCCATTCTTTAGGATCATGCCTGGTGAAGGAGAATATCCACTGGGGCAAATCAGCTTGCCCGTCACCTTTGGAACGGAGGACAACTTCCGCACCGAGACTCTCCTGCTTCGAGGTGGCAACCTTTGACTCTGCCTAGAACACTATCATTGGGCAGCCCGGGCTAGCCAAGTTCATGGCTGTCCCCCACTATTCATATCATGGTCCTAAAGATGCCGGCCCCACGTGGAGTTCTCTCCGTGCGGGTGGACTTCAAGGGCTCTGCTCTCTGTGCTTGGGAGGCTTTCTAGACGGCCTTCACAGCAACTACCACTGGCAGCTCAGCGCTGACTCATCGATGATGCGGCCCAACTCTCGAAGGATGATCTGCAGATCCTGACTCAAGAGTCTGTTCCTAGCTCGGTTATCCAAGCAACCGTGGCGACTAAAGAAGTGAGCCTCGACCTCCCTGATGCTTCAAAGACGGTGACCATCAGTGCAGTTCTCCCTCCCAAATAGGAAGATGCGCTCGTTTGGTTCTTGAGAGGCAACTGGGACATGTTCGCATGGAAGCCTGCTGATATGCCCGGAGTCCCGAGGGAACTGGCTGAGCACAAATTCAAGGTGTTCCCCAACGCGAAGCCGATCAAGCAAAGGTTGCACCGATTCACCCCGGACAAGAGACAAGGGATCCGTGCAGAGTTAGCCTGGCTCCAAGCTGCTGGGTTTATTAGAGAAGTCATGCATCCTGAATGGTTGGCAAATCCTATACTAGTACTCAAAAAGAATAAAGTAGACTGGCGGATGTGTGTTGATTATACTGATCTCAACAAACACTGCCCGAAGGATCCCTTCGGACTGCCTAGGATAGATCAAGTCATTGATTCTACGGCCGGATGCTCCCTACTTTGCTTCTTAGATTGTTACTCGGGCTACCATCAGATTAGCCTGGCTGTGGAGGATCAGGAGAAGACCGCGTTCAAGATGCCCTTTGGGGCATTTTGTTATACCTCTATGTCGTTCAGGCTAAAAAATGCCAGAGCAACATATCAACGCAGCAATCCAGACATGTTTGGCCGAACACTGGGGTAAGCGTGTCAAGGCTTATATCGATGATGTGGTAATCAAGATGAAGGATCCAGAAGACTTCATCAACGACATACAACAATTCTTCAACAGTCTCAAGAGGTTCCTCTAGAAGCTTAACCATGCTAAGTGCGTATTAGGTGCTAAGTGCTAAGTGCTAACCATGCTAAGTGCATACCTGGGTTCATCATCAGCAAGAGGAGGATCGAAGGCAACCTAGAGAAGATCGATGCAATTCTCCGGATGCAGCCTCCTAAGTCACAAAATAAGGTTCAGAAGCTCATAGGGTGCATGGCCGCTCTAAGCCAATTCATCTCATGGCTAGGAGAGCATGGTATGCCGTTTTACAAGCTGTTGAAGAAGGTGGACAAGTTCCAGTGGACACTAGGAGGCTTAGGAAGCACTCGAAGCCCTCAAGAAATTCTTGACGACTCCTCCGGTATTGAAATTGCCGAATCGAGCCACGGCAGACCATGCAGCTGAAGATCTGCTGTTGTACCTCTCCTGCATGACTCATGTGGTCAGTACTGCTTTGGTGGTCGAGACATTGGAAGAAGGACATGTTTAGCTGACTCAACACCCAGTCTATTCCATCAGTGAAGTACTCAGCCCATCTAAGATAAGGTACCCTCAGGTTCAGAAATTACTGTATGCGGTCCGTATCATAGCTCGCAAGCTGCGTCATTATTTCGAGGAGCAAAAAATCATGGTGATCACCTCATTCCCCATCGGCGAGATTCTATGAAACAGAGAAGCTACTGGGAGAATCGCCAAGTGGGCGTGTGAGCTGGGAGCACATGACATCGAATTCCGCCCACACACTGCTATCAAGACTCAGGCATTGGTTGACTTCATCTCCGAGTGGACAGAGAATCAGGTACCAGAGAACCTGGAGCCTCTAGAGTTCTGGAAGATGTACTTCGATGGGTCACTCAAGATAGAAGGAGCTGGGGCAGGTGTCGTCTTAACCTCCCAAAAGGCGAAAAACTCAAATACGTGCTGCAGTTCCTCTTCACGGTGTCCAACAATGCAGCAAAATATGAAGCCATGCTGCACGGGTTGTGCATCGTGATTTCACTCGGCATTAGGCGCCTCATGGTCTATGGGGACTCTCTAGTTGCGATTAGTCAAGTTAACAAAGACGTGGACTACACCACGGAAGTGATGGACCGATACTGTGTAGAAGTTCGCAAACTAGAGGACAAGTTTGATGGGCTAGAATTTCATCACGTGGACTGCAACAACAACGCAGATGCTGACTTATTGTCTAAGCTTGGCTCTTCTCGAGCCAAAATTCCCCAAGGTCTATTCATCTAGGAACTATCTCAACCATCCATTGATCGCGAATTAGAACCCGCAGAGCAGCACATCCTAAGCTTAGAGGAGGCTCCAGCTGATTGGTGGGTTCCAATCATCAGGTACATCAGAGATGGTGATGAACTTGATGATAGAACAGAAGCCAAGCGACTCATCCGGTGCGCAGCTAGCTACACATTGATCGGCGACAATCTATTCAAACGCGGCATGGCTGGAGTTCTCTTGAAGTGCATCGACATATATTGGGGTAGGAGTTTGTTGATGGAAATCCATGCTCGGCAATACAGTAATCATGCTGCTTCCAGGGTGCTAGTTGGAAAGGCATTCAGGGCCGGATTTTACTGGCAGACAGCCAAGTAGGATGCTGCAGAATTAGTCAAGCGTTGCAAAGCCTATCAGTTCTTCGCAAACCAACATCACCTCCCGGCTCAACAGCTACAGAACATTGCTGTCTCATGGCCCTTTGCATGGTGGGGCCTTGACATGATCAGACCACTCAAGAGGGCCCAAGGTGGGTACACTCACGTCTTGGTGGCCATCGACAAGTTCACCAAGTGGATCGAGGTCAAACCAATCGCATCTCTAACCTCAGCAAAGGCGGCAGAATTCATCCATGAGATTATATTTAGCTTTGGGATTCCAAACAGCATTATCACAGATCTGGGCTCCAACTTCACAGGCTCAGAATTCTTCGATTTCTACAATGAGAAGTCTATACTTGTCAAATATGTCTCGTTAGCGCACCCTCGCGCCAATGGCCAAGTCGAGCATGCGAACGGGATGATTCTGGATGCCTTGAAGAAGAGAGTCTTCGACAAAGATGAAAAGCTGGCAGGCAAATGGATCAGGGAACTCCCATACATAGTCGTTCATGGTGTATGGCTCTGAGGCAGTGCTGCCTGCTGATTTATCACATGGAGCGCCGCGGCTCGCTAGCATTCAAAGATATCGCAGAGGCTGAGAGCACTCGGCTTGAGGAAGTTGACTTGCTTGAAGAAGAGCAACTCAATTCGGTGATTCAGTCGGTGCGCTATCAGCAGACTCTGCGGCGTTATCATGAATGTAATATGCGTCCTCGTGCCTTTTCAGTCGGGGAATTGGTCCTCCATAGAGTTCTCAAGGGGGCTAGGCATAACAAGCTATCCCATCCTTGGGAGGGACCTTACATCATCACGGAAGTCACTCGGCTAGGATCTTACCGCTTGTCTGAGATGGACGGTACTCCGATTGGGAACTATTGGAATATCGAGCATGTTCGCAAGTTCTATGACTAGGTCTCCTCCAAACCTCAGAGCTCTGTACCCTTGTCTGTACTCTTGGCTAGTATCGTGGTTGTCATGATTTCGAGTTGACTCGTCCTCGCTCGTGTTCAGTCAGATGTACTCAGATAATGAATAAATGAATGAACTCTGTGCATATGTCTTCTTTCTTTGGCTTGACTACGTAATATTTCCCGTGGTAACGTTTTCGTCCTCGCATAACTAGGCAATCAGTCATGGGCCCTGACCTGACTCATGGCTAGTGTTACATGCCTACTCCTACTCAAGATAGGGTTCAGTCCGACTCTAATTACGGGGCAATCAGCTTAGGTCATAGACCGACAGCTGGTGTTACATGCCTTCACTCACTCAGAACAGGTTGCAATCTGGGCCTCCTTACGGGGCAATCAGCCTAGGTCGTAAGACCGACAGCTGGTGTTACATGCCTTCGCATGCTCATAAAAAGGGTGCAATCTGGCCCTCCTTACGGGGCAATCAGCCTAGGTCATAGAACGATAGCTGGTGTTACATGCCTTCGCGTCCTCATAAAAGGGTGCAATTTGACCCTCGCTACGGGGCAATTGGCTTAGGTCATGGACCGACAGCCAGTGTTACATGCCCGCGCTCACTCTTATAAAAAGGGTGCAATCCGACCCTATGCATTGCGCGCTCGAAAGTATTTGGTTCAGGTAAATGTAAAGGTTTAAGTCAGATGTTTGCCTACGTTTTCAACCTCGGGATAGTACGTGCGTGAACTCTGTGTTGATAATAAACTCTGGGTTGAAAGGCTGACTCAAGAGCCTGGCTTCAGATGACATCATATGCGTGAAGGAACGGTTAATTGAATTTTACATTAACTAAGAATGCTAATCTTGTTTTCCTGCAGCCTGAAGTAATCCATAGTAGGTATCATTCAGTTACAAGGATATGGCATCATTTACATAAATGTAGCAACAAGAACTCTAGTTTATGGCTCGAACTCCGCTATGAGCTTTTCGGCTACAGATTGGATTTCGGCAGCATAGTTGTCTATTGTTGAATCACTGGGATTGACTACAACCTTTGCTGACAATTCAGCATAGTTCAGATCTGGCCGGGTTATCTTGAACATGAGAAGGACATGCTGCAGAACTGACTTCAGCCTCCCACGGAGATGGCTCTTGATGTCTTCCACCAGAGTTGATATGCGATCTGACACTGGTCGTGGAGCTCCAACCTCTGGGCCGCATATATTCAGCATAGTGGTCATCGTAGCCGTTGCAGACTTCATCAGTTCTTTGGTCTTCTCATAAGCTGCCTTCAGTTTTTCACAATTCTTCTTGGCAATTTCATAATTTTGTGTCGCGAGATCCAGGTCTTGGCGATGTTTTTTTGATAGTTGTTGGGATTCCTTGAGAGCTTGCCTTGTGGACTTTAGCACTTTATCCAAGTCTCTATTCTTGCTCTGAATTTCAACTCAAACTCTGTTGGCTTCAATTAACTCGGAAGTTCTCTTGTCAAGTTCTTCTCGAGTCAATTTATGGCTTGTTTCAAGCACTACCAGTGCACTGGAAGTATTCTAGAAGGAATTTTCAAATCCATCTCGTGACTCTCGAAGCTCTTGGATTTCTCTCTTTAGATGCAGTGCCTCATCCTGTAGACCGATGCAGCTTATAGACCTCTGTAAGTAAAGAATATGCTAGTTGGGTTTCTTGGCGAAATACCTCATGCTGTTTTCTCTCCAGTTCAAGCTTGCGCTGCAAATTCTGAGCAGTGTCTCGGGCCTCGTCATGCTAGAGTACACTATTGCGGTGTGCGATATCGTGCTAGGGCCAATGCATTCTCCTAGATCAGCAATCTTCTTGGTGGCAGCTGCAGTCCAATGCATGAACAAATGTAAGTATGCTAGATGATAGATTGAATGGAAGCCTAGGGGGGGCAGACACTCACCAGCGGTTTTAGCAGCATGAGCTGCCTCAGAGTCAGCCAGTTGTTGGCATAGCTTGGTTACATAGCTTCCAAGTATGGGAGTGAGCTTTTCGCGCCATCGCGCAGCTTGATCAAGCCAATCCTGCAGAAAGGGTTCAATTGCTTACAAGTATTAACAGCAAAGATCGTTATATTGAAGATGATGCCTTACCTCAAAGGCTGCAAATGGCCGTGATTCAGAAGGACCCATAGCTGATTTGCAGGTCGGGGGTCGCTAGTTTGAGTGCAGTAGTGTCGGAGATGGCGCCTGTGTCACCTGTTGGCCTTGCGTCTCTGTGCTGGGGGCTTGGCACTGGCACAGAAGTATCCAATGTGGTCTCGATATTGGTTGGCTCACCTCTTCCAGTTGTCTCGTCCTCATGTATTGTTTCGTAGTTCATCCAGGGGGTGCTCCTGGCTGCTCAGAGTGTTTCCTCCTAGGTTACTGAGCGCATCTTGCCAGTTGACTGGAGGCCTCGTGTCAATATTGCCTTGCTGGCGGTCTGTGCTCTTTGGTTCAGTTTTAGTTGGGTGCTGCGAGACTTCAGGCTCGGGGGCTTCAGTCGGGTCGGTCCCAAGCTCGGGAGGCACTATGTCTTGTTCCATGGAAGGCCTGCACATAATTTTGTTCAGTTGGGAAATTGACGGCAGAAGTGGAGTAGGAAACAACAGTTAAAGGAATCAGGCATACCGTGGTCGCATGAGACTATCTTCAGTCAGATGTGGAACTGCCTTTACAAATTGATCTAGCTCCATATCGACGTCTAACAATTTCAGCTCCTCTTCCATTGGCATTGGTTGTTGAGTCGGTGGAGAGGAGGTGGCCTCTGCATCATGCATTTTCTTCGACCTCCTCTCGCAACATTGAAGGCGGATTTCTTCTTCTTACTCTTCTTCGTCGATTAGCATACTCCAATCGATATGGCCTAGAGAAGAACCTTCATTGTTGTCAGTTTTCTCTTGCACTTTGGGCTTTTTGCTTGGCCTCTTGGATGGCAATGCTAAGTCTGGCATGGTGGAAGAGGGCTTCTGAGTTTTGACTTGTTCCCTGATGGTTCTCTTCTTTTGTGGGACTTCAGGCTTTCATTGTCGATGTCTTGGCTCAGGTGCGCTTGGGCACCTTTGAGGCAGGACTGCCTTCTTTCGCGACGGTTGTACGCTTGGGAGCTGGGCCTTCAGTGCCAGCATCTTCTTGCTTGGGGGTTGCTCTTCCTGAGCCCTGGTATCTTCTCCAGCACTAGAGTCTTCAGCTGGGCGGGGGATGACTATATACGTGGTGGCCTCATTGTTGCCTTCGCCTTGTGTTGCTGCAACAACAGCTTCCATATCTTCAGTTGTTAATTCTGACCCTCGTTTCAGCACTTTGTCCATGCCTTACTGGGGTGGGTCAAACAAGAACTTGGCAATATTGGTCTACAAGAACAAGTCAGGGAATATATTTAGCATTGTTTGCATTATCAGATCTTACAATTAATTTGGTCGACAAGCTCAAATACTTAAAAATGGAGTAGGGTGCCATGCAGAGTAGGGCTGAGGATATCCTTCATTATGGACACCACCCCTTAGCATCAAACCAACTCGAGCTTTGATTTCTTCTGCAGTAATGACTCAGCTGGTCTCCTAGGTAGGATCACTTGCTCCAACATATAGATAGGTCGGGTATACTTCGGTCTTTCATGGGCTGGATGCTCCAGAAGATGAAATCTATGACTATGGCTTGGGCGGTCAGGCCATTTTCCTTCAAATCAGCAATGTCCTTGAGCAGGATTTCTACCTTAGCACTTTCCTCTGTAGTTGGTGCTTCTTCCCAACTGCTCAGCTTGGTGTTTGGTTGTCGGCCTGATCGGGGTGGCAGGGAGTTTCCATGATTACTCATATAAAACCACTGGGAGTGCCACCCTCTATTGCTGTCCTTGAGTGGGATGTCTAGATACACTGACCTTCGCCCTCTACGCAGTTCTAAGCTAGCTCCACCAACTACTTGTAAGATCCTATCTCAGGTACCAGGTTTGCAATGGTAAAGATGCTTCCAAAGACCGAAATGCGGGACAATCCCAAGGAAAGCCTCGCATAAATGGATAAAGATTGAGATTTAGAGGATGGAATTGGGGTTTAGGTGTGACAGGTCAATCGAATAGAAATTAAGCAAGCCTCGCGCGAAAGAACAGAGAGGCAGTCCTAGTCTGCGCACAAAGAAAGAGACAAAAACAAAGGATTCATGGGTATCTTCTATGGGGACTTTCTCACCTTCAACTTCTCCACCCACCTAACTCTCTGAGAGGAAGAACTCCCATTTCTACAAGATGAATTAAATGAGATTCAGAGATGGAGGACATACAGGAAGGCAAGGAATGGTGACGGGATTGGCTGGTTCTCATCATGTGGGAGTCCCTCGTTGGTGTTCCCGCGCTCACTGATCGTCTTCTTCTTCGGAACCATGGTCGAGAAGGGTTCTAGTGTGACTTTGGGGGTTTTCAGGCAAGGATTTCAAATTTGTAGGCGCTGGCGGCAAAGTAATTGCGGAAGTTGGGGAATGAGGATTCGAGTGGAAGGAACCGTTAGGGTATTGGTCCTCTTTAATACGTAATAGTGTTAAGTTGGGAAGCTCTATTTTTATTAAGGGAGTTCACAGTGTCGGTATTTCTTCGCCGTGAGTCTGGCGAGTCAGCAGTTCTCGTAATGTTAAGTCAGCATGGTTTTAGTCAGCATTGCAGTTATAAAGGTTATCTGGAGTTCAGTCGGATATCGTTTGCTCGGATGACTTGAGACTGGTGTTGTCACTCGGGTCAAGGGTATTTAATGGCAGTTGTTCCTCAGGCAAATTATTTGACTCAGAAGATCGCAATTCTAACTAAGTGCTTAGATGGTGGCAGTTTTGCCCGACTGGGTTCGTACTTGATGGCCAAGTATGTTTCAGTCGTGCAGCAAATTCTATAGTGGTTGTTCAGAGACGAGAACAGTAGCGTTATCACACATATGTGATGGTGGATTGCAAAAGAGAACATAAAGCATCATTGGAAGATAAAGTTCATTACATAGTACTTCTAAGGATACAAGGGAATTCACTACAGAACATCAAACTCCTAATTAACTACTCCTAATCTAATTGCCGATGCGGCGGCGCTTCTTGGGGGTAGGGATGGCAACAGGTAAAAACCCGTCGGGTATTACTATTCTATACCCACACCCGCTGAACAAAAATTGTACCCGCTACAGTACCCATACCCGCTCGCGGGTATGAACTTTTACCCATACCCATACCCGCGTGGGTAAAAAAACCCGACGTGTAACCCATACCCGATTAAATACCCACTAAGGACATGTTTAAATAGCACAAATATAATAAATAATGTCACAATTAAAATAATAAATCACTAAATATGAGTAAATAAATTGAAGACAATAATAAATAATATTGAAACATGCAAATTGATCATATTTTTGTCTAAAATACACTTATGTTTGCTTAATTATGTAGAATAAATGTATAGATGAGGCGGGTATAAATTACCCATGGGTACGCGGGTATGGGTAGTCTGCACCCGTACCCACACTCGCATACCCAACGGGTATAAGATTGTGCCCATTAACATACCAGCAGGTGGAGAAGTCATCCCATACCCGCTTTTATATCTGGTAAAACCCGTCGAGTACCCGGGTTTTGGGTACCGATTGCCATCTCTACTTGGGGGGCAGGGTGGCATCTCATCGCTGCTGCCATCGACATCATCGTCGTCGTCGTCCTCATCCTCGTCGTCATCATCGCTGCCGTCGTCGCTTTCGTCATCTAGGCCACCGAGGCCAGGGTGGTTGAGGCCCCAGAGCATCGCCTTCTCCTTCCGGTTATACTGGTCGGAGTCGGAGGAGTCATCTTCTACCTCCTCCTGCGGCTTCTTCCCCTTGTCATCGTCGCTGTCGCCGTGGGGCTCGGCATCGATGGGCGGGTCTTCCTCGCCGGGGCCGCCAGAGAAGATCTCATCCTCCTCATTAGAGAACTCCGGGCGGCTTCCTGCGGTTGCCGGCCATGGTGTCTAAAGGATGAAGGGGAGTGTTTGGCAATGGGCTCAGGTGTATGCACAAGGCAGTGAAGGTCTGATCGCTGGAAGGGCTCGTGCCTTGGTTATATAGCGGGCGAAGCGCCGCTTCAGCTTCTGCAAGTATGCGCACAGAGATGGCATTCCGTATTCGGGATGGGCACGTGTCGCTGATCCACATGTGTGATGGTTCAAGAAGGTTGGATCTATGAGCGGTTGTGTTTTCAAGGTTATACATATACGACAAAGAAAGGAATGGCTCTTCGTATTCTTAGCAGTTTCCTGGTTTACACCCAATGGGTGGGGAATTTTCTCTCAAAATTTTCTATTGAAATAAAAGCATGGAGACTTCAGTCGAGCGATAATGAGTCGAGGGAATTCTCTGGATCTTCAAACTGATTGCTACTCAAGTCAACTTGAAACTCGGGGGCTACACCCAATGGGTGCACCTAGTTGGTGCAACCATTGAAAAGCCGCATTGATTAACTCGGGGGAGTTCGTACTTTGTGGACTTCAAATTATCTGGACCTTCAAGTTGATTGCTACGCAAGTCAACTTGAAGCTCGGGGGCTATACCCATTGGGTGCACCTAGTCGGTGCAACCAATAAAGTGAGGAGATGATTGATCTAGAGGCAGAACTGTTAAAGTTTGTTATTCTTCTGGACCTTTAAGCTGATTGTTGCTCAAGTCAGCTTAAAGCTCAGGGGCTACACCCAATGGGTGCACCTAGTCGCTGCAACAATTGTAGAGGTAAGATAATTGACTCAGTGGCATTTTTCAATTCGGAGCTAAGGATGGCTTTTAGAGTCTCGAGTTAATTGTCTTCTGAATTGATTCAAGCCTTGGGGGCTTGTGCAGGATGAATATCCCTTGGCTCCTCATGACGTGGATCAAGGACGTGGGCCATTGGTGGGCCTAAGAAGGGCGAACGGCTGATCTCGTGGGCTGGTTGGCTAGCTCAGGCCCAAATATGGTCAGGTAAGCTTGGAGATCAACACAAGGACGTCGTAATTCAGGGAAGCATAGAAGGAAGCTTGACTCGGACTCAGGGTCTGAGATTTACAGAAGATCAGGGAAGATACGATGGAAACTGAGATTCTGTATGATCTTTTGTAATCTAAACCGACTAGGAGATATAGAAGGAACCTAACTTATAACCCAAGAATCCTTCAGACTATATAAGGTGTATGAGGGACCCCTACATAGAAAATCTCAACCCATCGCAGGTCACCAAGCCACGCTCTCGCACAAAACCCTAGCCCTCTTTGTAATCTTGAGTACTCAAAGCAATACATCTCTCCACGAACAGGACGTAGGGTGTTACGCATCTCGTGGCCTGATCCTGTATAAATCTCGGTGTTCTGTCGTTTTTTCGACGAACCATCAAGCTACGTCGACCTCATTGACCCACAAAAGCACCTCGTGACATATCGTGTGGTGCACTGCTGGTGTAAAACCCAGACAAAATCCGTCTCCGCAAAAGAGTCGGCTAGATAAAATTAAGTATATTGTTGATCTGACTTTGAGTGATCTTATATTTGATGCCGTACTAGAACATAGTATTATTAGAATATCTGATCACCAAGTCATGCCATTGTTGGCGCAAGATAACGACGGTTTTTATGCTCTATTTTGAGGTGTTTTCTTGTGTTTCTAGAGATAAATCTCACGATAAAGTCATATTTTACTAACAATTAACCCCATATTGGAGTATGCTCTTTGTTTTTACACTTTATTAAATATTGCAGGAAAATGTGGCATAATTGCGATAAATGAGAAGGCTACTCGTTGATGGATCAATGCTACAAGTCCAGGGAGGAGAGGTGATTAATAAAAGAATAACAACCCAAGCCCATTAATTGAGAAGGTTCCAGAAGACAAGGATTGCTTGAGTATGAGAAAATTGAAGATAAGGAAAGGTTTATCACAAGATCAATCCAGGTCCCAACTTAATCTCGAAATACCCTCGGAATTCAGGATAGCAGCACCTTGTGGCCCAATTCTGAGACCTTAATGACGTCAAATGAAGAAAGTTTGAGTACCAAAGTTGTAGATCTCTTTGACTTCTACAATTTAGAGTCTGAGTTTGCATTATTTGGACTCTAGATGAGGAAGTTATGGTCGAAATACTAAAGGCTGCAGAATAAGGAAAGTTGGATTTCGGGAAGAACAATTGCAATAGCTTTATCTTCATGCAAGGAAGTTTATGAATGACCAAGAACCTTCAAGAGGCTTGTATATACATGGAAATAGGTCATAGAAGCCTTATCAAAGCGACCTAATAGTTTCCATTTATGGGGCACCCTCGGGGGTGTATATATGTCGCCTCCCTAGGGGGAGAGGCCATCCAATTCATTGTAAACAGAGCTCCAACTTAGGGGTTAGGGGTCCAATTTGTAAGTTTTGGTGAATAGGAGTTCTCGGCGTAAGGGCGAAGCAAGAGGAGGCAGGAACATAGGGGGTCGGCCGAACCCAGCTATTCCCAGTGAGTTTTGAGTTCATCTTTCGCCGGATGCTTCATCTCGTCAAATTTGACAACTAAGCGTTCCAGGTTTATGATGTATCTCGAGTAAACTTGTTGTTCTTCTTATTTTACTATGATAAACCTTGAGTTCAATCAATGAAATTGTCTTTGTGCAATAAGTTCTATGTTTATACATGATCTACGATCCATGTCTTTGCAATGCTTCATCTCTACATGTGCCCGGCCGACATGATTAATCGCATGTCTTTTAGTAGATCTTTTTACCTTAGTTGGTTGATTGAATCTACTCATGCTTAGATATGGTTTAGGCTTGCTAGTTCGTCGATTATCATGACTTATGTGACAAGTGGTTTGAGGGAAAGGTTCGAGCCAGTTTATGACATTCATGATCATGTTTATTCTATGTTTCACGATAGATCCATGTTCAGGGTGGTTCATAGTTTATAAGAAGTTTGTCTCATATCTATTGCTAATCCCTTAGCCGTTTTAGCTTCATAATCGATCTTGCTTAGTTTGGTCTTATCAAGCTCTTGTTCTTGATCCATTTTATGCTATAGTCTAGTTTATATCTAGTTTGTGATTAGATTATCGTTTATCATCCTTTAGCTTATTAGATTTATTAGAGCTATTAGTAATTGATTAATCCCTGATTAATAGTAGTTTAAGCCTAGTTTTTCATGGATTGACAAACCCTTGATACTCATCTTGGGGAAAGGCTACAATCGATATTGTCGCTTGCAGTATAAGGTTTGGCATGCTTAAGTGACGTCAACAAGCTTTTCTGGCGCCGTTGTTGGGGAAAACTATCGTTTAAGCTATTATTAATCTTGTATTACCCTTTTACTACTAGTTTTGATAGTTAGTGTGTGTTTGCTATTTGTGTGCTAATAGTTTTCTAATTGTGTTCTAATTCTCTAGTTTGTGTTTAGTCTTTGTGTTCTAATCTTATTTGATAGTTAGTGTGTGTTTGCTATTTGTGTGCTAATAGTTTTCTAATTGTGTTCTAATTCTCTAGTTTGTGTTTAGTCTTTGTGTTCTAATCTTATTCTCTAATTGTTTAGTGTGTTCTAATCTCGTTCTTTCGTTCTAATCTTGTTCTTGTGTTCATTCATAGTTTAGACTATCCCAGCAACTTTGCTCTCATAGATTTTTGTTTTTGTGTTAGACATGACGACGATGCGAGAAGATCTACCGAATTTAACGTTGAGGGAGTTTGCTACTCCAACAATTGTAGATATGATAACTCAAGAATCAAACGTGAAGCCGGTGGCAGGATCTTATGAGTTGAAGCCAGGAATCATCCGAATTGCTGCTGAAAATCTCTTTGGAGGAGACGATGAAGAGAATCCGTACAAACACTCGGAGAAATTCAATCAAGTATGCCACACGTTCCATCAAGAAGGGGTGCCAGCAGAGTGGTTCAAGTGGAACCCCTTTCCATTTACTCTCGTCGATAAAGCTAAGAGGTGGTACCAACTTGCTGCAAGTGAAGCTCAAGGAGACTGGGGACTGTTAATGCAACGGTTCGTCACCAAGTTCTTCCCTCTACTTAAAGTTCACATGTTGAGAAAGCAAGTGTGGAATTTTGAGCAAAAGGAGAAAGAGGATACTGACAAAGCATAGGAGAGGCTCAATGACCTGCTATTGCAAGGACCACTACTCGGAGTGACATCAGAAATGGCACTACAGATATTCTACTATGGATTAACTTTAGAAGCCTTTAGATATGTGAACATGTGTGCAGGAAGATCACTGATGAGCAAGTCAAGCAGTGAAGCTATAGAGATCTTAACCAATATTTGTTTGACCTCCAAGGAAGAAAGAGAGCGGAGAGAAAGTGAGGCAGAAGTGGCAGAAGAACCAGAAAGGGACAAGGTGGTGCCTACATTTAAAGACCAACTACCTACTCTTCTTACTCTAGATCCACTTGCCTTTCATGAAGAGTTTCAGAGATATGCTACTCCAATAGATGAAGTCAAGAGTGTGGAAGCTCACAGGACTCTTGCAAATGCGAAGCCTCTGATAGAATTCGAGAGAATGAGCTGGATGCCCATTGATTATGGAGAGACACTCAAGTGTGCAGGATCACTCCCGCCAGAATACTTAGAGGAAGAAGAAGAGTTATTTCCACCAGAAATGCCGCTATTTTGATAGTCAAAATACAGGGGAGATACTGCAGAAATTATTCTAGGAAGAAGAACTAGACAGTGACTTTGTCTCTAAAGTGAAGAAAGTTATGGGAGTTAAGCTAGAATCGACACTCACTGAGGAGGCTAAGGTCTACATTCCAAAAGAGGAATCTTCAACTGGAATCACAAGCTCAATCAATGGGGACAACTTCGGCAAGATACACTGCTGCATGGAAGCTCAAGTAAGTATAATGAATTATGAAGTTTATTCTAAAATTTATGATAAACATGTTTAGCTTCCACTAATCTCAAGATTAAGCTATCATGCCATGAAGTAATTAAACCTTTGGGATTAATTAAAAAAATTGATGTTAATTTTTTTGGAAAGATTATACCAACTGATTTTTATGTGATTAATGCCTACTATGATAATGTTAATTTAATCTTTGGTAGACCTTTTCTTAAGTTGGTTAATGCTGTAGTTAATAATGAAAAAGGAAAAGTTACACTTAATGTTAATGGATTAACTTATGATTTTGACCTTCTACCGGCTTCTAAAGTGCCCATTAATCTCACTCCCAATATTGAGGAGATAGAGAATATTAGTTTTATAAATTCCTTTAGAGAGCCATTAAATCTTGTCTTAGAAGGAGAAGAGGAAGGTTTCTTCTCTGAAGAAACAACCATTGCCACTAAGGAACTAGAGGAAAATGCTGAGGAAATCCGAGATACTCCAATAGAGCCACTAGGTGACCTAAATCATCAAGAGGCGCCAGATGTAGAGCTAAAGCCACTACCTGATAGACTTAAGTATAAATTTTTGGGAGAAGATAAAACCTACCCAGTGATCATTAGTGATGAGCTGAGTCCAGAGGAAGTAGAGAGGCTGCTGGCAGTGTTAAGGAAGCATAAAAAGGCAATTGGTTATTCTCTAGCAAATCTAAATGGGATCAGTCTAGCATTTTGTACTCACCGGATTCCAATGGAGGAAAATCACAAACCAGTGGTTGACAATCAAAGGAAGCTGAGTAATGAGATGAGGTCTGTAGTAAAAAGGAAGTTATCAAACTTTTGAATGCCAGAATTATCTACCCAGTGCCAACCAGTGAGTGGGCGAGCCCAGTCCATTGTGTGCCTAAAAAAGGAGGATTAACCGTAGTTAAAAATGAGTTGATTCCACAAAGGACAGTGACTGGTTGGAGGATGTGCATTGACTACCGAAAGCTCGACAAAGCTACAAAAAAGGATCGCTTCCCACTACCCTTTATTGATGAGATGCTAGAAAGACTCGTAAAGAATACCCATTTTTGCTACTTAGGCTCTCTCTAACAACACTCCTCAAATCCTCTTCCCTATCACTATTCCAACCACCTCCCTCTCTGTCTATAGTGCAGTATTTATGTCAAACAGTGCCAAACAATGTTTTGAGGAACCCATTTGAGGCATCCCATTAGGGATAGCCTTAGATGGATATTCTGGTTTCTTCCAAATCCCTATTCATCCAGATGATCAACCCAAGACTACCTTCACTTGTCCATACAGAACCTTTGCCCATAGGAGGATGCCATTTCGTCTATGCAATGCGCCAGCTTCTTTCCAAAGGAGCATGATGGCAATATTCTCAGATTTTATTGAAGATATTATGGAGGTTTTTATGGATGGCTTCTCAGTCCATGGCACAAGTTTCGACCACTGCATTGCAGAATCTTGAGAAAGTACTGAAGCGTTGTGAGGAGGTTGATCTAGTGCTAAACTGGGAGAAGTGCAATTTCATGGTCAGAAGAGGACTTGTGTTGGGTCACATCATATCCGAGAAAGGAATTGAGGTTGATAAGGCCAAGATAGAGACAATGGAAAAGCTACCACCACCTACTGATATCAAGTCTATTAGAAGCTTTCTCGGTCATGCTGGATTTTATAGAAGATTCATTAAAGACTTCTCGAAGATTGCCAAACCACTTACTCAGTTATTCCAGAAGGATGTTCCATTTGTGTTCACTGAAGGGTGTCAGGTTGCATTTAGAAAAATCAAGCAGTTACTTATCAGTGCACCAATCATTCAACCACTAGATTGGAACTTACCTTTTGAGATCATGTGTGATGCAAGTGACTACGCATTTGGAGCTGTGCTGGGATAGAGGAAAAATGGAAAGGTGCATGCCATATATTATGCCAGCAAGACTCTCAACGATGCTCAAGTGAATTATGCCACTATAGAGAAGGAGTTGTTAGCAGTAGTATTTGCTTTTGAGAAATTCAGATCATATATTGTCAATTCAAAGGTGATAGTCTGTACTGATCATGCTGCTATCAAGTACCTACTTACCAAGAAAGATACTAAGCCCCGACTCATAAGGTGGATATTAATGCTACAAGAGTTTGATGTGGAGACCAGAGACAAGAAGGGGACTGAGAATGTAGTGGCTGATCACTTATCAAGGATGAACCATGAGAAGAAAGGACTGCCAATTGAAGATGCAATGAGAGAGGACACTCTTTATGCAGTCCTAGATAAGGATACTTGGATAAGAGATGTGATTAGAGCTATTAGAGGAGAACCAATGCCGCATCTGAACTATAATTCAAAGAGAAGAGTTCTGGCCAAAGCAAAGAAATACTACTAGTACGCTCCCTACCTATATAGATATGGATCAGATGGTGTCCTTAGAAGATGTGTGCCTGCAGAAGAAAGAGAAGAGATATTGAGAAAATGCCACTCTTCAGAATATGGAGGTCATCATGGTCATTTTAGAACTCAAGCTAAAGTGTGGGGAAGTGGATTCTACTAGCCAGAATTGCATGAAGATGCTAGAAAGTTTGTTGCTACCTGCCCAGAATGTCAGAGGACCGGAAATGTCACTTCAAGGAATTCTATGCCTTTGACATACAATTTACAGATTGACTTATTTGATGTGTGGGGAATGGATTTCATGGGTCCATTTGAGAATTCACACGGATATGAGTACATTTTGGTTGCTATGGATTCTGTCTCAAAATGGGTAGAAGCTTTGCCATGCAAAAGAGCATCTACAGAGGAATCAATATGGATGATCAAAAACATTATCTATCTAAGGTATGGAGTGCCTAGAGTGATTATTACAGATGGTGGATCTCATTTCACTGGAAAAGATTTTACCAGAAGTCTGTCTAACCTTGGAATTGAGCATGGAGTTTCTATAGCATATCATCCACAGACTAATGGCCAAGCAAAGACATCAAACAAGCAGTTAAAAGGGATTTTGCAGAAGACAGTGATTAAGGGAGGAAAAGATTGGTCAAAGAAGTTAAATGATGCGCTTTGGGCATATCAAACTGCGTTTAAGGCTCCAATTGGAATGAGTCCCTATCGATTAGTATATGGAAAGATTTGTCACTTGCCAGTTGAGATGGAACATAAAGCTTATTGGGCAATCAAGGAGTTGAATTTGGATTTAGATGCTGCTCAAATCAAAAGGAGGATTCAAATTATCAATCTCGATGAAGCAAGATTAAAGGCATATCATAATGCGAGCATCTACAAGGAAAGGACGAAAAGGTGGTTTGACAAGAGGATTCAAAAGGAGTTCAAATAAGGTGATAAGGTTCTTCTCTACAATTCAAGATTCAAATTATTTGGGGAAGGAAAGTTGCAAAGCAAATGGGATGGACCTTACACGGTGCACGATGTATCACCTACTGGAGCTGTGACTATAATGGATATCAAAGGGAACCGTTACATGGTGAATGGCCAACGACTTAAGGTATTTCTTGAACAAGACAAATTTGAAATTCAATAAATTGATACCTATGATTTCATAGAAGAAAAGGTATGACATCATATCGTGGATCCCTAACTTTGAATGCTCTTTGTATATATGTATATATATTCGTGTTTTACTTTTCATTTATTTTTGGATTTTCCATGCATTTTTGTTTTAAAAAAGGTAGTCGGTATCTTGTAAAAATTTGGCGACGTTTGGCTTTAAAAAGAGCTAGGGTCGGCCGACCCGAGGGGCGTAGGCTCGGCAGACCTAGGGTGTTTTTGTGTCGGATTTATTTGATTTTTGGTTTGTGAGCTCCCTGTTTCTTTAGAAATAAATCTCTTTTGAACTTTTGGAATAAAAATCATCGAGGAAGTTGCTTTGTTCAAGTGTGGAGAGGATAGTCATCATCATGATAATAATAATAAATAAATTTTGATTCTCACTTTATTTAAGTTTGTTCTCTACTTTGACTTTGATAATTGATCTCGCTCAGATTCATGATATGTTTATTGTGGTACTTAAAAGATTGATTAGTAATGCATAACCCATTTTTTGATTAGAAGAATGATGTTTTATAGCTTTGCTAAGCTTCTTTTGGAAAAGATTTGGAGGATGATTTAATTGTCTTATTTACAAAAAACTCCTATGATCAAGTGTACCATCCCTTTATCAAGAGAGAGAATAAATCCTATTAGAGCCAAGTTAAAAAATACAGTCTATAAGCTAGTTATCTCAAATGAGTTTGGTTAAGGTTGATTCCTTTGGAAAGTTTGATTTCTTGAAGAATTTGGTCATCTATTTTTATATCTTAATTGCTAGCATCCACATATATATTTAGTACTAGTTGTTCTACACCAGAGCACTAGAACTGCTAAATTCCATATCCTTTAAACCCTTTGATCTTTCAACACTCATTACCTACATAGTGAAGTTTTTGCTCACTTGCTTATCACAAGGGAAAGTTCTATAATCATCTTGATGTAGCAAATCAATGGCAGAGTGAAGAAAGAAGAAGAGGAAGAGAGGCTAAAAAAAGAGAGAAAGAGTGGGCGAAAGAGAGAGAGAGAGAGAAGCGAGAAAGAAGAGAAAGAAAGCAAAGAGAATTAAGAGATGAATTTTGGAAAGTGAAGAGTTCAGTTAATTTATATCAGTGTATTGAGCAAAAACTTTCACTTTTTCCAACCATGTGCAATCCTTTATTGGGAATCCAATTATCCTATATTTTTCATTCCACAAATTGCACATGTCCACTTTCTATATCTTCTTTTTCTACCCCTCTACTTTATTATTTTCATTTTATCTATTTTCGATGACCAAATATTTCAAGGTGTTTGGATAATCTTCAGGAAGATATCTTAGCTGAACAATAAGTTGTGTTTAACTTTGCTAGCCCTTACCAAGATCTACATATACACCTGGGAGAGGTGAGAGGTGAGCAATGATATATAGGATAGCCACAAAATATGAGTGCCTACATGTGAGCTTGACAAAGAAGGACCGATGTAATTTCTTGATCCTTGGAGATTATTTTCATATAAAAACCTCTCCATTTTGATTCTAAAAGAAAGTTTTGGCATTGTTATGATTCATTTGTTTTCAAAAAAAATTGTGGAGATCTCTATGCATGAAAGTTGATTAAAATGCCCATATCAAAATTGAGTTGATTTCTGAGCTTGGTTAGTTTGAAAAATGATTGTTTAGAACTTGCTTAAATTTAGTTGAGTTTTTGATCGATCTCTTTGCTCGAGGACTAGCAAGATCTAAGTGTGGGGATGTTGTTGGCGCAAGATAACGATGGTTTTTATGCCCTATTTTGAGGTGTTTTCTTGTGTTTCTAGAGATAAATCTCACGATGAAGTCATATTTTGCTAACAATTAACCCCATATTGGAGTATGCTCTTTGTTTTTTTACTTTACTAAATATTGTAGGAAAATGTGGTATAATTGCGATAAATGAGAAGGCTACTCGTTGATGGATCAATGCTACAAGTCCAGGGAGGAGACATGATTAATAAAAGAATAACAGTCGAAGCCCAAAAGATGGCCCAAGCCCATTAATTGAGAAGGTTCCAGAAGACAAGTATTGCTTGAGTATGAGGAAATTGAAGATAATAAAGGTTTATCACAAGATCAATCCAAGTCCCAACTTAATCTCGAAATACCCTCTGAATTCAGGACAGCAGCACCTTGTTGGCCCAATTCTGAGACCTTAACGACGTCAAATGAAGAAAGTTTGGATACCGAGATCTACACTTTAGAGTCCGAGTTTGAATTATTTGAACTCCAGATGAGGAAGTTATGGTCGAAATACTAAAGGCTGCAGAATAAGGAAAGTTGGATTTCGGGAAGAACAATTGCAATAGCTTTATCTTCAAGCAAGGAAGTTTATGAACAACCAAGAACCTTCAAGAGGCTTGTATATACATGGAAATAGGTCATAGAAACCTTATCAAACTGACCTAATAGTTTCCATGTATAGGGCACCCTCCGGGGGTATAAATATGTGGGCTCCCTAGGAGGAGAGGCCATCCAATTCATTGTAAACAGAGCTGCAACTTGGGGGTTAGGGGTCCAACTTTGTAAGTTTCAGCGAGTAGGAGTTCTCGGCGAAAGGGCGAAGCAAGACGAGGTAGGAACATAGGGGGTTGGCTGACCCTAGGGGGGTCTGGTCGGCCGACCCCAGCTGTTCTTGGTGAGTTTTGAGTTCAACTTTCGCCGAATGCTTCATCTCGTCGAATTCGACAACTAAGCGTTCCAGGTTTATGATGTATCTCGAGTAAACTTGTTGTTCTTGTTGTTTTACTATGATAAACTTTGAGTTCAATCAATGAAATTGTCTTTGTGCAATAAGTTCTATGTTTATACATGACCAAATCGACTTTCCTTATTCAATTCATCCAAGGATCAAAAGACGATTGAAGAGTAAAATAATTCAAGTCCCCCAAGTGATGGTGGAGGTAGTGTTTGTGATGTGCATATTAATTCTACAAGTTGCAATGACTCCACCATGGTTGCAGAGAAGACATCAAGTGCTGGGGGGAAAGCGAGTCTTTCTTCACTGAATTGGCAACTGATTCACCCACGAGGGAACGCCGGACTGTCCGATAACGTCCATCGGATTGTCCAGTGCAATATCGGATTGTCCTGTAACATCCCCTAGATTATCCGGTGCAACGCCGGTTCGCCTTGCTAGGCAGGGGATACTGGACTATCTGGCCACGTATGCCGGGCTATCCGGTGCAGCACCGAACTATCCGGCAACCACTGTCGGATTGTCCGGTGGGGGGGCATGTTAAACCAGATATGCCCGATATGCCTAAATCAAAAGGTTTTGGAGGTGCAGGTCGTAATCAATAGAAAGGTAAAGGGCCGAAGGTTACTTTTGAGGAACTTCTGGTTAAATATCTGAGGCAAAGCAAAGCAAAGGGCGTTGATCAATCAAGCAATACCAAATCATCAAGAGCACCTTTGAATTTATCAAGATCACCTCCGAAGCATAAATCTGGAGATTAGGATTGGCGAGAAGATTTTCATGCAGCAGAGACATATCCTCCTTTTGGACTGTCGATGCCAATGCAATATGGTACAACTCCAACTTACTTTTATCCTTATCCATCTTGGGGCTGGTATGATTTAAATTCATATTCTTCTTCGCATTTTAGACCACATAATGTAGAATATTCAGCTTCTAGCAATTCTGATTTTGAAAAACAAGCATATAGCAAAGACTGTTTTATTCCTAAGAATCGGTCCGGAGCTCAAAATAAAAATAAAGTGGTCAAGCAAGTTTATGCAGTGAAGAAGGATAATAGAAAAGTAAAAGGTTCAGATCTGAATTTACATGTTACAAACCGAGTGAAGTATTAGATACTTTGGCTAGTAGTGCCAAAACAGTAGAAAAATCAGCTAGCAATATTTATGGCACTAAATCTGAACATAAAAAGTCTAATGTGCCAAAGGTCAAGAAAGATGTGCTGCTGTCCAAAACTAAATCACAGCCGAGAAATCCACTCGGTTTATCAATTTGGCACAAGAAGAAGCTAGAGAAACTTAGTGTACAAGACCCGAAGAGAAGAGGCATGGCTTGGGACCCTAAGGGGAGTTCTCAAAGCAAGGATGGTGCTGCAAATGGACGCGGAGTGGAGACAAACAACAAGGAGGCGAGTACAGGATTCTCAAGTACAAGGTTTGCTCCAAATCATCAGGGTTATTGGTCATTATACCGTCCATCTTTTTCAGCTATGCCTCATATGAGTATGCCGTACAGTTTATCCTAAGGTACGTTTGGTTACCCCTCATGGACTTATTTTAATCCATATTTGTCTCTATATTGTGGAGGGGTGCAACCGAATTATTATGCATATTGATAGTTGCAATATGTTGCTACTTATATGAAGCCGAAGTATTCTTGTTGTTGATAGTTAAATCATTATTCTCGTGATGCTTGCTATGATTTACTTCGGTTATACTCATTCTTGGGATGAACATGCTCATAACATTTGCTTGTTACTATTCGGATATTGTTTAATTACAAACTACATTTAAGATCAGTATTGCCGAATAGTTTCAAGTAGATTGTTCATTTGTTCATATAGCCAATATCTAAATTCAAACTTACACATAATTGATTTGGCTACTATGTGTTTTTTCCATGTGAGCAAGTTCTATAGTTCAATAAACATCGTTGCTCTTAGTGGTTGATATGGCCGATGAATCCTTTTTCATCAACATGCTAAGCTTATGTCCCCAACCAAAGGACAGGTTTGACACTAGGGGCAAGGCTGAGCAGCACTGGCTAGTTCTGCCAGCGCCAGATAGTCCAGTCCGAGCTATCGGACAGTCCGGCGATGTGCTGGAACATCCGGTAATGGCTACTGGACTATCCAGCACTTCCCAGTGTTTTCTGTTGAAGCTGGATCTTGAATTTAATTAGCTCGTTGAAGGTCATGGTGGTGACTTCAATGCTCGGGGGGCAAGTTAATTATAATGCAAGCAGTTCTATCCATAAATGTGATTTTCTATTTCGGTTCAGATATTTTGAGTTATGTGGATGTGGAGCTTATCCTAGTTCTGATGATTGGCTGCGGGTTTTGTATTATGATCATCATAATGTCTTTTAGTAATAGCCGAATCATCAAACATGTCTTTATGGATGTATAGGGATGATGTTGCTATTTATCACATCTTTTTATAGACATGTGGGTTCTCGGATGAGTACCTTGGTTTTATAAGCATCTGGTTATTGTGATGATGGAGAAATTTAATTGCTACTGAGAAAACCGATGCTTATAATTGTTAAGTTGAAGGCAAGGCGACAACAAGGAGCTCAAGGTAAATATCAAGATGCAGGACAGTACGGCTAGTGAGGTAATTGTGATATCTTTCATATTTATGAGTTGAGACCGATTATATTCTTGTCTTGGTTATCTTCTTTTAGTTGTTGGCTTGTGGTAAGTTTGTCTTGTAGCAATGTGTAGATGCATGTTTCATCCATATGCCTTCGCAGAGACCAGTTGACATTAGCTTGCAATTGGTTGCTTTATGCATTTACTAAAGTTTGAGAAAGAATGGTATGTGAGCAGAATTATAATTCTTTCTTTATGTTGACAGCCGAGATTGTGTGCTCTGTGTTTTCTCCCATATATCTTGATTGAGTTAGAATGGTGGAGTTGTTGCCTTAATTGAAAATCTAGTCGATGAGGCTTTATCATTAATATATAGCCGATGATGAGTATTTAATCATCGTTCTTAAGTACGTCTGGTGCAAAGAATGCTTTTTAGATTGCTGGAAATTGAGAAGAATAAACTCATGGTCGTTAAAGGATGTAACAAGAAGATGAAGGCCGAGTCTTTTTAGGTTGGAGATCCGGTGTAGAAGATGGTGCTGCCATTGAGTACTAAGGATAAGATTCAACAAATGGTCTCCAAGTTGAGAGGATTCGTACAAGATGGTAGTGAGTGGTTCCTGGTTATGTTTACAAGTTGGAAGATACGTAAGATTTTGGTTATTGCTTCGGGATTGTTATGTTTTGCAAGATATGCTGTTTCTCGAAGATGTAGGTGCTGCTGATGGTTTTAATTCATGACGTTCACTAAAAGACAGTGGGGCATATGTTGAGCACCAAATTGGGCAGACCTGCCATTGGCCGTTCACCAGACTGTCTGGTGGGCTGAGCCAGACAGTCCGATAGGATGTGCCGGATAGTCCGGTGTAGTCGAGTCCGAATAAAATCTCAAGGTTTATGCGTGATCTAGTTGTATTGTGACTTGTAAAAGGGTCCAGACCTCTTTTCCTATAAATATAAAGGATTACGGCTGATTGAAGACAACACACAACCAATCAAATCTATTATACTTTACTTTTATGCATATTTTTATTCCTCAACCTTAATTCTCCTTCTCCCTCATGTTTGCTGTTCGTTCTCTGATCTCCATGACCAGAGATGGTGCCCTAGCGACCTAGGACACGCCTGCCAGCATCTGCACTCTGACGGGCTCGTAAATTAGTTATTCGTCGTCACGTGAGTACGATAGATATCCTTTGCTGGTTCGCTCGTAAACTTCGCCGTACATCACCACGTAAGCGTCGTAGTTATCCGTCTCGGGTGCCGTTAGGGTTTCTTGAACTCCTTGCCCGTCACCAGGACAGGCCAGCGCTATCCCTTGTATAATCCGGCGCACCTCTAGCTGAGGCTCTAGGGTTTGTCAGCATTCGACACGAAACCGTGTCAACACCTCCAAGATCGGGGGTTCCTGCCTCTCCGCGGCCAGCGCCCTACGCCTGTTCCTGGTGACGAGGTAGGCGTGCCTCAGCTCCTGGTCATGACGGTCTTGGTCCACCTGGATGGCCTCTGCCAAGGCGGTCTCACGACTCTCCGCAGCTGCCAAATTGGCGTGGACTTCGGCAAGCTGCACCCGAAGCATCCTGGTGAAGATCTCAGCTTCTTCGGCTCGGTGGAGACATTCCCGCAGCTTCGAGGCCTGGCGGTCGTACTGCTCATCCAAAGCGAGCAAGTACCCAACCAGGTGCACCACGGTCGGGCTGTCCTCGTGCATGCCCGTGGTTTTTTTTCAAATTGATCTTTTTTTTAACTTTGTTTATAAATAGATCTTTGATGAAATTTATTGTAAAAATGGATTCAAAACCTCAGTGCTGTTGGACGAAGCGCCGAACTATAGCGGGTCGGCGTTGTACAATTACACGACGAGCTACAGTACCCAATCTTCGAAAAAGACCTCGGCGCTTCGTTAATTCCCCAGGCCGAGGCAATGGAGCTCGGCGTCCTGTGCTACATCGCCGAGCTACAGGACATGCTAACATGCATTCAGCATGTCACTTTGTGCACATTCATACATGTTCATTGATGGCCTTGTGAATTTCACACAAAATTGAATATACATCAAATTTGTATGAGATAAATTTCGTTAGACTCATAATGTTATTCTCGATAAGATAAAAATATATGGGCTCATAAAATATTTGTTATTTTAAAAAAAATGTGTACACATTGTTTAATTCAGAATTTATTCATGCTAATTAAATCCAATAATCATAAAACCAACTCTCATAGATGTACTTTTACATAAATGTTCAATTCTAAAAGTTTTTCAAAAGTAGATGTGACTACATACTATATTTCAGATAAAATCATGAGATACTTTTGGAAATAGTTTAGTAATACTGTTTCTATGGTTGACTATCTACTTTCGATGAACATATATATATAAAGGCAAAGTTTAATCGAACAGAGGAAGTAGCAGGCAATCACACAAAATGGAATAGCTAGATCTCAACTATCATTTGCCATAGTTGTCTATCTTATTTTCAAGTTTTTTCACATACAAACAAGAAATAAATCCATAAAATGAATTCGGCTTTTGTTCAATTCGAAACATGTTTTGAAATTATATAGATCTTTTCATGAAATAATTGCCATATGACATAGTTTCCAATTTCATTTTAAATGAAATCATGAATACTTACAAATATGGATCCAACTTGTACTCGTTTTAAAGATTTGTGCTTCAAAACGAGCTCTATTACTTAAAAAGTGTTTCAAAGTGCGCAAAAGTTGAATTCATTTTAATCTGGAACTCTTTCATAATTTTATGTGAAATTATTTAGTGAGTACATATGTAGTCACATCAAGTTAACATAGTTGGGTTAATGATTGTGGGGGCTCACACGAACTTACTATGCATTTTTAAGATTGAATATCCTTAGGAAAAATAGATTATGAATTCTAAAATACCCACACAAAACACTGACTACACGAGATAGACAAAAGCAAATTAAAGTACATCTACGAGAGTTGGTTTCATGATCCCCCCACACAAATACTGACTACACGAGATAGACAAATGGCCAAATACATCTATCTGAGAGTTCGTTTCATGATTATTGGCGTCCCTGTGATTTGGAGCTTTCGCTAGAGAGAGATATTTATTATTCCGCTGCAATATCTTCTATATCTAAATAGGAGGCACCCACCGCCTATTTCTCTCAATATGCAGCCATGCCACATCACCATCCACTAAATCCCCACATCACCATCCACTAAGTCATCTATTTATATCTTTCGAACGATTTTTTGTGACCTTAAGCATGCAATTCTTTTTTTGGCTTAACACGCAGGGTGTACCTCAAATTCCCGCAGCAACGCGCGGGGAATTCATCTAGTTTGTGTAAAGACTGTAGGACCGAGACGTGCGACTAGAGGGGGGTGAATAGGAGCACTTGAAATCACAAAATCACAAACCCCCAAGTGAAACCAGAAACTAAGCACTGTCCACTGAACAGATATGTGCCTAGTAGTGTAAGGGTGCCGTCCACTGTGAGGATACGCACCAATGCGAGAAAACTCAAGATCCGAACAAGAGTGACAGCAGAGCAACGGATTTTGCAATATCCGCCACAAGACACTCACCACACCTAGGTGTGTCTCACTGTCTTACAGTAAGCAAAGAGAATGGTCTTAAAGGAGGAATGCGAAAATCAGCAGCAAAATCACAGCGAAAAAACCAACCTGGGAAGAACGCAGCAGCTTCCTGACAGGACCGGACTGTCCGGTGGCCAACACCGGATTGTCCGATAGGACCGGACTATCCGGTGCCTGACGCCGGACTGTCCGGTGGCACTGTCCGGACAACACCTCACGCCGGACTGTCCGGTGGGCACTGCCGGACTATTCGGTGGAACCGGACTGTCCGGTGGCCTCTGCCGGATGGTCCGGTAGGGTCGCAGAAAAGATGATTTCAAATCCAAACCTGATCAAACCTTGTCCAAACTTCACGAAATTCAGCACTAGGTTATCTGGACCCTATTTCAAAGTTATTCCCAACAGATCAACTCAAGGTAACCGCGGAATCAACGGGAATTTCAGATCTTGTAAAATCTCCATTCTTGGGCAAGAAAGGGGAAAACACCAAGGAGGCTTGCTCGTGGCAATCCAGCAGGATTGAGATGAACTAAGTCATGATCTCCACGTCCTAGCAAGTCCAGAACATCAGCAAAGAAAGGGATTCAAGCTTGCCCAACAAAAACACCCAAAAAGGCAAGGATTGAACCCAAAAACCAAAGTGAGAGGGGGAGGAGAAGAACACAAGGTTGCTGCACGAATTTGCTTCGATTAAGTGACCAAGATGGGTCTAAAGATTCAGCATACAAGCAGAAATTCGTCCCAAGCAACCACCCTCACCTTCCCTCAAGATTAGGTGGCTAAATTCTACTCTAACCTCTCTAACAATGGAGCTCAAAGCTTAAGGACGAAAATCACCAAGTGAGAACTAATCCTAGCAGCCAAGAGAACTTCTAATGACCTACACTGAACCTATTTATACCCGAGTGCTATTTAGACAGTTTTGCACTTAGGTCCCTACAGCTAGACAAACCCTAAGGACTCAACCGAAAGATTACAGGATATTTCGGGACGGACGACCACGATGGAATCTTGATCTTCGTAAGTTCCACGCAATCCTCGGATGTTCTCCACGTGGCCAGTAGTCCAATCCGTGATCCGCCCCCGGTTTTGAAGTCAGAAACCGGGAAACTTTAGGAAGTCTCCGCCTGGGCCGGATTTGGCCCATCTTCTCTATCTTGGCGAGTCGTGGCCCAACTCACCAAGGCTTGGGTAGCTTGGTTGACGGTTTTGTGCCGAAACCGCCAAAGCCTCCCTCGCACGCCTTCGCGCCACGCATTCGGGTTGGAGCACCGCGGTGGCGCCCAGGCATCTCCTGTCCATCGGGGTAGCCTCGCTGTCCTTCGGAGGACTTACTCCTGCCGTCGTCGTGCCGCTCCTCCGTATACCGAACTCCCATGGCTGACAGACGCCGAGTGTGCCTCCAGTCCTTCGGAGGACTTCCCTCTACCTCCAGTCCATCGGAGGGCCTCCTGTCCATCGGAGGTCTTGTGCCCACGTCCTTCTAGGTCTTGCTACTGTTGACAATCACTCATCACTCCAGAGGCAATGGAGCCGGTCCATTGGCTCTCAATCTCCCCCTTGATGAGTGCATTGTCAACACCTTCAACCTGTAACCTGAAATAGAACAAAGACAAAAGAAAAGCGTAAAACCGAAAAGAAAGAAGAAGAAGAAGAAGTTGCTCAATATGCCCAAAAACCAAATACTGGCAGAAAAGGGCAAATTGAGACTACAACAAAAACAAAGCCAAAGATCGACCCCCTAAGACAAGGGAAACCGCTCAACACAGTCGATCAAACTAAAGCATGACCCCTCAAGAAAGAGGCAAACTGGCTCAACACAGTCATGCTAAGGCAAAAGCATCGGCTCCTCCAGAAAGAGGCAAAAAGGCTCAACGCACCGATGCAAGAGCATGCTAAAAACTCAATCTCCCCCTCAACTAGACCTCTACAGAGTCCTCCCCCATGGTACAATCTCTCCCCCTTGTTGACAATGGACACATCAAGGGTCAGAGAACTCAACTCCCCCTGAAATGGACAACTCCCCCTCAAAATATGCCATGAAATGCAGGAAGTGTACCATGAAGAGCTCAGCAGGGATGAAAAGCTAGTAAATACAAGTTCTAGCATACAGAGCAAGTGAGGGCAAGGTAGCATGCAAAACAAGCTCAATTAAATCTATCTTATACAGATCAGGAGCATGTTTTTCAGAGTTGTTGAGAAAAAGAGCATCACCAACATGAATAACATCTAGCAAGATAGGCATGAACAGCAAGATGCTAGCAAAACATACAAGGTGTGCTACTCTCAACCAAGGCATCTACAACAGGCCATAAGCAAATATGAGACTTGCAGATTTCAGATTTAGCAATTTTGAACTTCAAGCAAATCAGATCATGTGCCAGGGGTTATTCACTTGTCGTTGCCACTTCTTACCAACCAATGCCAAGCCTAGGTTCAGAAAACCATCAGGAGCTTAAGACAAGGTTTTGGTCATACACAGCCTAGTCCAAGTTCAAGCCAAGGTGCAAAGGCCAGCTATCTCAAACTAGATCAGTGTGACAAGTGAACCCTCCTGAATCTTTTCAATTTAATTCATAGGACAGCACTTGTAAATCACATTAATTCAGATTTTAGATATGAACAAGGTGCCATAAATGCTTAGGCATCAGTGCAACCCAGGCATATAACTAGCATATCCAAGCATGAAAAGATAACATAGCATTCAACATTCCTACACATGCTAGGTAGCCAAGTCAAGTGGTGATCATGGTTTTTGATTTGGAAGAAGCAAAAGAGACGAAGCTCACAAAAGATATTTAGACAGATTCAAGGAGCTTAGCCAACCATGATCATGCAAGCAACTGTACAATCTAGCACAAGCAAGTACTAACTTGGCATACCAGAAGAGCTCTAGTGCTAGTGAAAGTGAAATGCATATATTACAATGCAATGCATGGTATGGGGCAAAATGCAAGAGAAGCAAAGGAGAAACAAAGAAAGAAAAGAAGGAAAACGCAAAACAGAAACCTAAACTACACCAAAGTTACCCCAACCTAAAAGGGATAACAAACACCAAGCTCCCCACGCAAGTGAGCAAAAACGCTCAGGTCTAAGGGCTTGGTAAAGATATCTGCCAACTGGTTCTCAGTCTCTACATGGATCAAGTCTATATCTCCCTTCTCATAGTGATCTCTCAAGAAGTGAAACCTCACGTCTATGTGTTTGGTTCTGGAGTGCAGGACGGGGTTCTTAGCTACAGAAATAGCAGAAGTAGAGTCAACTAGGAGAGGGATCTTCCTAAAACTGAGACCAAAGTCGCTCAAGGTGGACTTCATCCAAAGCAGCTGGGAGCAGCAGCTAGCAGCAGCAATGTATTCCGCTTCTGTGGTGGAAGTGGCTACGCTAGATTGCTTGCGTGAGGACCAAGAAACAAGGGAAGAACCGAGAAACTGGCAGGTGCCGGAAGTAGACTTGCGCTCCAGCCGACAACCCGCAAAGTCAGCATCCGAATACCCTCTAAGAGAGAGCAACGAAGCTGAAGAAAACCAAAGTCCAAGCTCAGGAGTGTATTTCAGATACCTGAAGATGCGCTTCACTGCTTGACGGTGTGATAGCCTTGGTGAGGCCTGAAAACGTGCACAGAGGCAAACCGCGAACTGAATGTCCGGCCTGGTCGCCGTCAGGTACAGAAGTGAGCCGATCATCCCTCGATACTCTCTTTGGTCCACCACCTCCCCTTCTTCATCCGCATCAAGAGCCGTCTGTGTTGACATGTGAGTCGCCATGGGCTTGAGATCTCCCTTGTCAAACTTCCTCAAAATGTCCTTCGTGTACTTGGCTTGATGGACGAAGGTTCCTTCTGGGCTTTGCTTAATCTGAAGCCCGAGAAAGAACTGAAGCTCACCCATGAGACTCATCTCGAATTCACTACTCATCTGTTCAGCAAACTTAGACACCAAAGCGTGAGATGAACCACCAAAGATAATGTCATCTACATATATCTGAACTAGAAGGGTGTCACCGCCACGACTCAACAAAAACAAGGTCTTGTCTACTGAACCCATCACAAAACCAGACTTGAGCAGAAAGGCTTTCAACCTAGCATACCAAGCTCTTGGAGCTTGCTTCAGACCATACAAGGCTTTTCTCAACTTAAATACCCGGTCTGGAAACCTGGCACTCTCAAAGCCAGGAGGTTGTCTCACATAAACCTCCTCCTCTATGTAACCGTTTAGAAAGGCTGACTTGACATCCATCTGCTGCAATTTGAAGCCTTTAGAGGCAGCAAAGGCAAGCAAAATCCTAATAGCCTCTAAACGAGCTACAGGAGCAAAGGTTTCCTCATAATCTATCCCCTCCTTCTGACAGAAACCCTGGGCTACCAATCTCGCTTTGTTCCTCACAACCATCCCATCCTCACCCTGTTTGTTCTTGAAAACCCACTTGGTTCCTATAGGGTGGCAGTTTGGTGGAGGTTCAACTAAATCCCAGACATGGTTTCTCTCAAAGTTTTCCAACTCCTCATGCATGGCGTTCACCCAACTAGGATCAGATAATGCATGTGACACATCCCGGGGTTCGAAAGAAGCAACAAATGCGGAGTGACAGAAAAAGGCCAGAGAGTTAACCGAAGAACGTGTGACACGCTGGTGTAGGTCTCCAATCATCCTGTCTGGAGGGTGATCCCGCTGGACCTGCCGAGATGGAACAATCTCAGAGGTCACCTCCCCTACGTCCTCAGCGGGGCCAACCTCTGCTCGAGCTTGTGGTCGGGGGAGTGAAGAGGAAGACGTAGGCAAGGGTCCTCCTTCATCTTCAGAGCTCAGTAGCAGAGGGGGCAGGAGCTGCAGCAGGTGCAATGGCTCCTGCATCACAAGCATCTACTTCTCCTTCCTCATCTTCAAAGATGGGAGCGCCTTCTTCATCATCACCTGAAAGCTCAAATGCAGGGGTTGTGCAAGGCATAGATTCATCAAAGGAGACTTCACAGGTCTCAACCACTTGTCTAGTATCAAGAATCCACACTCTATATGCCCTAGAGCTAGAGGCGTATCCAAGAAAAATACCATCCAAGCAGCGAGATTCAAATTTGTCCAAATGCCCCCCCTTTTTGACCACAAAGCATCTACAGCCAAATGCACGTAGGTGCTTGACGCTAGGCTGCCTGCCAAACCGTAGCTCATACTGAAGTCTTTCCCAAGAAAGCCCGTAGAAAGATACGGTTGGCAATGTAACAGGCCGTATTCATAGCCTCAGCCCAAAAGCGTCGCGGAGTCCTATGCTCATCAAGCATCGTCCACGCCATCTCAACAAGTGTGCGGTTCTTTCGTTCCACAACACCGTTCTGCTGGTGGGGTATAAGGAGATGAGAATTGGTGATCAAGACCAAGGTCACGACAAAAGGTTTCAAAACGAGAGTTACGAAATTCTCCGCCATTGTCGCTGCGGATAGCCCTCATGGCTTTATGACTCTCATTCCTTAACCTCAAGACCAGATCCCGAACAAAACCAAAAGCTTCATCTTTGAATTCCATGAAGAACACCCACGAATAGCGAGAAAAGTCATCCACAACTGCAAGCACATACCACTTCCCACTGACCGACTGTACTCGAGCAGGACCAACCGTGTCCATATGTACCAGCTCACCCGAGTAAGAGGTCATCACCTGATTGACAGGTGCATGAGAAGCGGCAACCATCTTGCCATGACGACAGGGGTGGCATACTAAGTCCTTTTCTGCTTTCAAATTGGGCAATCCTCGGATCAGATCCATTGAGCTCAACCTGACAAGCAGATCAAAACTCAAATGGCCAAGCCTCCTATGCCACTTCCAAATATCAGCAGAAGGACTAGCAACCAAACACCGAGGAGGTCCAGAAATAGATGCAAGGTCAACCTTAAAAACCTGCCCATAGGGCAAAATCCGACAAACAAGGTTTTCCTTAGCATCAAGCACACAAGAGGAACCCTCCTTAAAATGAACCTCAAACCCTTCCTTGAGAAGTTGCGAGACAGAGACCAAATTGAACCCCAAATTCCTCACCAAAGCAACTTCTCTCAGGGAAAGCTTACTAGAAAGTGCAACAGAACCAACACCCAACACTTTACCTTGACCATTATCCCCGAATGTGATGTACTCCTTGGTGCTCACGGGGTTGAGGCTGGAGAACCATCTGCGGTGCCCATGTCATGTGCCTAGAGCAACCAGAGTCCATGATCCATATGTCCTCCAGGCCTCGATCCTGCATAATCAAGGAAAGCGAGAGTGAGCAAATGGTCCGGCACTGGGGTTAGTGTAATCGCTGAACCAGTGCCGAGCCATCTGCTCAAAAGTGGGGTAAACACAGTCAAAGTAAGCATCACGTCTACCTAGGGTACCCACGACCTCTAAAGCGTGATCTCTCAAACCCTCTACCTCCAAAGCCTCGGTCAGAAAAACCATAGCCGCGCTGAAAACGACTAGGAGCTCGACCGGGAAAGCGTCTCTCTCCGCTAGGAACACGGGCCTAAAAACTGCCTCCTCTCTCACCAGCAAAGCGGTCTCTCAGCTCACTGCGACAGGGAAGATCCTGCCTACCACCCCGGTAGAACTGATCCTGGTTCCCCCAGGCTCTCTCTTGCCTCTCAACTCGCTTCCTCCTGAAGCAAAACTCCTCCAAGTGGCCATTCCGCTGGCAAAAGTCACAGTGGTAGACAGGCCTCTTGGGAGTGGGTTTAGGCTGAGCCTTAGGCTTAGGTGGAGTAGCCTTGGGTGGAACAGGCTGCTGGACTCTCTCCTTGCTCACTGGAGGCTTGAGAATCTCACTCACTACTCTGTCTAGCTTAGCCCGTGAGGGCTTGGGTGTCCAGAACTGCTTCTTTGGGGCAGCCTTAAGAGGCTCATGGTAAACCCCATCAACAGTAGGGCTAGGCTGAGGAGAGGTAGTCTTAAGCTTAATTTGGGAACTCTTCTTCTCACCCGGAGTACTACTCTCTCCTAACCCAAGTCCACTCATATCACCCTCAGCTCTCTTGGTGCTCTCCAAGATCATCCTAAGTTGGGGCTCTCTAGCATACATCCAACTGAGCACCTCTCTCAAACGGTTGTTCTCATCAACCAAAATCTGTTTCTCCTCTCTCAGATCCTTCAGAACTAAAGTCTTATCAGCACAAGTAGGGCAGTGTAGAGAGGGAATAGAGAAAGCAGACTTCTCTAAGTTCTTAATGGTGGCATCCCTATCCACCAACCTCAACCTCAGAGTGAGACAGTTCTCACAAGTGTCAGGGGATGCTAAAAGCATCTCAAGGTCAGCTCTCAACTGCACAAGCTCACTCTCCAAAGTAGGACAGACCATGCACGCACCCAAAAGCGTGGGTCTAGCCCTAAGCTCCTCCAACTCCTTGAGCTGTCCCTCACACTTCACCTTCAGCTCAGCTATGTCAATAACGAGGTGGGGACACATCTCACACTCAGTCACATCACTTAAAATAGGCTCATCCAGTTTAGACTGGAGCTTGCCTAACTCTACCTTCAGCCTATCCATTTCTTCTACCTGATGAGCATACTTGCTCTTCTGCTCACAGAGATCTCTCATCAAAGTCTCACAGGTAGGACACTCAGTCTCACTAGGCTGGGCTGACACACTCTTCAGCCTGTCTATCTTAGCTAAAGCATCAGCCAACTTGGCTTTCTGCTTCTGCAGCTTCTTGGCTGCCTTCTCCAACAACCTATCCTGGGCTTTCAACTCACGACAATTTGACTCCAACATCTCAAGAATTTCAGCTTGCTCAGGAGTTACCTCTTCATCGGATGAGTCGTTGTCGTTGCCCTTGTCGTCCTTGTCCTCAAGCGCCATGGAGCAAAAGGATCTCCGGTGCATCTTGTGCTTGCGCTTGGACTTGGTGGAGACGAAGCAGAGTCCGGCTGGACCGCCTTGGTCCCTCCTCTTGTCCCGCTTGGTGACGATCTCCTCATCGCTTGAGCTCGACGAAGACGAAGAGGAGGAAGACGATCCGCCACACATACCACCAA
This sequence comes from Paspalum vaginatum, assembly GCA_030272315.1. Classification (NCBI taxonomy): domain Eukaryota; kingdom Viridiplantae; phylum Streptophyta; class Magnoliopsida; order Poales; family Poaceae; genus Paspalum; species Paspalum vaginatum. The sequence goes on from CM059017.1 coordinate 23,357,781, forward strand.
GCTCGGCGAAGAAGGCCTTGTCCCGCTTCCGGTTGTCCTTCTGGTAGCTCTTGAAAGCCTTCCGAAAGTTCTTGATCTTGCCGGAGCGGTGCTTGGTGTGCTCATGCTTGCTGGAGTGGTACTTGTTGGAGTCGCGGGAGTGGTTCTTGCCCTTCTTGTAGTAGTCGTTCTGCTTGTTTGGGCATTCGGCAATGAAGTGGCCAACCTCTCCGCACTCGAAGCACTTGGGCCTCTCGCCCCTCTTCTTGCTCATCCGGTTGTCATAGGCGCGCTGAAAGCGGCTAGACACCAGACAAAGCTCATCATCCCCAAGTGACGCCAACTGCTCCTCTGTAACAGACATAAGAGCAGAAAACGAAAAGTTGTGAAGCTGGGGGTTAGAAATGGCCTCACTGGAGGGAGAAGCCAAGGCCAGGCTCTTGGAGCCAGTACAAGCGAGAGAGTCTCGCAACTTGTAATCCACCTCTGTGGCCTTGAGCTTACTGTAAAGAGTCTCCACTCCAATTGTGTCATAGGCCTCAGACTCGATGATCGAGTTAACCTTGATCTCCCATACCTTCCTGTCCAACGCATACAGCAACTTGACAGCCTGCTGATGGTCGGTGTATGGGATCCTCTCAGGGCTAGAGTTAATGCGCAACTTGTTGATGATCGATTGAAAACGACCAAACAAGTCATCGATGGACTCACCAGGCTTCTGAACTGAAATTTTCATACTCGCGCCTGTAAGTCTCAACGAGACGCCCCTTGATGGTAGCAGTGCCCTCATGGTGTGCACTCAGCAGGGACCAGATCTGACGGGCAGTCTCAAGGTGGCTCACTTTCTCATAATCAACTGGACCAAGTCCTGAGAAGAGAAAGTTAACAGCTTTGGCGTTCGCCTCATGCTGAGCCACAATCGCTGGGGTAGTGCGCTGGGCAACTGGAACCACAACAAAGTTCGCACTCTGAGTAGCATCCCATATGTCCTGGCCCTGGCTAAGCAAGAAAGCTCTCATCCTACCCTTCCAGTAGGAGTAGCCATCGGAACCAAGGACCGGAATCTTCCCAGAATGAGTCATAGTCGCTACGGGTTTCTCACCGGTAAAGGTATAAAGAAACCTAACCGGCTCTGATACCAATTGTAGGACCGAGACGTGCGACCAGAGGGGGGGTGAATAGGAGCACTTGAAATCACAAAATCACAAACCCCCAAGTGAAACCAGAAACTAAGCACTTGTCCACTGAACAGATATGTGCCTAGTAGTGTAAGGGTGCCGTCCACTGTGAGGATACGCACCAATGCGAGAAAACTCAAGATCCGAACAAGAGTGACAGCAGAGCAACGGATTTTGCAATATCCGCCACAAGACACTCACCACACCTAGGTGTGTCTCACTGTCTTACAGTAAGCAAAGAGAATGGTCTTAAGGGAGGAATGCGAAAATCAGCAGCAAAATCACAGCGAAAAAACCAACCTGGGAAGAACGCAGCAGCTTCCTGACAGGACCGGACTGTCCGGTGGCCAACACCGGATTGTCCGATAGGACCGGACTATCCGGTGCCTGACGCCGGACTGTCCGGTGGCACTGTCCGGACAACACCTCACGCCGGACTGTCCGGTGGGCACTGCCGGACTATCCGGTGGAACCAGACTGTCCGGTGGCCTCTGCCGGATGGTCCGGTGGGGTCGCAGAAAAGATGATTTCAAATCCAAACCTGATCAAACCTTGTCCAAACTTCACGAAATTCAGCACAGGTTATCTGGACCCTATTTCAAAGTTATTCCCAATAGATCAACTCAAGGTAACCGCGGAATCAACGGGAATTTCAGATCTTGTAAAATCTCCATTCTTGGGCAAGAAAGGGGAAAACACCAAGGAGGCTTGCTCGTGGCAATCCAGCAGGATTGAGATGAACTAAGTCATGATCTCCACGTCCTAGCAAGTCCAGAACATCAGCAAAGAAAGAGATTCAAGCTTGCCCAACAAAAACACCCAAAAAGGCAAGGATTGAACCCAAAAACCAAAGTGAGAGGGGGAGGAGAAAAACACAAGGTTGCTGCACTGAATTTGCTTCGATTAAGTGCCCAAGATGGGTCTAAAGATTCAGCATACAAGCAGAAATTCGTCCCAAGCAACCACCCTCACCTTCCCTCAAGATTAGGAGGCTAAATCCTACTCTAACCTCTCTAACAATGGAGCTCAAAGCTTAAGGACGAAAATCACCAAGTGAGAACTAATCCTAGCAGCCAAGAGAACTTCTAATGACCTACACTGAACATATTTATACCCGAGTGCTATTTAGACAGTTTTGCACTTAGGTCCCTACAGCTAGACAAACCCTAAGGACTCAACCGAAAGATTACAGGATATTTCGGGACGGACGACCACGATGGAATCTTGATCTTCGTAAGTTCCACGCTAATCCTCGGATGTTCTCCACGTGGCCAGTAGTGCAATCCGCGATCCGCCCCCGGTTTTGAAGTCAGAAACCGGGAAACTTTAGGAAGTCTCCGCCTGGGCCGGATTTGGTCCATCTTCTCTATCTTGGCGAGTCGTGGCCCAACTCACCAAGGCTTGGGTAGCTTGGTTGACGGTTTTGTGCCGAAACCGCCAAAGCCTCCCTCGCACGCCTTCGCGCCACGCATTCGGGTTAGAGCACCGCGGTGGCGCCCGGCATCCCCTGTCCATCGGGGTAGCCTCGCAGTCCTTCGGAGGACTTACTCCTGCCGTCGTCGTGCCGCTCCTCCGTATACCGAACTCCCATGGCCGACAAATGCCGAGTGTGCCTCCAGTCCTTCGGAGGACTTCCCTCTACCTCCAGTCCATCGGAGGGCCTCCTGTCCATCGGAGGTCTTGTGCCCAAGTCCTTCTGGGTCTTGCTACTGTTGACAATCACTCATCACTCCAGAGGCAATGGAGCCGGTCCATTGGCTCTCAAAGACTATGTCTTATTATTCGTTGTAATAAACACTTGTGATGATACTATGTAATTTGTGGGCTTATGTGTTTGCTGGGTGCACATAAGTTAATGCATTCAATTTTATCCTTAAAATTGGGCGTGACAAATTGGTATCAAACCCGTGTTGACTGTAGGACGCAAGCCTAGGTAGAATGGTCACTTTTAGGAAGCTCTCAATCATCTTGTTCATGCTTTCTAAACTAATCCTTGCTAGTTACTAAACTATTTGCTACTCTTGTCTTGCTCTAATGTGAAAAATATTGTTTCTATGTTGTTTCTAACCTTCTCATGATCTATGTCAAAGTAGATGGCACCCACTCGCAGCACTGCTCGCAAGAGGGTTGGAGGACATGCCCCGTATGCAAGGTTGCCTGCTCAAGAGGAGCAGCGGATGGAGATTTCAAGTTATCATTCAGCCCAAGCATCAAGTCCAACCCCACAAGAGGAGATGGGTTGGACTTGTACCAAATACGCTAAGACTAGAGATACCGCCAACTATGCTCATGGCCAATTGATGGATTTGTTGCATGCTTACCACCCTAGCCCAAAGTATGCGGTAGAGTACTTCTGCAAGGAATATAAGCATCCCTTGGAGAATACCTACCGGAAGACCAAGATGTGTATCTATGGACGGGACGAGAAGATTAATGCCTTCGAGGTGGATAGGCTCTATCGCCATTATGCTAGTCGTTCTACCTTGGAGGAGAGCATGGAGGACGCTGCCTTTGAAGCCTTCTTGGATCTCCGTAACATGTTTTGTGAGCAGCTTGCTGATGGTAAAAGCTGCTACATTCCTCGTCGGGGTGAAGAGATGGGATGGGCCATTATCCAACCTGATGAAGAAGATGAAGACCCTACTATCCAGGAGCTGGTACACTTTGCTCATTAGATGATTAGGAAGTGTGAGAAACTGCAGGTGGACTTGAAGCAAGAAAGAACATGACCACAATCATACCGACCGCTCGGCCGACATTCTTAGAGTTAGCTATGATAAGTCTAGGCTTTATAGTAAGTTATACAAGAAGGATGATTAGGATAGGTTCCCTTATGAGTAATAAGACGTTAGTATCGTAAGTTAGTTGAGTCTGGTGTGCATGTGAACTTGGTTGAATAAGTTGCTTGTGCTTGTGTTCATGTGTGATTTGCATCTTTTTAATGAGTGTTGAGATTTTGTGCATGTCCAAAAATCTTCATGTTTAGGATATAAGTATATTTAAATAAATAAGTTTAAGTTAGTTAACTCTTGCCTATAAAGGTTCTGTTTTTCAGACCTCTCTGCCTTAATAATTTTGTTTAATTAAATCTGAATGTCCAAAAATTATAAAAATTTATGGGGAAACAGTAGACTTCCATATCTTTCCTTGGCTGCAAGAATCACTTCAATATCTATTATGGTTTGGGAGAAACAGTTGTCAAATTTGAAGTTTCTGCGCAGTCTGAAATTCTGGACAGATTGGGTTAAACACTGATTATGGTTTAGATAACAACAGAATCAGAAAAAGTGTTAACAAAGTTGTAGAGAATTTCATAAGCTTTCCAACCGTGTATGGAACACCTTATTTCGATGTCTGGAACTCCAGTTATGAATGTTTTTCTGAACTGCTGCTGTTGGATCTCGTCTGGAAAATCTCAATCTGACTAATAATCTTTGAGATTAGGCTTCTGTGATCATTTATGTTTCCTATGTCGATTTATTTACTACCCTCTATCATTTTGACGTACCTGCAGCCAACTTCGAAGCTCATATCTGCTATGAAAGGAGGTCGCGAAAAGAATGGAATGGCATCGCCAACTGAAAATCGCCACGTCAAATGGGCCCCTAACGTGTATGATCCCCCTGTGACGTCGGTATGCCATTCAGTGAATAGCAGCAGTTATAAGCGGCGCGCCAAAGCCCGCAAGAAGGAGAAGAACAAACAGAAGAAGAAGCACAAGGGGAAGTCCAAGAAAACCAACCAGAATTGTATCCAGAATTCATCTTTGGCTCCTGATCTTGGGTATGGCTGTTAGCATTTTATAATTACATACTTGTCTCTGACTTGTGCGCTGCATATGATATTTTGTTGATTTATGCACATTTGACTTGTTAGGTCGGAAGCTGTTAGCACCACTGGTGGTCAGTCTTCTGCAGATGATCCCAACAGAGATGAGGCTGTGCTCATGGATTACAACATGGGCAATCAGGAAGCCAAATGTGGAAGCAGCTTCCTGTGCGAGTCTGTTGCTAAAATGAATTTCTCGATTGCCGAAGCTTCCTGAGAGGCGCGCCCGGGGTCCGCAAATGCACCCTCAGTACTGTAAATATGAAGGATGGATGTATATAAATAAATCCAGCGTGTTGTCAGTTGTTGTCGTGTGTGTTGTCTTGCATTTGAGGCTTTTAGAGCTTGGCCAGGTGATGTGGAGAAATAATTTTTGGACAAGACTTTTGTTCTGTATGTTTTGGTGGAAAATCTCAATCTCACCTGCTAACCAGAGGAATGCAAGGAGTGGTGGTGCACCTGAACCCCCTGTCAACCCTGATCCCCAACCACAACAACCAACACCCCCACCAGCTACTATTTAAGGATTGATTGCATCACAGAATCAGTTGATGCAAGCTATGATGCATTTGATCCAAAACCAACAAGCTGCAGGAGGAGGGCAGCCTGTTCATCATGTGCCTCACAGAGACAAACATAGTGAATTCTTGAAGGGTCATCCGCCCAGTGTTTACCCACTCTGCTGATCTGTTGGATGCGGATGATTGGCTTCGTGCTATAGAGAAACTACTCACTATCACCCAGTGCAATGACCAGGAGAAGGTATTGTATGCATCCGGTCAACTTCAGGGAGCTGCTCAAGATTGGTGGGAGTCTTATCAGTATGGACATCCCAATAATGCTCCTACCATCACTTGGTAAGAGTTTAGAGATAACTTCAAATCTTACCATATCCCTGATGGTTTGATGGATCTAAAGCGTGAAGAGTTCAGGACTCTGAAGCAAGGATCTATGCCCGTGGCTGAATATCGGAATAAGTTTGCTCAGCTTTCCCATTATGCTCCTGATGATGTTGCTAAGGATAGTGACAAGCAGCGTCTCTTCCTCAAAGGATTGTATGATTCACTCCAGCTCCAGCTCATGACCAACACCTACCCCAACTTTGAGGCGCTTGTGAATCGTGCCATCATTATTGATAAAAAGTGCAAGGAGATGGAGACAAAGAAAAGGAGGATGCAAGGACAAGCCTCTGGAAGTAATAACCGCCAACGTAACAACCAACCCCAGCAACACTACCAACAGAGATACCAAGGTCCATATAATCAATGGAACCATGGCCAAAACAAGCAATGTCCGCAGTATCATCAGCAGCAGCAAAGGCAGCAACAACCACAGCAGAAGGCCCTTACTCAAGGTCCTCATCAAGCCACTCCTAGCAACACTCCCCTGAAGCTGAGTGCATCTAACACTCCCAACAAGTGCTACATCTGTGGTGAGACTGGACATCTCTCTTATCACTGTCCTAAGAAGCAGAACCAGCAGGCACCTCAAGGGAAGAACAACAACCAGAAAGGGAGGCAGCGGCCATCACCCCAAAGAGTGAACCATGTGTCTGCAGATACAGCTGAGGAGGCACCAGAAGTTATGATAGGTACGTTCAATGTCAACTCCATCCCTGCTACCATTCTTTTCTATTCCGGTCCTTCACATTCTTTCATTTCACACACCTTTGTTCAGATGCATGGCATACCCATAATAACTCTACAAAAACCAATATTAGTAAATTCACCGGGTGGTGGTTTGCAAGCTTTGTTCTATTGCCCATCGATTAGTGTAGTCCTAAGGGGGGTAGACTACAAAACAAACCTTACAGTGTTGAGAACTGTAACACCACAAAATTTGCTATTTTTGAAATTAGGATAAAATGGTTTAATTTTTCATTTTGTGCTCATGAAAATATAGAGAAAATAAAACTTTTCATTAAATTAAAATTCATCACAGGAAATTAGCAACTTGCTTGAGCATACATGCCTCTGCATAAGATTTTAATATGATGATTGCTTGTTGCTTGACTTTATGCTGTGAGTGTGTAGAGTTTTCAAAACAGGTATTAAGTAGGTCGTTTATCTCTCCGGCATCCCTCCGTATTTTTCTATAATCAAATTCCTCGTATCCTACCTTATAGCCTGTGGGGGATAGATATCTCCTGGTCCCCATGAAGCGTATTTTCTACATGGGCTGTCGGAAAACCCAATCCAGGAGCCGGCCGACCGACCCGGGCCCGAGATGCCAAACAATTTGCTGCACAAGACAATGACTCGACGTGTATAAAGAAGATCTAATAAGAATCCTAGTATGAGATGTAACCAATCCTAGTAGGACAAGAACCAACTTATAACACAAGTCATACCGGACTATATAAGGCTGGCTAGGGATCCCTCCGAAACAACTATCTCTCGACCTCAGGCAAATCTACAATCATTGGAGGCGGAGGGTGTAGCACCAATTATTACCATATTGCTCATTGATGTTGAGGTGAGGAGTTTTCCTCCCCATATATATCGGCCAACCTCTTGGGCAAATCACAACAAAACTACCATAAGGAAAGCCCCTAGTTTGGGAATCCGGTAGTAAATTAATTTTTCCTCTTGTCTCCTACTACGCTACGGAAGAAGGTGGAGGTTGAAGCCGAAGTAATTACGGAATTCCCATTCGTTAGTAATATTTCTGCCGTTTCTTCGTTTTAATTCCGTTTCGAGTGATTCAAATTGCATTAGATTCATATTTGCGTCCTCTACGTGATCATATTACTGTTAGATGCATTTTCAATTTTTAAAATTTCGTGATTATATTTAATCTATTGTTTTATAAAAGAAAATCTTGTTTAATTCATAATTTATTCGTTTTAACTCCGATTTGGGTGATTCAACTTGCGTTGGATTCGAGTCGTCATGCTCTACGCATTAGTCTTAATGTTTATCATGCTACTCCATTACAAATTAATTGATTAAAAGTATTTTGGTTAATGATTATTTAATCGCTTTATAATTAAAAGCCACATATAGTTTTTAATCTGTTTTCGTTGCGTTGCGATTGTGCCGACTAGAGCTTTGTGTTAACGATGTTGTTTTGCATATCGCATGCCTCTAACTTTTATAAGTTAAATATTAATTTGTTTAATGCTTTATGTAATCGGGTTTATAATTAAAATTAACTTAGATGTATATATCGATCTTTTATAAATAATTATTAAGATGATTAATCTTAATATTCATGTCTTTTTGAATATAACATGTTTAGTTCCACTTTGAGATATAAATGCTTTCATTTAGTTCTTTGTCACATGTCCCTAAATTTTATAAGTTAAATATTAATTGATTAATATATGCAACGAGTTTCGCATTAAAGTCCATTTAGAGTTTGATCTACGGTCTTTTGCAGATAAAATCTTAATTAGTTTTCACTTGTTCAAGTTTAATCTCATTAATCTAATCTAGATATTTTCTAAAACATGTTATATATGATTTATCTTAAATAAAGTTTATGGTTTTCTATTGATTTATTTTATAAAGCAAAATCTTTGGAAAATCGTATCTTTTCAACCGGAGCTCCGTTTTGCATGATCTACCCGTCCATGTGATCGTAGCGATGCATAGATTTGTTTTATAACCTTTTTCAACTTATGTTCCCATTGATTGGTGTACTGCTCTAATATTTGTATGGTATGCATGTGTGTATTTGGAATGTTCGTGTGGTACTTTATGATTGTGTCCAGTCGGTGAGAATTACGTGGTGATCAAGAATCAATCAATTGAAGATTAGTGTCTATAGCAGAAGGATCTCAAGTCAAGGCAAGTATAGCATGGGACTTTCCTTGTTACCTATTCACTATTGATCACAATAATTCATGTTGCATGTGTCTAATTTGTTACCTTATGGATATCCTAATTATTGTTTACCTTCTACCTTGTTACCTATAGGGTTGAATTGCATATGGGTAGTGATGGCTAGTGCTTGAATTAAAGGAATATGAGTTGAACATTGATTAATGGTTACATGCAATAATAATGGTTGAAAGATGATTTGTATCAAACATGGAACTGAGGGGCTAGAGCTTGGTTTTTGTGATGCTCTAGATTTCCTCTCCTTAAGGACTTATCTGTAAGCAAAAGTTGGGACATACAGTGCAACCATGGAGGCTACATGGCTCTAGTATTAGTTAAGTATGAAGATTCTTTCTAGCATGTTAGCTTTGATGAAAGGTCTCTTTGCCGAGCGTGTATTAACCTCAGACCTCTGTGTGTACTACTACAGGTGTGTGCCACTAGGTGGGATTTGATGCCCCTTGCCATTGAATCTAGATTGATTGTTAATATGCTTGGGAAGGCTTTTGAAAGACTTCTTAGTGAAACCTTGCCTGCACACCTTGGAAGTGTTATGGGAGTCATAAACCCAGGAAAATGGGAATCACAGCCCATGGGTAAAGTGCACAACCTCTGCAGAGTGTAAATCTGGTATATCAGCCGTGCCCACGGTCACAAGTGGCCCAAAAAACTGCTCAGAACAGAGAGATGAGAAACATGGACAAAGAATATGATGGATGAGACATATGGACTGAGATGATGATGGATTATGATGGACTATGATGAGAACGTTTCACTAATGATGATTATATCGATTATTGGGTCAAGCATAACTTATTGTTAAATTAAATGCTAAAATTTTGAATTATTATTAGAAGCTGACCGCTGTAAACCAATGTCTACCTTTTGAGCCTCGTAACCCCCATGTTGTATTTGCTGAGTACATTTGTGCTCACTCTTGCTATTTCAACCACAACAGTCAGGCTTGTGATCAACCAATCAGCTGTCCCTATGGAGTCGGTGTTTACACCTAAGGATCAGAGTTGTTTTCCACTGTTTGCTACTTACGGTAATACTCTGATTATATTAAGTATGTTATATATTAAGCATTGTCTTTTGATATTTCCATTATTTGTGACTGTATGTGAGATTTGACATCCTGGGCTCACATATGGTGTGCATCTGGTTTTGTCCTTAAAATCGGGTGTGACAAAGTGGTATCAGAGCAATGTTAATTGTAGGATGCAAGCCTAGTTAGACCTAGAACGTTTTAGCATGCTTCTCCTTGCCTGAGTCATGCTTCTCACCTAAACCTTGCTATGTGCTAAAACTTTGCTCATATTGCCCCAGTTCTATCGTAAAATTTTATCTCCATTCTAAAATTTTCTGTCTGTCTCATCTTTACCTAAATAGATGGTACATAACGAGAAGATTGCTCATATCAGCTCTGGAAAACCTTGCCTAGAAGGAAGAATTGAAGCTTTGACAAGTCCTCATCATGCTGCATTACGAGTTCAATGCATTGGTTGCTACGTTCTATAGTGGCGAAAGTTTCTTCCATTCTCGACTTATGCAGTTATTCCATGATCACTACCCTGAACAACGCATCCAAGTGGAATATAAGTTCACTGAATGGACTCAACCTAAGTATATGGATCACTGGAGTGCAGAAGCCCACATCACTAGGGTGAATAGATTTACTGGGTCATGAGGGGTGCAATCTATTCATTCATTCCTTGGTGATCGTTTTGACATGCATGCTGCCATATCTGATACTACTCATCAAGCTCTACTGGCGTATCGTGGAAAACACTATGAAGAAGCTTTGGATGAGATCGATGATTGGTGGAATCATGCTGGATTACCCAAGATCAATGAAGCCGAGGCAAGAGATGCTATCTGGATGTCATTGTACTCACACCGTGTTTAAGAGATAGGAGTTTATGTCCCTTATGTAATAAAATCGTTAGTAACGAAGTCTAGTCAAGTCTAGTCGAGTTTGTGTGCATTGTGAACTTGAGGTGCTTGATTTATTATTTTTGTGCTTATGTTTGATTTGGATCTTTGTAATGAGTGCAATGATCTTGTGGAGTTTGTCCGCAATTTCATTCAGTTAGGGTTTAACGATTAATGAAATAGATAGTTAGATTCTCTTCTCTCTTGTTCTTTCTATCTCATCTCTCTGGGGCAATTCCTACTCTTTGGTCTGTATCTCTATCCATGGAAGATGACGAAATTATGGAAAAAATTTGGACATAAGTAGACTTCAATATCTTTCTCTGGACTCTAGAATCACCTTGATAACTACTTTGGATTCAGAGTTATGAAAATGACAAGACGATGCAACTGTGCTGTCTGGAATTTGGAGTAGTTTCTGTTGTATACTGTTACCGGCCACATTAAAAACAGAATATGGAAAGGAGTTCTACATGAAAGTTCTGAAGGATTTTAGTAGCTGTCCAACGGTACAAGATTTAACTTCATTGGATTAACGGATTGAGAATTACAGTTGCTTTATTGCGTTGCTGGTTTTCATCTCGTGAGGAAATCCAGATCACCTGTTATGGCCTATGCACATGAGTCATTTTGGAGTGTAAGAAGGTCATGATGATGATTAATCAACCTAGAAGAAAGAGCAAGCTACCCTTTCCGTGTCCCCTAGTCTCTCCATTTTTTAAGGGGGTAGCCAAGATGAAGTTTGTCTACATGGATGAACCTTCTAGTTTCGCTTCTCTTGTCATCTCTTGCGACTACAACTAAGAGTACTAAGAATAACTACACCTTAAGGCATATATATTGGAAACAGATGGTTGCTAACTGGAGAAGTGACTCACATGGTGCCAGAAGGAGAGCTGCCAATTCTGATCCACCGCCACCAAATCCTATAGCTTTGGAGCAAGTATTGTTGATGCAAACGCAACTGTTAATAGACTATTGCTCAAAATACATCAAATAATCCACATCAAAGTGGCGCAGCGGAAGCGTGGTGAATTTTTGGAAGGACAACCGCCTATGTTATCTCATACAAGTGTAACACCAATTTGCAAGTAGCCACACATGTTCCCATTATGCCCCTCTGCAAGAATTTCAGCAATGGTACCTGGAGCCGGTTGGCCAAGATAGTCTAAACTCATCTCAGCTACAACTTCGGTATCAACAAAAGTAACAGTACGGGAATCAAGCCCCACCACCAGAGGAATTAAATATGGACCCTTTAAGGAATAAGATTCGTAATAACCCTCTCTAGTAGAATTGTTATGATCATGGTGATATTGGACATTACACTAATAACGGTACTGTCAAGATTGCTGAGGGCAATCAAAGCCTGAATCAATAACAGATGGAGCTAGAATAGAATGTCTATAAGGAGCAGGTGCAAGGAATTAAAGTAAAGCGAAATTATACCCTAGCAAGATTAAACAATGTGGACATGATTACCGCATATGCAACTAAGAAGGTTGTGTAAGGTATTATTGGAATAAGCTTAGACACTGCTATGGTTTTGTTTGACCCCAGTATTTCATTTGGAAGTATCGGTTATCCCTATGGTCGAGAATTCACCATCAAGGATAGGTATGTTTTTCTCAAGGTTTGCTAGCTAGTGGGATTGTCTACAAGGAGATCATGGTTTCATCAAGATTGGTTTTCAATTTGAGATATCATCAAAAGAGAGAGTTCAATTTTCCAATACCTAGGACAAGAAGGTATTCTGATGTAAGGAGATACTTGACATCGATAGTTGGTTCTGTGGTGGATTAAAAGCATCAATGCTGTACCTAAGCACAACAAGTGGACTTTGGTAAAGGAGGTTCTTTCTTGGTTAAAGTAACTTGAAGTTTCCATAGATCGAAGTCTATGCTTAGCCATGCTTAGACGGTAGAAGTCGAGTGAAGATATTCACTCGCGAGATGATAGGGTAATTACTCAAAATAGTTTTCAAAAATTTGAAATTTGAAAGCAATATGATATGATGTGATAGAAAGATGAGGACCGGGCGGAGATATGGGTTTAAAAAAATGATGATGATGATTATGTGGATGGTTTGGTGGACTTCGCCAAAGTCCTTTAACTTTAAGATCCCGTCCGTTGTTCGCCTATTGGTTGGCATAACATTGCTAAAGTGCTTATCCAGGACATGGGATTGGTGAAAGTATTATTTGTTCCATCCGAAGAACAGAGACTTGTTCTTACCATGGGGCCTGAGGGTGCTTGACTCATGAGATGGCTGACCCGGTACGCCGTGGTATCGCTCCATGGGGGCTAAATCTAGGGAATGGCAGCTTGGAATCTAACTTGGGATGGGACACGTGGAGATGGGCCCAGGGACCCATCCTCGCAACGATTCCCTTGCGGCAACAAAATGGTGTGAAACCATCCCAAACATGAGTTTTGGACCTAAAGTAGTGGATTGGCCATGTTGGTTGCGAAAAAACAAGAAACGGTTTTGAAGGTACAATCTCGTGCATTAGATGCACCCTAGGAACCATCCTCGCAAATGTTCCTTTGCGGCAACAAAATGTTGCGAAACCATTCTAAACATAAGTTTAGGACCTAAAGTAGTGGATTGGCATGTTGGTTGCGAAAAAATAAGAAACAGTTTTGGCGGCACAAACTCGTGCATTAGATGCACGTAGGGACCCGTCCTCGCAACGGTTCCAATGAAGACTTGTGTGTCTACCTCCAAGCCGCTCCAACTTGTGATGCCCCCAGCATCTCAAAAGTCTAAACACGCAGTTAGGCAAAAGCTAATTATGAGTTAGGAATTAATCATGTTTAGAGAGGAGCAACAACTAGGCAAATAAATCACGAAGTCAAAAATTTTCTAGTGGAATATGCAAAACCCTGTGTTGTTTGGTTGGGTAGTTAAAAATCTATACGTTTTCATGCAAGATATCAAATACAAAAGTTTTAGTTCAAGATGTTGCCTTCAACTTTACTATTTCGACCATTTTCAAAATCGGATGTTAAGAGGTTCAAAAGTTCAAACCAAACCCAGTCAGACTATACATAGAAAAATTCATAAGTCTAGATTTTCAGCCCTTCCCCAAACTTTATTCTGAAATTACTTTTCCCTTCCCCAAACTTCATTCTGAAATTACTTTTGATTTCACTGTAGAACTTCAAAATCTACCTGGCTATGAAATGAAATTAAAATTATCACCTTTCAAATGCACCTAATCTCAAAGTTATTGGATTTCATTTGATACTTCAAAAGTTTAAAACAAGAAAGTTTGCACATAAAGTAAAGCTACAGTTTGACCAAACCTTTGAATGTATATGTGCTTGTAGCTCAAAATATAATGTGATTTACACCAAACTCTCTATACCAAATTAGTAGACAATTTCATGTTGAACAACTTTGGTACTTGTGTGTAGTAACATGCATAAAGGTTTGAATAGGGTTATGGGTCAATTTCCGTTGACATGTGAAGTCTTGCAAAACTTGATCTGTATGGTAAATTTAAATTTCTATGAAACAAAAGTGCTTATCATACAAAACCTTATATATGAAACTTGTGGACCATGGGAAACTGAACAACATTGGTATAATACTCTTTTTCTGAGAATGACCATAAAATGGACTTCTTAAATTTTTAAGTTTTAATTGAACTTTGGTCAAACTTAGATCAGCAAATTAAATTCAAATTTAAACCACTTTTTATAACATAACATGGTACTAAGTTCTATAACAAAGTTGTAGATAACTACATTTGGAACATTTCTTGTATTTTGACTTTACTTTGAATCAGCCTTTAAGTAGTACAAATATGCCAATTTTTAACAACCATTCCAGCAGTGAAACCATCCTTTTTCCTATTTTCGGATTTCATTTTCTTTTGTGTCCATGACGCGCGGGCCCCACCAGTTTGGGAAATTTGGATCCCTACCGGATGCCAACAGCTGTGGGCCCCACTGTGTCCCTCGTCCACGCTCCCGGTTCATGGACCTTCCTCCCTCGTTTGGTACACGGACCCACCTGTCATTAGCGTTTGGCCTATGGACCCGGTCCATGCCACACCACTCTTCCTACTTCCTTTCTCCCTTGTGCACACGCGGCCGCCGCGGCCTGAGTCGTGCGCCATGCGCTCGCCATGGACGGCTGAAGCTGCGCCTCGAACCGGCCTCCTCTTCCCCTCGCTCCACTCCCTCTCGCAGCCCAGCATGGCCTCCACTGCTGCTCCCTCTGCGCCCTCCTCTACTCGCTCACTCACCTCCCTACCTCTCTCCCTCCGTGCACCAGAGCACTGCCACCATGGCCTTCACAGCTCCAGCTGGCGTCCCCACTCAGCACCGTCCCCGTCTTCCCCAATCTAAGGTGCGCACCGGATTCTCCTCCTCCTCCGCCACGTCGTGCGCTCGACCCCGCCCCTCCTTCACCTGTGCCGACGGGTCAAGCCATGCCGCCCTCGTCGGTGTGCCATGGCAAGCTCCGCGCCATCGCCTCGCCGTGGACAACCCTGCTTAGGCCCTTCCTCGCATTTGGACCTCCACCGCTGTGTTCGCCTCGTCACCGCAACTAGGGAGCCCGACCCCAGCCTCCTCCCTCACCGGAGTGGACGGATCGAGCCGCAGCCGCCACCGAGCTGTGCACGCTGTTCACCACGCGTTTCCCAAGTGCTTTGACCTCCTCGTGTGACGAGAGCTTGGGGGAAAGGTTCCCCGCAGCCAGGAACATGCTACAGACCACCGCAACTCCCATCCTGGCCTGCACACTGGCGGCGCAAGCCCCGCCTTCCTCCCTCCCTGCGCACGGCCAGAGGTAGAAGAAGTGTAACGCCCTAAAATTTAGCATCCGGAATTTTCTTCTAATCTCTCCCTAATTCAAAATGAAATTTCCGAAAACTTTAGATGTTGCTTATTTGTTTTCAGTGTTGGACACTCCATCACCATGCCACTTGGACCCTCCATCCCTGCGCCATTTGGACCCTCCATCCCTGTGCCACTTGGACCCTCCATCTCCGCGCCACTTGGACCCTCCATCTCCGCGACACGTCATGGCAAGTCCTCCTCCACCGGCTATAAATAGCACCCCCCACCCCATGCCTTCATCCACACCAAGCTCACCACCGCCGCGACCAGCCCCCGGCTCATCCGGGCATTGCCCGTCGTGGACATCTCCTCCCTGCCTTTCCCCTCCTACGCATGTACACTCTCTGCTCCTCCTTCCTGTTCACCACCATAGCCACCAAAGTCCCTGCCTACCGGCTGCCATAGCTCGATTACTCCGACCGTGAGCACCTCGCCACCTCCCTACACCATCCTGAAGCCGCGTTCCCCCCTTCTCCCAACCTGTATCGAGCTCCCCACAAGCTCCTAGGCCGCCACCAATGGCTGCCCGCGGCGAGCACCTCTGCGTCCACCACCTCCACCACGCTGACAACCACCAGAGCTGAACGCTGGTGAGCCTCTGCCCGTTGCTCACGACGGCACGAGGCAAGCAGCCGAGCAGACGCATTGCTCGGCCCTGCTTGTGCCCCTCAGCTTGTTATAACAGCCCCCCTCTCCTGTGAATGATAGGTGGATCCACCCATTATTTTTTCCACGCTAACCACCAGCCACCGGTGATTAGCCCATCACTAATCATGTGTCATTCGAGCTAGCAGATCCAATCCCATACCATTCTCTTCTTCTATTCATTTATTTCCGAATTAATCTCTCGACCATACGAGCTCCGATTCCATCGATTCTTCTTTCTAAATTCATCGAGAATCAATATCTACCATCCACATTAATTTCATGATCTTAGGAGTTTCCAGAGCCGCCTACAAGCCGGTGCCACATACGACACCGTAGGCGTGGAACGTTGACACCAGCCTGAAACTCTGCTCGCAAGCAGTCTAGAAATATTTTCTGCTCCTCTAGAATCCAAAAATACGATTTTATTCTCCAGTTTCCAAATATTAGGATTTTGAAATATTCTAGGAATATTTCTTTTTCCTTTTCTTTTTCTGAATATACAAAATTCATATCTTATCCGTTTCAACTCCGATTTGGGTAATTCTTTCGCCTAAATTCATCTAAAATCAAGCTCTACCTACCCATATACTCCACATAATCTTTTGTCCTAGCCAAAAGCCGCCGTCATGCCACCATAACGTCGTCCTATGCCCAGTCAGTGCTTCACACCGGTCCCACAATTTTTGTGTGTCTGGTGAGTGATGCCGTTATCCACCTACTCCACATAAATCCCAAAGGCTCCTTCTTAGCCTGTCCGAGCCTTGAATTTAGATGATGACGATACCGAAAATCATCTGAACGTCATTGCTTTCTCCACCACTTCATAAAAAGATCTTCTCCAAAACACCAACACACACTCTTTTAGTACACCCACTCGCTCTGCATGAGGCATTGGCTAGAACTGAGCCAGAGTGGATAGCCTAGTAGCTTCTGTGCTGGCGCACAGGGGGCTAGGGGATGGGTGATGTGCCAACGGGAGTACCGTGGGGTACTGGAGTGGCTCGGATGCCCGAACCCCTAAAGTTCTGCTAGGTGATGAAACAAAGGCAACGGCTTGGTTTGGAATTCGGGCACTTACGATGGTAACGTGCTGCTGAGTCCAACTTGTGGGAATTAGTACAACCTTTGATCAGAGTAAAACCTATTCGAATAGTTCGTGTCTACTGGTATGGATGAGTTATGGCTTGGTTCTTCAGTGAGCAGTTTTCATAAACTAAATGGAATTGGTTTGGGATTGGATAAAAATGGTTTCTGGTTCAGTAGTGGATGCTGGATGTATGGAAATGTGTTGGCTGTAAAGCCATGGGCCACTTTGGACCAGATAGTCTAGTGGCAGACCTTTTTGGAAAAAAACTCAGTTTTTAGAAAGATTAAAACTTGACAACTATTTCAAGCCCTGCATACAAATATTTTTCTGCAAAGCTATCCTAAGCTCCAGATATATCCTTGCATATAGTATTAGCCTTCCCCAATTTCCTTTAGAGGAAGGTGGGCTGCTGAGTATGTATGTACTCACCCTTACTTTGTTGTTGTTTTTCTCAGTGATATGGACATATATTGGTCCGAGAATGAGTAAGGGTTAAGACCTGCTTCCCAACTATGGCGTGAGGAAGATGGGCCTATGTTTTATATTTCGCTGCTTAGATTTTTAGGGCTGCGCCCCTTGCTGTCTGACCTGTTTAGGGTGGATTTGTATCACTCTGATGTAAGAATGTGATTACCAAACCTTGGAATGGTAATAAAGCACATTTTAGTCCCATTATGGAAACTGGGGTGCTTCAGGTGGTTTCAGAGCCGTAGGTGGCCATAGGACGCAACCCTAAGGTTGGAAAAATATTTTGAGTCCAAAATCAGTTTGAAAACACTTCTTCTCCTCTTCTTACTCTATTTTCAAAAAAGTTTTGGCCCTTTCTTACCCCAATGGCCTTTATCAACCAGTCATGCTTCTAGAAGAAGAAAGTCAGTACCATGAATACCACACCATAAGAGCCAGAACAGGATAGCCTGAACGGATGTGATGGGTCGATGTCAAAAGAAACAGTGCTCACCGTAAGGAAACATCACCATCACAGAGATACCTGGCACAGCCCTTGGATATGGACCACCCTGGTCAAGCACATGACCCGATGAATAGCGAGAAGGCGTGCAACATAAAAGAAGTAAATAGTATCCACAGTTAATTCTGCCCCCTTCGTCATAAGTGGTTGCTCAGTATGGCACAGTAGACTAGAGACCTATCAATGGCGCCAGGCACTAAAGGACGCGCCAACCAAGCTATTTAAAGGGGATGTCATAGGGCTCAAAGGACCTGGGACCGCTCCATTGCAAAGCAGCAATGGCAGAAGAAATGGCCATCCTCGACGGTCGCCCCATGCCCCTTAAAAAAACAAAGCATCCAGACCTCTCAGTGGAAGTCCTAGTGCTGGAAGGCATACCAGTTAATCCTCCACCAGAGCTAACAGAACACCCCACCCTAAGAAGGATCCCCATACCAGATTTCAGGTGTCTGGAAGAAGAGCTACCCAGAGCCCCACCTCCAAGTCCTATCCCCATGAGCACGTCGAAGCCTCCACCAACAACCTCGCCAACAAAAGCAAGGCTAGAACCCTCAGGCATTCCTTCGGCCAAGAGACTAACAAAGGAAGATGACCCAGTCATTGCAACTTAGCCACTGCTAGAGGACATCATCGACATCAGCTCAGAGGAGTCAGAATGAGGTCCTCGAGCTTGACATGGAATGAAGTCGCATGGTCCGAAGCTAGCTGTGTCCAATGTCCCTCTTACAGTTGGGTAGTTAAGTTTTTCCTTCACTCTGGTTAGCACCCTTGTAAGAGTTAACCGTGTAGACCGTGTGCATTATAGACGTGCCTTGTTTGTTTGTTTGTGTGTGTGGTAGTCTCAGTCTAGGTCAAGACTTGCGAGTCTCGTTCAGATGGCAACTGCCAGACGTATCAGCCTATGTGAGGATGTAAAAGGTTTTCTAGAGCTCCCAAGGGATACCATAAGGTACCTTCAGATTTTCGGATACCCTGAGTACCTAGGCAGGGAAATCACCGAGAATGGAGAACAGAAATGGATGGTCTCGGTGTACATCAAGGACAACCGCACCCATGAAGGATGGCATTCCATAGCCACCAGTCATCGGTTTGTGGATGCGTGTCACATTACAGCGCGTGACGCAATTAGAAAGTTGTGCTCAACCTATCATAGGGCAATCCAGGACACCCCTATGAGGTTCTTCCCACCCTTCAACAAGCTGACCACAAGCTGGGCAAAACGAGTTGAAGCCCTGAAGCTAATGAAGGAAATTGAGGATCCCGTCGTAGCCTACCTTGCTCTTCATCTACAAGCCTTGGATGATGAGTACGACAAGCTGAGCCACATGCACAATAGGTTGGAAGCTCGCAACCGGATAACAGAAGATCTTCTGTCCCAGCACAGAGCTAGGTCGCTACGCCAAAGGCAAGAAACCAACCCAGATCCAAGTAGCACGACAACACAGAGTCTGTTTGACCTCCGTTACCCGTTGGGAATGCAATACGGAGGAATACCAAACCCTCTTAAGCAATCGGAACCACATCACCAAGCTAGTTTCCAGTATTCTCTGCTTGAGCAACAACAGAATCAAGGAAAAGCCCTAGCAACCATCCACCAAGAGAAAGATACAGAAAGCTTGGGCACTCTCCTAACATTCTCGCTTATAGGAAAGGGATCCAGTATCCAGGAACCATCACCAAACGCAGCCTCCGGCAGTCAGAAGTTGAAGTCAGTTATGCGGGAGTAGTCGCGTTAGTGTCTTTGTTTTCGATCTTGTGTTTTGTTGTTGTGGCTTGTCTCTTGCTAGGTCAGCAGAAACAAGCATTGCCATGTTTGAAGTGCTAATAAAATCGCCATTAGAACTAGCTCTCACCTCTGCTATCTCTTCTCACCTTAAAGCCCGTCAGTTTGAAGAGTATGTGCCCGTTAAAAGGAGCGACCAGAACAAGCCCTAGTCAAAATAAAGGACGGTCAGCAGCTAACAAAGCTCTGCCTAAGGAAAGCACAGCTAAAGGAAACAGCACCTTAGGAAAATGGATAAGATCGGAGGAAACATCCCGTACCATAGCCCCCGCAAATAGTATCCACCACAGTCCCCCGCCGCTCACATCTATCCTTTTCCACCGCACCCACTGCATCCGATGCCCTGGCCCCCCCGACCCACTCACCCCTGCCGTCGCGTGTGTACGTCGCCTACCACCACCTACTGTGATGCCCCCGGCATCTCGAAAATCTTAACACGTGATTAGATTAGCGGTAGTCAAAGATTTGGCTTAATAATGTTTAGAGAAGAGCAACAACTAGGTTAGTAAATCACGAAGTCAAAAATTTTTCAGTAAAATATGAAAAACCCCTGAGTGCATTTGTGACTATAGTTTAAAATATGATGTGTTTTGGACCAAACTCTCTATAACAAACTTGTAGACAATTTTAGGTAAATCAACTTTGTTTTTGGGTGTGGTGACATGCATAAAGGTTTGCAAGATGTTTTAGCTCCTTTTCTATCTTCTAGTGAATTCTGTCCAAATAGACCTGAATGGAAAATTCAAATTTTGAGCAATCAAAAGTCCCTATCATGCAAAACATCATATAAGAAAGTTGTAGATAATTAAAAACCACACAACATTGGTATAATGCTCTTTCTCTGAAAATGAGCATAAAATAGACTTTAGGAATTTCTAAGTTTGTACTAAACCCTGGTCAAACTGGGGACAGCAGGTTGAATTCAAATTTAATCATATTTCCACTTAGAATCTGATATTACTCCTTTTTACAAAGTTGTAGATCTGGAAGAGTAGAACAACTTTTGTATTTTGAGTTTTGTCAAATTCGGCCCCTAGGATGTTCAAAAACAACAATTTCTAAAACATGTCTTAGCAGTCAAACAGCATTTTTCTTTTTCCCGAATTTATTTTCCTTCGAGTCACTGACGAGCGGGCCCCACCTGTCGGGCTGCCCGCGCCAGCGCATTCCACCGACTCCCTTGCTCCGTGCACCCGGTCCGTAGACCTCTCACCCTTCTCCTCACCCCGGTCCCACCTGTCAGTGGCCTTGGTCCAATGGACTCGGTTTGCACCGCGTCGCCCTTCTTCCTCCCTGCGCTGGCTCGCCCACGCGTCTGCCGCGCCATGACGTGCCGCGCCCTGCTCGCCAGCACGCCACGCCGCCGGCCACGCGCCGCCCTCTGCCCGCGCCCGGCTCCAAGAGGTGGAGGGCGCCTCGGCACCCTGTCCTTCTCCCCGCACTCGCCTGCCCATTCCCGGCTCGCCCTCTCCCCTGCCTCGCCTTGCCCAGGACCCCGCGGCGCCGCCGCCGCCATTGGAGCTCGCCCCGAGCTCACGCACCGGCCTCCTCCGGCCGCCCCCGCTCCTAGCAGTGAGCACCCTTGCATCGCCCACTCCGCCCCACCGAATCCGGCCACCCTCGGAGCGCGTTGAAGCCTCCTCCACCTCCGTTCGCGTGTAGCCACCGCGACGAGCCACCGCGCCATCGACCTCGCCGTGGAGACTTAGCTCCGGGCCATCCCCGCGCCTCCACGACCCCACCAACAGAACCGCCACCACCCCGCGCACCTCAGGCGCTCTTCACTTCCTCGAATCCGCCTCCCCTCCGGCCGGAATCGCCTCGCGCCGCCCCGAGCGCCGTGCGCCACCGCCGTCCAGTTCACCGGCGTTCCTCGGCCACCGTCGCGACCTCGCGCGACACCGTCTTAGGGGAAAGAAGCCCCGTCGCCAGGAACACCTTCCCGGACCCGCTCGGCTCCAAGTCCGTGCCCCCACGCGACGCGCCGCGCGTGAGAACCTCGGCGGCCACGAACGCCCCTGCCCTGTCGAGAGGTTGAAGAAAGACGTAATTTTGCTATTTAGCCCCTGAGTTTTCGCCGATTTATGTTTCCGTTAATCGCACTATTCACTGAGTCTTAGACATATTCCACGCAGGACCCTGGAAGCTACGGATATTTCCGATCTAGTCCCCGCCAGTGGACTTTTCCATTTAAATTCATTTTCTCTCGGTTTAAACTT
The DNA here is from genome assembly GCA_030272315.1 of Paspalum vaginatum. Classification (NCBI taxonomy): domain Eukaryota; kingdom Viridiplantae; phylum Streptophyta; class Magnoliopsida; order Poales; family Poaceae; genus Paspalum; species Paspalum vaginatum. Next base: position 23,380,086 of record CM059017.1, read on the forward strand.
TGGAAATTCGTAATAAATCAAATAAAAATCAGAAAAATACAAACTAAGTTGCATTTTTATCCTTGTTAAAAGATCTATCTGCTAGGTATGATGGTGGAGTAGGAAAAGACTGTTTTGCCCCTGATTGCTTGCATGTTATAATTTCTTGAATAATTAGCAAAACTAAAGTTAAACACCTTCAAAAATTACTAAACTTGGACAGTAGCTTTTATATGATGATTAAGATCTATGGTGATTTTTGGAAACCCTAGCACGCAATGCTTAATTCCTGTTTTACCCCTATATATGTATTTAGTGTATTATTAGAATATGAATATATATACTACATAAAACTCATCCTGAAAAATCCACAAAAATTATATTGTACCCATATGACTCAATGTAGCCCAACAATAAAGTTGTATGGGTTTGCTTGCTGATTGCTATGAACTTTGAAAATGGCAAATGTTAGGGTCATTTAGACAAAAATAGGAAAGTGCTATTTAACATGTCTCCCCTATGATTCGCGACTTGATAAGCTTATATATATAACCTGCATGAGTGAATTCTTGCTCTAGGTCTATAATAGTACTAATGCCACTAGCACTAAAAGTAATTCTTGCTTAAGTAGTGAAATCAAACATCTTTCGATATTGTCCCTGTCCCTGTCCTTGAAATGTTTGCTCAAATGAGTGCTTGATCTTCATGTATCTCATGCACTGCATCATGCATATCATTCATATAGTGACGCCTATTACAGATACGTGATCGGGAAGCAAGAGCGTGAAGCTACTTCGAGCAACGGTGTCCAGAAGACCAACTAAGACCCAAATACTACCTGGAGGCCCCTGAAGTGGTATTTGGAAGGAGGAGCTGTCCAAGTGATCAAGGGGTTGCCTGGGGCAGAGCCTCACAACCCGGCAAACTAACTTTAGTTTAGTTTGTTCAAGTATCAACAACAAAAGGTAGGCCCCTTAGGCATATACACCTACCTAGGGAATCTCACCACCCTTTATTTGATTGTGCATTTACGTTCAGGAGTTGTTTGAAACCCCACCTGCATAAATACCTGATATCCTAATTAGAATGGATAGGCCGAAGTCTATGCTTAGCCATGCTTAGACGGTAGAAGTCGAGTGAAGATATTCACTCGCGAGATGATAGGACTCAAAATGTTTGACAAAAAAATGAATACGAGAGAAATGTGATATGATATGATGTGATGAAAAGATGAGACCGGGCGGAGATATGGGCATATTACGATGAAAAATGATGAGAATGGTTTGGTGGACTCCGCCCGAGTCGTTTAAGGCCCGATTCGCTGTTCGCCTGCTGATCGGCATAATATTGCTAGAGTGCCTAACCGGGATAATGGACCGGTGAAAGTCTTACTCGTGCCATCCGAAGAACAGAGACAGGTTCCTACCATTCTTGTTGGAGGGAGTTAGGCCTGGGGGAGCTTGTACTCGAGGGAGGGCTGACCCGGAGCGGCCGTGGTATCGCTCCTAAGGGAGGGCTGACCCGGTGCGGCCGTGGTATCGCTCCTGAGAGGGCAAAACCCAGGGGAATGGCGGGATTGAATCGAACTTGGGATGGGACGAGTGGAGATTGGGGCTATATGTGGGAACGCGATGGCTAGTAAGCATATACCCCTGGCATGATAGTTATTCCCGGGAATTAAAAATCGATTCGAATCGCTGATGCTCACCAGGTGTGAGAATGCCAGTATCGCACACGGGCAACGTAGTAATAACTTTAATATCTTGATCATTTAAGCATGTTTTTATATTACATGTTTGTACTTGTATGTTACATTTCCGCAAGCTTCTTTATGATGATATATATGAGCTATGGATGATGATAATAACTATAATGAACCTAATGAGGCTTATACTTTAAAAATAAATGCTACTTGAAAGTAAGGACTCACTTCTAGTAAGCTTACGCGGGTTAGAGTCCAGTCCACAAAAAGCCTTGCATAATCTCAAACGTGTCGGGTTGAAACCGCCCACGGGTAAGTCCTACGAGTACCTCACGTACTCACCCCTACGTTGTTGATGTTTTTCTTTTCAGGAGTATCATGATCGAGAATGACAATGGTGGGCTCAATGTCATGGCTCGATATTTTATTTTCCGCTGCAAGAGTATATCAGTATTACGTTACGGTTTCCGCTGCGCGGCTATTTTGGAATTCCAATTCAGTATGATTGTGCCCCATTTTAAGTAAATATTCTTAAACAAATAAATCTATGTTTGTATGAAATGATGGGTTGTTGTAATTGTTGTGGCTCTTTCGAGGGCTTAACGTGTGTGATGTCGGTATCCCTGGGTGATGGTTGCATTGAGTGCCCTTTTTGGGTATCTCGATGGACGACCGGGTTTAGTTCGGCCTAACCACACTTCAAGCCAGAGGTGGCAGGTGTGTTTAGTTCGGATTAAATCGGCGGTTCCGCCACACCTACCGCCTTTGGTAGCGCACCCACGCGCCCGCTGCCGGCTAAAGATGGCCCCTACACCACCGTTCCCCACCGGCCGCCATGTGCCCCCACTCCACCATCGGTAGATGCCCGCTCCCCCCTTCTCCACCTTCGCTTACAAGCCACCGCATGCACCCGCTTCACCTCCACCGCTCGTGTCACCTCGGTGCACAACACGCCGCACCGCAACCACCGCCCTCGCGCGCCTATAAAACCCCCCTCCCTTGGGCTCAGTTCCTCACTCACCTCGCAGAGCAAACCCCTCACCGTTCCTCTTCCACTAGCTAAACCAGCCACAACTTCCCCTAGGTTTTGTGATTCTTGGGTAGGACAGTTCCTCCAAAGTTATTACACTATCGCCACTATCACCCTTCCACTTTGTCTTCTTTTCCTTTGGGAAATTCACCGCCCTCTCCCTTGGGAAGAACGACTTAGAAACCCACCCAAACCATCTACCAACTCCACCGCCAGATGATAAACATAGCAATCCTTCTACTCTTCCTTATCCATTGCGTACTCCTCTCTAAAATCCTAAAAGTCCTCGTCCACTTTGCGAGAAGAGGAATCATCTGTGAGATCCACGTTACACCCCCACCCAGAATATGAACCCAAAACCCAGAGTCCGCATCCCTTCCACTACATATTCTTTGCCATACTTCTTGTCCTATGCCTCCTAATTATTCTCCAGTTGATCACCCTTCCCCAAGCCACACCGAAGCAAGAAGGAGCTTCTTGCTAGCAAAGTTGTGCCAAGGACAAGAAGCCCAAAGTAGGGCAGAAGACCAACAAGAGGACAGAAGAAGAAGTGCTTGAGGCAATAAGAAGTGTAACGGGAAGAAGGCTATCCTAGATAGATGTTTCTTCCCCAGCCTGCCCTCCGTCTGCTGATACCGCAACAACAGTTGGAAAACACAACGGCTCCCCGCTTCCAGAGGAGTGCCCAGCCTACTCAAGTAGGGGAATCCGCCCTATTTAAGTGGGGTAGCCTCCCTTCTGCTAGCACTGGTGCAAGATAATTCGGACCCCATACGTCGACGGATCCATCCCTTTGGACGAGTCGCCCGGATTATACCACCATCTAGAGAGCAGAAAGTCCCTTGCTAAATTTCTGCCGCTCTCTAGAAAAGCCCTCACCTAAAGTTGCCAGACAATGGAACAACCTTCCAAGTTCATGAAGTGAATGATCCAGCTTGTATGTGGAAGACTTGTACGAACAGCCCCAACAAAGAGGAGGAATCAAGTTGGATAAGTAGTTGTTATTAAAATTCCACCTTCCATTTCGTGTGAGGAATCAAGCTCTTGTTGAAATTAGAAGCAGTTAGCTGAAGTAAAGCTATCCCTGTAACCCTCAAAACCAAATCTCGAGGACGAGATTCATTTTAAGTGGGGTAGATTCGTAACGCCCTAAAATCTAGCATCCGGAATTTTCTTCTAATATCTCCCTAATTCAAAATCAAATATTCAAAAACTTTAGATGTTGCTTATTTGTTTTGAGTGTGTTAATTTGAGCTCAACAAAATTCTGAATATCACAAATAGTCTCCACCAAAATTATTTCCAAAATTCCTTTCCAAAATTCAATTCCAAAAATATCCCCACGCCATTTGGACCCTCCATCTCTGCGCCACTTGGACCCTCCATCTCCACACCATTTGGACCCTCCATCTCCGCGCCACGTGGATACTCCATCTCCACGCCACTTGGACCGTCCATCTCTGTGCCATTTGGACCCTCCATCTCTGTGACACGTCATGGCAAGTCCTCCTCCACTGGCTATAAATAGCACCCCCACCCCATGCCTCCATCCACACCAAGCTCACCACCGCCGCGACCACCTCCCGGCTCACCCGGTCATTGCCCGCCACGGATATCTCCTCCCTGTATTCCCCCTCCTGTGCACGCGTACTCTCTGCTCCTCCTTCATGTTTACCACCATAGCCACCAAAGTCCCTGCCAACCGGCTGCCATAGCTCGATTGCTCCAACCGTGAGCACCTCGCCACCTCCCTCCACCATCCTCAAGCCGCGCTCCCCCTTGTCCCTTCCTGTATCGAGCTCCCCACGAGCTCCTAGGCCACCACCAATGGCTGCCCGCGGCGAGCACCTCTGCGTCCACCACCTCCACCACACTGACAACCACCAGAGCTGAATGCCGGTAAGCCTCTGCCCGTTGCTCACGGCGGCGTGAGGCAAGCAGCCAAGCAGAGGCGCTGCTTGGGCCTGCTCGTGCCCCTCAGCTTGTTATAACAGCCCCCCTCTCCTGTTAAGGACAGGTGGATCCACCCATTATTTTTTCCACGCTAACCACCAGCCACCGGTGATTAGCCCATCACTAATCATGTGTCATTCGAGCTAGCAGATCCAATCCCATACCATTCTCTTCTTCTATTCATTTATTTCCGAATTAATCTCTCGACCATACGAGCTCCGATTCCATCGATTCTTCTTTCTAAATTCATCAAAAATCAATATCGACCATCCACATTAATTTTATGATTTTAGGAGTTTCCAGAGCCGCCTACAAGCCGGTGCCACATTCGACACCGTAGGCATGGAACTGTTGACACCGGCCTGAAACTCTGCTCGCAAGCAGTCTAGAAATATTTTTTGCTCCCCCAGAATCCTAAAAATATGGTTTTATTCTCCAGTTTCCAAATATTCGGATTTTGAAATATTCCAGGAATATTCCTTTTTCCTGTTCTTTTTCCAAATATACAAAATTCATATCTTCTCCGATCCAACTCCGATTTGGGTGATTCTTTCGCCTAAATTCTTCTAAATCAAGCTCTACCTGTCCATACACTCCACATAATCTTTTGTGGTGGCCGAAAGCCGCCGTCATACCACCGTGACGCCGTCCTACGCCCAGGCAGTGCTTCACACCGGTCCCACAATTTTTGTGTGCCTGGTGATTGATGCCGTTATCCACCTACTCTACATAAATCCTAAAGGTTCCTGTCTTAGCCTGTCCGAGCCTTGAATTCAGATGACGATACTGAAAATCATCTGAACGTCATTGCACTCTCCACCACTTCATAAAAAGATCTTCCCCAAAACACCAACATGCAACCGCCACCCCTTCAGCGTTGTCGACCCCACATCTCGCGTCCACCACCCCTACCTTGGCGTCTCCGTAACTGACGTTACGGAACCCGCCAACTCACCTGAAAACTCGCTACACCCCAACCACTTGCAGTAATACCACCAGTAAGAACCCAGCAGACTCTCATCTCCGCAATACAAGCTCTACACCACCAAATCCGTTGAGCTCATATTCTGGCTCGATTTGTGTATTCCTTATTTGTACACTAGGCCTCCTTACTGGAGAGTTTGTTTGGCCTACCCCTCGCAGTATGCTACACGATGGTCTGCGCCAAATACGTCCAGCAACTGTTGTATCAACCGCCTCAAGAAAGTGAAAGGCAAGCCCACTGGAATCCCCACTTGATGCATAAAATTCCTATGTTTCACAAACACAACCCTTGGCCTGATAATCACATAAAAACTTGCATGTTTTGCTTGCTAAGGTAAACCAGCATAATCTTGATGCTAATAATGTGGAATATGAAGGGTACGGGAAAGTAGGTGTGTGTGGTTTTGAAATATAATGGGGAAAAACCCCAGCAACCGACTTTGTCGGAATATGGCTACACGCCTGAAACATTTATAAGGGTAGGGTATAAATAGGTAACTTAGCTACCTGCGGTTACCCCTTGTACTGGGATTCGTGGAGAATACTGGATAGGTGGATTGCTCGTGCTGTCGAGCATTGAAAAGTTGGAATGGTTCTACCTGAGCTCTCCGTAAGGACCGTTATGATTTTCATCTTGCCTAACTCTTTTAGTACAGCCACTCGCTCTGTGTGAGGCATTGGCCTAGACCCGAGCCGGAGTGGATAGCCTAGTAGCTTCTGTGCTGGCGCATAGGGGGCTAGGGAATGGGTGGTGTGCCAACGGGAGTACCGCGGGGTACTAGGAATGGTTCGGATGCCCGAACCCCTAAAGCTCTGCTAGGTCATGAAACAAAGGCAACGGCTGAGAGCCAATGGACTGGCTCCATTGCCTCTGGAGTGATGAGTGATTGTCAACAGTAGCAAGACCCAGAAGGACTTTGGCACAAGACCTCCAAAGGACAGGAGGCCCTCCGATGGACTGGAGGTAGAGGAAAGTCCTCCGAAGGACTGGAGGCACACTCGGTGTCTGTCGGCTATAGGAGTTCAGTATACGGAGGAGCGACATGGCGACGGCAGGAGTAAGTCCTCCGAAGGACTGCGAGGCTGCCCCGAGGGACAGGGGATGCCGGGCGCCACCGCAGTGCTCCAACCCGAATGCGTGGCACGAAGGCGTGCGAGGGAGGCTTTGGCGGCTTCGGCTCAAAACCGTCACCCAAGCTACCCAAGCCTTGGTGAGTTGGGCACGACTCGCCAAGATAGAGAAGACGGGCCAAATCCGACCCACGCAAAGACTTCCTAAAGTTTCTCAGGTTTCTGACTTCAAAACAAGGGGCGGATCATGGATTGGACTACTGGCCATGTGGAGAGCATCCGAGGATTGCGTGGAACTTATAAAGATCAAGACTTCATCGTGGTCGTCCGTCCCGAAATATCCTGTAATATTTCATTTGAGTACTTAGTGTTTGTCTAGCTATAGGGACCTAGGTGCAAAACTGTCTAAATAGCACTCGGGTATAAATAGGTCTAAGGCGGGTCATTAGAAGTGCTCTTGGCTGTTAGGATTAGTCTTCACTTGGTGATTTTCGTCCTTAAGCTATGAGCTCCATTGTTAGGGAGGTTAGAGTAGGATTTAGCCTCCTAATCTTGAGGGAAGGTGAGGGTGGTTGCTTGGGATGAATTTCTGCTTGTATGCTGAATCTTTAGACCCATCTTGGGCACTTAATCGAAGCAAATTCGTGCAGCAACCTTGTGTTCTTCTCCTCCCTCTCTCTCTTTGGGTTTTGGGTTCAATCCTTGCTTTTTGGGTGTTTTTGTTGGGCAAGCTTGAATCCCCTTCTTTGCTGATGTTTTGGACTTGCAAGGATGTGGAGATCATGACTTAGTTCATCTCAATCCTGCTGGATTACCACGAGCAAGCCTCTTTTGTGTTTTCCCCTTTCTTGCCCAAGGAAGGCCATTTCACAAGATCTGAAATTTCTGCTGATTCCGTGATTACCTTGAGTTGATCTTTTGGGGATAACTTTGAAATAGGGTCCAGATAACCTGTGCAAAATTTCATAAAGTTTGAACATGGTTTGATGAAGTTTGGATTTGAAAACGTCTTTCTGCGACCCTACCGGACAGTCCGATTCCACCGGATAGTCCGGTAGCGCCCACCGGACAGTTCAGGCATGAGGCACTGTCCGGGCTGTACCACCGGACAGGTCTGGCAGCAGGCACCGGATAGTCCGGTTCCACCGGACAATCCGATGTTGGCCACCGGACAGTCTGATCCTGCCAAGGATCTGCTGTGTTCTTCCCAGTTTGGTTTTTCAGCTGTGATTTTGCTTCGGATTTTTGCATTCCTCCTTTAAGACCATTCTCTTTGCTTACTCTGAGTCAGTGAGACGCACCTCGGTGCGGTGAGTGTCTTGTGGCAGTTATTGCAAAATTCGTTGCTCCGCATGTCATTCTTGTTCGGATGTTGAGCTTTCTTGCATTAGTGCGTATCCTCACATTAGGACGGCACCCTTGTGCTGCTAGGCACGTATCTGTTCAGTGGACGGTGCTTAGTTTCGGTTACCACTTGGGGGTTTGTGATTTTGTGATTTCAAGTGCTCCTATTCACCCCCCTCTAGTCTCACGTCTCGGTCCTACAACGGCTTGGTTTGAAATTCGGGCAGTTACGACGGTAACATGCCGCTGAGTCCAACTTGTGGGAATTAATACAAACTCTTATCAGAGTAAAACCTATTCGAATAGTCCGTGTCCACTGGTATGGATGAGTTACGGCTTGGTTCTTCAGTGAGCAGTTTTCATAAAATAAAATGGAATAGGTTTGGAATTGGATAAAAATGGTTTTTGGTTCAGCAGTGGGTGCTGGATGTATGGAAAATGTGTTGGCTAGAAAGCCTATGGGCCACTTTGGACCGGAGAGTCTAGTGGAAACCTTTTTGGAAAAAAACTCAGTTTTTAGAAAGATTAAAACTTGACAACTATTTCAAACCCTGCATACAAATATTTTTCTGCAAAACTATCCTAAGCTCCAGATATATCGTTACATATAGTGTTAGCCTTCCCTAATTTTCTTTGGAGGAAGATGGGGCTGCTGAGTACGTATGTACTCACCCTTGCTTTGTTGTTATTTTTCTCAGTGATATGGACATATATTGGTCCGAGAACGAGTAAGGGTTACGACCTGCTTCCCAACTGTGGTGTGAGGAAAATGGGCCTTTGTTTTATATTTCGCTGCTTAGATTTTTAGGGCTGCGCCCCTTGCTAGTCCGACCCGTTTATGGCGGGTTTGTATCACTCTGATGCAATAATGTGATTACCAAACCCTGGGATGGTAATAAAGCACATTTTAGTCCCATTATGGAAACTGGGGCGCTTCAAGAAGGAGCAATGTTTCGCAGTTAAGCCCCTGCAGTTTCTGTGTATTATGTGACTGTTCATTGTGTCTTGCGAAATTTGCAGGTTAAACCCTAGATCTATTGGACTTTCGCGTTTTAACCCGACCCTTGGTATATTTGCATATCTGACCCAGTACTATGTGGGATTCACACATGTTGTTCACTGAGTCAAGGTTTAATTGCTTGCTAGCCCCTGCATAGTATGAATAATCACATGTAGGTCCAAATACAGGCCAAATAATCACTTCCGGATTTGGCATATGAGCTTTGAAGTGCTCTATAAATTAGTAGAAAAATCATAAAAATACGAAACTTGTTTTGTTGGATTGCTTATCAGTAGATCTACATAGTGAACTAGGTATGGACTTGTGGAATGCCTATTTTGCCCTTTGTTTCTTGCATGCATGTTGAAATAAGATAAATAGCAAAAGTGATGAAAATGAACTCCAAAAATCATGAAACTTGGACTCCAGCTATTGCATGATATTTAGGCTCTGTCAGGAGTTTTTACAACCCTAGCATGCACTGAAAAATTACAATTTTGCCCCTGTGAAGTGAATTTAGTGTATTTTAAAAGTATGAAAATATATGCTACATAAAACTTGTCCAGAAAAATCCATAGAAATTATATTGTAGCCATTTGATCCAATGTAGCCTAGAAATAAAGTTTCATGTATTTTGCTTGCTGCTTTCTATGTATTTTGAAAATGGAAAATGTTAAGGTCATTCAAAATAATATAGAAAAGTGCTATTTAACATGTCTCCCCCATGATTAGTAACTTGATAAGTTTATATATATAATTTGCATGAGTGAATGCTTGCTCTAGGTCCATAACAGTACTAGTGTCACTAGCGCTAGGAGTAATGTTTCAAACTAATAGACTATTGCATGTGTAAATATATGCTCATATGATGTTTTGCCTTGCGTGTGGTATGGTAAAAGTACTATGTAAAAATTTATACTCGATCATGTAATATATTTCTTTGTTGCATTAGGAGTATTTGATTGCATATTGTATGCTTGTCCTAGGGGCATAAGCGTAATTCTTGTTTAAGTAGTGAAAACAATCATCTTTCGATTTATCCCTGTCCCTGAAAGGATTATTCATAAGAATGCTTGATATTCATGCATCTCGATCACTGCATCATGCATATCATTCATATAGTGACACTTAATGCAGATACGTGATCAAGAAGCAATCGCAGGGAGCTATTTCAAGCAACAGTATCCAAAAGACCAACTAAGACCGAAATACCACCTGGAGGCCCTTGAAGTGGTATTTGGAAGGAGGAGTTGTCCAAGTGATCAAGGGGTTGCCTGGAGCAAAGCCTCACAACCCAGCAAACTAACTCTAGTTTAGTTTGTTCAAGTTTTCAACAACAAAGGTATGCCCCTTAGGTATATACACCTACTTAGGGAGTCTCACCACCCTTTATTTGATTGTGCATTTACGTTCAGGAGTTGTTTGAAACCCCACCTGCATAAATACTTGATATCCTATGTGGAATGGATAGGTCGAAGTCTATGCTTAGCCATGCTTAGATGGTAGAAGACAAGTGAAAATGTTTACTCGTGAGATGATAGGACTCAAAAATGTTTTACAAAAATTTAAATGTGAAAGCAATTTGATATGATGTGATGAAAAGATGAGACCGGGCGGAGATATGGGTATATTATGATGAAAAATGATGTGGATGGTTTGGTGGACTCCGCCCTGAGTCATTTAAGGCCCGTCCGCTGTTCGCCTACTCATCGGCATAACATTGCTAGAATGCTTAACCGGGATATGGGACCGGTGAAAGTCTTACCTAGGCTCGTCCGAAGTTTTCGAGGTACCGCCCATCCACTTGCAGGAGGCTGATGGGCTCGAGGGGCGCTTGTACTCGAGGGAGGGGGGACCCAGTGCGCTGTGGTAATGCTCCTGAGAGGGCACAACCCAAGGGTTAGGTGGGGGTGCTTTGAATCTTGGGACAAGACAAGTGGAGATCGAGGCTATATGTGGGAACGTGATGGCTAGTAAGCATATACCCCTGGCATGATAGTTATTCCCAGGAATTAAAATCGATTCGAATCGCTGATGCCCACCAGGTGTGGGAATGCCAATATCACTGACGGGCAACGTAGTAATAACTTTAATATCTTATTTATTTAATCATGCTTTTTATATTACATGTTTGTACTTGTATGTTTACATTTCTGCAAGCTACTTTATGATGACATATATGTTGAGATGATGAGATATATGAATTATGGTTCATGATGATAACTATCATGAATCAAATGAGGCTTATGCTTTAAAAATGAATGATACTTGAAAGTAAGGATTCACTTTTAGTAAGCTTACGCGGGTTAGAGTCAAGTCCACAAAAAGCCTTGCATACTGTCAAATGTGTCAAGTTGAAACCGCCCACGGGTAAGTCCTACGAGTAACTCACATACTCACCCCTACATTGTTGATATTTTTATTTCAGGAATTTCATGATCGAGAATGACAATGGTGGGCTCAATGTCATAGCTCGATGTTTTATTTCCGCTGCAAGAGTATATCAGTATTATGTTATGATTTCCGCTGCGAGATTATTTTGGAACTCTATTTCAGTATGATTGTACCTCATTTTGAGCAAATACTTTGTAACAAATCAATTTATGTTTGTATGAAATGATGGGTTGTTGTAATTGTTGTGGCTCTTTCGAGGGCTTAACGTGTGTGATGTCAGCATCCTTGGGTGATGGTTACATCGAGTGCCCTTTTGGGTAGCTTGACGGATGACCGGGTTTAGTTCGGTCTAAATGCACTGCGAGCCATGTGGTGGCAGGTGTTCTTAGCTCGGATTAAATCGGCGGTTCCGCCACATAACTCCTCCACATGGATCTATTCGGTCCAACTAATATGAGAGCATTGATGGTAACCTCTATTGCCTAGTCATTGTTGATGATTTTACACGGTATACTTGGACCTTGTTTCTAGGTGATAAGGGGGAGACTCTGGACAAGTTCAAGCTCTTCGCCAAATGGGCTCAACGTGAGTTTGGGCTCAACATTGTGAAGGTCCAGAGTGACAATGGCTCCGAGTTCAAGAACTACAAGGTGGATGAGTGGTGTGATGAAGAAGGCATAAAGCATGAGTTCTCCGCCACCTACACATCTCAACAAAATGGAGTTGTTGAGAGGAAGAACAAGACGTTGATCACTCTTGCAAGAGCCATGTTGGATGACTATGGCACACCAGAAGATTTTTGGGCAGAAGCAATCAACACGGCGTGTCATACATCAAACCGTGTCTACCTCCATCGGCTACTTGGCAAGACTCCATATGAGCTCCTCATTGGGAGGAAACCCAACATCTCCTACTTCTGAGTCTTCGGTTGCAAGTGCTTCATCTACAAAAAGAAAAGGCTCGGTAAATTCGAAAAACGTTGCGATGTTGGTTTCTTTGTGGGCTATGCATCAAACTCAAAGGCATACCGCGTATTCAATCAAACCTTTGGAATGATTGAAGAAATGTGTGATGTAGAGTTTGATGAGACTAATAGCTCCCAAGGGGAGATATTCTCTCATGATGATGTAGGTGATAAACCTCTACATGGTGCAATGAAGAACATGACCATATGGGATGTGAAGCTGGAAGAGGTGCATGAAGACAATGATCAAGGGGGAGGAAACTCTCCATCAAGGCCAAGCACCTCAATGGTGCCACAAGTTGATGATGAAGAAGAACAAGAACAAGGTGGAGTAGAGGAAGTACCGGTCAATCAAGAACAAGCAATTCCGCAAGCACAAGCTTCAAACGATGAGCCATCACCACCCATTGCACCAAGACGGCCACTAGTGAGACATGGACGCATCTCCAAGGACCATCCCCTCGATCAAGTGATTGGGAGTCCTTCAAGGGGAGTAAGAACTCGTTCTCGTAACCTTGTCTCATTTTGTGAGAATTTCTCGTTTGTTTCTTGTGTGGAGCCTACTTGTGTAGAACAGGCTCTTGAGGACCCCGATTGGATCATGGCAATGCAAGAGGAGTTGAACAACTTCACTCGCAATCAAGTGTGGGTGCTTGAAGAATGTACAAAGGACAAGAACATCATCGGCACCAAGTGGGTCTTCCGCAACAAACAAGATGAGAATGATGTGGTGGTGCGCAATAAGGCAAGGCTTGTGGCAAACGGGTTTGCATAAGTAAAAGTTTTGGACTTTGGCGAAACATTCGCCCTAGTTGCAAGACTAGAAGCCATCTGTATCCTCCTTGGTTACTCTTCACATCATAAGATAAAGCTTTATCAAATGGATGTGAAGAGCACCTTTCTTAATGGCTTTATTAATGAACTTGTCTATGTTGACCAACTGCCCAGATTTGAAGATCTGAGGAAGCCTAATCATGTGTATAGGTTGCACAAGGCCTTGTATGGACTCAAGCAAGCTCCAAGGGCGTGGTATGAAAGGCTAAGGGACTTCCTCATCATGCAAGGGTTCAAGATCAGGAAAGTCGACATCACATTGTTCACCAAAGACGTCAATGGGGATCTTTTCATTTGTCAAATTTATGTTGATGATATTATCTTTGGTTCTACTAACGAAAAACTAAGCCATGTGTATGGTGATATGATGTTTAGGGAGTTTGAGATATCCATGATCATCGAGCTCAACTTCGTCCTTGGGTTCCCAATCAAGCAAGTGAAGGGAGGAATCTTCATCCATCAAGTGAAGTGTTGCAAAGATTTGCTCAAGAAGTTCAAGATGGATGATTGCAAGCCGATCAACACTCCAATGTCTACCAATGGACATCTTAACACTGACATGGATGGGAAGCCCGTTGACCAATCCATCTACCGATCCATGATCGATTCGCTACTCTATCTCATCGCATCTAGGTCGGATATCATGTTTAGTGTGTGCTTGTGCACTCATTTCCAAGCGGCTCCTAAGGAATCCCACCTTTCGGCCATGAAGAGGATACTTCGGTACCTCAAGCACACCCCAAGTATAGGCATATGGTACCCCGAGGGAGCTAAGTTAGAACTCTTGGGATACTCGGATTCGGACTACGCCGGATGTCGTATCGATCGCAAGAGTACCTCCGCGGGGTGCCATTTGCTTGGCCGGTCCCTAGTTTTGTGGTCGAGTAAGAAGCAAAATTTTGTGGTTCTCTCCACTGCAGAGGCAGAATATATAGTAGTCAGTGTTTGTTGTCCCCAAATCCTATATATGAAGCAATCCCTTTTGCACTTTGGTGTTGTTTGTGGCTCTGTGCCTCTCCTTTGTGACAATGAGAGCGCCATTAAGATTGCTAGAAATCCCGTCCAACATTCCCGCACTAAGCACATTGATATTCGCCATCACTTCTTGCGTGATCATGAGGCCAAGTGTGATATCATCCAAACCAGAGTTAGATCCGAGGAGCAATTGGTGTATATCTTCACAAAACACCTAGACGAGGATACATTTGTTAGGTTGCGCGGTGAGCTTAACATGTTGGAATCGTCCAACGTCATGTAAGTTTCCATGTCATATAATTTTTCATTGCATGCATATTGCCTTGAGTAAAAGTGCTTGTCAGACCCTTTCAAGATAGGGGTGAGCAGGGTCTAGCTTGAACTGGTGGTTCTTGGTTTAGCTCAAGGCTTGTAGTGGGGCTCACCCTGAGTAAGCTTGAAAGGCTTTCAAACTTGACAAGTTAGATTCAAATTTCTGCAATGCATCTTCCTTGTCATATAGATGTGCACGCATGTTTAATTTCTTGTCTTGCATGGTAGCTTGTTTGGCATTGCATGCGGTAGTGTCACAAAGGAGCTAGTAAATGAGAAAGAATTTTTACCTTCAATGCAAATCATTCAACTCATAAGAGTAGGCAAATTAATGTAACTTAAGCCCTTAACGTTTATTGAGTCATGTTACAAAGGAATAGTGCAATCAATCTCTAGAACTTTTAGAAAAGGCTCATTCATTTCCTTTTGGTTCTTTTCGAATACTCTTTTACCTTTTCGAACAAAACTATATGCATTGAGTTTGCAAACTATTTTGAGGGGTGAGGGTTTCACTCCTGCAATGCCCAACACATGTGTTTATTCAAATCTTATATGTGGAAGGCAATGCGGGAAAGTTTTTCAGCTAAGTCTCAGAATTTCTCTAAATAGGACTGTCAGCTCTACATAAGGTATCAGGCTTCGGACGGTCCTATTAGTACAAGATGGATCTAAGTGAGAGATAATGAGCTTCAGGAAAAATGAGACGGTGGTCTGTCTGGTTTATAACCTCAGACAATACGGTCTATAGTTGTAACAAAAGTTTAAAACTTAGAAGACCGGACAAGATTGGAATTTTGTCCACTTAGGCTCTTTAGGATAAAGCGGACAATGTGATCTGTGCAAGACGTACATGGGTGGAAAAATAGTGTCTCAGGAAAACTAGGACACAGGAAAGTCCGAGGCCAGAAGGAAGGACAATTTGGTCGACATGGATCAAGTGCGAGCTATCAGTGAAGACTGGACAAGATAGGAACAAATGTTGTCTACTCTGGCTTTATGAAAATACCGAACAATCTTGTCTGAATACATAGAGAAACAGTGAAAATAATGGAGCTTCAAGAAATTTGACATGGAGGTATGTCCGGTTTGATAAAACGGACAATCCTTTCCTAATGGATCATGTGCCATGTTTGCACGAGACTGGACAAGGAGGACCTTTTGTCCGCTCTTCTGTTCCTATAAAATGCGGACTGTCCGGTCCTCGTGTGTAGAAATTGGATTCAAAGCCACCTACCTCAGGTTTATTTGGTAGGAGCTTTCTCCGGTCAAAATAAGCAAGCAGTCCATTGTCCTAGTTTCTTGACCAGTGGGCCCATTATCTTACGCCATGGCCAATCATCTTGTTTCTTCTCCATTTGACTTCGTCGCCGCTGCCTTGCTCCTCAGCCCCGTGCATCGCCCTCATTGCTTCTCCCATCCTCGCGGCCGGCTCCACGCCATCAAGCGCCGCCGGGCCGTCGCCTTTACCTCGCGTTGTGCCAGCACTCCACCCACGCCATCACTCAACTCTTACCGCCATTCCACTCGTGCACCTGCTCCTCGCGCGCTACCACTTCTCCTCAGCCACCGTCGCCCTCTCGCCGTCGGTCTGCGCCATCCCGAGTGCCGCCACTGCTCTTTCATCTCCACCGCTGGCCATTTCCCTCATCCTCTCCGGTGGTGAGCTCTCAAATCCTCAAATACCTAGGGTTTGGTTCATTTTTCTTCAAATTCATGGAACCCTAGGCCATTATCCGAGAAATTGGTTTAAAATTCATGAAATTGGAGAAAATTTTCTCACTAGATTCAATTTTCAATCATCAATGAGCAGGTTTTAGTGGGAGTTTCATCTTCTAGATAGCCTTAGCATGATTTGGTGCTCTTGGACTTAAGTTTTCATGTTGATTAAGCATGGACAAAGAAATTTGGCTCTAATTGTGAGATGGTCATGCAATTTTAGCTACAATTTCTCAGCTTTTGATAATCGACATGACTTGCTAGGCTATCACAATTCTTTTGCTTTGCTTTAGGTCTTTCCTTGTGTCTCGATATTCTCACATACTTATCTAAAATCTTCTTGCCTATCTTATTTAAATTCTTGGCAAATGGTTCACGAAAAGAGGAAGGGCAAGGAGCCCGTTCTAGAGGAGCCAAGGAAGAAGAAGAAGACCAAGGCTCAGAAGGAGGCTGAGATAGTCCTCGCACTCGAGGAGGCCGTCGTCGCACTCAAGAAGGTGCCACACCGTTAGCACGACGATTGAGTGAGCAAGAGCAGCTGCGGGAGCAGCCTAGAGAGCCATCACACATAGGGCCTCCGAGTTTGACCGCGACCGAGGATGTTCGCCTATTTGACTTGAGGAACAGGAAGACTAAGGGCATCAAAGCCCTTAGGTACGAGATGAAAGTGGACAAGTTCTACCCTAGGCCACGAGATTTCAGAATTGACAGGCGGTTTTGTTCAGTTCTTCAGGCCAACTTGTACGAGAGTGCACTGCAGGGAGGTCGCAAGCTCATGCCTCAAGCTGCTATTGACTTCGATAGGGCACAGGCAATCAGTGGGCATAACATCAGGAGGCACTTTCCACACCACCAGGGCCTCGATGATTTGATGACCCAATCACACAATTCCGTCGAGGACTGGGTTCATGTGTTTTATGCCACTCTCTACATCGCCGATCAGAGGCACTTCATACAGTTTATGTTTGATGGGAGGGAGCACAGATGGAGTAGAGAGCGGATAGCAGAGCTACTTGGCATACCCCTACGTGATCGCTCAGTGCACTTTGTCATTTATGATGGAGTATCTCCACCCTATAGGGGTCACGCAAGTACAGCACCACAGTTGGACCAGGTCAGACACCTGTTTAGAGGAGAGATGGTTGCAGACACCTCGAGGACTCTAGATAGGCTCAGGGCTGAGTTTCAGCTTGTGCTACACATTCTGAGGAGATCCTTGGTACCCAAGGTAGGTTTTCGAGAGGGGTTCACAACCCTACAGTAGGTAGTGATGACTTGTCTCACCACTTTCACGGACTTCGACATTGTGGATGTCATCATGGCAGAGATAGAGGACATGATTGTGAATGGGATGCTAACATGGTGACATATGTCGTATGCTCACTAGATCACTCACATGTTATATCAGATTGGTGAGGAGGATGCAAATTTTCACACCTTGTACCGTGCCACTTTCACGCGCTTTCCCGACTACAGGCCAGCTATGAGAGATGATCAGAGGAGAGGTGGCACGGCAGCCAGAGCTATTCGTGAGCAAATTCCTGCAGAGCAGAGGGCTATGGTAGAGGCAAAGGATGAGGAGCTAGAGGCAGCAGAGAGTGGCTTTCTCTCGTACTACTATGCCTCTACTACCTCAGACTCAGACTTCGATGAGGAGGCCGAGGAGCAGATTCAATATTTTCCATGTGCGGCTCATGATGCCGAGGCCGGAGGATCAGGAGAGCCACGACCACCTTCACCACCTTTGGCCCCATAGGTTTCTCAGGCATAGGTGACATAGCCAGATGCACTGCAGGCTATACTCCGGACCCTTGTGCACCAGCAGGTAGAGCAGGTAGAGCACAGTGTGAGCAAACGCAACAATAGTTGCTCTTTAGCAGGCCTAGCTAGAGTTCTAGAGAGAGACCCGAGATAGGACAGACAGGCAGGAGGCACACCAAACGCTAATCCTCGAAGAGATCCGCATGGTGTTGACCTCTCAGAGAAAGTAGTATACATAGCAGATTACCGGCCTGAGGTCTGAGTTTCAGGGACAGCTTGGACCTCCACCTCAGTCGCAGCCAGTGTAGATGCTACCCCATCCTCCGCTTCTTACTCCCATCGCTTCGTTAGCAGGTGTTGGCACTCTAGGGTCCTTCCCTCTCTCACCCCAACTACGGATGGACCTGTGACCGATACTCTCACCAATTCCTGCTATGACACTCACCTTTGAGATACCGGTTTAGGTCACTGCCGCTCTTACCTCCTCCGGCTAGGCTGAGACGGGCGCTCCTTCCCGGCGAGAGATACTTGAGCAATCAGTAGAGCCTATGCTTGAGCCATCCACATAGCCATATCCAGCACCTGAGGCTCTAGAGTCAGAGGTCATTCTAGACTCCCTACTGAGTGCCGTGGATAGGGCTGCTGTAGAGATGGGAGATTCGGATGACGACGATGGCACTCACTACCAGTTCGACTGTGATGATGACTCTTGCTTTCAAATTGTTTCACATCGACCTCCCCCTCCTCTTCCTCAGAGTGATTAGTTCCCATATTTGGTCCTTGATGACAAAGGGGGAGATGGTTTGGGAGTGAGATGGTAGGGGTACGATGTTTTCTTTTGCCTTGTGGGCTTTTGGGAGGGACACATGCATGTAGTATTGGATTGTATGATATTTGCATCTTTTGGATCTTGTGGATGGACATGATATTTGGTTCCTGTGTATGTACGCTTCTTTATCATGTCTATTTCAGTTTGGGTGAGCCTTCGAGCTCCGTGTGTTTAACTTTTAGATAATTCCATGTCTAAGGCTAGAGTAGTTGACGTCACACTTAATTCTTTACCATCTCTACTCTTGACATATTTTACTTGTCATCAATCACCAAAAGGGGGAGATTGTAAGCATCTAGGCCCTTAGGTGTGTTTCGGTGATTGAATGACAAGGTTAATTGTTATCTAATGAGTCTTTGAGTGCAGGTTAATTAATGAGTAATTATGCTATCGCTCATTGGATATGAAAATGGCCCCTTATTTCAAGAATCCATTTTTAAGGTGTTGGACATGGTTTGATTACGTATCTCGAAGGCTATGGACTCTTCTAGAGTCAAGAATCAAGGTGTTGGAGGATTCTTGCGTAGATAGGGTTTTATAGCTTTCTAGTGTCCGTACTATTAAGGGGGGGGTCAAAGGTTAGCAGCTTGATCATGAGAATTGCCAAGTACGGATGCACACACACAAGCCATATCATTCAAGAACAGCAAAGGTGCAAGCTATATAGGCTATAGGTCCAAGAAGATCAAAGTTCAACTCAAAATACTTGAAGAAAACTGAAAATCAGGTTATGATGTATGGACCGGACAGTCCTCTCTGAAATAAAACAAGGGAGCGGACAAATTGAGGTTTGAGGTGAAGTTATATAGTCCAAAGCCCATGCAAATCCATAGGACGGATTATCCGCTTAAGTGTAAATGGACAAACCTAAGGACAAATGAACCTAAGGCTTTGATCGTGAGAAAAAAATAGCAGAACAATGGACCGGACAATACTAACTTGAAGACCAGACAAATGGAAGGACAAAGAAACCCGACGCTATGTTTTCCAATGAAGTTCAGGTATTGCATGGACCGGATTGTCCGATGTGCATAGATTGGACAAACCTTAGGACAAATAAACCTGCACAGTAACAGCTAGTTTTCAGAGTTCAAACATCTCCATGGACCGGATTGTCCAAACCTCACACATCGAACAATACCTCGACCTAAAGTACAGTGACATAGTGAGTCAGTGACCGTTGGAAAAGTACATGGACTGGATTGTCCGAAGATGGAAAAAGTAAGGGATCGGACAATCCGAGGTACGCTGCGTCAGCCCTCCTCTTTTGCAACGGCTCTATCTCCTTGGAGGGCTATATATATGGGTCACTTGGGATCATTTTGTGCTCTTTGACACTCTAGAAAATTCACACTCAGAGAGCCAATTGTGCTTCACCCTTTGCAACCAACACTCACATTCACACCACTTGAGAGCAAGACCAAGGTCAAGAGGCTTGTGTGCATCCATCTTTGTGAGGATCAAGGTCAAGTGAAGACCGGAGGCTTGTTACTCTTAGTGCTTGGTAGCACCTAGGCAGACTTAGTGACCGGGGTGCATTCTCGGAGCTTGCCAAGGTCTTGTGGAAGCTCGAAGAACAAAGGTGTACAAGGCTTGAGCTCCACCTTGCTGGGATGGTGAACGAAGACTCTTAGTGAGCGCCCACAAGCATGCGAGGCAGCAAAACACTCTAGGGTGTGCCGCAACGTGGACTAGGGCAGGGTGCCAAACCTCCAATACCACAAAAAAAAATTCGGTTGTCTCTTCCCCTTTTCCCTCTACTTGATGTTCTTGCTATCTTGCTTATTTCCATGGATTGCATCTAGTAGTCACCATGCTTAGCTCCCTCTTGGCTAGTATATCCCTTGCTATGATCATCTTTGTATTTACTAGTATGAGTAGGTTCATTTCCATCACTAGCATGAGTAGGTGTGCTTCCTCTAGTTGATTAGTGTAGTTTTTGCATAGAGGGTGAAGTGGGCTAATTGGTAGCTTTGGTAGGTTAAGGACTTTCGATTAGAGTTAAAATTAGCCCAATTCACCCCCCCTCTTAGGCATCCAATCCTTACAGCTGGGTCGCGCGCAGCCTCCATGGAAGCTGTATTCTTTGATTTGTAAACAAAGGGCAAAATCATCTTTTCACCCTTTATTTAACACCGTTAGGCTCATGAACTAATAGAACCATTAGGCATGGAACAAAAATTTTGGGTCAAGTATGGAACAAAAATTATTCAGGCCAAGGAAGGAACCACAATTTTATTTTGGGCCAAAGATGTAATTCTCTCATCTTTTTTAGTAGACCTTTTGGGATTAGCTTCGTGAGGGACATAGGACAATCTCTGCAAAATCTCACAAAGTTTGGAGGAGCTTTGATCAAACTTTGGTCTTTTTTTCCAAGAGCTCGGGGTGCTCCTAGGCCCTCACTGGACAAGCCAAGTCGGCTCTATGCCTCCTGGGATGCCACACTAGACAAGCTGGTGCCAACTGGACAAGCTGGTATGTAAGCAAGGCCTTGCCAGTTTGTGGTGCTTTGGCTCATTGCATGTCCATTCTCATGGGCATTATTTTGAGAGCTTTTGCAATGCTTTCCTTGTCTTGTCCTAGGGTCAGTTGCATTCTTGTTGCAACATGATCTTGCATGGCTTGAGAAGAGAGATTTTTAGGGACAAAAGGTGGTCGACCTATTCACCCTCGTCTAGGTCGCCTTCTCAGTCTTTATTTGGTATTTGAGCCATGTTAAGGTTCTCAATACCCTACGTGGTTCTGAGATGCACTAAGGAGACCATGGATCATTCTATCAACATTGTACCTGTGTTCCATGACAAGGGCTATTCATATTGGAAGATGTGCATATTACATTCCTCTAGAGCCAACATTTGTCCATCTAGGATATTTTCATGAGGCTTGACTACCAGGTACTAGATGTGCGTGTGAACCCTTTGCAACATGGGGAACAAGAGGCCAACAACCGAGCAAGGAACATTATGGTTCCGACTTTGAGTTGTTCTTAGTGTGACCATGTGTGTCGCCTACAGACGGCTCACAAGATCTAGACTACCCTTGCAAACTTTCATGAAGGGACAAGTCAGATCAAGGCTAGGTTGTTTGAGACTTGCCGGTGAGAAAATGAAATTTTTTCCTAGTTTCCGAGTGAGAGCATAGATGACCTTCTCAGTCGCTTTTGGTCGATTGCTAACATGATTCATGCAAATGATAAGAATGAGGGCACTTCCTTACTCTGGCCATGAGCAAGTTGTGAAGCTACTTCCCTGGATCAGAAGTTATGGCGGCTCAAGGTTGAGTAAATCATTGAGTCAGATGGCTTTGGGACGCTCACCACAAATGAGCTGTACAGTAAGCTGAAGGCTTCGGAGGTTGATGCTTAGGCGAGAGACAAAATGAGTGGAACAACTCCAAAGAGACTAGCTCTGGTGTCCGGCCCCAAGAGCGGAGGAACTAATGCTAACACCTCTTTTGGTGCTTTGAAGAATCATGATCGCTTGATTTGAATAGCTGCTAAGGAGCTTATTAGCAATCTTAGCAATCTAATGCAACTTATTGTAAAGCTTGCTACTTGTGAGGTTGTGTTGCCGCCAGATTTTGTCCAAGTCTTATTGGACCAAAATGCCAGAAGCCCATGGTGAAGGAATCTATTTTGCCAAGCTTATATCATAAGTTTGGCCAAATATGATAAACGTGTTCTCAAGGCCCAAGTCAAGATGAAGTCAGAAGCCTAATCCATGTTGAATCCCAATTTATTCGTGAGACTGGTTTGGACTGTAGGAGTAGGCCGCACTAAAACGGACATGCCCAATCCACATACGGACTCCTTTTGGCGTTCTTTATGTGGATGGAAAGCTAAGGATATAAGCTTTCCAATGCAACCAGAATCACATCTAAATACGCTCGGAGTCGACGATAATTGCCAAAACAATGGGACATCCAGAATCTGCAACGATTATGCTGTTGGTTTCAGCTGTTATTTCGAAGTTTTGTGAGGATCCAGACTAATGGAAAGGAGAGTCCAGATCACATTATCTAATCATAGAGTCTTAGATTTGTTATTGAGTTGTAATCTGTTAGCTTAGTAAAGAGTTTGAGTCTATAAATATGTAACTTGGTGCATCATGTAATCTGTCATCCAATGATCAACACAACTACTCTCGGCGCATCGCCACCCCTTGTCAGGGTTATTCTCTCCAAGTAACACCATGCTGCCCTAGTGGGTTCATCGATCCAAGTCTGCTAGGGAAGCAAAGCGTTTGCTGGATTCATGGCGGACCTTGTACTGAAACATTTTTTTATGGCAAAGTTTGCTAGTTATCTCGTATGCTATCGATCTACTATTTTATTTATGCTTCATGTTATAGATCGGTATCATGCATCTAGGTGTATATAGCTCGCCCGGTTGCTACAATCAACGACATGCGCTGCAACATATGCATACATCAACTTGAGAGATCGATACTGGCACCCTGTTGTACATGTCCTAGATGTGTTTTCTGTTTTAGATGAACTTCTTTGGAGGTTCGGACTTATGTCATTCTAGGGTAGTTGATAATCTAGATCATGCTTTAAGCGGTTTTTTATCTTCTTGTCACCTTATATATATATTTATACATATACATATATATATGTGTGTATACATATACATATATATATGTGTGTGTATACATATACATATATATGTGTGTGTATACATATACATATATATATATATATATATATATATACAGATATATATCTTTACTATCCACAAGAATGCAATCGACTTAAGTAAGCCGATCCACTGAAAGCGATCCAAGTGGCTAGGCTAGGGTTTTGCGTTCTATTTCTTTATTGTGCAAATGTAGGGTGATTCACAAACCACCACATCCTCCCTGGCACGGTCAAGTCAGGTGGCACGCCCGGAAGCATCCATTTTTGGACCGTCTCCATCACTTGGGGCCGGTCGGAGCCGTGTCACAGGCGAGACGATCGCAGCAGCAGCGAGATCTCCTGGCTCCTCCTGTGTTGACTGTCGTACGACCGCCCACCGGTTTCCTACGACAATAGGTTGAGCTAGAGGTTGTTAGATCTGAGTTGTCTTGTGCTTTGCGTGATGTTGACTTGGCTAGATAGGCACCTGCGGTTACTAATGAGACAGACTTTGATGCTTGTCAGGTGCTTGGTGTAGAAATAATTGAATTCCGTTCTGGACATGCTCGAAATGTTGAATTGCTTGATTCTACTACTGTTGCATTAGATGAGTTGAAGTCAAGGCTAGCTTTGCTTCGTGTTTGCACTGTGTGCCCTACGCTTAGGAAGGAGATAGATGAGACTAGAATTGCTTTTAAGGAAGTTAGAGAAGTCTGTTAACCCTCATAGCATTGATTGCACTGTTTGTTTTGGTCCTAGAGACGATTTGAATGACATGCATGTTGAGAAGACCTGCACAGAGAATGAGAACATCTATCTTAGAACAATTCTTAGTTGCGTCTCTAGTATAGAACCACAATTGGGTATGATCATTCAAACATTCAAGTTGAATGATGGGTATAGAGTTGGGTATCATGACACACATGCTGATTTTGACAATCTCTATGGCAAGATAGGTGATATGAGCAATATCCCATTAAGTTAGAAATTTTGCACCACCCACAACAAGCCATATTTTAAGTCTGGCAATCCTAAAATGGTGTGTGTGGATTGACAAACCAAGAGTGCCACCAAATAAACAAATTTGGGAACCCAAACCCAACTATATGGGAAATCCACTTGATACCCTTCGACTCGAATAGAGATATCCCTATCCCACCTCCTATATCCTAATATCCAAACGGTCCTTTAGAGTATTTCTTAAAATTCCTCATTTTTTATCAGTGGAATCTACTATTTCCTAAAATTCCCCAAGCATTCTGCATTACTCTGATTCATTAATGAATCGAACTTGACCTAATCATTAGTTAGTGGCAGCCGTGGAACGTGTAAGTGATAATAGGGAAATCTGCGTCTAACCAAATATTCGGCACTGTATATGCGAATAGCATTCTGGTGACCAGAAGAGCTACTGCGCATTTTCTATTGCAGCAGTTTAATTTTTTTGGGATAGTATTTATTAAGAAGATATGACCACTGACATGCTTGAATGTCCATCCACTAACCAGGCGGTACTGCCGGTTGTTTGCAAACCGGCCAATATGGCATCATTTCTGTCATTCATTTTACAAGTGCTCCCTCTAGGGAAATCACAACTGCCTTAATCTAGAGCATTTCATCATCCTCAGAATCCGAATAGGTTACAAGCTTCACAACTCGTGCCTTGTCATCGCCATAAGAAGCCTGCTCGTCAGAATCACCTTTGTTCATGAGCTTTCTTGTGCTCTCTGCATTGTGGGTTTCACATACTGTATTTTTGTCGCCAGATGCATATGACTCGTCACCTCCCATGACGGCTACTTCACCTTCGCTTGCTCTTCTACCAGCAGCATCATTGGACAGCTGTGACTCATCGAAAATAGTACCAAGCTGCATGGCTCTTCGCATTGCTTTATAGACCCTGTTGCCTTGTGGTTCATCGTCAGTGGACTCTGTTTGATCGGACGGCATAAGTTCATTCTACAGGCAAACAATGATCGTATTAGACAGCTTCATATGTGTACAATATTTGTCATTTGCGAGTTAATATATAATCTAGCTCTGCATGTGTATTAATTAGCTCACAGATCTATCTGCTGGTTTGATGTCAGCATCGTTTGAAGCCTGGGAATTTGAGGCACCATTGCTGCACTTTGCATTTTCCTTCTCAATCTTCTTCCGGTGTTTCTGGCAGAAACATTTGTCGTGCAATTTTTCAAATTGTTATTCAATGAGAGAACTTACCAACACATTAGAGTTCATGTTATGTGATTGCGTATATAATTACTTTTGAGAAGAATAATAAATATGCATATACCTGAAGATGTGCAGAAATTTGTTTGCGACCAATTGAGTTTACATCCATGATCAGCTGTATATTCTTTGGAGTCGCACCTGAAATAAAATTGGCATGCAAATATATAATCCACTATCTATCAAACATCTAGAATGTGATGAGGCATGTTACAAATAGAGACGATTGTACCTTCTCCAAGTAGTTCAAGAGCTTGTAAAAACTTCCGCTGCAGAAATGGAGTCCACATGAGAGCTGCCTTCTGTTTGCTACTACCTTCCCCAAATTTGGGCTGACTCTTAAATCCGCCATCTGTTTTTCCTTCAAGATCTATATGTATCCAAATGCAACTTAATTTTCAGTACTCCTATTATTCAATTACTATATAAAATAGATTTATATGTTTCACAAATTATAATTATTTGCTTTTATTCTGTACAAAGTGCTTAATCTCTATGATGTAACTCATGGCTCTTAGGTGATGTACCATTGCTACGATAAACCTTAACACCCATGTGGATGTGGAATCCTGCAACCCATTTCTGTTTTTGTGCTCCTCACCCCTACCCGGTAGTCCGCCGCCTGACTCCGGCCACTCTTGTTTGGATCAATCATTTCCGATTGAAATTGGAGGGCCTCAATCCTCTCCATTCCCCTCCAATTCCGGCCCTCCAATTCTGATCGGAATTTAGTTTTGCCAAATGAGGCCTAAGATTTGCTGCCTTCTACTCCCCGGGAGCCAGCAACCTCAGCGACCACTAACCTTGGCACAATCATCCAGATCTCGGGCCTGCCTCTGGCCCCACGGCCTCCACGACCCACCAGCAGTTCCCTCTGACCAGATATGGCAGCATCCCTGCCGACGCTCCCCCACCCGCCCCCAATGCATAGCAGCCATCATCGGTCGGCAAGCCACCCTAAGCCATCATCCCTCTAGATCTGCCGGTGAAAAAGGACCCCCTGAAATACCCCTGTCCTAACCCACCGGCAGCACCGCAGCGGTGCGCTTGGACGACGGCAATGGAAGGGAAGATGACGGGCAGGTTGCGCAGTCAAGCGATGTTCGTTCGATTTTCTGTGTAATTTTACATTGACTAGCTAGTTTCATGACATGATGAGAGAACACTAAACATGGTTAGATACATAATTTACTTGTGGACAATTCCAGCAGATTAATATGTTACCAGTTAAATGATGTAAACCACACACAGAAACACGTCATCTCTTATTAGAAATTAGAACAAATAACTGCTGGCTTCCTTTGTTGGCCAACCAGCGAGAGTTTAATATGTACCACAGCAGATCCAACCTCGGAATGATTCTTTGATCTTCTCTATGCGATGAAATTTCAAGTCAAGATGTTGCCATATATTATTTATTGTATTTCCATCTAGAGGCTTTTTAACCAAAAAACGTGCACCAAACTCAACACTTCTCTTCATTGTGCACCATGTCGTATCAGCTGACATCACTGGTTAAAAAAGAAGAGAGTTAGGACCTTCAATTATTTTATACTCCATCATGCAAATCGTAAATAGAAATAAACAAAGGATTGTATGTATGCATCCATAATTAATTAGTAATAAAAAACCTCGCATGCCTGCTGCCGCCGAGGTTATTATATGAGGGGGGCTATCGGCTGCAGGAGGACGACCGCCTATGGGCGATGGAGGCATGGACGGCGTTGTAGGCCGCTAGAGCTAAAGGAGGAGGCAAAGGTTAGCCTTGGCGGTAGAGGTAGGTGGCGTCGGAGACAAAGGGCGTTGGAGCCAAGATGGCCATGGCCATGGAGGCGCCGGCGTAAAGGGCAAGAAAGTCACATGCTTCAGGATCATGCAACCATTGTGCCTTAACCATATCCAATTTGTAAATAAATTGTCCTGACTTACTGATTACTTGAAGTTGTGTGTGCAACTCCCTGGAAATTTTAAGGAACTGAAAACCATCCATCTCTTTCATGTTCACCGCGACCAACGCCAAACCAAAATCATTTTGGTGATCCTTAAGAACCTTAAGTGCTTCAACAGGACTCGTATATACCGTCACTGAGACAAACAAGAGATTTTATTAGGAATGGGGGAAACCAACAATCATTCAAATGAGAAGATTCTATATATGCTAACAGTTGCAAAGCTATAGTAAGGAAATTTAGAAGCATAGTCGAGTCCAAATCCGCAATATTTTTGCTCCTGTAACAGCACAAAAGTATTTTAGATATTCACCTTGAAAGTCGAGTTTGGAAAGCAAGCAACTTGCAGTGTTGGCATGGGATAGATTATCGTCCACAATTATGAAACCTATCTTATTACTAGGCCGTCCTTGTGTTCTAGTACCCATATGTTTCTACAGGCTAAACTGCTGTTTATGCTCCAATTTTGTGGGGAACACCTGAAGCAACCAGTGCCTATAAATAGAGAAACAGGGGTCCCACAGGTGCTCCTTTCTGTATTTTTTATTCATTGATTACGTGCGACTGACATGTGGCCTATAGCAAGCACTTATTGTTTTAAACAGTATATATGTGTGGGTCCCAATTTCTATTCACTCAGGACTCACATATTGGAATTTTATACAAAAGTCCAAATTATATGTATCACATTATTACCTAACAATTCTCCACTGGGTTTAATTTATTTGGCATAGTAAACCATGTAAAGTGACATAAGTAGCGGTGCATTTCAAACGTTATGTTACCATAGAAGTAATCATTTTTAGAGTTTTAGAAAAGGCTCAAAACTTCAGAAGGTATACTGTATATATGCATGACGAGCGTCGGAGACGTACTAGCTATAGGGACCATGATCGATTCTGGTAGCAAGAGAATCTGATCCCAGCCATCTTATGGGTTGGAAGAAAATTGGTAGATGCCAGCTGAAATCTTGTCTCTTGGCTACTCCGGCTTAAAAAATGGGGGCAGTTCAAAAATCCTAAGTACCGTGGTATACGTAATTCTCCTTTATCCTAAAGTATAGCCACTGCTTCTATATTGTCCTAACAAATTCATATGAAAATATATCAATATCTATGGAAAGAAGGTTGTATCATCAAAACAATCATGGAATATCTTTTTGTGATGTACATAGTGACAGATTTGAATATTTTTGATACATTTGATCACACATGAGATAGCTTGACTTAGGACAATACAAAAAGTAGCTGTGTTTTGAAGGCAGTATATATGAATGAGTCACAAAATATATCTTACGCATGTAGCATGATCAAAAGACAATAAAATGTCACACGCACTTTTATCTCTTTTTGTTTTGAGATAACAATGTCACACATTCAAGTGGTCACAACAACTAGTTGTCCACTTGTCAAGCAGTGTAGGAATATAACGCATGGATGTTACACCTCCACATATGCTATATACCGCAATGTTAGACTCAATTATAATTATGTGAGAAATGTAATATATTACCTACAAACTCTGATTAGGCCTACATCCAAATAAAGGTTCTTAGAATGAAAATACAAAGCCCAGTAAGGTCTTTTTTATGAAATTCCAAATATTGAAGTAGTTAATAAGTACTTGTGGTCAGAGGACATCCTATAAATACGATGACGTGTGATGCATAATTAATATAATGTATAGTACATCTTGCACCTATTTAAAAGCATTGACTTGCAAATCTTTTTGGGGTGCGAAAGAATTAATATGGTCTGCCAGTGCTATATGGATGCTTTTGCATTAAATAGTATACTATTAACTGCTATCTGGAATATCAAGGCGTCCACAATAGTCACCGCAAAGAGCTAGCTAATATGAGGGTGAGACAAGAATAAAATAGTAATTTAGATCACCGCTAGGGCTTGGTTCCACACATAACACTCTCAATTTTTTAGAATATATAAAATCTCATTTCTATTTGGTCATCGCTAAGTTTTCTCTTTTTCCCCACCTTTTCTATCCGTGGGAGATAGATCGAATCTAGCCAGCCATTTAAAACGCCCCTAATGTTAGTCTACAGTTAAACAATCATCGCCCTATGTTTATTGAATAGTTGTACTTTACAGCCAATTAATCAAGCTAATAATAGATTAAATATGATTAAACATATTAAATGAGACATGACTAACAAAATCGACTATTGAGTAACGTTTCTACTACTAGCGTCGATGTACATGCGGCATGCACACCATGAACTTCATCTAAGCTTGCATATTTGACGGGGCTACACGGACCGTGTGAGGAGTGGAAGACGACAAGGGAAAGGAGCAGAACCGGGCAATCAAGGAAGGTTGGAAAGAAAAGAGAAAAATGGCTTCTTGACTGACGGCATCCTTTTTTATTAATTCCAAGACAAGGATAGTGCTCGATGGATAGGTAGAAGACGATGAGAGAAAATAAAAGACTAAATGATGAAAACATTTTTCTTCTATCGTCTTTGGGGTCAACGGTGTGTAGTGGGGTCAATGTTGTGAGAGGTACAGAGATTTTCGTTGGATGAAAAATTGGTATTACGAAATCTCGTTCGTTTAGTGTAGATCTACACGGCCTTGTAGGCTTAGGTAAATAGAGAAAAAATTACATGAAAAAACAACATTGGCATCCATTGTTTTGTTACTTATCATAATATAATGGTTGTCACAACATGATCCTCGACCACTTCTGAAAATTTTCCACTATTTTTAGTGACAAACACCTCATTTCTGTCATCAAGTCACACTGCCCCATCAAAATGTCATAAACATGTTAGTGTACTGATGTTTTGATTACATGTCATAGGAAAAACATCACAGAAAGTCAAGTTTCTTGCAGGTAAACTATCTTATATTTGATCAAATTAAGAAAATATAGCAACATCTGTGAAACTAAGTTAGTATGATCGGATCACATGTATTATATATATATATATAAAGAGTTTTATCTACATGCACATGTAGCTACACTGGCCTTCAATAAATCAACAAGGGTATGTCAGAATACTCATTTATCAGTTTGAGGATGTTTACATACTTATTTTAAGATATTTCAAATGTCACCACACGCAAAAATTACAAATCAGCCCCTAATTTTAATTTATTATGATAATACATTTATATTAATACATATAATGTGGTATGTCCACATACCTCAGGTATACTCGCATACCTCATGCACATACCACCACAGATGGCCTAGTATCATTGCATACTCCGGGTACATACCTTTCGTTCGACCAGATACCCTCAAAATGTTGAGATACACATGCGAGTGTAGCTACATGCGTATGTAGAAAAGAATTTTCCCATATATATATTAATTTATTTATTTATTTATTTATTTATGGTGCACATATTTCATGACGTATATGTGAATATTGTTTTTCAATAAACTTTGCCAAACATGAGATAGTATTACTTAGGTAAATCTAAAAGTAGATACTTCTTCTGATCCTAAATATGTTTTTAGTTCAATTTGGAACTAAAAACATAATATAGTAATAATATGAGGTAGTATATTTTAAAGAGAGTATAAAATGAATAAAATGGGTGTTCACAATATACTCCCTTTTTCTACAAATATAAAGGATCTTGGTGTATCTAGGCTTGTGCTACTTCACATACACAACAAAAAAAACATTGTAGTGTTGGACTGAGAGAGTATATAGAAGAATATAGTCTAATCGAAAGGCAAAAATGTCAGAAGTTTAAGTGGTCATAACAATTGTCAACTTGTTCAAACATATGTGTCATATTAGAACGCATGCATGTCCCACACTCTGCATTCGTCAATATACCACAATGTTAGGATCGACCTTAAAAACCTTATGTCTAATATAATTTTGGTGATTGAGTGACAATATAACATTGGCCATTTGGTACTAATATATTTACAATATTTGTTTCTGTCCTAGAGTTGCAATCTCCTTAATGGGGTGATCAAAGAGCATAATAAATGACCATGAGGATCATCTAACAGACAAAAAACATTAAGGGAAGCAAGGCCAAAAGGGCCATGCAGCACCGATCACGCTAGCCAGAGTGTGTAGTAATTAGATACCCAAATCATCCATGTCCATAGGTAAATAGATTTAAGTTTATCTGATTTCATTTAACTTCTAGTTTCTATTGTCTCCTGGCTTCCCGTGAGCATATACTTAATTCAAGTAGGGCATTGCTTAGGACATCATGGTTTCTTAGTTTAGATGGTTAACACTAATTTTAATTTCTATCCATTGTACGAATGTCCAAATTGGACAAGCTCTCTGAAATTGACCTTAAATGTGTAAGTGCATGTCTCTCACAAGTAATTCAAATATGTCACAGATTTAGTTTAGTGAGGCACGAACAATCCAGTCCCACGCGGAATACATAGGTTGCACAGACACAAAGTCGGATCAAAAAGGAAGCTTTAAGACAAAGTCCAAGCCAAGTTGCATGTACGAGATAGTCTGATGCTCTGCAAGTTGATTGGACCAGAGAGTTACTATGTCCAGTCAGTGGAGGTCCTAGTAAACTGAACTGATTGAATAATCACATTCTCCTATGCCACTATATGTACTAGACAGTTGTTGCAGAACAAGTCCAAGTCACCCAAAGTGAGTAATGACAAGACTATTTGATGTGTCACTTCCAACTAGACATAATTTATAGAGAGGGCAGCGAAGTGAAGGCCAGGTAAAATGAATTGAATGGATTGTTTGGAGACAACTTTGGACAATCGACCTTACAATGCCATAGGCTAGTTCAATTGCTACCGTGAAAGTATAGAGACCGAACTATCTGATGTGCATCATCAAGGTACTAGGACCGGGCAGTCTAGTCTTTGGAAGTTTTGACAGCCTCAGTCCAAATGGCTGGTTAGCTCTTGTGGGCAATACAAGCCACCCCACCAAATCATTTAAGGATGCTAGAGTTGATTAACTTCACACTAGTGTTGAGACACATTATTGAGAGCTCTAGCTTGACAAAGTACTTTAGTGCATCTCTTTGCAAATCTTATTACTTGCTTAGACCACTTAACACATTAATTTTGGTAGCAACCAATGTTTGAGTGATGTTTGCACACATCTTGTCGGTTCTTGCACACACTTGAAGGACAAAAAAGTCGACTAAGGGGCTGAATAGGAGCACCTTAAATATTTAATATTCAACCTTTCTTATAGCTTGTGCAAGGTTACATTGCACAAGAACAGCTAGTAGCCCTAGGACACGACTAGGAAAACCTAGCCAAAGAATCCCCTCAAGTGTCCATGACAATGGATGAGTAAATGAGCAAGATAGAAGCTTAGAGAGAACACCAAATGGTCTAGTGATCCTTCACCGGATGGTCGAGCTATCCTTCACCGGATGGTCTGGCACATGCTTTGGACAGAAGTCACCGAAGCCTGCTGGTCCTAGGTACCATGCATGGGATAGCCTAGTGTGCACTCACTAGAGTTAGATGGTTACTGTGAGAAACATCGCCTAAGAGTTAGAGGTTTCGGTGAATAAAGACAACTTAATAATGTTACTAATGAGTTCATGACATGAAAGATGTATATTATATATTGTGCTCATTGGTTGATGAAAAGGGGCCCCTATTTTCAAATTATGAAGGATGGCTTTGATTTGGATGGTCTAGCAAAAAAATCAAGGACACAATCTCAAAAGAAGGGCGCTTAGGGATTTGATTTGCTAGTTTCTAGACAGTCGTACTATCAAGGGGGGGGTCAAGGTGAGTAGCTTGAAAGATTTCTTTCAATTAGTTCTACTAAATCTTGAGTGCATCTTAGTCCTAAAGCTCATCTACTAAAATGTGCTCACAATCAGTCACCTTCACTTAAATATATCAAATAAACTCCACTAAACTTATTCCGTAGCGTTTCGAATCAAAATAAATGAAAAATTCTGTTTTTGTACGCACCGGACCGTCCGGTGGTCTCACCACCGGTGCTCCACCAGACAATATAGGCAGGGGGATTTGTCCAGGGCGTCCCTGTGCGTTTGTGCGCACCGGACCATTCGGTGGTTCACCACCGGACCATCTGGTGGTCGCTGTAAGTCTTGGTAGGTTTTCTCAAGGTTCAAATTTAGTATGCACCGGAGCATCTGGTGGTCTCACCACCAGACCGTCTGGTGGTCACGCAGAAAGCATTTTTCAATAGTAACGGCTAGTCTTTGAGCTAGCCTCTGTATAAAGGAACCCCTCTCCCTCCATTTACCACCTTTCCGACCAGGAAACACTCATACTAACCCAAAGGTCACATGAGCACCAAATTTCACACATTCTAAGAGCTTTATGTCAAGATACTTGAGAGGAAGAGAACTTCTTGAGGGAAGTTGAATTCAAGTGAAGACCAAGGCTTGTTACTCTTGGTGATCGCGATCACCTAGACAGGTTTGCGAGTCGTGCCTTCCATGAGCTTCTAGGAGATTGTGGAAGAAGCAGGAGAAGGCCCTTGCGAGGGCATTGTGAGCGGTTTGGAGCCCACCATCCATAGATCAAGGGGTTGCTTGACTTTTGCGAAGGTCACCTTGCCATCATTTTTCCTTGCGAGGGAGAGGTCGTAGCTCCTTGTGTGCTACACGTGAGCAAGGCCTCACGAGTGGTGCCAAACAAGGATTAGGGGGAGTCGCGATTCCTCAATACCTCAGGGAAAAAGATCGCGTGTCATCTCTTCATCTTTACTTTCCGCATTTACTTTGTGCCTTTACATTCCTAGAAATTGCATTCTTGGCTATAGGTTGCAAAACTTTTGTTGGTGTGTAGTTTGTTAGACACACTTAGTTAGGCACTAGGGTGAATTGGGACTTGTTCGATAGGTTTTAATTTCAAGTTTCAAAATTAGAAGTCCAGTTCACCCCCCCTCTTGGATATCTTGATCCTTTCAGCTACACTGGATGAAAGTGACTGAAAGGTTCACTTGGCCCCTGGACAAAACTCTACTTAGTGGACAATCTAGTGATTAATCATCACATGATGATCTATTGATAAGCAAAATCACCAAAACAAGCTAAAAACACTTTGCCCTCACACCTAAAGATCAAAGCCAAAGCAAATCAAGTCCAAATAGCATGAAACTTTAGTCCTAAAAACTTCAACCTATCAAGAGGATTTTACCACAAAATATCTAGAGAAAAGATCAAGGTATCTCCCAAAATTAGTTCACACAAAGGGACACGGCAAGAACTTTGCCGAACTCCACAAAAAAAATTAGGGTGAGCTCGTGGGATTCCAGAGTCAATCCATGACTTTGATCAGATCTACCATTTCCTAGCAACACCCAAGAACCAAAGAATAAGATCTTGATCCTTGGCAAAATCAAAACACTAAAAAGCCAAATTCAACCCTAAACCCAAAAATAGAAGCAGGAGGAGATCATTCTTGCATGGCAAAAATGTGGCTATGAAAAATCACTTAAATTTGAGGGAAATAAGAATATAGCTAGCTAGCTGAAGACTGGAAGGAGCGACCTAGATGAGGGGTGAATAGGTCGACATCAAAAACTTAAAACCCCCCAAACCCTCTCTTCTCGAACGTGCAAGGTTGCATAGCAAGGACAAGCTACCAACCCTAGGACACACTGAGGAAAGCTAAGCGGAAGCACACAAAAGCACTTGCTCAAATGCCGATCGAAAATGACACAAAACGAGCCAAACACAGCCTGCAGACACAGACTGGACAATCCGAACCTGTAGACCGGACAAACCCTCAGGACAAACAAACCAGCCGGAAGAACATAAAGAAGAAAGCCTAACTAGACAGTCTGAACCTACCCCTAAAGAACTGACTGGACAAACTAGGGGTGGCATGCGCCACTGCAGCCACACAACCACAGGTCCGGACAGTCCGGTTTCACAAACCAGACAGTACTTCGGACAAATCTATCTGTGAAACCCCCAAACAGTGGGCGAGCCTCGAGGTCTCCACCCAATAGACCAGACAGTCCGATCTACATAGACCTGGACAAACCTACGGATTGTTCGGTCTATGCAGACCAAACAGCCCAACTCTAGAATAGTGAAATCAGCCCGCGAATCCACCAAAACTCGATCGAAACTGGTTCAAATCTCAACCAAACTTCATGAGATTTTGCACAGGCTATCCTGGAGCCATCCCAAAGCTAACCCCAAAAGATCAAGGGTTGCACGGGAATCACAGATCTTGCAGAGATGGGGAGGAGAAACTGAAAAACCAAGAAACGTCAAGAACGGCTCTTGCTCGTGGTTCAAAGGATCTAGCACTTGGCTAGAGAGATTATCCACATCCTAGCATGGAAAATCACTGGCAAGAGAAAGCCCTTGACCTTGGTTAAAGCCAAACACCCAAAAGATCAAGAATTAAGAACAAAACACAAGGGAGAAGAGGAGGGAAAGGGAGCGGCACACCAAGACTCAAATTGTTGCCCAAAAATCCATCTGTTACCACTCCAAATCAAGTTGCTAGGTCTGATTACAAGAAGGGATCATGTCCACAAGCTTCCTCCCACTTCCTACCCTCTTTCTATGGCCCTAGATCTATCTAAAGCACTTGGAATTTGTTGCTCTTGCTTGGTGATAAAAATTGCTGTCTAAACCTAGGTCTAAGCAAACCCTAAACCAGCCAAGAGAGGGAGCTAATGGCAGCCCACCTCTTATTTATACTACACCTCAAGCCCTAAGGCAGTTTTGCATCTAGACTCCTATATTATAGACTCAAATACACTAGAAGGCCTGTAGAGGCTAAGAAAAGACCGTAATAACTCGGATGAATGTCCACGATGGAGTCCTTGCAACTTTGGTTTCTCCGCCTTGTCCCGATGTCCTCCACGTGTCCAGTAGCTCATCCCTTGGGGGTTGTGGTAGAACCGCCGAAATTAATCTAAGTTTTGTACCTAAGTACCAATCTTTAAGTTAAATTCAGTAGTTTGTCAAGATCTACCAATCCTGACAGGCCTTCCCATCTGGATCGAGCTCATGGGTAACTCTCAAAAGTGTTTAAAGATTACAATATAAACAAAACTTTATTGAAAGATAAACTTAAACATATTACAACTCAGTTCTCAAGTGATTATACAAATAGAGTAGAACTTTTAGAAATGCAGCAAAAGGTTGTTCTACTCTAACAGAGTTGTTCTTCATAATAAACATTTTGCATCCTGCCCAGCGATGCAACTTTTATTGAGGAGTGGGGGAAGAAGGATCAAGCTCGAAGAGGAGATATTCAACACCTGGAGAAGATAAAGAGAAAGAAGTTTGAGTACTAATTACTCAGCAAGACTTACCGACCACTAGGTCTAAAACCCAAATTTCTAACTTGTAGCTGATCTGGTTGGGTCAACTCACACTGCTGCAAGCCTATAAGTAAGTCTTTAGCTTTTAGGGTGTCAACTTCTTTTAGTTATCCCCTATCATACTAGGTTATACCTATTCTAATAACAAACAAGGCAA
Source organism: Paspalum vaginatum (assembly GCA_030272315.1). NCBI lineage: Eukaryota > Viridiplantae > Streptophyta > Magnoliopsida > Poales > Poaceae > Paspalum > Paspalum vaginatum. Next base: position 23,417,159 of record CM059017.1, read on the forward strand.
ACACTCTGCATAACATTATTTAACAAAAGCATTATTCTTCTTAACTATGATGTTGGACGTGATTCAGCTCTTACATCTGGTAAGCCCAGAATTCGAATTGATTTCATACTCTCAAGAATAATACCCAATCACCCGTCATATGCGTGTACAACGACCTCACATATGACAACCTAACATCCAGTGCCAACTAGTCAGAACCATCCTCACTGAACCCGGGTGTACAGTCCTTCGACACCCACCTGTCTCCCACCTTCCAGTCGGTCTCATATAGTTCCAACTCTTAGGTACAAAGAATGAAAGATTTATCGGAGTCCCGCTAAGGATGACAAGTGAAAGAGGCGCGTTCAAAGGCCGAAAGCATGGCCAAACATCAGATGGCCTTATATGACATAGGCAGGGTCAGGATCCAAGTCCATGTTCATTCATTAGTTTTTCCACAATTATCAATACTCAAAAGCATAACTGATCCTGCCACTGTCCTCAATTAATGCCTCAAGAAAACTTTGTTTCCAGGTTCAATTTCTTTTGAAAGTAACGTAACCTAAGATTTAAGCATAACTAAGCATTCTAAACTATTGCGTATAGGAATAGATATGCTGACAGGAGTTATTCATGCACTAGGGTTTCAATCAATTCCTAACTCTAATGCACATTCATAACTCATTGATTAGGACTCAAAAGGAAGAAAAGGTAAATGCACCAGGGCATGCTTGGATTTAAAGAGTTTGGATCAAAGATAGCTTCAAAAGGTTCCTCTTCAGAAATAAAAGATGGCTCCTGAACACCAGCTTCGGAGACCTCTGGAGTAATATTTTCTGAGGATTCTCTGACAGAAGGAAACGGAATTATCGCACCTAAATGAATGAATGATATGCATGCGTTTTAAGTATCAGGATGATCAACCTGTAAATAAAAGAATGAAAGATGTTTCTAAAGAAGAGGTGGGGTACTGGAATATTGTCCAAGCCTTATCCTGATTAAAAGATAAGTTTTAGGGCTTTTAAAATAATTTTCTAAAGCTTAACGAATTTTAAAACCATTAATTGAAATAAAATTGAATAAATCATTAATTATTGAAAGAAATTATAAAATTTAAACTAAGATTCTGTTGGCACTAGAATTTAGCTGATGTACTAGTGGAGCCGGATCAGCTAAATTGGGCTAGAAGAGCCGACTCGCAGACAGTCAATCGGCTAATATGCTATCAGAATCGTCCAAGCAAGAGGCGATGCCAAGGGCAGCAGGCCATGTATCTTAGCTTAGTTTGAGTCGAATTGTGACTAGCCCATCTAAAAATATATTTGCTTAGATATAGAAGGAGTTTTTAGCAAGAGTTGGACTTGTTGTCCAAGTCTCTGGACTATAAATATGTACCTATATTCTACGTAATAAAACCGACAGCATTACGCTCCAAGCAGCTACATGTCTCCAATCTCTCTCGATGCATCCCCACTCCTATGAACTAGGGTTTTTCAAGATAATCGTCATGCTGCTCTATTGATTTATTTTGTTAGGGCATTAGGGCGTGAGCCATATGACAAACTGTGTACTGAAGCATTTTTTTTATGGCACGGTTTGTTGGTTATCCTAATGGATCTCGCGTTGAGCTTGACTCAACACAAGATTCATCAATTATCTTGCACGTCTGTCGATCTATCGTTCCATCTGAGCTTCAAGCCATAGATCGGCTCTTGTGTCGCGCTTTCTACGCTACCAACTCGTTTGTTACAATCCACGACATGCTGCTGCAGTGTGTGCACGCGACCTGTCGATAGATTAGCATATATTGAGCACCCTAGCTATACACGTCGTAATTCTGTATCTGTTTAGTTAGATGGACTTCTTTGGAGGTCCTAGTTTGAAGCCGATTTGACTATGCAGATCTGTTACATCATGCTTTTAGTTAGGGTTTTATATCAATCTTCTTTGTATGCGGTTTTGGCTTTTACTCTTATATTCATACAAGCTCGATGGACCACTCGATGCCCCTTGCATCAGCCGACTGGAGTACACGACCTCTCGTATTTGCCAATCCTAGCGATCAGGCAGGAACTTAATGTTTACATCTATTGTGTACGCTTTATAGGGAGAACAGGAGCCAACAGCCGTGACCACATCACCTTCCTGGCTGCAAGGTCAAGCCAGGTGGCACGCCCGGATCGTCGCACGAGCACTGATCGGCTGTTCCAACAAGAGCCGATCGAAGCCGCATACTAGGGAGACGAGTGCAGCAGCAGCACTAATCCTCGGCTTCCGTGTCCCTGTGTCCAGACCTTACCGCCTGCCAGTATCTGGGTGCAAAACACTTTTGGCACGCTCGGTGGGACTCCACTCTCATCAGTTCATTCATCAACTTTGCCAAGGCCGTGATGGGAGAAACATCGCACAAGTTTTTGGCCTGCCATGATCCTTCCACATGGCCGAAAGACAAGACTGCTCCACCCAAGCTCGAAGAACTACCGGTGGAGCAGAGAGAAGTATTTGACCTGTATTCTCAAAGACTTGCCTGGAGAACTTTTAGATCACTTTACTTGGACTCGAAACGGCCGTGTCAAGTGCACCGGCCATCTGGACAAGTTGCTCGATGGCGTAGATCTCTCAACCCCATCCGAGGAACGCGTTAGGGCTCTCAGAGAGGAAATGAATGAAATGATTAGCAAATCTATGCTGAGACAGTCAGAAGCCTTGTTGATGTCTATGGATAGCATAGTGTCAAGCATAATCAGGGAGATTATGGCTAGAGAATAACAAGAAACCGGTCCTCAGATTGGTACTCACATTGGAGAAACTAAATTTTATTCTTGTCCACTTAATGTACCCCAATCCAACCTCAGGAATATACTAAGGCCGAGTTCATGATGTATGCTCCAAGCATTCAGGCAGATAAGCCTACTTCCTATGACAAGCCACCAGCATTCATAACAGAGGGTTTCGTCTATCAGCTCAGATACAGACAATTACAGGAGGGAGAGCAACCTCCTTGTAAGCCACCAAGCAAGCAGTTACATCATACATGCCACATGGGTGCTGGCAAAGACAAGACCAATGATGATGAACTTGCTAAATGGCAAGCACAGTTCGGGACCAGGGTCGGTTTCTAACAACCAGGCCAGTTTTTGTGCTAAGGGTGGATCGGCTCCACAAGCCGATCAGGATGAATACATCAAGAACCATTTTGGTCTAGCACCAGTGAGGGGCACTATTTCTTATTCAAAACTCTATCCAGAGATGTATGACTAGTTGCCTCCACCACCGAAGTTCAAAGTGCCAGAGTTCTCTAAATTCAGTGGCAATGACAATACCAACACTGTGGAGAACATCAAGCCGATATCTAGCCCAAGTTGGGTATTGCAGCATTAGCCGAATACATGAGAATTCGGTTATTTTCATTGTCACTGATAGGGCCAGCTTTTGGGTGGTATACATCATTGGCTCCATGGATCGATCGCTACTTGGAAGCAGTTGAAGGAGTTGTTTCATGCTCACTTCTTCTCAGAATCGGAAGAGGCTACTTTCACAGATTTGACAATGATCTGCCAACATCCTGGTGAATCCGTCAATCAATATATACAACGATTCAGGGTGATTAAGAACAGATGCTATTCTCTACATCTACCAGAGAAGTACTTGGCTCAGATCGCGTACAATGGGTTGCATCATCACACAAGAGCCGCATATGGGCCGAATGATTTCAATTCCATCGGCCATTTATTATCTAAAGTGACAGCCTACGAGCATACTCACACTGAGAAATATCAAGAGAGGCCGTGGAGGAACGTTCATTTTCTCCAAGAAGAAGAATCGGCCGATGAAGAGGCCAAGGTGTCCTTTGTGCAATGGGCCAAACCAAAGCAGCCATTACAATGCCAATGGCACAAACACCCTGAGGCACCCATTGGCTGCGATTTTGATGTAAACAAGACTGAGCAAATCTTTGATCTCTTACTCAAGGAAAAGTATATTGAATTGTCACCAGGCCATCAGATTAGATCAGCGGAGGAAGTAAAAGAGATACTGCAAGTGGCATGATTCTCTTGATCCTCATACTACCAATGATTACAAGGTGCTACAACAGCAAATCCAAGCCGCAATTGAACAAGGTCGGCTGATATACCCAAGGAGCCCCATGAAAGTGGATAACACTCTGTTGCCCCATGTAAACATGATCAGTATAACGTCCAAAGCTAGGGGGCAAGTCAATCCAGCCGATTCTAACCACAGACTAGATTAGGTTTGCATCCTTGGCTAAGTCCTCTGAATTCATGAGCAAACGTGCAGAGTGCAGTGGAAGGTGACCATGTTGTTACGAAGGATCGATCAATTCCTTTTCATTTGAGCATCAATATGATAAATGCTACAGTCTAGTTCTCAAGAAGAGAGTAAAGCAGGGGCCGATCTAGATGATCGGCCGATTTTTGAGGAACGCAATGATGAAGCTGGTTTAGATGGTCAACATTCGAGAATGTTTCCTCAAACTGTGAATAATGATGAAGTAGCGGACGATCGCCCTAGGAAAAGTTTTGTCCAATTCCCTTCTGCTAGTGGTTCGGAGGAAGGAAAGTTGGGTTTTGGTTTCACATCGGCTGATGAGTTAGAAGCAGCTGATATTGGGCCGGGTGATCGGCCATGACCAACCTACGTCAGTAAAAAATTGCGATCTGAATTCAAGGCACAACTTGTAGACCTTTTGAAAGAATATTCTGATTGTTTTGCATGGGAATATGATGAGATGCTAGGTTTGGATCGGTCCATTGTTGAACACAAGTTGCCCATCAAGCCAGGATTTCGGCCATATGCTCAAGCGTCTAGAAGATTTAATCAAAGATTACTACCCGAAATCCAAGATGAAATTCAGCGAATGACAGAAGCTAGGTTTATTTGGCCATGTAGATTTGCCACATGGATTTCCAATATTGTGCCGGTTCGCAAAAAGAGCGGACAGCTTCAGGTTTGCATCGATTTCAGGGATCTCAACCGAGCGACTCCTAAAGATGAATACCCAATGCCGGTAGCTGATGTTTTGGTGGATGCTGCTGTAGGACACAACATGACGAGTTTTCTGGATGGCAATGCGGGGTACAATCAAATTTTTATGGCTGAAGAAGATGTCCACAAGATTGCTTTTCGATGCCCAGGTAATATCGGTTTATTTGAATGGGTTGTTATGACTTTTGGTTTTATGAATGCTGGGGCAACTTATCAACGCGCTATGAATTACATCTTCCATGATCTTATTGGCCATTTGGTGGAAATTTATATCGATGATGTAGTCGTTAAATCGGTTCTACAAGAATTTCACTTAGCCGATATGTGACAAGTACTGGAACGTACTAGATTTCATGGCCTAAAGATGAACCCTAAGAAGTGCGCATTCGGAGTAACTGCTGGACAATTCTTGGGGATTATGGTTCACGAGCGAGGGATAGAAATTGGTGACAAGAGCAAAGATGCCATTGCAACGATGGTGCCACCAACGACCAAAACAAAGCTACAAAGTCTAATTGGTAAGATAAATTATATCAGAAGGTTCATATCGAATTTGTCTGGACGCATTGAATCTTTCATGCCTTTGGTCAAAATAAAAAAGGACAATTGTTTCGTCAGGGGACTAGAGCAGCAAAAAGCCTTTGATGATCTCAAAAGGTACTTAGTAACACCACCGGTTCTAATAGCGCCTCAGTTGGATAAACCATTTGTTGTTTATTTGTCAGCCAATGAAACTTTCATCGGATCCATATTGATTCAAGAATTTGAAGGCAAGGATCGGGTAGTTTCATATCTCACTAGACAATTGTTGGATACAGAGACCAGGTACACTGAGATGGAACATCTTTGTCTTTGTTTATACTTTACTTGCTCCAAACTGCATCATTATCTACACAATCCTGAAACTCAAGTGGTTTGCAAAGCCGATGTTATTAAGCATATGCCGTCGGCTCCCATCCTCAAAGGAAGGCTTGGCAAATGGATGCATGCTCTGTCAGAATTTGATATTGGATATCAACTGGCCAAGGCTGTGAAGGGTCAGGGATTGGCCAATCTCATTGTAGAATGAATCACGCCGTCAACTCAGTTTCTTGGTATTAGAGCTTGGGTATTATTCTTTGATGGATCTGCATGTGAGAAAGGTTGTGGTGTTGGACTATATATTGTATCACCCCAAGGGGTGATCTATGAATTCTCAGTCTGACTGTCAGAAAAGCACACAAATAACCAGACCGAATATGAGGCCATATGTAGAGGTTTGGAGTTTCTGCTTGAAGCCGGAGCTGAAGTAGTTCAGGTCTTTGGGGATTCTGAGGTGGTAATCCAACAGCTAACAGAGGACTTTAATTGCAATAGTGATTCTTTGTATCATTACTTCATCAGAAGCCAAGAGTTAATGGCTCGTTTCCGTATGATTACATTGTCTTGGATTCCAAGGGAACAGAATGATGAAGCAAATAGATTAGTGCAGATGGCTTCTGGATATCTGCCTCAATCTAGTGATTCGTGCGTTTAGATATTACAATCTTCTTTTGTAGAAAGGAGAGCTGATCTCCTTAACTATTTGAAAGATCCAACTTGTGGGGCAGACAAGAAGATACGGCACAAGGCTCTACGGTACATATTGATTGGTGATGACTTGTGTTTCAGGACCATTGAGGGTTTATTGCTCAAATGTCTCAGCCCAGATGATGCTTTACGAGTCATGCATGATGTGCATGAGGGTACCTACGGTACTCATGGGTCGGCTCACAAAATGGAATGGTTGAATCGGAGATCTGATTTTTATTGGCCAACTATGCTAGAAGATTGTTTTAAATACTATAGAGGTTGCCAAGAGTGCTAGCGATTTGGGGCCATGCAAATGGCACTAGCCAATCTGTTGCATCGAATTATAAAGACGTGGCCCTTCAGCGGTTGGGGCATGGATATGATTGGCCAAGTTAACCCTCCTACAAGCAAATGACATAAATGGATCCTAGTGGCTACAGATTACTTTACCAAATGGGTAGAGGCCGTACCAATGAAGAATGTTACGGCCAGAGATGTGATTAGTTTTGTCAAAGAACACAGCATATATAGATTTGGGATACCTCAAACTATCACGACACATCAGGGTTCGGTTTTCATAGCAGAAGAATTCAAATAATTTGCAAGAGAGATGGGCATTACTCTGATCCAGTCATCACCATATTATGCTCAGGCCAACGGACAAGCTAAAGCATCTAACAAAAGTCTAATCAAGCTGATCAAGCGCAAAATTGATGAGTACCCTAAGTGGTGGAATGATTGGCTAACAGAAGCTCTCTAGGCTTATCGTATGTCTTGTCATGGGGCTACGAAGTGCGCGCCGTATCAACTTGTCTATGGACAGGAAGCAGTTATGCCATGGGAAATCAGTATCGGCTTAAGACGGGTTAAATTCCAGGATTTCTTGACAACCGATGAATACACATCTCTCATGAATATTAACACTGAAGATTTGGTAGAGCTTTGGATGTGGGCTCTAGAAAAGATAAGGGAAAATAAAGCAAGAACGGCAAGAGCTTACAACAAGAATGTTAAGATGAAGGAATTTCAAATTGGTGATTTGGTCCGGGAGTTGGTTTTGCCAGTTGGAACTAAGGACCCTGTGTACGGTAAGTGGTCACCTAATTGGCATAGACCATGTCGCATTATTGAAATAGCTCCTGGAAATTCATACAGCATGGAAACACTTGAAGGGGAGAAGTTTATTAGGAATATTATTGGAAAGTACTTGAAAAAGTACTACCCAAATTTGTGGATTGGCTCCTAGATCTTATATGCTGGGGGGCATATAAGCGCTTTGCAAGAGGGCCGATGTGTTGCCACCGGCCATGAGAGAAAAAGCCGATGTGTTGCCATCATCTTTAAAAGCGACATATATATTCAAACATATGAAGCAAGATTCTAGAATACAACAACAAAAACTTCATTATTGCTTGGATTGAAGACAGCTCGGGTATGGATCCACATGGTATCCATTTTGTCCTTGGAAAATATAACCCTGCCATCCCGTCAACTCAACTCAATGGCCGACGAGATGATGGTGAGGACAAAGCCAGGGCAGATATCTTGCGTAGCAGGCAGGATCCACCTAGGAGTATCTTGCTGGTTGTCGGAACTGTGTGTGCAAGCTAGGAGTCTCCACAAATGAAAGGCCAGATTGAAACGCCTGACCACACCGAGGAGGACGACCCTAGACCGGCGACACAGAGGACTGGGTGAGGATTTATTTTTATTCTGGCACCCTATTTTTCTGACCATGCAAGAGATAGGAGGATTCATTTGTACTCTGGAGTTACAATTGTCTTGATAGCCAGTACTTAGGGATCATCCAAGATCCTAACTTGATTTTGAGGCTAGTAAAGAGAGACGAATGACAACATTCCTTGTCACGTCTGACGAATAAGCTGTCACCTAGGGAGTTAGGCATATCTGGAGGAAAGGAAATGTGTGGGATATTAGTATAACCTTCAGCTGATGAAAGTACCGATTTAAGACTGAGCCTGACGACGTACCTCCAAGATCTTTTACGTCTCTGCAATGTAAGCACAGATCTCTGCTGGCTAGTTTTTGCTTCGATTTGGGAATGCTCTGGCTGTGGTCTGTTCTTCAAGGCTTTGGGGCTGGTAATGGTGTTTTTGGGAGGAGTCAGCTGAAGCGGTGGTAGATTGAAGACTTGGAGAATCCATGAAGAAGATATCAGCTAAAGGGTCCTATTTATACATCCGATGAAGGGTGTTGGCCGATTTCTGAGGAAACAAAGGGGAGAAGCTGCAAAGATGTCTACGATAATTTCTGCCTAGTATGGTGAGTCTGCATGCATGCCATAAAGTGGAAGTGATTCTTTCTGATGCAGCATTCGCCAGAAGTGACTACACCAGCATGCGTGAAAGAAGTGAACACAAATTTGAAATAGTAGCTGTCCTCATCTGGTGTACATCTGAAATAAAGGTGAGACCTGTGACTTCGGCAAGAAAGTAAATCAAGATGGGATGATCAAGCAGTAAAGTGCAAAGCGGGAATCGGCAGATTCACGATTATCTATAGTTTTGGGACAAATATTATCACCAAAACTAGGGGGCATGTGCTGGCACCAGAATTTAGCCGATGTACTAGTTGGGCTGGATCAGCTAAATTGGGCTAGAAGAGACGACTCACAGAGAGTCAATCAGCTAATAAGCTATCAGAATCGTCCAAGGAAGAGGTGATGCCAATGCCAGCAGGCCATGTATCTTAGCGTTTGAGTCGAATTGGGACTAGCCCATCTAAAAATAGATTTGCTTAGATATAGAAGGAGTTTTTAGCAAGAGTCGGACTTGTTGTCTAAGTCTCCAGACTATAAATGTGTACCTATGTTCTATGTAATAAAGAGTCGGACTTGTTGTCTAAGTCTCCAGACTATAAATGTGTACCTATGTTCTATGTAATAAAACTGACGGCATTACGCTCCAAGCAGCTACATGTCTCCATTCTCTCTCGGCGCATCGCCACCCCTATGAACTAGGGTTTTTCAAGGTAATCGGCATGCTGCTCTAATGATTTATTTCGTTAGGGCATGAGCCATATGACGAACTGTGTACGGAAGCATTTTTTATGGCACAGTTTGTTGGTTATCCCAATGGATCTCACGTTGAGCTTGACACAACACAAGATCTATTAGCTATCTCGATGAAGCCGATGGCAAGCTTCACTTGTCGTGGGATTCATCATTTATCTTGCACGTCTGTCGATCTATCGTTCCATCTGAGCTTCAAGCCACAGATCGGCTCTCGTGTCGCTCTTTCTATGCTACCAACTCGTTTGTTACAATCCATGACATGCCCCTGCAGCGTGTGCACGCGTCGTAATTCTGTATCTGTTTACTTAGATGAACTTCTTTGGAGGTCCTGGTTTGAAGCTGATTTGGCTATGCAGATCGGTTATATCAAGCTTTTAGTTAGGGTTTTATATCTATCTTCTTTGTACGCAGTTTTGGCTTCTACTCTTATATTCATACATGCTCGATGGACCACCCGATGCCCCTGCATCGGCCGACTCTAGTACATGATGTCTCGTATTTGCTGATCCTAGCGATCAGGCAGAAACTTAATGTTTAGATCTATTGTGTACGCTTTACAGGGAGAACAGGAGCCAACAGCCACGACCACATCACCTTCCTGGTTGCAAGGTCAAGCTAGGTGGCACACCCGGACCCTCACACAACCACTGATCGACTGTTCTAGCAAGAGCCGATCGAAGCCGCATACTAGGGAGACGAGTGCAGCAGCAGCACCATCCCCGGCTTCCGTGTCCCTGCGTCCTAGACCTTACCACCTGCCGGTATCTGGGTGCAAAACACTTTTGGCACGCTCGGTGGGACTCCACTCTCGTTAGTTCATTCATCAACTTCGCCAAGGCCATGATGGGAGAAACATCGCACAAGTTTTCAGCCCGCCATGATCCTTCCACATGCTCGAAAGACAAGACTGCTCCACCCAAGCTCGAAGAACTGCCGGTGGAGTAGAGAGAAGTATTTGACTCGAAACTTCCGTGTCAAGTGCACCGGCCATCCGGACAAGTTGCTCGATGGTGTAGATCTCTCAACCCCATCAGAGGAGCGCGTTAGGGCTCTTAGAGAGGAAATGAATGAAATGACTGGCAAATCTATGTTGATACAGTCTGAAGCCTTGTTGAATTCTATGATGAGGGCGCGCGCGGCACGCGCGATGCATGCGTGCACTACATGCATGCCGCGGTGGCACCGGTGACCACTCCGTGCAGCAGAGGTCGCGGCTTCCACCATTGGTAACCAACACGCATGGCAGCTCATGGCTTCTCTTTCTTCTTCTCCCTTCTTTCCTCTCCCTTCACTTCTCTACCTCTCACTCCACCTGCAGCGGCCAAGCCGTGCATGCGCAGTGCACATGACTGGCGAGCAGCTGTTCTCGGTGGTGTCAAGCTGCACCAGTGCCGGAGGATACCCCCGCGAGGTGTGCGTGGGAGTCTTGCACTGGTTGCATGGGGTAGGGAGCTTGGGAAGGGCATTGTGTGGGAGGAGATTGGTGGGGACACGACGGCATGCCGGCATTGCCATGGATGGGCGCGAGCTAGATTTGAGCTTGGCTTAGCCTAATCCGCGATGATGATAGGCTTGGGAGGAAGAGGAGAAGGAGGCGAGGAGGTTCCTACCCTCCAGTGGTGAGCTTGAGGCGGCGTAGGCAGCGATCGGCTGGTGACGAGGATGGCGGTGGAAAGGTGAGCGGTGCGGGGGTTATGGGGAGGTCGGGAGGTAGTGATGGATGGTGGCTCGGGTCGAGATGGCTGGTGAGGTGCCTGGCGAGGCCTTAAATAGGGCTCGGGGGCAGCGGTGAGGATGAGGAAGGTAGCGACGGCGAGCCGATCCGCCTCCTTCCCGAGGAGGAAGACACAGGGCGGAGGGGGCAGCTCCATGGGCCAGGCGAGGTGGTGAGTGGGCGCAATGCCACCATCGGCCCACACCATGGGCAAGGCAGCCCGCGCATGGCGTGTGGCGCCTGCCAGGCCAAAAGCAAGGGGGTGGGCCGCAGCAGCTTGGGCCGCCAGTTTCACCCCCTTTTCTCTTTTTTATATATTAGATCATTACTTTTTACCCTTTAAACCCTCAAGAATTTAGTTTTACTCAAAAGTCCAAATACAAAAGTGAAAGAGTGTATTTCATACTATCATCTTGCACTTTTGTCATTGGATAAAAATAAATCGTTGAAGAAGTTTGAATTCAAATTTGATTTAAAACAATTTAAACTTTAAACTCAAAACTTGAAAATGCATATGATGACATGATTAATGCACTTTAATAGGGTTAAAGATACGGAGTATCACAACCCTCCCCCTTAAAGAAATCTCGTCCCAAGATTTAAGAGGGGCTAGTGCTTAAGACAAAGAACTTTTAAATGGTTTTTGAAGGGCTTACTGATGGTGCTTCCTTGAATTTTCTTCCAAAACGTTGGATATTTGGATTGCAAGAAGTGTTCTGATTCCCACGTAGCTTCTTCAGGCGTACGGTTCTTCCATTGAACTTTATAAAATTTGATAACCTTTCGTCGAGTTGCCCTTTCTTTGACATCCAATAATTTACTCGGACATTCCTTATAAATCAAATCAGGTTGTGGTTGAATTTTGACTTGATCTACTTCTTCTGTTGGTACTCAGGGACACCTCTTAAGTTGAGAAACGTGAAACACATAATGGACAGCTGACATATGAGAAGGTAATTCCAACCGATAGGCTACTGGGCCACACCTTTCAATAATTGGAAAATGTCCAATATATCGAGGGGCTAATTTACCACTAACACAAAGCGATGAACACATTTCATGAGGGACACCTTGAGATAAATTGAATCCCCAACTTGGAAGGCTAGGGGCCTTCTTCATTTGTCGGCATAACTTTGTTGTCGAGCTTGTGCGGCCTTTAAGTTGGCTTGAATAAAACAGACCTGTTCTTCGGCAGTGATCACCAATTTAGGACCAAAAATTACACGTTCTCTGGGTTTAGACCAATTCAGAGCAGTTCTACAGCATCGACCACATAAGTAACCATGGTAATGGTTCAAAAACTAGACCAAAACCACAACAGACCACTCAATGGAAAAACATCAATGGCACCCAATCCCACCCAGCCACTCGTGCTTCTTGAGCACACCAAATTAATCCAATTGCTCATTTGTACAAAACCAAACCACAACAGACCGTTCAAACCGATTGCCCACTATTTCAAACTAGAGCACAACAGAGCAAGAGGATGGGACGCGGATGGGGACCCCGGGCCCGTGGACGTTGGCACCGGTGGTGGTGAAGGCCGGCAGAGCCTCCAAGCCCAGCAGCGCCCCAAATCCGGCAGCAGCGCGGCGGGAGGAGGAGAGTCGACGCGCCATAGGGAAGCGTTCGGCACAAGGCAGGAGGCAGAGAGCCGATGCACCGTGGGGGAGCAGCCAGTGTGTGGCAGGAGGTGGAGAGCCAACGCACCGTGGTGAGCGGATCTAGAAGCGGGAGGACAACGAAGGCCGCTATGGCTAGATCCAGCGGTGGTGGTGGAGAGAGCGGTGACCTCAGGGGAAGCAGGCATTGGCGGAAGAGGAAGAGGACGCCGGTGGAGAGAGGACACGGGCTATGGGGGATGAATATCTCATGCCTCCGCACGGCGTGGATCCAGGACATGGGCCGATGGTGGGCCTGAGTTGGGCGAACGGCTGGTTTCATGGGCCGGATGCCTAACTCAGGACCAAATATGGTTGAGCAAACTTGGAGAACAAGGCAACGAGTCACAATCTAGGGAGCAAAGAAGGAAGATTAGCTCAGATTCAGGGTTTGAGATTCAGTGGAGATCGAAGGAGATACGATAGAGACTAAGATTCTGTTTTGATCTCATGTAATCTAAACCGACTAGGACATATAGATGGAACTCAACTTGTAACCCAAGACTCCATCAGACTATATAAGGCAGATGAGGGACCCCTATGTTGAACATCTCAACCCATCGCAATCCACCAAACATGCTCTCTAGCAAGGCCTGACCCCTCATTGCAACCTTGAGAACTCGAAGCAATACATCTCGCCACAAACAGGACGCAGGGTGTTACGCATCTCGCGGCCCTGAACCTGTATAAATCTTCATGTCTTCATCGCTTCTCCTGTCGAACCATTAAGCTACATTGATCTCGCCGACCCTCAAAAGCACATCGTGACCTATCCCGTGGTGCACTGCCGGTGTAAAACCCTGACAATTGGCACGCCAGGTAGGCGCTCGGCGACATCGACTTCAAGTTAGCTCCATGGCTAAACTCTCCAATGACGTCATCAAGTTCGCTCCCAGTGAGATGATCTAATTTGGATCTATCTCATTCATCGCCGACAAAATCGGTGATCTGCACCGACTCATCGGTGCTACGGAGGAGGCATGCAGCTTCAAGGCTCCGTCGTCAACTCCGAAGCTCTGTTAGACTCCACCAGCTCCTGGATTTGTCCAGCAGGCGGCTAGCCACCGAGTGGCCATCACGATGACCAGCATCGAGCTAGCTCATCCTCGAGCGTCGACGCACCAGTCTGCCGTCAGGACCACTCCGTCTCAATCTGTCCCACCTCAGGACACGGCATCGAAGCACCCCCCAACTCAATCTGGCTCGGGGCCTCAACGGACAGTCGTGGCACCGGCTAGGCATGGATCTACTTCTCCTCCTTTCGCCTCGACCAATGTCTATGCCTTCCCTGACTCGATGCACTGTGCTCTCCACCTCCCCGATCCCTAGTCTGGACTCAAATCAGTCGGGGAGGAAACCGCGGCAACCTGAGGCTCGCCGCGCTTCCTCAGCTTCCACACCAGCAACCACTCCTCGCTAGAGGATCTCGATCCCACTACCGACCGAAGGCCAGAGCAGTAGGGTCGTGGATCACACGTGAGATCAGGCTCATCCTAGGTTTCCTTATGGCCTTCGCAACGCCGCCATGACTTACCAGTCAAGTCTGTCACACTTGCGTTTCATTCCTCGCGCCACGGCTCTCCTTAAAAATGATGAGGATGCGCGACGGGAGGCTGCTAGTCCTCATTGTCAACAGATGCCTCAGCCACCTCGATCCGAAGAGGGGGCGGGGAAGCACTCACATGATCTACCTCAGGGTTAATGCCCACGTCACTCGTGGACAACGATGTCTACTATGCAGTCGAGGAGCTAGTGATCGGCCTTCACCTGGGCCTTGTCGTCAACTCTTCTATAAGCGGCAGAACCACTACATGGCATGGATCACACGTGGTGGCTAAGTCAGAAATCGCTCTTCTGAGGTCTCTATAGTAGTTGACTCAGCCACCTCTTCCTCAAGAGGGCAGCGAGCCTTCCTGCCCACAGATGATCTTCCACTGTGCTCGGGGATGGGCCAGCCACGACTACGGCAATAGGGTCCATGCCTTCTGACCCTGGGCCTCACTCGGAGGGATCGCCGATGCTCCTCGACAATCGAGCGAGCTCGGGGTCACCAACGCACCTCTCTGAGAGACTCGTCATCGAGGGACAGCTGGAGGACAAACCTATCTCTGATGATGAGCCCTCTATGAATGAGAAAACCCCACAGCAGCATGATAGAAGGCGGCATCACAACTAGCACCACAATATCCATCATTATCATCATGCAGGAAATCAAGACCCTACCCTTCCCATATCAGAGGATGAGGCATCCGAGGCAGGGGAGGCGCCTAAAGAAGCTGAGTCTCAGTCGTCAAAGGAACAATCGGCGGTGAGATTGCCAACACATGCTGGCTCAGTAGTACGAGCGAGACCACAGGGGGAGGGGGCGTGATAGAGAAGATCGCGCTCAGCTCTGACTACCTCCACCACCAGGGCGTAACCTGCTGCCCGACTTCGTTGCAGCCATGGGCACCTCGAGTTAAGCGGGGAGAGTTCTAGCGTGACTGGCAGACACTTTCCCTCGCACTCCAGATGGGGAAGCTTACCGTCGGATCTTCACTCAAGCTGCTCATCATCTCCTTCCCGTCAATTCTCCGGCAGCCCGTGATGCCAGTCAGGTCCTCAACGTGGGCCGGGACGCGCGCAACAACATCGAGAGATCGTGCGAGCAGCGGCACGCAGAAGAGATCTGGCGTCGCAAGGACTACAATCGTGACTACGGGGCACCTCACCAAGATGATAGGGGTAGGGCTAACTCGGCTAGAGCATCTGTTAACAGTCCGATGATCAGTTTACGACCAACTAGGGGAGGTCACCCTCAGTCTCTGTGACACCGCGATGGAGCTACTCAGGACAGAGGTCAGAAAAAACCAGCCCATCGTGGCATGGTCGGTATCCTGGCTTTCACCACTTGGCTTCATGGGGTTGCATGGCCTCAGAACTTTAAAGTCTCCAGCATTGATAAGTACGATGCGAAGCTTGACCCTAGCGGCTGGCTGGCTGTGTACTCAACCACTAGCTAGCGCCACGGGGGCAAGCGAAGATGTGATGACTGCCTATTTCCCGATCGTCCTAGGACATGATGCGCTATAGTGGCTTTGTCACCTCAGGTGCGGCTGCATCGACAACTGGGATGACTTCTGTCAGCACTTCATCGCCCACTTCCAGTCGCTGTCAGATAAGTCGGCACAGCCCTGGGACCTCACCTCCATCAAGCGTAAAGATAACAAGGGTCTCCGTTCGTACCTCAAGAGCTTTCAGTCGATGCAGAATCGAATTCCCAACATCGCTGATGCAGCAGTGATCGATGATTTCTTTCGCGGCTCCAATGACAAGGCTTTCGTGAAGGCCCTCTTGCAGAAGTCTCCAGTCACATCCAAGTAGCTCTTCCGCAACGCTGATCGATACATCACCACGGACGAGCGGGCTTAGGACCTGGTTGATGCGCATCGAGAGGATCGGGGGAAGCATGAAGATCCCCGCGACAAGATCGCCATTGGGACAAGAGACCTCAGGGAGGAAATCTAGGCTGTGGGGCCACCGCCCATGCGCCTGCAACCAGATTAGCCTGGCAATGGAGGATCAGGAGAAGACCACGTTCATCAAGCCCTTTGGGGCATTCTGCTACACCTCTATGCCCTTCGGGCTGAAAAATGCTGGAGCTACAGTACCAACTGTGCGATCCAGACATGTCTGGCTGAGCACCGGGGTAAGTATGTCGAAGCTTACATCGATGACATGGCGATCAAGATGAAGGATATGGCAGAATTCATCAGTGACATTCAGCAGGTTTTCAATAGCCTCAGGAGGTTCCGCTGGAAGCTTAACCCTGCCAAGTGTGTGTTCGGGGTCCCAATTGGGCAGTTACTTGGGTTTGACATCAGCAAAAGGGGAATCGAAGGTAATCTGGAGAAGATCGATGCATTCTTCGGATGCAGCCCCCTAAGTCATAGAAGAAGGTCCAAAAGCTCACAGGATGCATGGCCGCGCTAAGCTGATTCATCTCATGGCTGGGCGAGCGCGGTATGCCGTTCTATAAACTCTTGAAGAAGGTGGACAGGTTTCAGTGGACACCGGAAGCTCAGGAAGCACTTGAGGCCCTCAAGAAATTTTTGATGACTCCCCCGGCGCTGAAATCGTTGAATCGGGTCACAGCAGACTGCATAGGTGAAGATTTGCTGTTGTACCTCTCTTGTACGACTCATGTGGTCAGTACAACTTTGGTGGTCGAAAGGGTGGAGGAAGGACATATTCAGCCGACTCAACACCCATTCTATTTCATCAGCGAAGTACTCAGCCCATCCAAGATAAGGTACCCTCAAGTCTAGAAATTACTGTATGTGGTCGTTATCACAGCTCGCAAGCTTCGTCACTACTTCGAAGAGCACAAGATCGTGGTGGTCACCCGATTCCCCATTGGTGAGATTCTATGAAATAGATAAGCTACAGGAAGAATTGCTAATTGGGAGTGTGAGCTGGGAGCACATGACATTGAATTCCGCCCACACACCGCTATCAAGACCCAAGCCTTGGCTAACTTCATCTCTGAGTGGACAGAGAACTAGGTACCAAATAACCCAAAGCCTCTAGAATTCTGGAAGATGTACTTTGATGGGTCGCGCAAGATAGAAGGAGCTGGGGCAGGTGTCGTCTTAACCTCCCCGAAATGCGAGAAACTCAAGTACGTGCTGCAGATCCTATTTACAGTATCCAACAATGCAGCGGAGTATGAAGCTATGCTGCATCGGTTTGCGCATTGCTATTTCACTCGGCATCAGACAGCCTCATGGTCTATGGGGATTCTCTAGTGGCGATTAGTCAAGTCAACAAGGACTGGGATTGTACCAGGGAAGTGATGAACAAATACTATGCCGAAGTTTGAAAGTTGGAGGACAAGTTCGACGGACTGGAGTTTCATCATGTGGACCGCAACAACAATGCAGCGACGACTTACTGTCTAAGCTTGGTTCTTCCGGAGCCAAAATTCCCCCAAGTGTGTTCGTCCAGGAGTTGTCTTGTCTTTCCATTGATCACGACTTAGAACCCCCGAAGCAGCACGTTCTGAGCTTAAAGGAGGCTCCAGGCTGACTGGCGGGTCCCAATCATCAAATACATCAGGGATGGTGACAAGCCTGACGACAAAGCAAAAGCCGAGTGACTCGTCCGGCGTGTGGCCAGCTACACATTGATCGGTGACGATCTGTTCAAGCGTGGCGTGGCTAGAGTTCTCTTGAAATGCATTGACATATCTTGGGGTAGGAGTTTGCTGATGGAAATCCATGCTGGGCAATGCAGTAATCACGCTGCCTCCAGGACATTGGTCTGGAAAGCATTCAGGGCTGGATTCTATTGGCCGACAACCAAGCAAGATGCTGCAGAGTTGGTTAAGTGGTGCGAGGCATGTCAGTTCTTTGCAAATCAACATCACTTGCCGGCTCAACAGCTATAGAACATTCCCATCTCATGGCTGCTTTGCATGTTGGGGGCTTGACATGATTGGTCTACTCAAGAGGGCTCAGGGTGGCTACACTCATGTCTTGGTGGCTATTGACAAGTTCACTAAATGGATCGAGGTCAAACCAATCGCATCTCTGACTTCAGCAATAGCTATGGATTTCATTCAGGAGATTATATTTCGCTTTGGGATTCCAAATAGCATCATCATAGATCTGGGTTCCAACTTCACAGGCTCAGAATTCTTCGACTTTTGCAATGAGAAGTCTATACTTATCAAGTATGTCTCGGTAGCACATCCTCGTGCTAATGGCCAAGTCGAGCATGCCAATGGGATGATTCTGGATGCCCTGAAGAAAAGAGTCTTCGACAAGGATGAGAAGTTGGTGGGCAAATGGATCAAGGAACTCCGATACATAGTCTAGAGTCTCAGAACGCAGCCAAGTAAAGCTCTCAATGGAAACACACCTTTCTTCATGGTGTATGGCTCGGAAGGCAGGTGCTATCGACTGATTTAGCGCATGGGGCACCACTGCTAGTGTTCAAGGACATTGCAGAGGCAGAGAGCACAGTGGCTTGAGGAAGTCAACTTGCTATAGGAAGAGCGACTCAATTCGGTGATTCAGTCGGCACGCTATCAGCAGACTCTGCGGCATTATCATGAACGTAATATGCGACCTCGTGCCTTTTCAGTCAGGGAACTAGTCCTCCGCAGTGTTCTCAAGGGGGCTAGGCATCACAAGCTATCCCCCCTTGGGAGGGGCCTCACATCGTCATGGAAGTTACTCGGCCAAGATCCTATCGCTTGTCTGAGATGGACGGTACTCCAATTGGGAACTCCTGGAACATCGAGCATCTACGCAAGTTTTATTCTTAGGCCTCTTGCAACCTTCGAAGTCATGTACTCTTGGTTAGTCATGATTTCAAGTTGACTCGTCCTCACTTATTTCGGTCGGATGTACTCAATAGTGAATAAATGCATGATTTCTGTGCATACTTCTTCTCTCTATGGCATGAATGCGTGGGATTTCTAGTCGTAACGTCCTCATCCTCAAATAATCAGGCAATCAGTCATGGGTCCTGACCCAACTCATGGCTGGTGTTACATGCCTACTCCTACTCAAGATAGGGTACAGTTCGACCCTAATTATGGGGCAATCAGCCTAGGTCGTATGACCGACAACTGGTGTTACGTGCCTGCAGCTTACTCAGAACAGGGTGCAATCGGACCCTTCCTTACGGGGCAATCTACCTTGGTTGTAAGATTAACAGCTGGTGTTACATGCCTTTGCGTCCTCATACAAGGGTGCAAATTGACCCTCCTTACGGGGCAATCAGCCTAGGTCGTAGACCGACAACTGGTGTTACATGCCTTTGCGTTCTCATGAAAAGGGTGCAATCTAACCCTTACTATAGGGCAATTGGCTTAGGTCGTGGACCTATAGCCAGTGCTACATGCCCGCGTATACTCGTAACAAAAGGGTGCAATCCGACCCTGCACATCGTGTGCCTGATAGTTTTCAATTTAAGTTAATGCAAAAGTTTAAGCCAGATACTTGTTTGCGTGTTTTGATCTCGAGATAATAAGCATCTAAACTCTGTGTTTCATTGAAAGGCTAACTCAACGGCCTGTTCTTCTCATAACATCATACACATGAACAAACTGTTAATCAGATTCCATATCATCTAAGAGTTCTAATCTTGTTTTCTTACATATTAACATCCATAGCAGGTATCATTAAGTTACAAAGTTACAGCAAGCAAGGAATTCAGTTTACGGCTCAAATTTTGTGATAAGTTTTTCTGCTATAGACTGGATCTAAGAGGCATAATGGTCGATTGTTGTATCACTCAGGTCGACTGCAACCTTGGCAGTCAGCTCGGTCATGTCTAGTTCTGGCCGGGTTATCTTCATCATCAGCAGCACATGTTGTAGAACTGACTTCAACCTTCCACGAAGATGATTCTTGGCAGTCCTCTACCAAGGTTGACACCCGGTCCAATACCGGTCGTGAAGCTCCAACTTCTCGGGCGCATATGTTCAGCATGGTGTTCATCGCAGCTGTCGCAAACTTCATCAGTTCCTTGTTCTTTTCATAAGCTGCCTTCAGTTTCTCGTAGTTCTTTTTGGCAACTTCATAATTCCGCACTTCAAGTTCCAAGTCTTGGTGATGCTTCTCTAATATTTGCTGGGATTCTTTGAGAGCTTGCCTTGTGGACTTCAATACCTTCGTCCAAATCTCTGTTTTTGCTCTGGATTTCAACTCGGATTTTGTCGGCTCCAATTAACTCGAATGTTTTCTATTCAAGTTCTGCCCGGGTTAACTTGTGGCTTGTTTCGAGTACTGTCAAGGCACTGGATGTATTCTGGACGGATCTCTCGAATCCGTCTCGCGACTCTCGAACCTCCTAGATTTCTCTCTTTAATTGCAGTGCCTCATCCTGCGGACCGATTCAACTTATAGGCATCTGTAAGTAAAGAATATGCTAATTGGGTTTCTTGGCCAGTTACCTCGTGCTGTTTCCTGTCCAGTTCAAGCTTGCACTTCAAATTTTGGGCATTGTCTCGAGCTTCGTCACGCTCGAGTATGACATTACTGGTATGCGACATCGCGCTGAGCTAGTGTATTTTCCAGATCAGCAATCCTCTTAGCAGCAGCTGCTCTCAAATGCATGAGTACATGAGAATATGTCGGGAGATAGACTGCATGGGAATCTAAGAGGGCAGAAACTCACCAACAGTCTCAACAGCGCGGGTTGCCTCGGACTCGGCCAGCTGTTGACGTAGCTTGACCACATCACCTCCAAGTACTGGAGCGAGTTGTTCACGCCATTGTGTAGCTTGATCAAGCAAATTCTGCATAGGGGGTTCAGTTCATTACTAATATTGATATTGGTGATCGTTATGCTCAAAATAGTGACTTACCTCAAAAGATGCGAACGGTCTCGGTTCAGTGGACCAACGGTGAGTTGCAATTCCGAGGCCTCCAGATCAAGTGAAGTAGCCCCTTTAGTGATGATGGTGTTACATGTTGGCTTAGCACCTTTGTCTCGGGGGCTTGGCACTGGCACTGAGATGTCTGGTATATCTTCGGTGTCGATCGGCTCATCGCCAGCAGCTGTCTCATCCTCACGCCTTATGTCATGCCCATCTATGGGATGCTCTTGGCATCCCAAAGTGCTTCCTCCTTTGGGGTTGCTGAGTGCATCTTGCTAGTTGATCGGAGGCCTTGTACTCATATCGTTTTGCTGATCACTCGCACTTTTCAGCTCTGTTTCAGTCGGCCGTTCCGGGACTTCAAGCTCGGGGGCTTCGGTCGTACCGAACCCAAGCTCGAGGGTTTTGGTTGCACTGGACCCAGGCTCGGGGGCTTTGGTTGCACTTGTTTTGGGCTCAGGGGCTTCTGTTCGGCTAGCATCAGGCTCAGGAGGCACCGTATCTTGTTCTGAGGAAGGCCTGCACAAAATTTTGATTCTGTCGGGACATTGATGATAGAACTGGGAATAAGAGACAACAGTTAAATTAATTAGGCATACCATGGTGGTGTGAGACTACTTTCATCTGGGAGTGGGAATGGTTTTAGAAATTGATCTAACTCAGGATCAATGTATGATAAGTTCAACTCCTCTTCCATTGGCATATGTTGTTGAGTCAGAGGGGAGGCTGTGGCTTCAGCATCTTGCGTTCTCTTGGACCTCCTCTCGCTACATTGAAGTGGGACTTCTTCTTCTTCTTCCTCTTCTTCGTCAATCAGCATTTTCCAATCAATGTAGCCAAGAGAAGAGCCTACACTGTTGTCAGTTTTCTCTTGTATCTTGGATTTCTTGCTTGATCTCTTGGATGGTCATGCTAACTCGGGCACGGCGGAAGAGGCTTTCTGAACTTTAACTTGTTCCCTAATGGTTCTCTTTTTCCGGGGAACTTCATCTTTTGCTGTCGACACCTTGGCTTGGGTGTGCTTGGACACCTTTGAGGCAGAATCGCCTTCTCTCATGGATGTTGTACGCTCGGGGGCTGGGCCTTCAGTGCGAGCTCCTTCGTTCTTGGGGGCTTGTTTTTCTTGAACCCTAGCGTCTTCTCCAGCATCGGTATCCTCAGTGGGCGCAGGGATGACTATGTATGTGGCAACTTCATTATTGCCTTCTCCTTGTGTTGCTGCAACTACAGCCTCCTTTTCTTCAGAGGTCAATTCTGACCCACGTTTTAGCATCTTCTCCGTGTTGTGTTGAGGAGGATCGGACAGGAACTTGGCAATATGGAGTCAATGAATATATTCAGTGATGTTTACATTATCAAGAAACATAAGTGAGTCGAGCAGCAAGCTAAAATACTTACAGATGGAGTAGGGTGCCATGCAAAGTAGGGTCATGGTGATCCTTCATTGTGGACTTCAGCCCTCAGCATCAAGCCAACTCGAGCTTTGATTTCTTCTGCAGTTATGGCTTGGCTTGTGTCTCGAGTAGGATCATTTGCTCCAACATACTGGTAGGCCGGATATACTCGGTGAATGCTCCAGAAGACGAAATCTATGACTATGGCATGGGCAGTCAGTCCATTATCCTTCAAGTCCAAGATATCTTTGAGCAGAATCTCTACTTCAGCATTCTCTTCTGTAGTTGGTGCCTCTTCCCAACTGCTGAGTTTGGAGTTCGGCTGATGGCCTGATCGTGGTGGAAACGAATTGGCATGGTTGCTCATGTAATACCACTCGGAATGCCATCCTCTGTTGCTGTCCTTGAGTGGGATGTCTAGGTACACTGACCTATGACCCCTAAGCAACTCTAGGCTAGCTCCTCCAACTACTTGCAAGATCCTGTCTCTGGTACCAGGTTTGCAGTGATAAAGATATTTCCAAAGACCAAATTGGGGAGCAATTCCAAGGAAAGCCTCGCACAAGTGGATAAAGATTGAGATTTGGAGGATGGAGTTCGAGTTCAGATGTGACAAGTCAATGGAATAGAAATTGAGCAAGCCTCCTGTGAAATAATAGAGAGGTAATCCTAGTCCACGCACGAAGAAAGGGGCAAAAACCAAAGACTCGTGGGTATTTTCTGTGGGGACTTCTTCACCCTCACAATCTCTCCACCCACCCAACTCCTTGGGAGGAAGAACTCCCATTTCTACAAGGTGATTTAGATGTGATTCAGAGACAGAAGACATACGGAAAGTAAGAAATGGTGACGGGATTGGCCAGTTCTCATCGTGTGAGAGCCCCTCGCTAGTGTTTCCGCGTTCACTGATCGTCTTCTTCTTTGGAGCCATGGATTCTGGTGTAGTTCAGGAAGTTTTTGGATAAGGGTTTCAAATTCGTTGGCACTGGAGGTGGAGTAAATGCGGAAGTTAGGGAATAAGGATTCGATTGGAAGGAACCGTTAGGGTATTGGTCCTCTTTAATACCTAACGACGTTAAGTTGGGGAAGTTTTGTTTTTCCTTAAGGAAACTCACGGTGTTGGCATTTTTTTCTGTGACTCTGACGAGTTAGCAGACTCTTAATGATAAGTCAGCAAGGTTTTAGTCGTTGTGGCTTTTATTTGGGTTATCTGGATTTTAGTCGGACCTTGTTTGGTCGGATAAGTTGAGTCAGATATTTTCATTCGTTTCGAAGGCATTTGATGGCAGTTATTTTTCAAGCAGCTCATCTAACTCAGAGGATCACGATTTTCACTAAGTCTTTGGATGAAGAAACAGATTCTATTAGTGCAAAGATGAACTCATGAATAGGGGAAACACAAGGCATTCATTAAAAAGACATAATTCATTACAATTACTCCTACGGATACATGGGACTTCACTACGGAATACTACATTACTAGTTAACTATTCCTAGTCTAATTGCCAACACGGCGGCGCTTCTTAGAGGGCAGGGCGGCATCCTCATCGCTGCTGCCGTCGTCACCGTCATCGTCGTCGTCGCGGTCGCCGTCGTCGTCATCATCGTCGCCGCCGCCGCCGTCATCGCCGCCGCCGCCGCCGCCGCCGTCGTTGTCGTCGCCGTCATCGCCGCCGTCATCACTGTTGTCATCATCGTCGTCGTCGTCCTCATCATTGTCGTCCTCCTCCTCGTCGCTATCCTCATTGTCGAGGCCGCCGAGGATGGGTGGTTGAGACCCCAAAGCATCGCCTTCTCTTTCCAGCTGTACTGGTCAGAGTCGTCAGAGGAGTCATCACAAGCCTCCTCCAGCGGCTTCTTCCCCTTGTCATCATCGCCACTGTCGTCGCTGTCGTCGTGGGGGTCAGCGTCGCTGGGCGGGTCCTTTTCGCCGAGGCCGCTGGTGAAGATCTCATCCTCCGAGTTGAAGAACTCAGGGCGGTTCCTGCGGTTGATGGCCATGGTGTTCGCAAGGATGAAAGTGTTTGGCTTTGGGTTCTGATGTGTGCGCAAGGCAATGAAGGTGTGATTGATGCATGGGCTCAAGCCTTTAGTTATATAGCGCGCGAAGCGCCACTTTAGCTTCTGCAACTACACGTACAGGGATGGCGTTTCATATTCGGAATGGACATGTGTTGTTGATCTACATGTGAGACGGTTCATGAAAGTTGGATCTGTGAGCGGTTGGGTTTTCAAGGTAAAGCATATACGATAAGGAAAGGAATGGCTCTTCATATTCTTGGCAGTTTCCCGATTTACACCCAATGAGTGGGGAATTTTTTCTCGAAATTTTTTGATTGGGACAAAGGCCTAGAGACTTCAGTCGGGCAATATTGAGTCTTGAGAGCTCTTTGGACCTTCAAGCTGATTGTTACTCAAGTCAACTTGAAGCTCGGGGGCTACACCCAATGGGTGCACCTAGTCGGTGCAACCATTGAGAAGATGCATTGATTGACTCAGGGGAAATATATACTTTGAAAATTTCAGATTATTTGGACCTTCAAGCTCATTGCTACGCAAGTCAACTTGAAGCTCGCGGGCTATACCCATTGGGTGCACCTTGTCGGTGCAACCAATGACATGAGAAGACGATTGATCTGGAGGCAAAGTTGTCAAAATCCGTTATTCTTTTTGGATCTTTAAGCTGATTGTTGCTCAAGTCAGCTTAAAGCTCGGGGGCTACACCCAATGGGTGCACTTAGTCGGTGCAACCATTGGAGGAATATGAAAGTTAACTCAGCAGCATGTTTCACTTGGGGCTAAGGCTGGCTTTGGGAGTCTCGAGTCAATTGCCCTCTGAATTGACTCAAGCCTCGGGGGCTTGTGGGGGATGAATATCCCCTAGCTCCTGACGGCGTGGATCCAGGACATGGGCCGATGGTGGGCCTAAGTTGGGCGAATGGTTGGTTTCATGGGCCGAATGCCTAACTCAGGCCCAAATATGGTCGAGCAGACTTGGAGATCAAGGCAACGACGTCGCAATCCAGGGAGCAAAGATGGAAGCTTAGCTCGGATTTAGGGTCCGAGATTCATGGAGATCGGAGGAGATAAGATAGAGACTAAGATTCAGTTTTGATCTCATGTAATCTAAACTGACTAGGAGATATAGATGGAACTCAACTTGTAAACCAAGACTCCGTCAGACTATATAAGGCAGATGAGGGACCCCTACGTAAAACATCTCAACCCATCGCAATCCACCAAACACGCTCTCGAGCAAAGCCCTAGCCCTCATTGTGACCTTGAGAACTCGAAGCAATACATCTCGCCACAAACAGGACAAATGGTGTTACGCATCTCGCGGCCTGAACCTATATAAATCTTCGTGTCTTCATCGCTTCTCCGGCGAACCATCGAGCTACGTTGATCTCACCGACCCTCAAAAGCACCTCATGACCTATCCCGTGGTGCACTGCCAGTGTAAAACCCCGACAGGGGCTGCCTTGATCTTGTCGCCGGTGGAGAGGAGGAGAGCGTCGGCCTTCTGCCCGAGCGGCTGAGCAAGGATGGCGAGTTTGGAGTCTCAGGTGGATGAATGGTGGCGCGATAAGGACAGGGGATAGGATGGACCAGAGCTAAACCGAAGTTCGGCCGGGTTCCAAACCAAACCAACCCACTGTTCTGGGCCACTCATGCGCTCCCAAACTAGGTCGGCCCAAATAGAAAAACCAGCCCATTCCAACCAGTTTGGCCCAAACCGTTACTAGGTTTACATATAAGGCTTCAAATGGAGCCATCTTTAAACTCTTTTGATAACTGTTATTGTAAGTGAATTCGACCAAAGGCAAACAAGCTTCCCAATTCTCATTATGAGTTAAAGCACAATCCCGAAGCATATCTTCTAGTATTTGATTAACCTGTTCTACTTGTCCACTTGTTTGAGGATGATAGGCAGAACTATGAATAAGAGTGGTACCCAAAGATGTATGAAGTTGTTCCCAAAAGCAGGCAATAAACTGAGGTCCACGATCGGAAACAATAGTCTTTGGTACTCCATGTAGTGCAAGTATTCGTTGTATATATAGCTCTGCATATTTTTGTATAGGATAATTAACTATTACTGGAATAAAATGAGCAGTCTTAGTCTGTTTGTCAATAATCACCCAAATTGAATAATTCTTCTTAGGGGTCCTTGGCAGTCCTACTATAAAATCCATATGAATATCTTCCCATTTCCAACTGGGAATAGGAAGTGATTGCAGTAGACCTGCTGGCCTTAAATGATCTGCTTTGACCCTCTGGCAAACATGGCATTCAGATACAAACTTTCCTATTTCCCTTTTCATCTGTGTCCACCAGAATCGCTGTTTAAGATCCTGGTGCATTTTAGTACTTCTCGGGTGTATAGAGAATCGGGAAGTATGGGCTTCCTCCATAATATTCTTTTGAAGTTCATGATTCTTAGGCACACTAGTCGGTTTTTAAACCATAACACATTATTTTCATCCAACCGAAAAGATAACTTTTCCCCTTCAGAAAACCTTCTTTTGAGATGTCCCATTCCTTTATGAGATTGTTGGGCCTATGTAATCTGGTCTCAAATGCCCACATCTAATTGAAGGGCTGTTACAGTCCCTTGTTGCACCATCGCCAAATTCATCCTTTCCATCTCATTGCAAAGGGGTTCTTCAAAGGGGTGTAAGGTGAAACAATTGCAATGAGATTTCTGACTCAAAGCATCAGCAACCACATTTGCCTAGTCCCAGATAATGATGAATTTCCATATCAAAATCTTTAATCAATTCTAACCACCTTTTTTTGCCGCATATTCAATTCACTCTGAGTGAAGATGTATTTTAAACTCTTGTGGTCAGAATAAATATAACAAACATTACCAAGTAGATAGTGACGCTAGATCTTTAAGGCACGCACTGCTGCTACTAATTCCAAGTCATGAGTTGGATAATGTTCCTCATGCTTTTTCAGTTGACGAGAGGCATAAGCTATCACTTTTCCTTCCTGCATTAGCACACAACCAATACCAATACCCGAAGCATCACAATATATATCAAACGGTTTTGTAATATCGGGCTGTACCAGTAATAGTGCAGTGGTGAGTAGCATCTTCAAAGTTTGAAATGCTTGATCACACTCAATATCCCAAATGAACTTAACATTTTTCTAGAGTAATTTAGTCATCGACTTTGAGACCATTGAAAAATCTTGAATAAATCGACGATTATAACTAGCCAGACCCAGGAAACTTCTAACCTCTGTTACTATTTCAAGAACCTTCCAATCCAAAACTTCTTGTACCTTCTTTGGGTCTACTTGTATACCATCAGCGGAAAGAATATGACCCAAGAAAGAAATTCTTTTCAACCAAAATGCACATTTACTGAACTTGGCATACAATTTATGTTCTTGCAAGTGAGATAACACTATACATAAATGTTCTGCATGCTCAGCTTCTGTCTTCGAATAAACCAAGATATCATCAATAAAGACCACCACAAATTTATCCAATTCGGGCATGAATATTGTATTCATCAGATACATGAAGAAAGCTGAAGCATTTGTCAGTCCGAAAGACATCACTAGAAACTCATAGAGATCGTATCAAGTAGTAAATGCAGTCTTGGGTATATCTTCCTTCTTGACTTTTATTTGATGATAACCAGATTGAAGATCGAGCATGGAGAAAACTTTTGCACCTCGTAACTGATCAAACAAAATATCAATTCTAGGAAAGGATACTTGTTTTTGATAGTCACGGCATTGAGTGGTCGATAATCAACATACATTCTTAAAGACTTATCTTTCTTCTTTTCTACAAAAGTCACCGGACAACCCCAAGGAGAGGAACTGGGATGAATAAGTCCTTTCTTCAATAAATCTTCTATCTGTTTCTTCATTTCAACCATTTCTCGAGGAGAAATTTTATAGGGTTTCCGATATATTGGAGCTGTACTGGGCACCAATTCAATAGTAAATTCCACTTCTCTATCAGGTGGAAGTCCCGGAAGATCATCTAGAAACACATCCGGGAACTCACATACCACTGGAACTGATTCCAACTTTGGACCCTCCAAGGGCATATGTCATAGGAGCATCCTTCTCCATATGGGGAAGAAACACTCGAATTGAAGCACCATCTTTACTAGTTAACTGAATGGTATGAGCTTCTAAATCCATGATCACTTTATATTCCTTCAACAGATTCATTCCTAGAATAAGTGGAATCTTTCCCCAGGTAAGATTAGAGGTTGAGTGAGGAAGGATTTTCCACCTGTCTCTAATTGCAAACCTTGGACTATATGATCGGTTAACACTTTAGTTCCAGGAGCAGTAATGAGATACCCAGTCTTGATTTGTGTCAAAGGAAAACCTCAACTAATGTCATACTCATTACTAATGAAAGTATGAGACGCTCCTGAATCAAATAACACAATAGCAAGTTGGTTATTGATTGGAAACATACCGGTCTTGACATTTTCGCCTTTTGAAAGATCTTCCATTTGAACAAAATGGACCTTGCCCATTTTAGGAGCAGGCCCTTTCTTCTTGAGCACAAAAGGTGAATTCCCTCCTGTTGTTGGAGTAGGCGAATGGAAACCCATGTTCTGACGTGGAAGTGGGCAGTCCTTCAGGAAATGCGTAGTTTGCCCACAGTTGAAACATGCATTAGAGGGTACCAAGGCACGAGAATTCTGAGCATTTGGAGCTGGAGGGCGATACACTTGTTATTGGGGCCTCATAACCCACCGTCGAGGGTTTTGGTTTGACTGAGCAGCCAAACGTATTACCCATGATGGGTGGGAAGCTTGTTGGTTGAATCTAGACGACTGTGGATATTCCACCTGGGGGTGTGATGAAGAACTTTCGGCATCCCTTTTGCGCTTCTTGTCTTCGCTATATAACCTCAACCTTTCCTCCAATTGATTGGCATCATTGACCATTTGGTGAAAGTTAGGGGTAACTCATATTCATCTTTGCCCTCATCTTTAGAGATAACCGTCAAGAGAAATACATCTTCTTAGAATCATCAGAAGCCACTTGTGGCGGGGCATATTGAGCTAGGTCACTGAAAATATTAATGCATTCTAGCACATTTTTGTCTCCTTGTTGGAGATTCAGGAATTGTTGGAGTTTCAATTCCACCAACCCTTCTAGAACGTGTTGGTCTTCGAAGGCCTTCTTAAATTCCACCCAAGTGAGTTGTTGATCTTGTTCAAGAGAAGCCTGATAAGTTACCCACTATGATCCTGCTGGACCTTGTAGCTTGCGTGCAACAGATAAAACTTTCTGCCCATCTGTAATATTTGGCAGTAGTTCAAACATTCCCTTAATAGTCCTGACCCAATGTTTGGCATCCATTGGGTCCGGTGCTATCTGGAATATAGGAGGATGAAGAGCCTCAAAGTCTAATAAGTCACCTCCGCATTTCTATCACGATGCGGACGATCCAGATTTTGTTGTTGGAGTTGGTTTTGAGCTAGTAATTCAATCAGCCTATCCTACCGTTGAATCACTTCTGACATAGTGGGGTTAGGTGGGGGAGGTGGAGGTAACCCAGTACTCGAGTTACCAGGATCTCCAGCAATCTGGAGATAGGGAATGATCAATAAACTTATGAGATACACTGAAATTACTTAACCTTCCATTAAACTTTGATTGATAAAACTACTTCAGATATCAAAACATTGGAATTTATTGTAGTAACAAAACATCAGCTGGCCCTTCAAAGTTACATTAAAAAGTTTACAAAAGTCTTAAGAAGAAGATTTCAAAGAAAGGTTTAAAGAAAAAAAATTACAAATGGCACTAAGGCCATTTCATATTCTAAGCTCTACGCTGGTCCACCGAGTATTCTCCTGCAGATCCCTCAGAGTTGTACCTTCTATCGGGAATAGGATCTGGAGGTGGCCCTATAGATCCAAAAGATACCCCGAAGGATCCCTGAGTTGCTCCTGACCCTTCAAGAACTAACTCTTCCGCGTCCTATTCTGCAAACTCCTCTTGGAGTTCATTGATTTGTTGGTGCATAGCAACTATCTCCTCACTGAGGTCATCCCTAAGTTTTTGCTCAAAGTGGAGAAGATGGGCTTGATTTTCTATGATGGTGTTGGTAAGTTGGAGTTGATTCTTGAGTTCACTCATAGTAAGTTGGTCCTTGTAGTGTGTAAGGTTAAGATCAATGATTTCATTGTTGTCCTTATGATGTTGTAGCTGGAGATGTTGGTTTTGTCCAGATACTTCAAGAATATTATCTCGAATGTCTAAGTAAGCCTCGTGATGCTGCTCATAAAGAGAAGTAAGATGGGTGGCGTAATGGACTTCTTCCTGCATTTGGCTTTTACAAAGGCCTCGTGCAAAACGATCAAGATTATGAATTCTGCGGCCCCACTCAGATTGAGTGTGGTCAGAAGGAGGGTAATACATGATACTAGTCCCTTCCAACTCATCTGAATGCAGGGTACAGAGCCAAGCCAAAACTCTAGAAGCTGCATCAGAGATCGCCTCCTGTTCAGTTGCACCGCCACCTTCTATTTCTAGGGAACTCTCCTCCAGAATATTTGGGTATCGAGGTATGAAAACTTGCACTCTAAAATGAGTGTCGACAAGGAGATCTACGGTACTGAAAACATACCTAGGACAAGTTTGGTATCCTAATTCCTTAAGATGGTAGTGAAGGTTTGAAGCGCCCCAGTTTTCATAATGGGACTAAAATGTGATTTTATTACCATCCCAGGGTTTGGTAATCACATTCTTACATCAAAGTAATACAGATCCGCCCTAAACGGGTCAGACAGCAAGGGGCACAGTCCTAAAAATCTAAGCAGCTGAATATAAAACGTAGGCCCATCTTCCTCACGCCACACTTGGGAAACAAGTCACAACCCTTACTCATTTTCGGACCAGTATATGTCCATAGCACTGAGAAAAACAACAACAAAGCAAGGGTGAGTACATATGTACTCAGCAGTCCACCTTCCTCCATAGGAATATTGGGGAAGGCTAACACTATATGCAAAGAGATATCTAGAGTTCAGGGGAGGTTTTGCATAAAAGTAGTTTGTATGCAGGGTTTGAGATAGTTTATAAGTTTTATCCTTTGTCAAAAAGGGTTGCCACTGGACTTTCCGGTCCAACATGGCTCATTGCTTTCCAGCCAACACATTTTCCCATACACCCAGCATCCATTACTGAACGAAAAACCATTTTATCCAGTCCCAAACCAATTCCATTTTATTTTATGAAAATTGCTAACTAAAGAACCAATCCGTAACTCATCCATACTAGTGGACACGGACTATTCAAATAGGTTTTACTCTGATCAGAGATTGTACTAATTCCCACAAGTTGGACTCAGCGGCACATTACCATCGTAACTGCCCGAATTTCAAACCAAGCCATTACCTTTGTTTCATCACCTATCAGAACTTTAGGGGTTTGGGCATCCGAGTCAGTCCAGTACCCCGCGGTACTTCCGTTGACACCCACCCTTCCCCTAGCCCCTTGTGCGCCAACACAGAAGCTACTAGGCTATACACTCCAACTTGGGCCTGGCCAATGCCTCATACAGAGCGAGTGGTTGTACTAAAAGAGTTAGGCAAGATGAAAATCATAACGATCCTTATGGAGAGGTCAGGTAGAACCATTCCCACTTTCCAATGCTCGACACCGTGAGCAACCATCTACTCGGTCTTCTCCACAAATACCGAAGCATGGGGTAACCGCGAGTCGCTAAGTTACCCGTTCATACCCTGCCCTTATGGCTGTTTCGGCGCGTAGCCGTATTCCAACAAAGTCGGTTGCCGGGGTTCTTCCCCATTTTATTTCAAAACCACACACACATCCACTCTCCCATACCCATCATATTCCACATCCATAATCCAACATAACGTCAAGATTATGATAGATAATTAAATGAGCGATCCCACTTATGTGCACTACATCTAAAATAGGCTTAGGTGGTTGCATATTTGTGCTACGTTACCTTAGCAAGCAAAACATGCAAGTTTTTATGTGATTAACAGGCCAAGGGTTGTGTTTGCAAAACATAGAAAATTTATGCATCAAGTGGGGATTCCAATGTGCTTGCCTTACAAATCGATGGGTGAGGGACTGACGTACGATCAGTATGCTTTCTCTGGTTTCCTAGTTGAATGTTCGAGTGATTGGACTGCTTGGCCTCTCTAGGGCCTCCTACGTGCACAAACAAGGAATACACAAATCGAGGCATAATATGAGATCAACGGGTTTGGTGGTGTAGAGCTTGGATTGTGAAGATGAGAGTCTGCTGGGTTCTTGCTGGTGGTATTACCACTGCAAGTGGTTGGGGTGTAGTGAGTTTTTGGGTGAGTTGGTGGGCTCGGTAACGATAGTTATGGAGACGCCAAGGTAGGGGTGGTGGATGCGAGATGCGGGGTCGGCAACACCGAAGGGGTGGCGGTCGCATGTTGGTGTTTTGGAGAAGATCTTTTTGTGCAGTGGTGGAGAGAGCAATGATGTTCACATGATTTTTCGGTATTGTCATCATCTGAATTCCGAGCTCGGATAGACTAAGACAACAACCTTTAGGATTTAAGTGGAGTAGGTGGATAAGGGCATCAATCACCAGGCACACAAAAATTGTGGGACCGGTGTGAAGCACTGACTGGGCGTAGGACGGCATCAATGGTGGTATGACAGTATCTTCCGGCGAGGACAAAAGATTATGTGGAGTGTATGGGTAGTTAGAGCTTGATTTTAGATGAATTTAGGCGAAAGAATCAGAGAAAGAATCACCCAAATCAGAGTTGGAACGGAGAAGATATGAATTTTGTATATTCCGAAAAAGAAAAGGAAAAAGGAATATTCCTAGAATATTCCAAAATCCTGAATATTTGGAAACTGGAGAATAAAATCGTGTTTTTGGATTCTGGAGGAATAGAAAATATTTCTAGACTGCTTGAGACCAGAGTTTCAGGCTGGTGTCAACGGTCCACGCCTACGGTGTCGAATGTGGCACCGGTTTGTAGGCTGCTCTAGAAGCTCCTAAAATCATGAAATTAATGTGGATGGTAGATATTAATTTTTGATGAATTTAGAAAGAAGAATAGATGGAATCGGAGCTCGTATGGTCGAGTGATTGATTCGGAAATAAATGAATAGAGAAACCTGCTAGCTCGAATGACACGTGATTAGTGATAGGCTAATCACCGGTGGCTGGTGGTTGGCGTGGGAAAAATAATGGGTGAGTCCACCTATCATTCATAGGAGATGGGGGCTGTTATAACAGGTAGAGAGGCACGAGCAGACCCGAGCAGCGCCTCTGCTCGGCTGCTTGCCTCGCGCTGCCGCGAGCAACAGGCGGGGCTTACGGGCGTTCTGCCGGACGGAGTTCTTGGCCACAGTTCTCCGATCCGAGGGTACCGGAGGAGAGAGAAGAGCGGCGCGATTCTATCTCGTGGGTTGTTGGTGCGGTTTGAGCTGTCGAGGACGGTGCATCGCGGGCAGCCGTTGGTGCCTAGCCTAGGAGCTCGTGGGGAGCTCAATATAGGCAGGGAGAAGGGGGCGCCGCTTCGGGGAGGTGGAGGGAGGTGGCGAGGTGCTCACGGTCGGAGCAATCGAGGTATGGCGGCCGGTAGGCAGGGAATTTGGTGGCTATGGTGGTGAACACGAGGAAGGAGTAGAGAGCTGCGTGTGCGCAGGAGGGGGAATGGCAGTGGTGAGCTCGGTGTAGATGGAGGCATGGCGGCGGGGGGCTATTTATAGCCAGCGGAGGAGAAGGCCGATGACGTGTCGCGGAGATGGAAGGTCCAAATGGCGCGGAGATGGGGGGTCTAAGTGGCATGGAGGGTCCAAATGGCGCGGAGATGGAGGGTCCAAATGGCGCGGAGATGGAAGGTCCAAATGGCGCGGAGATGGGGGGTCTAAGTGGCATGGAGGGTCCAAATGGCGCGGAGATGGAGGGTCCAAATGGCGCGGGGATTTTGGAATTGAATTTTAGAAAGGAATTTTGGTGCAGAGTGTTTGCGATATTTGGAATTTTGTTGAGCTCATATTAACACACTCAAAACAAATTAGCAACATCCAAAGTTTTAAAAATTTGATTTTGAATTAAGGAGAGATTAGAAGAAAATTACAGATGCTAAATTTTGGGACGTTACAAGGTTCATGGCAAAGGGGGAGTCTTTAGGACACTCGGTTTGCCGGTCACCTCTGGCATCAAAAGAATGCAGCATCAGACCAGAGTAACAAAAATTGTTAAAATATTGAAATTATATATACTAACTCATTCTGCTTATAAGCAAAATGCAGGAGATCTAATGCAATCATGATGCATGGAATGAGTTGATTAAATTTAGTTGATATATTCGCTACCGAACCTTAAAGAGGTTTAATTAAATAAATTTCCTTAATTCCGGAAGAAGAAAAGTTAGAGGTGGGCATATAGATGTGAACACAGTTTTGAAAATATAATAATCATACCCAAAAAGCTCGGCTCTGATACCAGGTGTGGCAAAACAGCCAAAATTAACCTAAGTTTAGTACCTAAGAACCAATCTTTAAGTTAAATTCAGTAGTTTGTCGAGATCTACCAATCCTGACAAGTTTCCAAAAGAGTTTACAGATTACAATTTAAACAAAACATTGTTGAAAGATAAACTAAAAGTTTACAACTCAGTTCTCAAGTGATTATACAAACAGAGTAGAACTTTTAGAAATACAGCAAAAGATTTTTCTACTCTAACAGAAGTGTTCTTCCTCTCACCTTTTACACGGCCCAACTGCGGCCCAGTTAGGGCAGAGCCCAGCCAGCCAGCATGACGACGTGTGCGGCACGCGCGATGCGCTCGTGCACTGCGTGCATGCCGCGGTGGCGTCGGTGACCACTCCTGCGCGGCGAAGGTCGTGGCTTCTACCGGCGGTGACCAACGCACACGACAGCGCATGGCTTGTCTTTCTTCTTCTCCCTTCTTTCCTCTCCCTTAACTTCTCTACCTCTCACTCCTCCCGCGGCAGCCATGCCGTGCACGCGCAGTGCACGTGACGGCGAGCGTCATTCCCGGCGGCATCAAGCTGTGCCAGGTGCTGGAGGATACCCCCTCGAGGTGTGCGTGGGAGTCCTGCACCGGTTGCATGGGGTCAGGAGCCTAGGAAGGGCTTCTGTGGGAGGAGATTGGCATGCCGCCATTGCCATGGATGGGCGTGAGCTCAATTCAAATTCGTCTTAGCCTAATCCTCAATGAGGATAGGCTTGGGAGGAAGAGGAGAAGGAGGCGAGGAGGTTCCTACCCCCTAGTGGTGAGAGGAGGCGGTGTAGGCAGCGGTAGGGGGTGAGGAGGATGGCGGCAGGAAAGGTGAGCGGTGCAGGGGCTGTGGGGAGGTCGGGAGGCAGTGATGGATGGTGGCTTGGGTCGAGATGGCTGGCGAGGTGCCCGGTGATGCATTAAATTGGGCTCAGGGGCGGCGGCGAGCCCATCCGCCTCCGTCCCGAGGAGAAAGACATGGGGCGGAGGGGGAGGCTCCATGGGCCGGGCGAGGTGGTGAGTGGGCGCAATGCCACCGTCGGCCCACAGCTTGGGCTGGGCTGCCCACGCATGGTACGTGGTGCCTGCCAGGCCGGAAGCAGGGGGTGGGCCGCAGTGGCTTGGGCCGCTGGTTTCACCCCTTTTTCCCTTTTATTATATATTAAATAATTACTTTTTACCCTTTAAACCCTCAAGAATTTAGTTTTACTCAAAAGTCCAAATACAAAAGTGAAAGAGTGTATTTCGTACTATCATCTTTCACTTTTGTACTTGGATAAAAATAAATTATTGAAGAAGTTTGAATTCAAATTTGATTTAAAACAATTTAAACTTAATCTCAAAACTTGAAAATGCATATGATGACATCATTAATGCACTAAATAGGGTTAAAGAAACAGAGTATCAGAGGGGTAACTCCGGTTTTGGTAATACCAACAACCAAGCCCCTGGTTTTGACGCTCGAACCAGGAAACGATTGTTGGGCCCGATTTTGATGCTCGAACCGGTAAACGCTTCATAGGCTTCTCCAGTCGAGTGATTTTATAGCTCATGACACCGTCCCGCACCCAAGGTCACACTTTTGGGCCGAGCTTAACTTGGGCCACAACCCAAGACACCTGCCGGTCCACTTGGCAGGGATTTTGTCACGCCACGGTCACACTCGGGCACCGCCTCTCAGTGCACTCGAGAGGGCTTCTGCTCACTCTTCCTTCAGCAAGACTTTAGTGTTGACAAGCGCTCATCACAGCCAAGACGAAAGACAAGACTCGGTACACTTGAGTCCCTCAATCTCCCCCTTGATGAGTGCCTTGTCAACATACTCACCAACCATTTGAAATTATAGACAAAGAAAAGAAAAGCCTAACAAAGAACAAAAGAAGAAAAGAAAACAAAGAAAATCCACTCAAGTGCCAAAAAGCCAAAGAAAGGCAGAAAAGGGAGCATAAGAAGTGAACAAAAGCAAAGCCAAAAGATCGGCCCCCTAAGACAAGGGAAACTGCTCAACGCAGCCGATCAACAAAGCATGACCCCTCAAGAAAGAGGTAGGGCGACAGGGCTCAACACAGCCATGCCAGAAGCAAAGGACCAGCTCCTCCAGAAAGAGGAAAAGGCTCGACACAGCTGGCCAAAAGAGCATGCTAAAACTCCAACTCCCCCTACATTTCAGCCCATCTCACAATGCAGCTCTCCCCATGGAATGATGCACTCTCCCAACTCTCCCCCTATTCCAAGTCTCTCCCTTGAACAGCATGTGGTTGTTACCTCCCCCCCCTTGTTGACAATGCACGCATCAAGTCCCCCAAGAAATATGCTATGCAAATGCAACTAGGTGTAATAAAGAGCTCAAAAGGGATGCAAAGCTAGTAGATACAAGTCCTAGCATATAGAGCATGTGAGGGCAATGGGGCATGCAACAAGCTCAAATGAACCTATCTATACAGTTCAGGAGCAAAGCATGATTTTTAGGTTTGGTTAAAATAAAGCATCACCAACATGAATAGCATCTAGCAAGATAGGCATGAATAGCAAAATGTTGGCAATGCATACAAGGTGTGCTAATCCTAACTAGAGCATATCCAACAAGCCATAAGCAATTAAGAGACTTGCAATATTCAGATTTAGATAAATTTTCATTTCAAACAGCCTTTACTTAGGTGCCAGGGGTTATTTGCCTGTGATGCCACTTCTTACCAACCAATGCCAAGCCTAGGCATAAGAAGACCGTCAGGAAACTTAAGACAAGGTTTTAGTCATTCACAGCTAGGTCCAAGTTCTCACACTAGTGCTAGGGTGAGCTATCTCTAACCTAATCAGTGAGACATGGCAAACCCACCTAGATCTTTCTCACTTCAGCTCAAACAGATACCAATTTAAGAATATTTGATTTAAATTTCAGATTAAGCAAGGTATCATGAAAGCTTAGGCATTAACTAGCAAAGGTAGACAACTAGCATAACCAAGCATGGAAAGATAGCATAAGCATCCAACACTCCTATACATGCTAGGTAGCCAAGTCATGTTGTGATCAGTTTATGATTTTCAGGAAAGCAAAATGACCAAGCTCCTATAGTATGCAATAGATCCAAAAGACTTAAGCCATCCATGATCAAGCAAGCACTGTACAAACTAGCAGAAGCAATTTTTGGCAGTTCATCCCAAAGGAGCCCTAGTGCTAGTGTATACTACAAAGTGTACATGATGCAATGCATGAGTATAATACAAAATGCTGAAGAGCCAAAAGAAAAAGGCAAAGCAAGAACCAGACCAAAGCCACCCAAAGCAAAAGGGAAGACAAATTGCAAAACCACTTACCTGTGGCATGCTCCTAGGTGAAGCATCCCACTGGATCTCTCAAGGTGCATAGCATTCCCCAAGGTCACCTCTCATGCGTCCTCAGCGGGTCCATCTTTGCATGTATATGAAGCAGTCCTTGTAGAGGTGGACAATGAATAGTAGTGGAAGTAGTGGTACAAATGTCCTCCTCCAAGGTTGATGTAGCAGAAATGGAGCTCCCCCTAAACTTGAGCTACCTAGCATCAAAAGCTAGACACAAAGAAAGACAAAAGACACCAATGAACTAAGTAGTCCATGGCTAAAGTTAGGGGTTAGAACAGGCAGTCATGCAAGAATATGATACCAATCGAAATTGATACCGATTGAAACTTATCAACTCAAAAGCATGACTCCTGTAGAACAATGTGAGCACATATATACAAACCTCACAGATATACGAGGAATGCTAGCTCAAGCAAATGAAATAGGCACAAATCTATACTACCCAAGCCACAAAGATACCACTTGACACTCTAACTGATACCAATCAACCAAGACTGAAACCAATTCGAGCAAAGCAAAGGCACTCAAGGAAAAAGACAAGGTAGCCAGACTACACAAGATTAGTCTAGAGCAAGCAACCCAGACACAAGGAAAAAGCAAAGCCAAAACTAGAACACAAAGATGATCCACATGAATAGCATGTCACAAGCCGAAGCAAAACATGGCATGGTGTTCATGTGTATCACAACTTAGCATAAAAACATAAGAGGAAAACACACAAGCTAAGCAGTACAAAATGATCACAATTGAATCATCTGCCTATAAGCAAGACAAGCCACGCAAAATGATCAAATGGATCACACACTAACATGCAAAGGTGACTAGTCCACCAACACAAGCAAAACTAGCAACACATGGTATATGAGAATATTACACAAGCTAGCACGTCATGTGGCTAACCCACCAAAGCAATATACAACCTAGCATGCCAAATCTACTAACAAGAAGTAAGCTAAACACTCAAGCAGGAGAGACTAGATAGAATTAAACCACTCAACTAGCACAAAACAATACTAGCAGGAAATGTGACTAGTCCACTTGAGCTGAGCACACCTAGCAAAAAGCACTAAGAACACAAAAGCTAAAGAAACTAGGCACACTCAAACTGATCACAGGTGAATAACATGTCAAAACTAAGAAAGCATGGCATGAGATTCACAAGAATCACACACTAGCATGCACGGGAGACTAGACTAGCAAAAGAGGCATACAACTAGCAAAAGGAAAGCTAGCATGATATATGGCGAGTCCATCAAGCATACAAGCATGAGAGCATGATAACAATGAAACACAAACCAAAATGCTCATACTATACAAAATACATAAGAGAGCACAGAGCAAAGCTCTCAAAGGTAGAAAGGATACAAGCCCATGAGGGGAAATCAGTTGGGCATGGAGAACCGTCAACTCTCGATCATCACCTGTTCTCCATCCCTGTCCACCTCTCCTACAAGAGGGACATAGCAGAAGCACAAGTCTTGGACCCTGAAGGGTTAGCAAGCATGCACTTGAGAACCCAAGACTTGGCCACATGATCACGAGAGCATTCAAGACAATCTAGGGGTTAGTATGATGCATATGCTGGTTCAAATTCTTTTGAAAAGCATCCTTGGGACCATAGATCAAAGAAGCAAAGCCTCGATTGAAAACGAGTGCTACTCCAACTAGAGAGACTATCACTACCCAAGGGTTTCAAAGAACTAACACATGCACCCTTCCCATCCCCACTATCACTACCGCATGGCTTCTCTCTAGAGTCACTAGAGTTCATGTCATGGAAAAGACCAAGAACACCTGAAGGCCTAGAAGCCTGAGCTCGCCGCATGCGTTTGGCACGCCTAAAGCAAAAGCTCAACTGATGCCCATCCTTCTCACAAAAGGATAAATGGTACATAGGCCTATCTGAAGGACCACCATCCCTAAAAATGTGAGAAGACTTGGCACAAGAAGAGGCAACCTAAACCTTAGTGCCCGCAGGAGGAACACCTGGGCCATGAGAAGGGCCACGAGGCTTCCTAAAAGCCTTAGCTCGGACTCTTCGCTCGTGTTTGACACAGCGGAAGCAAAAATCGAGTGTATGCCCATCTTTCTTACAAAAGGTGCACTTGTATCTTGGAAGGGGAACTTGAGCCCCAAATATGGAAGATACACCCTTGCCACTTGAACTCACTTGGGCGCCAGCCGAGGAAGCACTAGGCTTAGGAATAGCTATGGGAGAGCTATCCTTTGCCACACCACAAGTGCTCTTATCCAAAGACTCACTCTCAAGATAAGAATCCATCTCCGATGGCAAGGAGGAAACCTCAGAAACGCCGACCTCGGAGTGTATTGGAAATGAGTTAACTGGAGACTTAGCACTGAAACTCTTGCACCTTGCAACCAAAACCTCATTCTCAAATTTGAGGCAGACACAAGAACCACACTGAGCCCTTCTTAGTTCATCCATCTGCTCCTCTATGCATCTAGCATAGGTGGTCCGCAAGAGCTCATTCTCTTTCTCAAGACTGGCACTCATATCATTGTGCGCAGCCACCTTGGTGCTCATATCATCGCACAAAACCTTTAAAGCCTCCACTTCATTTTTCAAATCAATGCATGAAGTGCAAGATGCATGAATGCAACAATTATCATCAAGCAAAGTATGAACAACATCATCACATGAAGTATGGCAAGCAACATCATTCAAAGAGCATAAACTGGGCATGGAGTCCAATCTAGCAATTTTAGCCCTAGCATGCTTAAGTTCATCTACACAAGTGGAGTGAGCCAATTTTAGTTCATTCAAATCAGCATGCAAAGACTCACATGAGCCACAAGGTAATGAAGCTATAGAATGCACCAAAGAAATATCAAGTCTAGCAGCATCCTGATCATCATGTAAAACATCAAGCAAGGCCTTAGGATGTTCAATAGTATCAAAACTAAAAGATAAATTCTTGTGCAAGAGGTCATGCTCAAAGTCACATGCAAGCAACAAGTTCAAATTATCATTCTTCTCAAGCATGGCATGATCATCAACAATAGTAGGCAATGACTCACATGAGTCATTAGGTAAAGGAGCTATGAAATGCAAAGAAGTAATCTCATCTGTAGCAATATCAAGACCAACATGCAAAACAGCAACCAAAGCCTTAGCATGTTCTAATTGCTCAAGGCTAGAGGAAAGCTTCTTCTCTAAAAGCTCATGTTTAGATCTAGCACATGCAAGCAAAGAGCATAAATCATCATTCCTACTATGCATGGCTAAGCAATCAAGGCAAGGGGCATTAGCACGAGGTTTCCAAAACTCAAGCCCACTTATAAGCCTAGAGCAAGAAGCTTTCAACTTCCTAATGTTATGCAAAGCATCACAAAGCTCATGAGAATCAGCAAGTTTATCCTCAAGTCTACACTTCTTCCACATAAGCTCATCCATCACATCATTATGCATGCAAAAATGAGTGAATAAATTGAGTATACCTTGAGCAAGATGACTCCGGCTCATCTTGAGAAGGTTGTC
The DNA here is from genome assembly GCA_030272315.1 of Paspalum vaginatum. Taxonomy (NCBI): domain Eukaryota; kingdom Viridiplantae; phylum Streptophyta; class Magnoliopsida; order Poales; family Poaceae; genus Paspalum; species Paspalum vaginatum. Next base: position 23,459,205 of record CM059017.1, read on the forward strand.
CTTGAGTTTATCTTGTTGATGTTGCTTCCCAAACAAGAGCGCTAGCAAAGCCTCCTCTTGTTCCATCGCGATCAACTCCTCCTCAAGTGCAGTTACTTCACTCGATCTTGGAGACAAAGACACACAGGGAAAAGAACTTTGTGCCTTAGCTGAATAGGCACGGTTAGGGTTAGCAAACAAGCCCAAAACAAGAGATAAAAGCAGGACACAAAAGCAAGCCGCCTAAAGGATCATGAACCCGTTAAGGTTATGGAATATCCTTAACCAGGCTCTGATACCAATTGAGGACCAGAAGGAGTGACCTAGAGGGAGGGTGAATAGGTCGACACCAAAAACCTAAAACCCCGAAACCCTCTCTTCTCAAAAATGCAAGGTTGTGTAGCAAGGACAAGCTATCAACCCTAGGATACATTGAGGAAAGCTACATGGAAGCACATGAAAGCACTCGCTCAAACACTGATCGAAAACAACGCAAAACGAGCCAAACACAGCATGCAGGCACAGACCGGACAATCCGAACCTGCAGACCGGACAAACCCTTAGACAAACAAACTGGCCGAAAGAACATAGAGAAGAAAGCCTAACCAGACAGTCCGAACCTACCCCTAAAGAACTAACCGAACAAACTGGGGGTGGGGTGCGCCACAGTAGCCACACAACCAAGGACTAGACAGTCCGGTTTCATAGACCGGACAGTACTTCAGACAAATCTATCTGTGAAACACCTGAACAGTGGGCGAGTCTTGAGATCTCTGCCCAACAAACCAGACAATCCGATCTACACATTGTCCGGTCTATACAGACCAAACAGCCCAATTCTGGAACAGTGAAATCAGCCCACGAATCCACCAAAACTCGATCGAAACCGGTTCAAACCTCAACCAAACTTCATGATATTTTGCACAGGCTATCCTGGAGGCATCCCAAAGCTAACCTCAAAAGATCAAGGGTTGCACGGGAATCGCAGATCTCGCGGAGATGTGGAGGAGAAACCGAAAAATTGAGAAACGTCAAGAATGGCCCTTGCTCGTGGTTCAAAGGATCTAGCACTTGGCTAGAGAGATTATCCACATCCTAGCAATGGAAAAACACTAGCAAGAGAAATCCTTTGACCTTGATCAAAGCCAAACACCCAAAAGATCAAGAATCAAGACCAAAACACAAGGGAGAAGAGGAGGGAAAAGGAGCGGCACACCAAGACTCAAATTGCTGCTTGAAAATCCATCTATTACCACTCCAAATCAAGTTGCTAGGTTTGATTACAAGAAGGGATCACGTCCCCAAGCTTCCTCCCACTTTCTACCCTCTTTCTATGGCCCAAGATATCTCTAAAGCACTTGGAATTTATTGCTCTCTCTTGGTGACGAAAATGGCTGCCTAAACCTTGGTCTAAGCAAACCATAAACCAACCAAGAGAGGGAGCTAATGGCAGCCCACCTCTTATTTATACTACACCTCAAGCCCTAAGGTAGTTTTGCATCTAAACCCCTATATTATAGACTCAAATACACTAGAAGGTTTGTAGAGGCTAGAAAAGACCGCAATAACTCGGATGAATGGCCACGATGGAGTCCTTGCAACTTTGGTTTCTCTGCCTTGTCCCGATGTCCTCCACGTGTCCAGTAGCTCATCTCTCAGGGTAACTCTGGTTTTGGCAATACCGGTAACCAAGCCCCTGGTTTTGACGCTCGAACCAGGAAACGATTGTTGGGCCCGGTTTTGACGCTCGAACCGGTAAACCATTCACGGGCTTCTCCACTTGAGTGATTTTACAGCTCACGACACCGTCCCGTACCAAAGGTCACACTTTTGGGCCGAGCCTAACTTGGGCCGCAACGTAAGCCACCTGCCGGTCCACTTGGCAGGGATTTTGTCACGCCACATTCACACTCAGGCGCCGCCTCTCAGTGCACTCAAGAGGGCTTCTGCTCGGTCTTCCTTCAGCAAGACTTCAGTGTTGACAAGCGCTCATCACAGCCTGGATGAAAGACAAACTCGGTAGACTTGAGTCCCTCACTAGCCTCCATCATTCCCACTCAAGATGAATTACAAAGTTTTAAAGGATCTCACTCTTTTAAATCTAGGTCTGTCCTAACATTAAGCATTTGGCTGCAATTTTCTCACAATTCTAGGGTTCCAAGTGGGGGTATGTAACATCCATTTATAGCGCCATCCTAATGACTCAAATACCCATATGATAGACTCTAAGTTAGAAAGCCTATTGTGGCAAAACGAAAAAAGATCTATGAAACTTTGATCGAATGAATAAGGGTGTTTTGAGGTCTTGGCTTTGATCAAACATAACCTTCAGTATGATGCTACATCCATAGTCCAATCCTTCACCACGTATTGAAATGTAACCAAGAAACTCACCTACACTTTTAGTGAACTGTGAAACTATAGTTGCATAGTGGTTTAGAGGTGAAACCTACCAAACTATCACGATGACAACATGTGTCTGGACACATCCTCCTTGATAGTTTTGAGGCCCAAACCATCATAGCGACCTTTTGGGTAGTTTTGATCCCTAAACTACCAAACCAACCACCTCAATGGTTATGAGGCACAGACCATCAAATCATCTTGCTTCAACATGTATCCCTACACTGCAAACCTAGATCCAAGTTTGACTAACTTGATCTAGCCCCATTATGACTCTATCATCATTGATGCAACATGTGTCCTTGAACTCCACATATGCTAGAGTTGGATCACCCACAGTCTCGCCCATCCTCCCTTAGCACTAGCATTGACCAAATGAGCTTAAACACAAGCCTCCTACCTTCGCTCATGCAATCGCATGGTCCATTGGTGAATGGCCACACCAGTCTCAAGCCACTCATCGTCGACCAATATTGTATCCATATATTTCCACCCCATGAGCCAAAAAAATCGCGTGCCTCCTTAGAACATGAATCATTGTTAGTCTACTTGACTAACCCAAAATGCATCCAAGTGTTTGTTAGCGTCTCTTAGCCTTAACAGGTTTTACTCCGCAAGCGCACGGAGTGTAGCCTTTCACTCAGAGTATTCCGAGTATCGTAAATTTCCACAGGGAAGCGGCAGGCGAGAGAGTGTAATTGAATATACTCAAATCGAATAAACTGTAGACTTGGAAAAGTTATACCAACTAGCAGTCATACAGGGGTAAACATGACAAAGATAGGTGTATGGTGGAGAGATAAGTCTATCAAAGCTATCCGTAGAAAGGTATAGTTGTCTAGGAGGACAACGAGTGAGATAAATTCAGCAAACTGTATTTCTAATCGGCTGCAAAGATTATCTATGCCTAACCAAGATATTCAAAGAAACAAGTCAGGGTCTTGCGTTGAGCGAAATTCTAGAGTCTCGAGGGTACCAGGGGTAGATAGTTGGTCTCGAAGGAGAGTCTAGCTAACACCTACGGGCCTCCCAAACGACGGGCTTGGACTACACTAGGCACACCACACGCTGTCACCGAGTGGGGCTACCAAGCAAATCTGCATGGAGAGGATGGCATTCTATAAATGTGCTGAGGACATCGTTCCTTCAGTTATGATGCAAGGTCCTCTCACAAGAGCACGAGCACGACAAATAAATCAACAGGTGAGTTCGTTCCTAAGTTCTAGTTTATATACTTGTGAGAATAGTATGCTACCTAATGTTTCTATTGATTATGTTGTACTTAGAAACTTTGGAGAGGAACATGAAGGCCTTGGGAACCAGCAAGGGCGAGGAGGAAGGCAAGGGGGGCGTCCAAGTCAAGTTGGAGGCCCAATTCATCTCGGAGTAGGCCTCCTTGGCCTCCAGGAACAGTCTGCACCAAAATCATCGTTCAGGCCACAATCGGGCTCCGTTTTCGGTGATCCATATATGCCTGGAAAGATAAAAACATAAGCTTTCCAATGCCACCTGTTTCAGGCCTTTTGGAGTTCGGAGTCGATAGGAAATCACGTTGGAAGTTGACGGACAGAATCTGTCCAGGGTGTGTCGCCCCTATTTTGGGCCATTGGGCCATGTATCATGTGAGAGTCTATTGAGTCCACGTCTAGGAGTCCTTGGTCGACCCTAAGGTCTATAAAACCTTAGCCGCCACCCAAGTTAGGGTTTTGGGGTTTGCTTAGTTGTTTCTTTCATCGAACAGTGCCGCCGTTTGGAGAATACTCCGGCTCTTTGTGAGACCCCACTTGTGAACTTAATCATTCATCCGCAATTTTCGTTGCATCTTTCTCGTTCTTGCTTGTGTTCTCGATTCACTGGCAGGGATTAGCCTTCATGGTGAGGTCAACCGAGCAGCGCACAGTTGATAACCAGAGGACGCGTGGTGCTGCGATTGCAGGGGCTTCATCGTGCCGATCGGGAGCCAGATCGTGAGTGTCTCGTGCCGCCAAATCGACTTATCCTCCGCCTGACGGAAGATCGGGAACCCCTTGGTCCCCATCAAGTGGTATTCAGAGCAAGGTTTACCGTCGGGTTTGCTTGCCGTTATCCTTGATAAATTAGTTTTGTTTCATCCCATAGTCCACAAAAGCCACATAAAAAGTTAGGGTTTGTAGTTCATCTTGTCCCATAGCCAAGTTTAGCCTTTGCGCTTTTTGATTTTGGAGTCCGCATCATTGAGTTTGTGTCCATATTCGTGGTCTTGTTGCTGGTTTAGATTGAATTCTTAGATTGGTTTGAGTTTTGCATCTGGTCACCGTGTCCTTTTCCATCACGTCATCGCGTCCAATTCGGATTAGTTTCTGTCCAGTTCAGTATTTCGATCATAACTCCTTCATACGAACTCGGATTTTAGTGTTCTTGTACTTTCTGGAAATGTTATGAAATTATATACAACTTTGTCAATTGTGAGTTTTCCAGAAAACGCCTTTATCAGTGCCTAATTCTAGTTGGAAGCAAATCTGTTTGTGACCCAGAATTTTCTGAATAGTCTTTATTTCGGGGTCAATATCTTTAGCTTCCCTTATCCAAAAGAGGCATTCCATATATTGATAGGAAAGAGAAAAAGTAGAGCTACAACTTTGTTATCGTAAGTTTTCGCATTTGAGGTCATTAAGAGTGCGAAATCCTCAGTACAAGTTCAGGTAGAAAATATATGATTTACAGACGGGAGTGCGAAAGTCTCGCTTTTGCGGCACTTTTGTGAAAAAAAAATCAAAAGGCAAGTACATAAAAAGAGCCGCACAAAAAAAAAAGAAAAAAAAATCAGAAGTGTTTGCATCCTTTGTGTCCCTTGTACTTCGGTGTGATTTGTTTGCTTGAGCTAGTTCTAGGAACAAGTTTAGGCCAGCAACATTGACAAGTACTTTGGACACTTATTCAATTTTGCTATCTGATTTCGATTTGTGCTAATCCTTTCTACCATATAAAGCCTCCCAAAGCTCCACATATACACTTCTGATCAGTACAGGTTCAACCTTTGCAATCGCATCGTTCACGCCCTCACGGTATCACGAAACAGCCACCGGTTGCACCGTCCCTCGCTGTGTTGGTAAGAATCGGGTAAGAACTTGATAAGATTGCTTGAGAGCGTGAGATCCCACCCACCCAATTGCTTTTAGGGCTTGTCATACTTGTGCTTTTGTTTGTCTTTTTGTTTTTCTGTGCTAATTATGGCAGGTGGCAAGAAAGACAATAAGGATGACAAGGATGATGAGGAAATTTCCTTCCAAGATTGTGTTCTTCATACTGAATTGGCAGAGATGCTAGCCAAGATCACAACAACGATCACCGACGGCAATAAGGCGACCAACAAGTCCCTTAACACCCTGGCTCGAAGCGTATCATCACTCACGAAAAGGGTGGAAGCCATCGAAAAGTGCCCTCCTCCTGCAGCTAGTACCAAGAGCGTTGTTCATGATAACGACAATGACAAGGAAGACGATGCCCATGACGGAGATGATGAAGATGAGGAGTTTGAGGAAGAAGAGGAGAACGAGGATGGCGAAACTTTGATGCAACATCGACTACGCAACCGCCTTCGTCGCAACAAGAAAGGTATGGGGGGTAAGAAGGGAGGTAACCAAAGCAACAATGATGATCCCTTCGCCAAGATAAAATTCACAATCCCTCCTTTTTCTGGAGTTTATGATGCCGAGGCTTATTTAGATTGGGAGATGACCATTGAGCAAAAATTTAATTCCCATCTAGTTCCTGAACAACATCGGGTTAGGCAAGCCACTAGTGAATTTAAAGATTTTGCTATTATTTGGTGGACTGAATTAGGCACCCTTCGTTTACAACCCAATACATGGGATAAGTTAAAAGAGGCTATGCGTGAACGGTTTGTTCCTTCCTCATATAAACGTGACTTGCGTAAGAAACTACAACGCTTAGAACAGGGAGACATGACCGTTCAAGAATATTATGCTGAATTGCAAAAGGGTATGATTCGCTGTGGGGTTAAAGAGGAAACTGAGGATAAAATTTGTCGTTTTTATGGCGGGTTACGGCGAGAAATTCAGGATATTGTTGACTATAAAGATTTTTCTACTGTCAATGGTTTGTTTCATCTTGCCATGTTAGCAGAAAAGGAGTTGCAGGGACGCCAATCCAGGAGCAGGGGCAACGCCGGCACCACCTTCACGCCCCGGACGTCGATGGGGCAAGCAAGGACAGCACCCCTTCCACCTTTCGTCTGGCTGCACCGCCTCCTTCGACGGCCTCACGACCAGCGACAACCACACCTTCCGCACGTGCTCCGGGCAGCAGCAAAGTGCTGCCATCTGCGCCTGCCAAGAGCTCCTCCTCCGTCGCTTCCACAGGCCGTACATCGACAGAGATTCGCTGCCATAAGTGCCAAGGGGTTGGCCATGTCCAGAGGGAATGCCCTAGCAAACGGGCATACATTGCTACTGATGACACAGGCTACATCAGCGCCTCTGAAGTTGAGGATGAAGATGCCACCATAGACGACGATGATGTTGAAGATGAAGGCACCTATGGTGCTGAGGATTCTGCGGCTGCCCATGCCATAATTGTGCAGCGTGTTCTCAGTGCACAGATGGAGCAAGCCGAGCAGCAGCAGCGGCACAACTTGTTCCAATTTTTTTTCATCATCAACAACCGGCGAGCACGCGTCATCATCGATTCCGGTAGCTGCAATAACTTGGTGAGTACAGATTTGATCAAGAAGCTTGGCTTGACCACCCACCCGCACCCACATCCATACCATATTTAGTGGCTAAATGATTCCGGCAAAGCTAAGGTAACACAAACATGTCGAGTTCATTTTTTTCATTGGTTCATATGCTGATTTTGCTGATTGTGATGTGGTACCGATGCAAGCTTGCTCTCTTTTATTGGGTCACCCTTGGGAATATGACACCGATGCACTTCACCACGGTAGAAGTAATAAATATACTTTCATGCATAAGGGAAAGAAAATTACACTTCTACCTTTGACCCCCACTGAAATTATTAAGTTTGATAAAGAAAAGCTTGCTAGTGATAAGAAAACCAATGATGATAAATCTGAAATTCAGCATGTAGCAAATCAAATCAGATTGAAGAACCCTGTCTTACTTGCTACAAAAAATGATCTTGCTGAAATTAATGCTGCTGCTATGTGCTATGCTTTCATATGCAAAGATGTCTTGTTTTCTTTGGAAGATATGCACCATACTTTGCCTCCTGCGGTCACTAACCTTTTGCAGGAGTATGCGGATGTTTTTCCCACTGAGATACCTCTAGGGCTGCCACCTATTCGAGGGATTGAGCACCAAATTGATTTGATACCAGGAGCGAGTTTGCCAAACCGAGCTGCTTATAGGACCAACCCTGAGGAGACTAAGGAAATTCAGCGACAAGTCCAAGATCTTTTGGACCGCAGGTACGTACGTGAAAGCCTTAGTCCATGTGCCATTGCTGTTATTTTGGTTCCTAAGAAAGATGGTCATTGGCGCATGTGCGTAGATTGTAGAGCCATTAACAACATTACCATAAGGTACCGCCATCCTATTCCTAGGTTGGACGACATGCTTGATGAGTTAAGTGGTTCTATAATTTTTTCTAAGGTTGACTTGCGTAGTGGATACCATCAAATAAGAATGAAACTGGGAGATGAATGGAAAACAGCTTTTAAAACCAAGTTCGGGTTATATGAGTGGTTAGTCATGCCTTTTGGGTTAACTAATGCACCTAGCACCTTCATGCGTTTAATGAATGAGGTTTTATGAGCTTTCATTGGAAAATTTGTGGTGGTATATTTTGATGATATATTGATTTACAGCAAGTCTTTGCATGAACATATGGATCATCTACGTGTTGTTTTTGATGCCTTGCGGGCTGTGCGCTTATTTGGTAACATCGAGAAGTGCACCTTTTGCACCGATCGAGTCTCTTTAGAAACGTGGCAACACTATCTATGGCCTAAAGAGTTTGTTATTCATTCCGACCATGAATCACTAAAACATATTAGAAGCCAAATGAAACTGAACCGTAGACATGCCAAGTGGGTTGAATTCATTTAATCTTTTCCTTATGTTATCAAACACAAGAAAGGGAAGGATAATGTGATTGCTGATGCTTTGTCTAGGAGATATGCCATGTTGTCCCAACTTGATCATCGTATATTTGGGATAGAATCAATTAAAGAACAATATGCTTATGATGAAGATTTTAAAGATGTCATGTTGCATTGTAAAGAGGGAAAAACATGGGACAAATATGTGATAAATGATGGGTTTGTGTTTAGAGCTAACCGCCTATGCATTCCAGTTGGATCCGTTCGTCTCCTTTTGTTGAAGGAGGCTCATGGAGGCGGCTTGATGGGTCATGTTGGAGCCAAGAAAACGGAAGCTGTGTTGTCCACACATTTCTTTTGGCCAAAGATGAGGCGAGACGTTGAGAGGTTTGTATCCCGCTGCACTACATGTCAAAGGGCTAAGTCAAGATTGAATCCACATGGTTTATATATGCCTCTTCCTGTTCCTAGTACTCCATGGGAGGATATATCTATGGACTTTGTTTTAGGGCTGCCTAGGACAAAGAGGGGGAGGGATAGTATTTTTGTGGTGGTTGATAGATTTTCTAAGATGGCTCACTTTATTCCTTGTCATAAAAGCGATGATGCCGTTAATATTGCTAACCTATTCTTACAAGAAATTGTTCGCTTGCATGGTATGCCTTCTACTATTGTTTCAGATCGTGATGCTAAATTTTTGAGCCACTTTTGGAGAACGCTGTGGAATAAATTGGGGACGAAGTTGCTGTTTTCTACAACGTGTCATCCCCAAACCGATGGTCAAACCGAGGTAGTAAATCGAACTTTATCTACCATGTTAAGGGCTGTTTTGAAAAAAAATTTGAAGACGTGGGAAGAGTGTTTGCCGCATGTTGAGTTTGCATATAATAGGACAATGCACTCCACCACCAAGGTAAGTCCCTTCCAGGTAGTGTATGGTTTCAACCCCCGTGCTCCTATTGATCTTTTTTCCTTTACCTACTAGTGAGAGAGTTCATCCTAATGCTAAGGAACGTGCTGATTTTATACTAAAACTGCATGAAACCACTAAAGAAAATATTGAAAAGATGAATGAAAGGTATAGGGAAGCAGGTAATAAAGGTAGAAAGAAAGTTAAACCTGAACCGGGTGATTTAGTGTGGTTACACTTGCGGAAGGATCATTTTCCTAGATTTGAGGAAGTCTAAATTGATGCCTAGAGCTGATGGTCCTTTCAAGATAATAGAGAAAATAAATGACAATGCATATAAACTTGAGTTGCCTCCCGAGTTTGGGGTTAGTCCCACATTTAACATTGCAGATTTGAAGCCGTACTTGGGAGAAGAAGATGAGCTTGAGTTGAGGACGACTCCACTTCAAGAGGGGGAGGATGATGAGGACATCGTTCCTTCAGTTATGATGCAAGGTCCTCTCACAAGAGCACGAGCACGACAAATAAATCAACGGGTGAGCTCGTTCCTAAGTTCTAGTTTATATACTTGTGAGAATAGTATGCTACCTAATGTTTCTATTGATTATGTTGTACTTAGAAACTTTGGAGAGGATCATGAAGGCCTTGGGAACCAGCAAGGGTGAGGAGGAAGGCAAGGGGGGCGTCCAAATCAAGTTGGAGGCCCAATTCATCTCGGAGTAGGCCTCCTCGGCCTCCAGGAATAGTCTGCACCAAAATCATCGTTCAGGCCACAATTAGGCTCCGTTTTCAGTGATCCATATATGCCTGGAAAGATAAAAACATAAGATTTCCAATGCCACCAGTTTCAGGCCTATTGGAGTTCGGAGTCGACGGGAAATCACGTTGGAAGTTGACGGACAAAATCTGTCCAGGGTGTGTCGCCCCTATTTTGGGCCATTGGGCCATGTATCGTGTGAGAGTCTATTGAGTCCATGTCTAGGAGTCCTTGGTCGACCCTAAGGTCTATAAAACCTTAGCCGCCACCCAAGTTAGGGTTTTGGGTTTTGTTTAGTTGTTTCTGTCATCAAACAGTGTCATAGTTTGGAGAATACTCTGGCTCTTTGTGAGACCCCACTTGTGAACTTAATCATTCATCCGCAATTTTCGTTGCATCTTTCTCGTTCTTGCTTGTGTTCTCGATTCACTGGCAGGGATTAGCCTTCGTGGCGAGGTCAACCGGGCAGTGCACGGTTGATAACCAGAGGACGCGTGGTGCTGCGATTGCAGGGGCTTGATCGTGCCGATCGGGAGCCGGATCTTGAGTGTCTCGTGCCGCCAAATCGACTTATCCTCCGCCTGACGGAAGATCAGGAACCCCCTGGTCCCCATCAAAATGTGTTCAACTGGAGCTTGAACAATGATAGATCATCCTTGATCAGAGGAGAGGATAGATCAGAGGAGAGGATCTAGCCAGAGCCTAGCGTCTAAGTCTAGGGTTGAGTTATAGCACCAGCAAGAATAACAAGAATTCAATAACAAAATTAACACAACCTAAGCCTATCAAGTGTGCAAAGGAAGGCACACCACACTCGCAGGAGATAGAACTTAGAGTAAAATATAACTGAAATTATATTGAAGATAATCTGAATCCAAAGATACAAAGCTTTTACCACAGACTCGAAGACAACTCTAGAGACTCCGAGGCAAAGCTCAACTCAACTCTAACTCCCAGGACTATCCTAACTACTAAGGGAATAGTGTAGCACTCTAAGATAGAACTTGAACTCAACTCCACACTTACAAATCAGCTCCCGGGGTCTATTTATAGTCCAACTTAGTGAGGCTGGTATTTATAGAGGTGCTAGGTGTAGGACCGAGACGTGCGACTAGAGGGGGGTGAATAGGAGCACATTAAAACTCAAATTCACGACACCCCGAAACTGGTGCTAATGAGAAGGACTAGACACCATCCACTGAACAGATACGTGTCAAGTAGCGCAAGGGTGCCGTCCACTGAGAGGATACGCACCAATGCGAGAAAAACCGAGATCCAACTCAACAAGTGCACAGAGGCAACGAACTTTGCAAGATCCGCCACACGACACTCATCGCACCAAAGTGCGTCTCACTGACTCACAGCAAGCAAAGAGAGTTGTCTGGAAGTGGGGAATGCAAAAATCTGAAGCAAAAACACAGCGGAAGAAGCAAACAACGAAAACACAGCAGCGACCCTGCCTGAGCCGGACTGTCCGGTAGCAAGGGCCGGAGTGTCCGGTGGCACTAGATAGTCCGGTCTCCTCTGCCGAACTATCTGGTGGGACTGACCCGAACAGAGCCCAACACCGGACTGTCTGGTGGGCACTGCCGGAATGTCCGGTGGAACCGGATTGTCCGTTGGCCTCGCCGGACTATCCGGTAGAGTCGCAGACAGGGGGTTTTTAAACCCAAACATGACCAAATCATGTCCAATCTTCATGAAATTTTGCACAGGTTATCTGCACCCTATTCCAAAGCTTTTCCCAAAAGATCAACGCAAAATGACCAAGGGAACAGCAGGAATTTCAGATCTCGTGAGATGGCAATCTTTGGGCAAGAAGAGGGAAAACTCAAGATAAGCTTGCTCGTGGCAATCCAGCAGGATTGAGATGAACTAAGTCATAATCTCCACTTCCTAGCAAGTCCAAAAGAGCCAATAGAACAGGATTAACTCGTGGACAAAGCAAATCAGCAAAAGCCCTTGAGTTTCATCCAAAAATCAACTAGAAAGGGGGGGAGCAAGATGGCTGCACACATGAGCACGAATTTGGGATGAATCTTGCCTTGATTAGATGTGGAAATCAGTTTTCACAAGGCTCAACTCAGCCTACCACCCTTCATCCTCCCACCAATGCAAAGTACTAGCCTAGGAGACTCTCAAATCCTAAGCTAAGCACTCGATTTGCTCTCTAACACATGGCTGGTTGGAGACTAAGCCTAGGGTTTCTAGAGGTGGAAGAGTCATCTAAATGACCAGCCACTTAGGTATTTATAGCCCTGGCCTAATCGACACATTTTACACTAAGACCCCTATATTACAGAAACGCCCGTAGAGGTCAACATGGAAAAGACTCGACTTTCTCGGGGACGGACTACCGCGATGGAGTCTTGATCTTCTTCACCCGCAAGCTAACTCTCGGATGACGTCCACGTGGCTAGTAGTCCAAATCCGCCGATCGAAGGAAAAACTGCAACTCTCCCATCATACTCATCTCAAACTCCTTTGACATCTGCTCAGAAAACTTGGTAACAAGAGAGTGAGATGAGCCACCAACGATGATATCATCCACGTATATCTAGACAATAAGAACATCACTACCATGCCTGAGGAGAAACAAGGTCTTATCAACACTCCCCATTTTGAAACCCTAGTTTAGCAAAAAGGTTTTCAATCTCTCATACCAGGCTCTAGGGGCTTGTTTCAAACCATACAAGGTTTTTTGCAATTTGTCAACGTAGGTTAGGGTATTTAGTATTTTCAAATCCATGGGGTTGTTTGACATAAACTTATTCTTGAATGAAACCATTTAGAAAAGCAGACTTCACATCCATTTGGAAAAGCTTGAAACCCATGGAAGCTGCAAAGGCTAAGAGAATACGTATAGCTTCCAGGCGTTCAACTGGAGCAAACGTTTCCTCATCGTCTATCCCCTTTTTTTGACAAAAACCCTTAGCCACAAGTCTAGCCTTGTTCTGCACAACAATACCATCCTCCCCTTGCTTATTTTTGAAAACCCATTTTGTACCAATAGGATTGCATTGTGGAGGTGGCTTTACCAAAACCCAAACCTCATTCCTCTCAAAGTTTTCTAACTCCTCATGCATGGCATTAACCCAATTACCATCATAAAGTGCGTGTCCAACATCCTTGGGCTCAAAGGAGGCAACAAATGCAGCATGAGCAAAGAAAGCGATAGAACCTGTCTGGGACCTCAAGGTCCTCGCATGCAAATCACCAATGATCCCATGTGGAGGGTGATCCTGCTGGACATGTCGAGATGGAACAATCTTGGAGGTCACCTCCCCTGCTGTCCTCCGCGGGGCCAGCCTCTGCTCGAGCTTGCGGTCGAGGGACTGAGGAGGAAGCCTTCGGCAAGGGTCCTCCTTCATCTTCAAAGCTCATTATAGAGGGGGCAGGAGCTGCAGCCGGTGCAGTGGCTCCTGCATCACCAGCATCTACCTGAACTTCCTCATCTTCAAAGATGGGAGCTCCTTCTTCATCATCACCTGAAAGCTCAAATGCAGGGGTTGTGCAAGGCATAGATTCATCAAAGGAAACTTCACAGGTCTCAACCACTTGTTTGGTATCGAAGATCCACACTCTATATGCCCTAGAGCTAGAGGTGTACCTAAGGAAAATACCATCCAAGCAGCGAGATTCAAATTTGTCTAAATACCCCCCTTTTTTAGCACAAAGCATCTATAGCCAAAAGCATCAAGATTTTTGTATCATTAAACCATTTGGGAATTCGGTCACACGACCGGTTCCCCTGCTCATCACTCGTGCCAACACATGCACACCTTACCACCAAACACCTCTTCCATAACATCCACTCATCATACTACATCTGCTGCAAGGACAGCTCCCACCCGTCCAAGCGTCATCGGCCGCAGCCGGGTACCAAACGGTCAAGGGAGAAGAGAAGAAATCCCATGATAGATGAAGTGACTATCCGCTCTTAGTCCGTCGGTGACCGTGGACGCCGGCTATACGTATAGATTTACACTCTGCAGAGGTTTGCATATCTGTACCCATACGAAGTGGATCGGGGGCAGTGGCCAACCACACCTGGCCCACAACACCGATCAGTGAGTCCCCCTTCTGGGCACCATCCTACTTTTCTGAGCTAAAAACTGTGTGGATACAATACCACCGCACTCCCAGAACTGTGAGCTCCACTAATCAGGGGCCTCATGGGTCGAGTCTATCGGGGACGAGAGATTGCCACGCAACCGTCATCGCCCCTAACACTATCGCCTTACGCCTACAGTCCTGGTGCCTTTCGGGGAGGGTCACGTCTCGGGCAGTTGCCCATGCAGCGTATGGTATGCGCGAGTCATATCCAAGATGCTATCACTCCTACTCGGTCCTTAACTAGCGAGAGCTAGCCTTCCTGAAGGTCGGTTGCCACCCTACAGCGGTGGGCTGCTCACCTCTAAACACCTATCTCTTCACTCTGAAGAGATCTCTCCACTCTGAAGACAGTTCTAGTCTCTCCCATAAAAATGCAAGCTGGTTGCCAACTCTCGCCGATCCCATCTCACACACCATCTTGCTCTCAAAACCACCCACTTCACACACGCCAAAAGTAATCACAACCCACCATCATATCATCCAATTTCACATCATGTTCATTTTTTTAGTTGTAGTAATATAGTGGTGGTAATATAGCAAGCAAGGTAATGTAGCTAAATGGAATCAGGTACCCTAATTTAGGTTGTCATGGCGAGCATGAGCATAATTAAATCAGCAGCAGCATATATGCGTGTCTATAGGGGAAGAAGCGGAGGAATGTCTGAATGGTGACCTGGAGCAGAGCCGATCGCTCTCGAGCTCTGGCGTAGACTCAAGCAGGTAGTCAGGATCTTCCGGGTCCTCCTTCGTACCTAATCCAAATAAATCGAGTGCACACAAACTCCAAATAAGATGCGAGAAGAACCAACATCACTCAAACAATGGCATTAATTAGCAGAGTTTGATTTTAGAACATCATAATTGGTTTCATTTTATTTCGAGTTAAACTGCATTGGCTATAATTTTCTAAAGTTGAACAGCCTTCAATTTGGTTGCACGCTAGGCATTCAGGATTGTTTACAGAAGTTAGCAAGTGCATCCAGAGTTTAGGAAGCGGTAGAAAGCACCTAGATGTCTGACGAGATGCAGATCAGCGCATGCATGGTTAACAAGGTGCTAATAGGAGTTCCGTAGCATAGGCATGGCCAACTACAAGGTCTGGTTGCACAGCATGCGGACAGTCAGGGAACACAGATGAAGGCAAGAGAAAGGTAGCGCCTGGCGTGTACTAAGTATTCAACGTTGTACTACTAAGGGCTGCGGACATGGCGTCGTGTACAGCACTACGGCGTGAAGGTTCGCTCGCGCGGGCACGAGCTATGGCTCGGCCGCGGCAGCAGAAGGGTGGTGCGTGCAAGCGCTCTTGACGGCGTGGCCGCTCCTGGCGGTGCCGTGCAGCAGCAAGGGTTGTGGCCGTGCTGGTGAGGCTGCAAGCACGAGCAAGGGCTCGAGCTGAGCTCGTCCATGGCGGGCTTGCGCGTGGTTTCGCGGCAACAGCTTGCACACGCACGCAAAGGTGAAGGCAGCAACGCTGACCGGTGGCATGGCTCCCTGCATAAGAGGTTCTCCGACGCGAAGGCCGGTCACAGGCAGACAAAGGCAAAAGACGGCTCTGGTCACACGGGGAGACCGTGCTCCGCGCCCGCGGACGTGCGCAGCGGCATCATAGGCACGGGGGTCGCACATAGAACAAGCCGCTCGACGGCGGGGCAGGCAGTTCAAGGGGGTTCATCGGCCCAACGTCTGGACACCAAAATAGGGGAAAAGGTCGGGCCTTGACATTTGACATATGGCTGTGCTCACCGAGGGTCGACGGTGTAGGCGTGGCTGTGCCAACCCTCGGAGAAGAGGACGCAGCCCGGGCTCGGGGTTCGGTTCACTTCGCCATTCTCGACGGTGCTCGGTGGCTCGCGGTACACTCGGCGGCGTCGCGCTCCAGCTCGCGGTACAGCAGCGGCTTGAGGTGTCGTCGCGCTCTACAGCTTCGGCTCCTCGCTCCGCGTCCGGCTTCTCAGCAACAGCGGCATCGGCGAAGGCGCGTCGTCGTCGTCGTCGCGGTTCGTCTTCACGGCAGCGGCAGTAGCATCTGGATGCCTGCGTCTCCATCCGTCTACCCTCGGCAGCTTCGGCGTCAGGTGCCCAGCATTGCACGTCGTGCTACATGTCGTCGCGGCATCCTCCTCTGCGGCTCCCCCGGCGGCGTTGCTCGTCCTCGCAGTTCCGATTCAACGCCAGCTCGTCACGGCGCACGTTTTAGCGCAAATTACTATTACTAACGATATGATACCAGACCAATTCATTTGGGATGGATCTCTTCAAAGAGGATCGGAGCTATGGGTTACTCTAGTGTCGGCGGATCATCTATAGCTCTTTGGGTCGGCGCAGAGTGGATAGCAGGTGAAAATTAGGGTAAGAGAGGATAATTAGGATTTGGGAATAGATATATGCATAAAAATAGACAAAATAATAGATTGGTTCGATTGTGGATGCGTCAATCGGGCCTGATCCCTTTGTATTTATAGAGGAGGGTAGGTCTTAACCCTTATACAAGTCGAATCCTAAAATATCTCGCTCAAATCTGGTAATTCGTCTCGGACTCGACTATAGCGGATAGTCCGGTGCGCCCTGCCGGACACCAGGACTGTCCGGTACTCGCCACCAGACTGTCCGGCGGTGCTGGTCAACACGACCGTACCTATTTAGGTGCTCAACACATGCCCCCTGCCTTTTAGGAAAGGTCATGAACTAAAAGCACAAGAAACATTTACATCTTTGAGAATCAATAGATATCTCATAATATAACAACTCCGAAGCAAATTAAACCTCCGATACAAAGCATCGGTTTTCTCAAGCATTTTGCCACATGCTTGGGTAGTATTTCTTCGAAGAAACGGCCATTCTATAATTTGAGCCGTTCATTTCCTTGCAGATCCTTTAGCATGTATGCACTAACAGAAACTACCCGCTTCACTTTATAGGGACCCTCTCAGCTTGGAGACCACTTTCCGAATCTTCTATCATTTGTCTTCAATGGCAATACCGTCTTCCACACGAGCTCTCCAACTTGCAAGTTCTTAGCCTTTACCTTCTTGTTGTATGCTTTAGCCACCGTGAGCTTGTCCTTCTCAATCTCCCATAAAGCCATCAGTCGTTTGTCGCTTACCTCATCAATGTTGTCTATCATCAAGTCATGGTATTCACCGATATCTAAGTCATTTTGCTTTGCAAATCTGTATGCATCCAAATTTACCTCTACAGGTAACATGTCATCCTGACCATACACAAATTCAAAAGGAGAAACTTTAGTAGTACGATGTTTAGATATTGTATAAACCCATAAAGTTTCAGACAAGACCTCATGCCAACATCGAGGATGATCGCCGATCTTTTTTTATAAGATTGATAACTATTTTATTACTAGACTCGACTTGACTATTAGCCAGAGCATAATATGGAGAGGAAATTGAGCAACTTAATTTTGTATGATTCGTTTAAATCACGTACCTCCTTAGACATAAAAGAAACACCTTGATCTGTAGTCGAAGTCTGAGAAATACCGAATCTATGAATAATATACTCACTAAGAAACTCAAGTACCTCCTTGTGTGTCATATTCTTGAGAGCAACAGCTTCAGTTCACTTGGTGAAGTAATCTGTAGCCATTAATACAAACCGATGCCCTTTAGAAGATGACAGATGAATCTCTCCAATGAAATCTAGACCCCATCCTCTGAATGGCCATGGCTTGATAATAGGATATAACTTAGCAGCAAGAACCATATGTAAATCTCCAAATTTCTGACATTTGACATCCCTTATATTAATCAAAATAATCGGCAATCATAGTAGGCCAATAGAACTCAGCTCTTCTGAAAAGCCACTTCATCTTAAAAACCGATTGGTGAGTACCATAAATTCCTTCATGCACCTCACCCATAGCCAGCACAGCATCATCAGGACCTAAACACTTGAGAAAAACACCACTGATAGTTCGGCGATATAAATCATCATCAATAAAAGTATACTTAAAAGCAGCACGCCGAACTTTTCTCTCCGTTCTGACATTTGGATCTCAGTAGATATGCAATAAAAGGTATCTCCAATCATCTGGATTGGCTACGCCACTTGCCGGATCATCCAAAGCTGAAATCAGAAATTCATCCTCTATACCGAACAGTGCGGCGCCTTGTACCGGACAATCCGATAATCTGCCGGACAGTTTGGTGCATCCTGTCCGAACAGTGCAGTATGCGCAGTCCCAGCATACCAACTTCTTGGAGCATCGGTTTCCCAGAAACATGAAACTTTCCTTTGAAACACGATAGCCAGATGCCCCAATGCCTAAATTATTAGGTCTGGAATTCTCAGCTCTAAATATATGACAAATCTTAAATTCATCAAATAAACGAATAATATCCCAACATTTTTCGAGATAAGAATTTAGAACTCCATTGAAGCATTGAAACTCTCCCGAAACTGGACGGACTACCAACCGAGAATCTCCAAAAGTTTGAACAAACTTTACTCCCATGTAAGATAATAATTCTAAACCTGGATAACAATGCTTCATATTCGGCTTGATTGTTAGGGCAATGAAATTCTAATCGACTAGAAAAATCAAAAGTAGCACCTTCCGGCGAAACAAGTACCACACCAATACCTCGCCCATCATCACAAACCGATCCATCAAAATAAAGCTTCCATAGAGTAAAAGTAATATAAACTAGTTCAAGAGAATCATTTATCCGATGTTTAACTATAAAATCAGCTACAATTTGGCTTTTCATATATTTCAAAGGTTTATAAGCCAAATCATATTCTATTAATGCATAAGCTCACTTTTCAACTCTACCACTCATAATGGGATTACGCAATATATAGTTAATAACATCAGTTTGACGAGCAACAGTGCAAGAACTGGATAACAAATAATATCTTAACTTGGTACACACATAATATAAACAGAAGCATAATTTCTCAACAAAGGTGTACCTTGTCTCAGCATCAATCAACCTCCTACTTAGATATGTAATAACATGCTATTTACCTTCGGTTTCTTGAGTCAAAACAGCACCAATTATCTTGTCTTCAGCAACAACATATAATCTAAAAGGAACTCCATTTTTGGCAGCTTAAGCACTGGTGCCCAGGATAAATACGCCTTGATCTGCTCAAATGCCTTTTGCTGTCCTGCCCCCAAAGAAAAATCTGCATCATTCTTCAACCGAAGAATAGAAGTAAAAGCGTCTGCCTTCCCGGCAAGATTAGATATGAACTACCGTAGATAATTCACTTTGCCGAGAAATTTCTACATATCAAGCTTCACATCGGAGTGGCTACTTTCCGAATAGCTTATATGCATTTAGGATCAATTTTTATGCCATTTTCATGAATAATAAACCCTAAAAACTTTCCAGCCGACACACCAAAAGCGCATTTGCGTGGGTTCATCTTTAAACCATACTTGCACATCATTTCATAGGCTTTACGTAAATCAGCTAAGTGAGATTCAAACGCTGCTAATTTAACGACTATATCATCATTATAAACTTCTAGAATGATTCCTAGCAATTCATGAAAGATGAAATTCATAGCCCTTTGATAAGTTGCACCAGCATTCTTTAAATCAAACGTCATAACAACCTACTCAAACAGCTCAATAAAGCCAGGACATATAAAGACCGTTTTAGACGTATCTTCTTCGGCCATAAATATTTGATTATATCTGGCATTGCCATCAAGAAAACTAATAACTTTGTTACCAGATGCACTATTGATTAATATGTCGGCTACAGGCATATGATACTCATCTTTGGGCGTAGCCTTGTTCAAGTTACGAAAGTCGATGCACACCCGAAGCTTGTTGGAATCTTTCTTCTCCACCGGCACAATGTTGGACACCTAATCTGCATATCTGCGAGGTCTGATAAAATTGGCTTCCAAAAGCCGGTGAATCTCATCTTTGACACGAAGGTAAATATCAAAACCTAAATGCCTAGGTTTTTGCTTAAAAGGTCGAAATCTAGGTTTAATAGGTAGCCGATGCTCAACAATATCACAGCTTAATCTAGGCATTTCAGCTGTAACTCCAAGCAAAACAATCGGAATATTCTTTTAATAATCCGATCAATTTATTCCTAGAATCATATTTCAGGGTCTTGTTTACAAATGTCGGCCTCGGACAAGTTCCATCACCTATGTCTACCTCTATCAAAGGATCAGCTGATGTAAACCCCTATCCTAACTTGTCTAAATATCTAAACTCTTCTATTACAAAAGAATCAGAAATAAAATTACAATCTGAGTTAAAAATAAAATTACATCCAAAATTATGGCCAATACTGGACTGTCCAGGTACACTCTGCCAGACTGTCCGGCACATCACCGGATAGTCCGGTAGACGATACCGGACTGTTCGGCAGTAGCTGCAGGGGCCGCCTGCTGCCTGGACTTTGTTGTTCCTTGCTCCTTCTGGTCTTTACTCCCCGCTGATGTAGACACTGGACTCACATGACATGATTTAGCCGATTTTTGACTGGCTCTAGCATTACGGGAATAAAACCTTCCTTGGACACACTTAAAAATTGGTAATCGGACAATCAACTCCCATCAAGCATTTAGCATTATCATAAGGCCAGATTACCAGAGCACCGGCCATAGCAACACAAGCCGATGAATCAGCATACACCACTTCGATCTCAGTCACCGACCCATTGAATTAGAAATTGATGCAAAGTAGAAGGTATGCATTGATTGGCATGAATCCAATCTCTCCCAAGAATTAAACTGAAGTTACCTTCTACCTCAGCAACGAAGAATGCAGCGGCGATCTTCTTGCTCCCAATGGTGAGTTCCATAGAACCAACTCCCTTAGTCTCAATGGGGTTCTTGCCCCCCACGCCGCTGAAGTGTCATGTTGGTTTTGACCAGCTCAGCATCTGATTTGCGAAGCTAAGTGTATAGATCATATGGCATTAAATTCACCACAGCACCACCATCAACCAACATCCGAGACACAGGCACCCCATCAATGTGACCACGAACATATAGAGGCTTCAAATGATGAACCGTTTTTGTCGGTTTTGTAAAAATAGCTTCTCGAGGTCCAAAATTAAACTGAGCCATCACTTCTTCATCTTCACCGATAACATTGTAATCGGTGGAAAAAGAAATCATATTAACATCCATACCTCGATGTTCAGGAGAAGCCTCATAATCCACCATCTCCTCTTTTGGTGTCTCCTCCTCTGGAACATCAGGTGATGTAGAAACTTCTACTAACATTGGCGCCACTTCTAATTCTGGTACTGCTACTGACTCCTGGACACCAGACAGTCCGGTGGAAGGCACCAGACAGTCTGGTAACTAAGGTTGATGCTAAGTAGCCGCTTGATCTAGAGTTTCAACGGCTTTTGGCTTCCACTGTTTTGGAGGAAAGATGCGATGTGTCTTGTTGAATATAGCTTCAGCTTCCTTTTCCCTTTTCTCCTTAGCTCGCAAGCACTGCAAAGTCCTCTTCTGAGTATCAGTCAAACCCGAAAGACACCATCGAGGCATGGAATACTTCGGATCTGTTGGCGGCTTGCTGATAAGTTCAAGAGAGTTTGCTTTATGATCTTTAGCCGAAGCAACTTCTGGTACAACTTCCTTCGGCACAGCATTAACCGATTTCCCAAAAACCATCGGCATCTTGTGATCATTATTGAACACCACGTTGTTTGTACCAACATTAACAATACTGATTGTTACGTGAGGTACTGACTGAACCGATGATGCTGCTGGTTGAGCTGGTGTTCTTGTGAGTTGAACTGGTGTTGATTGAAAATTTTGAACTAGTAGGGGGTTGTGACTGTGGTTGCCCCCCATACCCCCCTGCCAGATTGTCGGCATTGGAGGCCGATAATTCTACCATTGCTGCTGATTATGTGCCCATGGACCGGATTGAGGAACACACAATCAATCAAGTGTAGAAGGGGCCAACCTGTCAAAAACAGAACCTTGTGGTGTTCCCCACCTCTGATAGCAATAAGGGTTATAAGCATATGGTGGATACATGGCTATATTACCCTAGGCTGGATTTTGTTGAAATTCTTGCGGAGGACCCCACATCATTGGCGGTACCACTAGGTGCTGGTGGTACTAGTTTAGCTACTTGAGGAGCCGTTTCTGTCGGCTTCTTGTTCTACATGAGCTTGGCTTCCGGTGGCGGTGACCTTGGTCGCTTGTATGGCCGATTGCGAGGAGCAGCCCTTCGCTTTTTAACATACTTGGAAAGCAACTGATCGAACATAGGACCAGATCGATACAGCTTACTAGAGGTCCTTGCCTGATGCTTCTTCCATGTGCCCACCTCTGGCTGCCTTGGTTTGAAAGTCCTCGGGCATTGTTGGAGGGGATCGGACTATCCGGTAGGCGTTACCGGACTGTACGGTAACTGGCGCTGGACAGTCCACCGTACAGTCCGGTGGCCCTATCCTAGTATCCCCTTTTTGGTTCTACTGCCCTCCGATGCCAAGAAACCTGCTGGTAATCTTCGGTGTATCCTTACCATCTGCAGCCTTTTGCTTGATCACCTCCCTAGCCAAAACTTAAGTATTTTCATCTATTACCCTTGAAGAATCGATGACCACGGCTTTGCCTTTGCTTGCATCGGCCGCCTCAGGCCGAACCAAGACTTTCTTGCTGCTCATCTCTAGTGTGTTCGTGGGGAACGGCTGCTTATCAATCTGCATCTCTAGAAAACTCAAATGGCCTTCATTCACGGCCTATTGTATCCGTCCATGGAAAACATTACAATCGTTAGTTGCATGAGAAAAAGAATTATGCCACTTGCAATATGCTTTCTGTTTCAATTCATCGGCAGAAGGAATAGTATGCGATAATGTAATTTTCCATTTTTAAGAAGTTCATCAAAAATCTTATCGCATTTAGCAACATCAAAAGTAAATTTAACCTCCTCCTACCGATTCTTAGTAATTGGATTTAAAGATGGACAAGTAAATGATTTATCTTTGTTGGACCAAGAAAACTGAGCTGCATAAACTTCCTTAGAATCATCATCGGAATTAGCCGAATCATAATCCACAAGATTTACATTATGACGTGCAACCTTTTGGCTCTCTGTACTTCGTCTTTCTACAGCCAAAGCCTACTGATGTAATAAGGATAGAGAATAAAATCGCGTGCCGGCTAGCTTTTCCTTAATATAAGGCCTCATCCCCTCAAGAGCTAATCCAGCTAATTCCCTATCTGATACAGTCAATCGGAAGCATCGGTTTCTAATATCCCTAAACATCTTAAGACAATCATGAACCGATTCTTCACGACCTTGCCGAACTTTGGATAGATCGGCCAATTCTAGCTCATACTCTTCTGAGAAAAAGTGATCATGAAATTTTGCCTCCATCTCATCCCAAGTGCTAATTGAATTGGGAGGCAAAGAAGAGTACCAAGCAAAAGCATTTTCTGTAAGAGATTAAGAAAACAACCGAATTCGGAAAGCTTCCCTTTTGGCTAGATCCCCCAATTGCACTAAAAATTGCCTGATGTGTTCTCTAGCACTCTTATTGTCCTTACCGGAGAATTTCACAAAATCCTGATACTCTAAATCCTTGAGGGAAAGCATGAGCATCGAATCTACAGTCATAGGATTTTTGATATGAGCCAATGGAACCCAATACATCAATCCCCGCCTTTTTGTTGAGAGCGGCTACTAATTCTTGCCATATTTTGTCCTTAACCTCCGATGTGAAAGCGTCGGACTTTTGGCCATAAGATTTAGAAGCCATAGGATTCTGTGCAAACCAGATTTGGTCATAAGTGGGATTAGGAACAGGACCCCTAGGCACACTCGAACCAGTTGTTGGAACCGATCCCATACCATAAGAAACTGTAGTAAAAGATGGACACAAATCTCTCTAATTCTTCCGACGATGTGAAGTATTCGATTCCTGGCGTATTTAACACAATCCTTCGGTTAGGATCTACCGAAGTTTGGGGAACTGTTGTGCGCGGTGGGGCCATGACAGCCCCTGCGCTGGGCACATCGGATAGTCCAGTGGGGAGCACCGGACTGTCTGGCAAAGCACCTCCGAAGGGCATGGCTGGCTGAGCCGATTTACCCAACAGTGATGATGGAGGTTTCGGTTGCCCCGGGTAGGCATGCCATACATCGGCTGGATCTGTTGACAACCGTTCGGTGCTGATGGGCTTGGTGCAACCGATCCCACGCTTGGTTCATGTGAGGGGAATGTAGGAGCAACGGATTTCCCTTGAGCCTTAACTAAACCATCTATAGATGTTTGTAAAGTGCCCAATCGATCGGCTAACTGATTATGATCCCGATCAACGTAAATCTTCGTGGATTCAAATTCTTGAAGGGTTCCCGAGTCACTTACATTAGCGGTTGATGAAGAGATTGATGGCAATAAGGTGTCGAGGGTGACTTCCTTCTCCTTGGTTACCTTCTGGTGGCGATCCATGGTGAAGGTCCCTAGGAACCTCTTCATCGTGCCCTCCGCGGCTTCCTTCATCATGTCGTCGAAGCGCTTTTTCTCTTCGGTCGGCAAATTCTTAAAAGCCAACCTTATGATGTTGTCCTGCGTGACTTCAGATGCATCCGCATGCTCAAGCATGGTTGCTAGCTTCGAATCTACCTCTGATGTCCCAAGCGGAGTCGCCAAAAAGTGTGTTAACACGTTTTAGGCCATCACCAATGATATGACCCAGACCAATCCACCCAGGAGGGACCCTGTCAGAGAGGATCCGTGCTAGGGGTTGCTCTAGCGTCTGCAGGCCCCATAGAGCTCCTCAAGTCGGCGTAGAGTCGACAGGAGGCGAAAATTAGGGTTGGAGAGGAGAATTAGTGTTTGGGAATAGAGATATGCATAAAAGTAGACAAAATAATAGATTGGTTCAATTGTGGATGCGTCAATCGGCCTGGTCCCTTTATATTTATAGGGGAGAGTGGTCTTAAACCTTGTACAAGTCGAATCTCGAAAGATCTCACTCAAATCTGGTAATTCGTCTCGGACTTGACTACACCGGATAGTCTGGTGCGCCCTGCCAGATAGTCCGCTAACACTGGACAGTCCGGTACTGTCTAGCGGCGCTAGCGGCCCTACCCAATAGGTGCTCAACACGCCTTTCCCACTTCACTCCGGTGATCTCAAACTACGGCAGCTCTGTCTTGATGGGGAAAAGCAGGGCCTTGGTCCTGTGGCGGCGCACGGGGAGAACTGGAGAGGGAGTGGCTTAAGTAGGAGGGAGGCTAGGGTTCCAAGGAGAGGCTTCCGCGCATGTGGCCGTCGATTTTCGGCTTCCATGCACCGGGGCACATGGTGCGCATCGGCAGGCAACAGGTCCTCGGCATGCTTGTTGGCGTCTCTTAGCCTTAACAGGTTTTACTTCGCAAGCGCACGGAGACCGCTATAGCCTTTCACCCAGAGTATTCCGAGTATCGTATTTTTCCACAGGAAAGCGGCAGGCGAGAGTATAATTGGATAAACTCAAAACAAAGTCACCATACTTTAATAAATGTACCAACTAGTATCTAGGCACGAGTAAGTCTGATAAAGATAGGTGTATGGTGAAGAAGTAAATAAACTACCTAAGATACACGTAGGGAGGTATAGTTGCCTGGGAGGACAACGAGCATCATAAAGTTCCCAAACTCTATTCTATTCGGCTGCAAAGACTATGTTGTGGTTAGCTAAAACTATGTTGTGGTTAGCTAAAGAAACTCAAGTAAACAAGTCAGGGTCTCAGCGTCGAGCGAAATTCCTGCGCCCTCGAGGGGTTAGGGGATAGATAGTTGACACCCGAAAGAGAACCCGGCTATCACCTATGGGCTTCCCGAACGAACGGGCCTGGACTACAGAGGCACACCACACGCTGTCACCGAGTGGGGCTACCAAGCAAAACTGCATGGAGAGGATGGCACGCTATAAACGTACTCAAGTTAAACTTGAGTGACAATAAATAGCCATTGATTAGAGGTGAGGACCTAACCAGAGCTTGTCGTACAGGTTGGATTATAGCACCAGCAAGAATAACATGACTTGACTAACCAAGATAACCATAGCCTAAGCCTAGCAAGTATGCAAAGAAAGGTACACCACACATGCAAGAGATGGAAATAAAGTAAAGCATAAATATATTATACTGAAAATAACAGTACAAAGATACATGAACTTTACCGTAGACTCAGAGTTATCACCGAGAACTCTGAGGCAAAGCTAGACTCACTTCTAACTCCCAGGACTATCCTAACTACTAAGATGTGGAAAATGGCACTCTCTAAGGTAGAATGTAGCTCTCAACTTCTCCACGCTTTACAAATGAGCTCTTGGGGACTATTTATAGTCCAGCAAGTGAGGGGGGTATTTATAGGTGGCTAAGGTCGGTTTTGGGGGTAAGGCGGTGGTCGGCCGGCCATGTAGGGGGTCGGCCGACCTAGCCCCATGGTTGGGCGACCGCCCGATCACCAACTTAGCCATCCAACGGCTTGATCTTGATTCCCCACATCGGTTGGTAGTTGAAATGGTTGGTGCACGTGTAAAATGGGGGCCTTGCACGGTCGGCCGACCACGCATGAGGTGGGGCAACCACGTGTCCTGCTCTGATTTGCTGCATGGCCCTTCTCTTTGATTAGTGACGTCACCGATCCGTGGTTTGGTAGTCTTTCGGCCCTTGGATACATTGGATGCTTGGTACAATGGTTGGATTTGATTGCCATCGTGTTTCTTTGCAGGTTTGGATTGATGACATGGCAAATGGGCTTGGCTGGATGGTCGGGCGGCCAGGGGCATGGTCGGCCGACCCTGCCATTGGGTCGGGTAACCCAGCAGGTGGTCGGGCGACCAAGGCCTGTGGTCGGCGGACCCTGCCACTTTCACCTGCAGTGCTTATCTTTGATCCTTGGCACATTTTCAGCTGTTTTATGTGCATTTTGGTACCTGCATCCAAATATTCATACAAAACTAGTGGAACTTATTAGTAGTAGGGGTTAGTCCAGTTTATTCACATGCTTTGCTCCATTTGGTGGATAATTGACGGTAGATATCGTGAGATTACGACCGTCAACAATGCGCTGGTCAGGGGAGTGCGCGAGAGCGGGGCTGCGGGCTCCACTGGCAGCGAGGGTGTGAGAGGGCGGAGCGGTTGCGCGGGTGTCGGGAGCTTGTCGGGGATTTGCTTGGCGGCCAAGATGCTAGGGGCGAGGGGATCCAGCGGTAGCAGCTCGCCTTCGGCACCTACGCGTGAGGAAGACGCACAGGAAGAAGGAGAAAGCTGCAGCGCGGGCCAGTGCTGTCAGCGAGAGGAAAGAAGCTGGCGTTCGATGGTCTGGCTGCTAGATGGAGTGGTCATGGGTTGGGCTGGTTCGGCTGGTCAAAGGCCCAAACCTGGTTTCCACTTTGTTCCATTCTAATTTCACGTTGCACTATATGCTTTAATTATAAAGTTTCTCTGAATTTAAACATTGTTTTATACTCAAACTAGCACACAGAACGAAGATCCAAAGAGGAGCCTAATCATACATGCACATGTTAATCATTTCTAAAACCAAGTTTTAATTAATGTAACAATTGATTGAAAAACAAATCATTACATTTAGCATAAACTCCTTTTGTAAAAGGTATAGGGTAGTTTATCAAACTAGTTAATTAATTTAGATCCCTAATACTTAGCTTATATTTTCTATAACCTACTTTAAGTAATTTGTTCGTTTTCTAACTAGGATTTGATTCATTCATATTTTTATTTAAATAACTTAGTTAGTAATTTAGAAATATTTTGCCTAATATGATATGCAAACACACAACTCACACAGTTTAAGAAAAAGTTTTTGAATGTTCAGATTTTTACTATCATTAACACTCCGTAAAAATACGGGATGTTACAGTCTCCCCCCCCCCCCACAAGAATCTCGTCCTCGAGATTTCGGGGTAACTTACATGTTCTCAAAGAGATGTGGGTACTTCTCCAGAAGTTCTGACTCTTTCTCCCAAGTAGCTTCTCTTTCTGAGTGATTACTCCATAGCACTTTGCAGACTGGAATTTTTGTTCTTCTGGTTCCTTTCTCTGCCCGGTCCAGAATCTTCACTGGGTACTCTAGGTACTACAGATTATCTTGCAGGTCCACAACTTCAGGGGCTAACCGTGTCTCCGGCAATCTCAAACACTTCCGAAGCTGAGAAACATGAAACACTGGGTGCACTCCGGACAGGTGCTCTGGCAGCTCAAGCTCGTAGGCTAGCTCTCCAATCTTCCTCTTGATCTTGAAGGGTCCAATATATCTCGGCGCAAGCTTCCCTCGCGTGTGGAACCTCCTAATACCACGTAAGGGTGACACTTTCAAGTACACAAATTCTCCCTCTTCAAAGGAGAGCTGACGTCTGTGCTTGTCTGCATAGCTTTTATGGCTGACTCTATTCTATTCTGAGGTTCTCTCTGACCTTGGCCACATTTTCTGCTGCTTCTTCAAACATTGCTGGCCCAAAGAACTGTCTATCACCTGCCTCTTTCCACATCAAGGGAGTTCTGCACTCTCGACCATACAAAGCCTGGAATGGCGACATCTCAATGCTGGCTTGATAGCTGTTGTTGTAAGAGAACTCGGCGGATGGCAAGCTGTCTTCCCAATTCGGTTCGTAGGTCAGCACACAAGCTCTCAGAAGATCTTCCAGGAGTTGATTCACTCGTTCAGTCTGCCCATCTGTCTAGGGGTGGTAGGCGGTACTGTAGTCTAACCTTGTGCCCATGGCCCTGTGCAAACTCTTCCAAAACTTGGCAGTGAACTGAGGTCCTCTGTCAGAAACAATGCTTAGTGGTGCCCCGTGCATCCTTAGGATGTTCTGAACATATAGTTCAGCAAGCTTAGCAGTCCCGTAAATCGCCTTGACAGGTATAAAGTGAGCAGACTTGGTCACGCGGTCAACTATGACCCAGATTGAATCATTCCCCTTCTGAATGCGAGGAAGTCCAACTATGAAGTCCACTACCGATGTTTTCCCATTTCCACATCGGAATTTTATGCATGATGCAGTGCATGAGATGTATGAATATTGAGCACACATATGAGCAATTATTTCAGAGATAGACAGAAAGGTGATCGCTAAACTACTTAAGTGAGAAGTACATTTGTGCACACAGAGTAAGCATATTCTCATACACATATACAACTATTAAATTACTTATCATAAAGTCAACATGGTAATGCTGTAACCCGACAAAACAAGCCACGATCATTTAGTTACTTAGATTACTAAGATAGGTACGATGGTATTTATTTCCATTCAGCGAGTCAAACATTTTAGATTTGAATTAACCCTACATATTCATACAACGAAATCATGTGTGCTTTATGAATTTAAATCCCTAGTTGATTTTAGATAGTTAGAAAATGCCAATTGAGCCAAAACATCTATGTTCCGCAAATGGATACAACATAATGCTACCACCAAAATTTCAGCCACAAAGGAGTTATAATTTAATTATAAAAATTCCCACAAACTATTCCACATTTAAATTCGCAGATTTATCATAAATCACAGGAAATGTTTTTGGTCATGAAACTTCTATAGAAAACAAAACATGGCGTGATCCTCATGTATAAAATCTAGCAAACAAAATAACCAAGGTTTGATATTTCATCTATTCTCCATTAATTATTTTGTACCTATTTCAAACATAGCTGTAACCAATAAGAATAAAATCCACAAAAATACCTTCTGAAATCTATACACAATCAACATGCCACCATCTTTTTCATGGAATTTATTATGCACAATAATACCACATTTTCCTATTATTTATTTTTAACATGCAATACCTTGTCTATTTCAAAACAGCAACAAAACTTGGCATGCAGGGGTTCAAACATTTACAGTAAGCTGCATATACATCAAAGAGCATCGACAAATTCCTATGGAATCTTTGGACTACTTTTCATGTAGCAAGTATTTTTCGTATTCATTTTTATCACAAAAAAAATCATGTACAAGGGTACATTTGTCATTTAACTGTAAGTTCTAGTACTGCAAAAAATTACAATAGATCCTAAATATCATAAAATGCTACTGTCTCAGTTTCATAATTTTTTGAATTCATTTTCATCACTTTTGGCATTTATCTTTGTTTAACATGCATGAAGGCAAACAAGGGCAAAACAGTCATTTCACATGTCCAGACCTAGTTCACAGGTGTAGATCTATTCACGAGTAGTGCAACAAAGAAAATTTCATATTTTTAGAATTTTTGTTTGAATTTCTATGTACTTTCAAAGTTCACAGCTTAAAAAGATACATTTAAACCTTTAAACCTAGATCTACACAGCACAAGGGCTAATACACAAATATCCAAAACATCAGGGGCTAGCATGCAAGATCTACAAGACACACAGCACAGTAGATAGAACTTAAACGTGAAAACACTAAACAGCAGGGGCAAAATCACAAAACGGGAAGGGCTTTTCTTCAACCTCTGGACAGAGCGTGTGGTGCGCGGCAGCCGGCGTTCCCACGTGCGCCGACGTGCGAGGGGGCAGTGAATTCGCTGGACGCGGGTCTGGGGACATGTTCCCGGCTCCGAGGCTATGATTCCCCCAAGTCTCGTCATGAGAGGTGGTTGAAGCGGCCGGAGAACGCGAGGTGAACCGGCAGCGGCGGTGCATGGAGCTCGTGGCGACGCGCCGCAGATCCAGCAGGAAAGGCAGGGAATGGAGGAGATGGAGGGCACCTGGGATGCGCGGTAAGATGAGGATCCGGCGCTGGTGGTTGGAGGCATGGGGAGGCGCCAGAGGGTGGTTCTCCACGGCGGGGCGTGCATGGCGGCTATGGCGAGCGACAGAGCTCGTGCAAGAGGACGCTAGGGGCTGTAGCGGGGCTGGCCGAGTTGTGGGAATGGAGGACGAGTGCCAGGGGACGCGGGTGCGCCCACACGTGGAGAGGGAGGAGGTCCCAAGCAGGCAATGGTGGCCCGGAACCGCGGTGCCCGAGCTGAAATAGAGGGAGCTCGGGGAGGGAGACTAGGTGAGGCAGGGAGCGAGCGGAGAGGGAGCCGGCGCTATGGTCTTGAAGGCGAGGAGCACACAGGAAACTGGGGCGCGGTCAGCCTCGCCCTTATGCAAGGCCGGCAGCCATGGCGCGCTCGGGCAGAGTGTGCCCACCGTGTGTGCATGCCTGAGAGGGGAAGCAGGGAGAGCGGTGCCGCGTGGACCAGGTCCATGGACCTAGAGCGGCTGACGAGTGGGTCCTAGGGAGAGGAAAAACACAGGGTCCAATGGACCGAGTTTGGGATCGAGTGCAGAGGCGGGGCCCACAGCCGGATGTCGACATCGTCCGCCAGAGGGAATCCGACAGGTAGGGGCCCGCATGCCGGCCACTCAGAGAAAAAGGAAAAAAAATCAAGAAATTGCAAAAGGGTGTTTGACTGCTAGAACATTTGTTAGTATTTCGCTATTTTGAAGAGCGTAGGGGTCGAACCAATGAAAATACGAAATACAAGAACTGTTAATAATTTTACACTCTACAACTTTGTTATAAACATTTATACCATGTTATATTTTGTAAAGTGGATTAAATTTGAATTTACCACGCTGCCCTTAGTTTGACGAACTGAACCATAAACTTTATAAATTCCATTTTGGTCTATTTGTGTCCATTTTCATACTAAGTCTATTGTACCAATGTTGTCACAATTCAATGATCTACAACTTTAGTATCAAAGTTTTGCACGTTAATGACTTTTTGGTCCAGTAGAATTGAATTTAACAGACATGTCAATAGTTGGCAGATTTTGCACTTTAACTGAAATCAACCCAAAATCTTATTGAAACCTTTCTACATCTCACATCTCAAAATACCAAAGTTGCTCCTTTGTAAGTCCTCTACATGTTTGGTACATAAAGTTTGGTCTAAATCATGACAGATTTTGAAATACAATCACAAAATGTTCAAAGGTTTGGTCAAACAGTCGTTTTACTTTATGTAAAGTCTTTCTTGTTTGAAACTTTTGAGTAATCAAATGAGGTCCAATAACTTCAAGATTAGATGCATTTAAAAGTTGATGAAGTTAATTTCTTTTGATTAAAAGGAAGATTTTAAAGTTGTCTAGTCAAATCCAAAGTAATTTTAGAATTAGATTTGGTCAAGACTCATTTACCACCTTTTTAAAAGAAGCTAGGCCGGATTTGTTTTGAAATTTTGAACCTATTAATGTCACACCCGATTTTAGAAATAAAACCAGATGACACCATATGTATGTTCAGGATCTATTTTCCACACATACAGCCGACTTCATTAGTGCATATCAAAAGACAGAGCTTTATATAAGCGTGTAAAACTTACATTTGACACAAAGGTCATATCAGAATATAGCGGAACTTCTATCTCGTAGCTGAACTCCATCTTCATAGGAAGATTAACTGGGGGCATGTACGCCTAAACACCGAGGAGACTTCTAGATCCACTTCGTCTTTATGTCATCATCAACTTAATAGAGCAGAGCTATATTTTTGGTACAGTAAGGGCAAGTACATATCGTACTCAGCAAGTATTCCGCTTAGGATATAAGTGGACTGGCTTTACAGTGGACAAGCATAGCGGTTGTTTTTAGTTGATCAACTTTTATTTACTAACAATGAATTAGCATAACACATCCCATAACCGGAATAACATAAATACAATAAAGTATCTGAAAATAAACCACCATCAATCCATCATCATCCCATTATCATACCATCTTTACTATAATTGCCATGAGTCATTTTTTTAGAAAAACACTAATCTGTGAGGGTCCAGGCCGCTCTTAACCGTGAACATGGCTGATATATCAGTTCTAACACTCTCGAGAGGTCGTACATCTTTACACACAAGTCATGATTCCCATATGCCTAAGGGTGGATCAGACCTCGTATATTCATTACCTTAGATGAATCGGCAGGGTTTCATTACGAGACCTTTACAAAGAATTCCTAAAGTGTAGCCGCCCGTTCCAGGTTTCCGTTACCAGACATAAAAGTCCCCTCCTGAAGGGAGGGTGACCGACAAAAACCAAATAAACCAAACTGCACCCACTCAGGAGAGCAAGTCTTATACCCAGCAATGCCCCCCTTACGCTATCTTTCAGGTAAGCAAACCACCCGCTCTAGTTCATCTAATTAATCAGTCAAGGACGTCCAATTCCATCCCTTGTGGTTGTACTCTTTTTCTGGGTGGTCGCTCGGCGAACCGATCCTTAGAGTGAGGCAACCAACCAAACCCACAAACACATGCTCAAATCCCCGTGTCGCCAATAACCAAACTTACTTTTATCGTAAGTTCATCATTAATTAATCAAGAGTAGCAACATGAATAAGATTTGTTGAGCGCTAGCATTAAGCTACACATCACAGCCCTCCCATAGGATAAAATATTGATAGGAAAATAAGTGGCTAGTCATTATTAGGTTGACCATGCTTGGTTGTGCGATAAAGTAAGTTTTTAATGTGAATAGGACGAATAGGTCAAAGAATACTTGCTTTTAGTCTCAATAATATAGCTGCTCAAATAATCTTCAACTGTTGATCTTGAAAAGCTTGATCTTCACTCTCACGTATGATACTCGTTCTATACGTGACAACACAAACAACATACAAAGCAGACAAACATACATGCATAAAAACAATACACCAATCAAAAGAAAAGCTTTACAATAAAACACGTTCTAAGAGAGGAGGCGTCGCTACGGTCACGTGACGTGAGCGAAAGAAACACTGAAAAAAGATCTACGGTTGAGAAGATACATTTATTGGCCAACAAAGAAAGAACTAGAATTTGTATTTATTTTAATTAATAAAATACATGCCAACAGATATTTTCAAAGAAATAACCAGGTTATGATAAATCCAAATTATATTTGAGTGGAAAACCGCCGTTGAAACTAATCATATTTTATTTATAAAGATTTCATGTAAGTTATGCCATTAAAATACTTAATTTAAGAAAGACAAATATATAAGATCACCTATTCGGACTTTCAGCATATAATGTGTTTAATCTAAACAAGTTGTAATCGAAAACGTATTATAGTCGGAATTAATCAAATTAACATAATTAATTATGAAAAGCCCAAGTATAAACCTATGCATATTTTAATTAGGAAGCAGTTACATAATCATTAATCATGTTAACAAGCCTTTAGTTAACATTCAGATAAGAATTATTCATATCAACATGTGTTTAGGAAAACCGAGATTAAACTCTATATATGTTTTATTTATAAAGACCATGGAATGAATATTAACTAAATTAATATTTAAAATAAATTCTAGAAACATTGACATGGTAAACGTCAAAACTAAAACGTAGTTTAGGTTGCCACGGCTCTAACGCGACAGGAACGGATAAAAAACCGATCTAAAACATTAAGGATATATGAGATCAAAGTTAAGGGCTCAAACGCAAATAAGGTAGATTAGAGAGACTAGTAATTAGGATCTGGAAAGACACGCACATGAAGCAAGGTTACTGTCTTGCATAGGATACCGAACGCATCTCGTTCGCCACTGCTCGTATCGGTAAATCTCGATCAGCTTGAAACCTGCTTCTCATGCGTCAGACTTTGGTGCAGGGAGAGACGGAGGTCATCATGCAGCGGCCACGCCTGCGATGTGCGGCTCCGGATAGCACTTGCCCGCGGCAGCATGCAGTGCGCGAGCGCGACCTTAGGCAAAACGTCATGGCACGGTTCCCTAGCTCAGGAAAAGATAATGTCCTCGTTGAGTTTGCCGGCGCAGAAGGCGAAGCAGCTGAGGGACGAACACCGGGCCGAACTGCCGAAGCCTGTCGCAGGCCAGGCAGCTGGTTGGCTTCATGCTGCGCGTGCGGATAGATCATGGATGAGCAGCCGGCGGCTACATGGGCGACGATAGGCGCGCGGCAACTAGAGCATAGAGGGCCGAGGGCCTAAGCTCTTATAGGGGCGACGGACCTTGGAGTGTGGGCCAAGGCAAGGCGTGGCAGAGGCCGTCGTGTCCAGCCTACGCGCAGAGAGGAAAACAAGGGCACGGCCACATGATTGCTTCGTTCGGCACAGAGACGATGCGTACAACTTGTGGACTTCTGGCATCTTGGGCTTGCGTGGACAGACAGAGTCCCAAGCAGGCTTTGATAGGAACACCAGATAGTTTAGATATTGGGCTGTACTCAAAAAAACGTTAGCCTTTGGAGATAGAGGATGGATTCAAGCCTAAAGGATCATGTGGTCCATTGGCTACTTGCCAGCTGGTTACGATGACAGCGTGGACGTTGATTCTGTGTCCCCTGATTAACTTAAAATTAGGCACACACGAGTAAAGAACGAGGGTATGGTGATGACAGTCGAGGCGCGTAGCCCTAAGGCATGGTCCTATATATTTATAGTGGGCAGGGGTGCTAGGCTTTGTGGCACACACGCCAAGGAAGAGGCGACGGCGTGCGCTTGGGAGTCCTGGCCGTTTGGGCTTGCGTGGGCAGCAAAGGCACCTAAAATACGAGGAACCTTCATGAAGATTAGATTTCTGGACTCCATTGCTGGGCTAATTAACAGTAGCATGATTCCAATTGGAGAGACAGACAGGTCAGACAGGACGATCGGAGGGAGAATTATGTGATCCATAAGGGACTTTGATAGCTTTGGTTTGGTTCAGCCTGGTACGTGAGGAGAGAGACACGAGTGTACAGAAAGGAGAAAACATATACTTGACCAAAGCTCCAACGAGAAGGCAAGAAAAAGGTTGATTGGAAGAAGCAGATTTACTATAGGATGTACAGAATTCAGGCTAAGCAAAGCGATAACAATTTGATTAGAATTGAGACAGAGAAGGGGAATAGACTTTTCCAGAATATTCAGAGAAGGGGAAATTATTTGAAGATTTTAAATGAATTTGAAGTCAAATCAAACAACTCCAAACCATTCAATCAAAATTATGCATAGGCATGAATGCTCAAAAGTGTTATTCCTAGGTTTTATTTTACTTAATCAATTAGAAAACAAATAAATAAACAAGGTGTCATGCATAAATATATAAATCTTAAGTGAACTAAATTATTTTGCAATGATTTTTCATGTACCAAAAATCAGGGTGTTACAGTTAACGTCTGATTTCAAGATGGTCACATCAGTAAAATTGATGAACATTTCATGAACCAAAACTTTTGTATTTGTTGTTTCGCATGAAAGCTAGTAGATTTTGAATTACTCCACCAAACAACATGAGGTTTTGTATTTTCGAACATGAATCTTTTGACTTAGTGATTTCTCATCCTTGATCTTGTTCCTCTCTAAGCAATATTAAGTGGAAATCTTGTGATTCATAGAAACGACAATGAATGTGTTGTTGAGAGACACATGCATTTTCGTTTGATAGGGACTGCGTACACATATAAGATTTCCAGTCTGAATATCTTCAAGGAGTAAGATGTGGTGAAGCATATTATTGAGTTATAAAACATCATTATCATATTTCAAATTGTGTGTTAGGGCCTTTGAGATGCTTAGGGCATCACAGCCCACCCCCTTATAGAAATCTCATCCCGAGATTTGGATGAGGCAGGGTTTTACGACTTTCTGCATAATGCAAATGGTCTTGGCATTGCGGTTCGTGTCTTCCTAAACGCACGTGGTAATATTTAAATCTTCATATGTTAGCTTTGTTAACTAGCATGTAAATGGTTAGTACCTACTTAACACAAGGTAGTTACAAAGCATCATCTAGTAAGGCTAGGATGGTCATTTTAACATGCGTGGCAAGCTGTGCACTAGAGAGCGAATGAACAAACCATGAAGAGAAGGTGATAGTAGTGAGTGACAATCATTGGTTCGAGCAATAGAAGGAGCTACTTTCTGACTTTGACACCAAGAGTAGAAACATGATAAATATTTGACTTATTAGATCAATAGAGGCAAAGTGTACACAATCAGAAATTTGGACCAAGTGGAAATCTTGTGATTCATAGAAACGACAGTGGATGTGTTGTTGAGAGACACATTCATTTTCGTTTGATAGGGACTTGGTACACATATAAGATTTCTAGTATGAATATCTTCAAGGAGTAAGATGTGGTGAAGCATAGCAAATCCTGCTCATCGGGACAAGAAGATACAAGGGGAGGAAGATAGGCCATATTCGCCTAGATAAGATGACAGATTGTGTAATTTCTTAGTGTTGGTCAAGCATGATCAAGAAAAGTGAAGGTAGATGACTTGTGCTTACTAATGAAACAATCAGCAATGTTAGTAAGCCCGCTTTTGAGGATAATTTCAAAGGGGAGAAAACAACTCTCGGAAAGGATAATATGACAAAAGCACCAACCGAGAACAAAAGCTAGTGCAGAGTATGATCCTGAAGTTCACTTTCAAGGGATAAGGTTCAACCAATAGAAAGAAATATTCACACTAGGGAGTGGAAACAGAGTTGATCATTCCCACAAATCAAAGAATGCAAGGTTAAACAATACAATGAAAAGACGTGAACAAGAGTGGACATAGAATTGATTGTTTTCCACGAATCAAGGAAGGCAAGGTTAAACAAGGTGATGAAAAGATATGAACAAGCTATGAGATTGAGGTGAATTATTCCCAAAGATCAAGTGAAGCATGGTGAAACAAAGCAACAAAATATGTATCAAGGTAGTAGGACTGGAACCGAATATTCCTGCAAATTGAGAAAAGCAAGGTTGATTGAAGCACAAAAAAGTTGATAGGGATATTTCACTCTGGAATGATGTCACGCCATCGCATATCTTGATACCAGCGCGCCCCTAGTTGACCTAAGTGACGGCTGTACACACAGGACCTTAGGTTTCATCGCGGCACCATAGACTGCTTGGCTGAACATCACTTCAAGGGCGACATAACCATCCAATTCTAGGGAACATA
This sequence comes from Paspalum vaginatum, assembly GCA_030272315.1. NCBI lineage: Eukaryota > Viridiplantae > Streptophyta > Magnoliopsida > Poales > Poaceae > Paspalum > Paspalum vaginatum. The sequence goes on from CM059017.1 coordinate 23,497,269, forward strand.
GACAATACAAGGTCATGGCAAGACATGAACAAGGAGTTTTATATAATAAGATTGTTTAGAGAACATGAATCTCAATGTATGGATGATATGGACCAAGAGGTGAAAACACATCGATCTTTAAGGTTTGGAGCATCGGAATCACGGAGACCAGAAACATGTGGTGAACAATCGCTTGAGGCGCATCGATTTAAAGGACTGAAAACATGTGAAAGATAAGAGTTCAAAGCATGAAAGCCACAAAAGCTTGAATTTCATGGCATATTAGAGTTTGGAACAAAAGTGGCAATGGTTGAAAATACACGAATCACTAGAGTTGATTTGAAGGAGTTGAAGCACGAGGCACGATAACTATACGAGTCAAAAGTTCTGATAATAAAAGTCCAAGCTGAGTGTTGTTACTACACTACCCGATACCCATTCCATTTTGTCTAATCGTAAGATTCAAACGTTTGAGTTAAAGACTAGTTTCTTCTTTCACTTATGTTGATGCAACGTCGGGCTTCACATGGGAGACACCATGGTGCTGCAGTCTTGCTCACAGTCTGAGATGTCGCCAGAGTCGAGGTTGATCCGAGATGTTTTCTTTTTATCACTCATGTCACCAAATAGAAACTCTACAGTGTTGCTGTAGGGATATGTAATGACGGTAGCTTCTCATCGAGGTGGTTTCTAAATTCATTCTTATTGTCTTGGTGGAGCTCCAACTTGTGTGTGTCGAAGTAGAAATTGATGCACCATGTGTCTGAGTTGATTCGATGAGGGGTTGAGCAATCTTCTAGAATGCTTCTGGTATTATAGATGCTTTGTGCACCGTTCTTGTAGACATGCCCAGAGAGTGCTACCGATCCAACACCTAGTCATTAACATGTACTAACTATCTTGACTTGATCTTCAGGATTGACGAGTCCATTCAGCGGAATCATCTCGAGTCGCAGATGTTGAACGGAGGCCACGTCTTGGGAGTGCTCTTAAGCTTTATCTTACTTCTGCTTCTCTCCTCGTGATACTTTTGGTGAGGATAACATGGCTTAGGTCAGTTGTGTTTTGGCTTCTAAAAATCGTTTTGCATGGTACATGTGTGTTACATTTACGAGCTTAAGAAAATATGCCAAAGGGTGCGACTATCCCAATACCGAGGCATGATTAGCAATCTTTCTTTCTAATGTGTACAAACTTCCTGTGATTTTAAGAGAATCTGTAAAAGATTAGAATGTCATAGTTTTGCCTAGGTTTATACTCTACGTCGTTGGTATAGAAAATGCTTATTAGTTCTACTTCGAAATGGTCTAGAAGCTCAAATTTTTCAGCTAGTCGAAATCTGTCCAGATTTCTAGTTCTCTACTAATCCTGCTATAACTCAACATAGAAGCTGTTTTAGACAAAGACCAGGATACGAAAGTCATTCCTTTTGAAGTTCTCTATAACATTGGTATAAAATGTTTCTACTAGTTGTGAGTAGAAAATAGGTGAAACTTCAGATTACTAAGATAAGGTCAAATCTGTACAGATTTGAGTCCTGTTTAAGATTCAGGTTTTCGGTCTAGTTAGAAGTATTTCTACATCATGGTCAAAATAGGAAAGTTGTTAAAAATTTCACACACTACAACTTTTGTATAATGGAAATTAGCAGATTTCGGTGTAGATCATGCCCAGAACTTCAATTTGCAAGCCTCGCACTGACTGTCCACATTTAAATTTTCGACTTAAAGTGACTATAAGTCATTGCTACAAGCATTTTTGCAACATGGCCAATATATCAAAGTTGTTAGTTAAGTTATTCACTACAGCTATCGTATAGAACGTTTTCTCTAAAACTATTTAGATCAACACCAGATTTTTCAGGTCTTTAACAGGCGGTCACAACTGTACATATTTTTAACTCGGAGTTGTTTTAGCTTGTATTTCATAATCTATGCATTTTCAGAGATAGATTTCTGTAACAAAGTGATCCTAAATTTCATGATTGACAAGTTTAGTTATATAATGTTTTCCTAAATTCTGCTTTCATAATGGATTAAACTACTAATCTTCATGCAACTAGCAGTGTGTCCATATTTAAAATTATGACTTAGAATGGTTGTAGGTCATCTTTAGAAGCATCTTTACAAAAAGGTCAATATAGAAAAGCTGTTCATCAAGTCATTATCTATAACTTTTGTATAAATAGTGTTCGCTGAAATCATTTAGAACAATACACAAATATAAAATCTTTAACTGAAGGTCTTGTTTGTGCAGATTTCGGTTGCGAACATGTTTTAGTTTGGGCTTCAAAATCCAAGCATTTTCAGAGAAAAGACCCTATAGCCAAGTGATCACAAATTTCACATTTAGCAAGTATTATATACAAAGTTCCTACTGTTTCTATTTGCAATTTGAACTACGCATCAAAATAGTAGCAGCATACGTACATATCTCATGTGAACTTGCAACTTCCAAACCAATACATAGCAAAGCATATATACATATCTAATGTGAAACTTGTTATTTTCAAACAACACAATCAAGCACTGAAGATGAGATGAAATAATGCATGATCGTCCTATCCGTCCTCACATGTCCTTACTTTTATAACTAACGATATTTTGGTGGCATATATGCACGAACTCTCCATACATGTAACTAGTCGAGTTCTAGTCATTCATATATACTACGTATGTCATGGTTAGTGTAACTACAAGAAAAATGTATGCTCATACATTACCACATAATGTGGCATCCACGTGAATTTTCACGCTGCGTGGACAATGTTGATTGGGCCACTGCACCTTTTTCTCAAAGTCTGACTTTCCACCAGTGCTGAGAACTGTCGAGAAAAAGATGGATTCTAAAACCGAATGTAAGTGTGGTGGGCATGAAAGCTCCAAAGCATGCCCACCACCCTTAAAGAACCATACCTATACAAAATGAATGCAGGATGCACAATGGATCGCAAATCTCAATAGCGTTCCACCAGTACTGGGGATTGCTATGGCCGAAGTATTGTTTCCCAAAACGCCGAATATGCACGTGAGTTGCTATCAAGTCAGACAAGCCAGTGATGCCACGTATATATAAGCTAACATCCTTATAAAAGGGCATATACACGACATCTCTCATTTTCGCAAATACTTCGAAAAAATTGAAAAATATGCTTTTGAAATCAAAATAAAGTTGTCATAATTGTTGTCCGTGTATGATCAATTCTGATACCAGCTGTGGCAGAACCTCTGATTTAATCCGAGCTAACTACACCTGCCACCACATGGCTCGCGGTGCACTTAGACCAAATTAAACTCGGTAATCCGTCGAGCTACCAAAAAAGGGCACTAAATGTAACCATCACCCAGAGATGCCGAAATCACACACGTTAAGCCCTCGAAGGAGCCACAATAATTACAACAACCATCATTTCATACAAATATAGCCTGATTTATACATTTGCTCAAAATGACGTATGACCATACTGAAATTTAGTTTCGAAAGAAACTCGCAGCGGAAAAAAGAACGTAACATAATGTAGACATAATTATGCAGCAAAAGTGGAACATCGAATTATGACATTGAGCCCACCGTTGTCATTCTCAATCCAAAGCTCCTGAAAAGAAAAAATATCAACAACAAAGGATGAGTACGTGGGGTACTCGTAGGACTTACCCGTGGGCGGTATCAGCCCGACACATTTGAGAGTATGCAAGGTTTTTGTGGATTTGACTTCTAGCTCGCGTAAGCTTACTAAGAGTGGGTTCTTACTTTCCAAGTTTCATTTATTTTTATAGCATAAGCTTCATTTGATTCAACGTAGTTACCATCATGATACATAATTCATATATCTCAACATTTGAACACATATGACAATATAATATAATTTGCAGAAATGTAAACATACAAGTACAAGCATGTAATACTGAAATTCATGATTAAATAAATAACATATTAAAGTTATTATCACGTTGCCCTGGCAGTGATATTAGCATTCCCACACCTGGTAAGCATCAGCGAGATTTAAATTCTCAGGAATAACTATCATGCCAGGGGTATATGCTTACTAGGCATAGCATTCCACATATACCCCCATCTCTACTTGTTCCATCCGAAGTTCGATTCCACCCTACCATTCTCTAGGTTTAGCCTCCATGGAGCGATAGCACGGTGTACCGGGTCAGCCTTTCTATGAGTCAAGTGCCCCTAGGCCCCATGGTAGGAACAAGTCTATGTTCTTCGGATGGCACAAGTAAGACTTTTATTGGTCCCACGACTCGGATAAGCACTCTAGCAATATTATGCCGATTAGCAGACGAACAACGAAACGGGCCTTATGCGACTCAGGCGGAGTCCACCAAACCATCCACATGCCTTATGCGACTCGGGCGGAGTCCACCAAACCATCCACATCATTTTTCATTGTAATATACCCATATATCCATCCGGTCTCATCTTTTCATCATATCATATCATATCATATTGCTTTCAAATTCAAATTTTTGTAAAAACATTTTTGAGCCCTATTATCTCACGAAGTGAATAACTCCACTTGACTTCTACCATCTAAGCATGTCTAATCATAGACTTCGACCTATTCATTCTACTTAGGATATCAAGTATTTATGCATGTGAGGTTTCATACAACTCCTAAGCGTAAATGCACAAACAAATATATGGTGGTGAGATTCTAAATAGGTGTAGATGCCTAAGGGGCCTATCTTTGTTATTGAAAACATGAGCAAACTAATCTAAAGTTAGTTTGTCGGGTTGTGAGGCTTTGCCCCAAGCAATCCCTTGATCACTTGGACTGCTCCTCAGTCCAAACACGACTGATAGGCCCTCCAGGTCGTGAGTGGGTCTTAGTTGGTCTTCTGAAACACCGTTGCTTGATGTAGCTCCACGCTTTATCTTCTCCGATCACGTATCTACAGCAAACGTCACTATATGAATAATATGCATGATGCAGTACATGAGATGCATGGATATCGAGCACACATATGAGCAATCATTTCAGAGACGGACAGAAAGGTGATTGCTAAACTACTTAAGCGAGAAGTACATTTGTGCACACAGAGTAAGCATATTCTCATATACATATACAAGTATTAAATTACTTATCATAAAGTCAACATGGTAATGATGTGACCCGACAAAACTAGCCACGGTTATTTAGTTACTTAGATTACTAAGATAGCACTGGTAGTGTTTATTTCCATTCAGCACGTCAAACATTTTAGACTTGAGTTAACCCTACAAATCCTGTTTGCTTTATGAATTTAAATCCCTAGTTGATTTTAGGTAGCTAGAAAATGCCAATTGAGCCAAAACATCTATGATATGCAAATGGATACTACATAATGCTACCACTAAAATTTCAGCCACAAAAGAGCTATAATTTAATTATAAAAATTCCCGCAAACTATTCCACATTTAAATTCTCAGATTTATCATAAATCACAGGAAATGTTTCTGGTCATGAAACTTCTATAGAAAACAAAACATATCGTGGTCATCATGTATAAAATCTAGCAAACTAAATAAGCAAGGTATGATATTTCATCTATTCTCCGTTAATTATTTTGTATCTATTTCAAACGTAGCTGTAACCAGTAACAATAAAATCCACAAAAATACCTTCTGAAACCTATACACAATCAACATGCCACCATATTTTTCATGGAATTTATTATGCACATTAATACCACATTTTCCTATTATTTATTTTTAACATGCAATACTTTGTCTATTTCAAAATAGCAACAAAACTTGGCATGCAGGGGTTCAAACATTTACAGTAAGCTGCATATACATCAAAGAGCATCTACAAATTCCTGTGGAATGTTTGGAGTACTTTTCAGGTAGCAAGTATTTTTCCTATTCATTTTTATCACAAAAAAAATCAGTGTACAAGGGTACATTTGTCATTTAACAGTAAGTTCTAGGACTGTAAAAATTACCACAGATCCTAAATTTCGTACAAATGCTACTATCATAGTTTCATAATTTTTGGAATTCATTTTCATCACCTTTGGCATTTATCTTCGTTTAACATGCATGAAGGCAAACAATGGCAAAACAGTCATTTCACACATCCAGACCTAGTTCATGGTGTAGGTCTATTCACAAGTAGTGCAACAAAGGAAATTTCATATTTTTAGAGTTTTAATTCGAATTTATATGTACTTTCAAAGTTCACAGCTTAGAAAGATACATTTAAACCTAGATCTACACAGCACAAGGACTAATACGCAAATATCCATAACATCAGGGGCTAGCATGCAAGATCTACAAGACACACAGCACAGTATATAGAACTTGAATGTGAAAACACTAAACAGCAGGGGCAAAATCACAAAACAGGAAGGGCTTTTCTTCAACCTCTGGACAGAGCGTGTGGTGCACGGCAGCCTGCGTTCCCACTGCACGTTGACGCGCGAGAGGGCGGCGAATTCGTCGGATGCGGGTCTGGTAACATGTTCCCAGCTCCGGGGCTTTGTTTTCCAAAAGTCTCGTCATGAGAGGTGGTCAAACCGGCCGGAGAACGCGCGGTGAACTGGCGGCGGTGGTGCATGGAGCTCGTGGCGGCGCGACGCAGATCCAGCGGGAAAGGCAGGGAATGGAGGAGATGGAGGGCGTCTGGGATGTGCGGTAAGATGGAGGATCCGGCGCTGGTGGTTGGAGGCATGGGGAGGTGCTGGAGGATGGTTCTCCACGGTGGGGCCTGCACGGCGGCTATGCCGAATGACGAAGCTTGTGGAGAGGACGCTAGGGGCAGCAGTGGGGCTGGCTGAGTTGTGGGAATGGACGACGAGTCCCAGGGGACGCGGCTGCGCCGACGCATGGAGAGGGAGGAGGTCCAGAGCAGGTAGGGCCGCGAGCTCAACGCTCGGCCGCCAATAGTGGCCCAGAACCACGGTGCCCGAGCGAAATAGTTTGAGCTCGGGGAGGGAGACGAGGTGAGGCAGTGAGCGAGTAGAGAGGGAGCCGGCGCTCTGGTCTTGAAGGCGAGGAGCACACAGGGGAACTGGGGCGCAGTCAGCCTCGCCTTTATGCAGGGCCGGCGGCCATGGCGCGCTCAGGCAGAGCGTGCCCGCCGCGTGTGTGGGCCGGAGAGGGGAAGCAGGGAGAGCGGTGCCGCGTGGACCTGGTCCACGGACCTAGAGCGGCTGGCGAGTGGGTCCGGGGAGAGGAAAGACACGGGGTCCAATGGGCCGAGTTTGGGATTGAGTGCAGAGGCGAGACCACAGCTAGATGTAGACATTGTCCGCCGGAGGGAATCCGACAGGTGGGGGCCCGCATGTCAGCCACTCAGAGAAAAAGGAAAAAATCAAGAAATTGCAAAAGGGTGTTTGACTGACAGAACCTTTGTTACTATTTCACTATTTTGAAGAGCATAGGGGCCAAATCAATGAAAATGCAAAATACAAGAAATGTTAATAATTTTACACTCTACAACTTTGTTATAAACATTTATACCATGTTATGTTTTGTAAAGTGGATTAAATTTGAATGTACCACGCTGCCCTTAGTTTGACCAACGGAACAATAAACTTTATAAATTCCAATTTGGTCTATTTGTGTCCATTTTCATACTAAGTCTATTATACCAATTTTGTTCACAATTTAATGATCTACAACTTTACTATACAAAGTTTTGCACGTTAATGACTTTTTGGTCCAGTAGAATTGAATTTAGCAGACATGTCAATAGTTGGTAGATTATCCACATTAACTGAAATCAACCCAAAAGCTTATTGAAACCTTTCTGCATGGCACATCTCAAAATACCAAAGTTGCTCCTTTGTAAGTCTTCTACATGTTTGGTATATAAAGTTTGGTCTAAATCATGATAGATTTTGAAATACAAGCATAAAATATTCAAGGGTTTGGTCAAACAGCAGTTTTACTTTATGTAGAGCCTTTCTTGTTTCAAATTTTTGAGTGACCAAATGAGGTCCAATAACTTCAAGATCAGATGCATTTGAAAGTTGATGAAGTTAATTTCATTTCGTTAAAAGGAATATTTTAAAGTTGTCTAGTCAAATCCAAAGTAATTTTAGAATTAGATTTGGTCAAGACACATTTGCCACCTTTTTAAAAGAAGCCAGGCTGGATTTGTTTTGAACTTTTGAACCTCTTAACATCTGATTTTAAAGATGGTATCGTTAGTAAAATTGATGAACATTTCATGAACCAAATCTTTTGTATTTGATGTTTTGCATGAAAGCTACTAGATTTTGAATTACTCCACCAAACAACATGAGGTTTTGTATTTGATGTTTTGCATGAAAGCTAGTGATTTCTCATCTTTGATCTTGTTCCTCTCTAAGCACTATTAAGTTATAAAACATCATTATCATATTTCAAACTGTGTGTTAGGGCCTTTGAGAAGCTTGGGGCATCACAATGTTGTGGGTGACTCCTTGTTGGTCCTGTATCTGGTTGAGGCTGTCCATTATCCACAGTGTGCGGTGCTCTTGGAGATCCAACGCCCCAAAGAGGGCATTGATGTTCCCTGCAAACCCGTCACCAGTGTAGCGGGCGGAGTTGGACTGACCTACACCATGACCATAAGATTGCTCACCTCTGCTGTGGGATGACGGCGTCGGATGTGCTGAGGGTACGATGGAGTTCCACGAACTATGCCATGACTCTCCCTGGCTCTCCCAGACGGGTGCGCCTCCCTAGTTGTCCTAGAAGGTTCTAGAGCCTGGATGAGCCCAGGAAGGTTCTGCGGCTGGATGAGCCCATGCAGGCTCGGCACCTGGTTCCTGTGCATCTTCGTATGTCTTCTGGATTCTTTCTTCAGCTTGACGTCGTTGGGCATGAGTCATGACTGTTCCTTGCCGGCTCGGGTTCTTGCTGCATGGTTAGTTTTCTCACAGAGTACTGTTGACGGTCGTTATTGCACTATCTACGACCATCAACTATCCATGAATATGAATGGAAATGCATCAATCTATGGACAAACCTTTGCTACTAACATATCTCCACGAGTTGTGTTGAAATATTTGAATGCAGGTGACAAGACATACTAAAACATGGTAAAATGGAGCCAAACCAGGAGGTGATTGGCCACATGGCTAAGTCCCCTAGCTGCCTGGCCCCACCTCCAGGCCGCTCGGCCTGATGAAGTGCCCAATTGGCTTCAACTTCGACCTTCATGCACACACATGCTATGTCAACACATCTCCAAGGTGGAATCCATGAAAGTCGCATGCAATCAATCGGAAGGCCTTGCCACATCATTGATTTAGCACTTGGATTGATGAAGTCAGCAATCCTCAACACTTCAATCCTATGGCTAAGAAAGAAACACAAGTGAGATCGCATTAACCACCATGCAACCGACTTGGGGAGTGAAGATGGGCCACAAGATGAAGTATGGCGGTGGATCCGATGGTTGGCCAGGCTGCCCGGCCTGAGGTGGGGCCGCACGACCTCCCTACTAGGCCGCTCAGCCTGCCACCTGTCCCTTAACCGCCTTACCGACCCTATAAATACACCCACTCACTTGGTGACTATAAATACCCCTGAGCTCTCATTTGTAAATTGTGGAAGTTGAGTGAAACACACCATTGTCTAGTTTAGTAGCACTAGGATAGTCCTGGGAGTTAGAGTTGAGTCTGAGTCTTTGCCTTGGGGATTCCAGAGTTAGCTTCGAGTCTGGTAAAGCTCTTGTATCTCTCTATCTTTGTACTCTTGCTACTTCAGTATAATATACTTTGTTGCTCTATCCTTTGAGATATACTTTACTTTATTTCTTACACTTGCCTAGTGTGATGTACCTTATTGCATACTAGACCAATGCTTAGGTTTGTGTTGTTCTTGAGTTATCTAAATCATGCTAGACTTGCCGGTGCTATAGGCTTTCCTTAGGCTCTGATCTAAGGCTAAGTCAGTCCTAACCCTCTGATCAAGGATGGACTTTAGTGATCAAGTTCACACTTGATCACTAGTTTAGCGTGCCATCTTACCCACACAGATCTGGTTGGTAGCCCCTCTTGGTGACAGCATTAGGGAGCCTCTGTAATCCGACCCCATCGCTCGGTAAGCCCGTAGGCGTTAGCCAGTTGTCGTTCGGTTGGGCAACTATCTACCCCCGCGCCTCCTCGGTGTAGTCTGGAATTTCGCTCGACGCAAGATCCTAGTTCGTGTTTGTTAAACTCAGTTCAACCGCGAATACTCCTATGCAGTAGCTAAGCAATATAGTTTGGATATCTCCCACTTGCCTAGGGGCAATATCCAAGTGTCCCAGTCCCTTAAGTGTGTGACCCTGTAGATTCTCATGCAGTCGGCCATGGCAAAAAACCCTTTCTCAAGCCAATTGATCAACAGAGGCACCTAGCAGCACATGTTGACCCCCAAAAGCATAATGATCATATCAACAGAACCATGATATACAAATCATCCTAATTCCTTTTGCCACGCAACACCAGTCAGACCCAAGGCGAGATATGTGCCACCCTTGTTTAAGTAGTCTGACTAATGTCACTTGTCAATGATGGATTACTAGACTAACCATTAGTCCAAATGTGATTAACCTTTAATCACATATCACGGCCATGCATTTTCTAATCCAGCCACCTTGAGGGTCCCAGAGGCAATCTCTCCCGTCATGTAGGAGGGGCAAATTCCATCTTGATCCACTCACATCCCAATCCATGTTTCGCAATGCACCCGAAAGTTACTTTTATAACTACCCAGTTACGGAATAGCGTTTGGTAACCCCTAGGTACACCACCATGCACAGTGAGAAACAATGGTGATCTCAGGTCAAAGGATTTAGCGGGTATATCACCCGAGATCGCTTGATGGCACATTTAAGCATAACAATCCCAGCAACATCTTGGAGTGAGTCGATCCGATACCATGTTCTCTAACATCTGTCCACATCATTGATTTGATATCTAATATCTATGATCCATGAGGCATGATCATCAATCAATCCATGTGCTACTGTGCCATGTAAAGATTATAGGATAGGGACCATTTAGAACACGACATTTAAACAAGAATCTCACGAACGAGTCACGCACTTGTTGATTCATTGTTTACAGTAGCATGTTCAAGGAACAAGAATGAATAGCATTCATTCGAAATAAAACATAACAAATTCTCATCCCACATACACTAGAGTCAACTTAGGTATCTAATACCCATTGCTTTCGTGTGTGCCTCAAACTTAGATTGTGGGAGAGGCTTCGTTAACGGATTAGCTACATTAAGACCCATGTGCACTTTACATATCTTCACATCACCTCGATCAGTTATCTCTTTGATTAGGTGATATTGCCTGAGTATATGTTTGGATTTTTGGTGTGACCTAGGTTCCTTAGCTTCTACAATGGCACTGATATTATCACATTAAAGGTCCAATGGGCATAAAGCACTCAGAGCAACACCCAACTCAGAAACAAACTTTCTGATCCAAACTGCCTCCTTTGTAGCTTCCGAAGCTGCAATATACTCGGCTTCTGTTGTAGAATCGGCTGCCATATCTTGCTTGGAACTCTTCCAACTAACCGCTCCGCCATTGAGGCAGAATACAAATCCGCCCTTTACAACGAGCTCTTCCTCACCTCCAAACACTAGGAACGCATACTTAGGCCTTCTCAAGTACTTAAGGATATTCTTTACAGCTATCTAGTGACCTTCACCTGAACACGATTGGTATCAGCTCCTAACACTTAGAGCAAAGGAAACATCTAGGCGACTACATATCATGGCATACATGATGGATCCGACTGCGGAGGCATACAATATCTCACTCATCCTCTTTGCTCATCAATAGTAGATGGACGCTGAGTCTTGCTCAAGATCGTGCCAGGTGACATAGACAAGAAACCTTTCTTGGAATCATGCATGTTGAACCTTTTCAACACCATGTCAATATATGTACTTTGGCTTAATCCAATTAAGCACTTTGATCTAGCTCTATATATCTTTATGCCCAAGATGTAAGCTACTTCTCCCAAGTCCTTCATCGAGAAACTCTTTCTCATGAGTCCTTCACAACTTCCAACATAGGAATTGTTGACGGTCATTATTGCACTATCTACGACCATCAACTATCCATGAATATGAAGGGAAATGCATCAAAGTATGGACAAACTTTTGCTACTAACATATCTCCACGAGTTGTGTTGAAATATTCGAATGCAGGTGACAAAACATACTCAAACATGGTGAAATGGAGCCACTCCAGGAGGTGGCTTACCATATGGCTAAGTTCCCTGGCCGCCCGGCCCCACTTTCAGGCAGCCCGAGTCTGGGCCCAATTGGCACCAACTTCGACCTACATGCACACACATGCCACGTCAACACATCTCCAAGGTGGAATCCACGAAAGCCGCATGCAATCAACCGGAAGGCCTTGCCACATCATTGATCCCTCACTTGGATTGGTGAAGTCAGCAATCCTCAACACTTCAATCCAATGGCTAAGGAAGAAACACAAGTGAGATCCAATGGTTCGGGAGAAAACACAAAGATAACCACCTTAACCACCATGCAACCGACTTGGGGAGTGAAGATAGACCACAAGATGAAGTATGGCGGTGGATCCGACGGTTGGCCAGGCCGCCCGGCCAGAGGTGGGGCCGCCCAGCCTCCTACCAGGCCGCTCGGCCTGCCACCTGCCTCCTTAACCGCCTTACCGACCCTATAAATACCCCACTCACTTGGTGACTATAAATACCCCTGAGCTCTCATTTGTAAATTGTGGAAGTTGAGTGAAACACACCATTGTCTAGTTTAGTAGCACTAGGATAGTCCTGGGAGTTAGAGTTGAGTCTGAGTCTTTGTCTTGGGGATTCCGGAGTTAGCTTCGAGTCTGGTAAAGCTCTTGTATCTCTCTATCTTTGTACTCTTGCTACTTCAGTATAATATACTTTGTTGCTCTAGTCCTTTGAGATATACTTTACTTTATTTCTTACACTTGCCTAGTGTGGTGTACCTTATTGCATACTAGACCAAGGCTTAGGTTTGTGTTGTTCTTGAGTTATCTAAATCTTGCTAGACTTGCCGGTGCTATAAGCTTTCCTTAGGCTCTGATCTAAGGCTAAGTCAGTCCTAACGCTCTAATGAAGGATGGACTTTAGTGATCAAGTTCACACTTGATCACTAGTTTAGCGTGCCATCTTACCCACACAGATCTGGTTGGTAGCCCCTCTTGGTGACAGCATTAGGGAGCCTCTGTAATCCGACCCCATCGCTCGGTAAGCCCGTAGGCGTTAGCCAGTTGTCATTCGGTTGGCCAACTATCTACCCCCGCGCCTCCTCAGTGTAGTCTGGAATTTCGCTCGACGCAAGATCCTAGTTCGTGTTTGTTTAACTCAGTTCAACCGCGAATACTCCTATGCAGTAGTTCAACCGCGAATACTGCTATGTGCCTGCAGCTAGCGGATCAGTCGATTCGCTACCCCAACGGTATCGCTGAAGACATTCGGGTCAAAATCTGGAACTTCATTGTCCCAGTGGATTTCGTGGTGCTCGACATGGAGATTGATAGCAAAACGCCGCTTATCCTTGGGCGACCGTTCTTAAGCACCATTGAGGCCACTATTGACGTTGGAGCTGGACAAGTCCACCTCAACATCAATGGCAGATGGGAGACGTTCGCCTTCAAGCCGAAGGTAGAACAGTGTCAACAGGTAAAAACATTTAAACTTAAGTGTTAGGCACCCCGGGAGACACCTAGAGAGAAGATCGAGCTTTCGCCAAGTCAGTCAAAAGTGGAATCTCTCATCCTAACAATGGTAAAGATCCTATTGGATGGAGAAGCCCAAAAGCTCAAAGCCGATCGCAGAACCGAGTCACAAAGACGTGCCTCAATGGCCAAGCCGCCGACAAAGGAAGTAGGAGGCAAGACTCCTGTCACGAAGGTCACCACCACAACAACGAGCACACCCAAAGAGTGGCAGAAGAAAGACGATGAATCGCCAAAAGCCAAGCCAGAAAAGACCCAGAATAAAACTCAGAAACAAAAGGCTGTGGCAACCAAGAAGGAATGGCGAGCAAAAGTTGCAGCACAGACGGTCGCTAAGTCTCCGTCAAGTGCTGACTCTGAGCAAAAGGTATGACTTGCCCTCATCAGGAGGTAAACTGGCATTATCCTTCGCTGCATATTTAATTTCGGCGCAAGTATTTTTCATTATACCACTGCATGTTTAAATCTAAAAGTTTTGCATTAGTTAAATCTTTCTTTTGCATAAGTTATTTATTTTCATCTCTTATATTTCAAAAAAAAAATTTTGGAGGCCGCCCGGCCCCACCTGGGCCGGCCGACCCCCCTTCTGCGTGCCATCACAGGCCGCCTGGCCCCCCCTTGTTCCCTCATACATCTCGTGCCCCTCCTAATCACTAAACACCAAAGTGCACTAAGCACTAGAGGCCAACCAGGCCACTTGCCCAAGCCGTCCGGCCTCGCTCTCGTACCACTGCTGTTCCTTCACCTGCGCACGACACCAACCAGCCTAAGGGCCATAGGGCCTAGGCCGCCCAGCCTACCCCTGCTGGCCGCTCGGCTCCAGCTAGGCCGCCCAGCCCCTGCCTGAGCCGCCTGGCCTGCCTCTCCTGCTTGCTTGCTCCCTCTCGCGCCTATAAATATGAGTGCATGCATGCACTTGCTCCTTGCACCACTCAGAAGCATGAGCACTCTCTTCTCCCCCCTAATCACTCTCTTAGCATTAGTCCAGGCATCTAGTTTAAATTCCAGCACTCAGCAAAATTCTGCCAAATAAAATAAGTGCTACACCCTCTCTTTCTAAACGGTTTGTGGAGTCTCTGCCCTGCAAGGACGACTAACTTTTCTGGACGCCCCCTATACCTCTCTCTTGTATATATTCTGTAGCCATCATTAGATTAGATGGGTTTTCCTTAAGAGTATTCTGTCGTGAATAGTTCACCGTTCGTGTATCGGTTTGTGAAACCCCAACTTGTGCACAAGATTAATCTTGATTGCGTTATTCCTCGTTCTTGCTTGTGTTCTCTCGGTTGCATTCTAGGAATGATAGCCTTCTTGGTGAGGTCGATTGCGCGCGTCACGCGGTCAATAACCATCAGAGCAGTGGTGTAGTGATTGCAAGGATTTGATCGATTGCTCGGAGCCTTCTTCACCAACGTCGAGTTCTCCACCCCTAAACTGACTTATCCATACCTCTCGGAAGATCGAGAACCCTATTTCCATTATTTGGTAATCAGATCATCAGGTTTCCCTTGAGGTATATTATCGTGTGTCCCTTAGTATGAGTGCTTTATATTCCTAAAGTCCACAAAAAGCCATAAAAATTAGGGTTTGTAGTTCATCTTATCCTATCACCACGTTTAGCCTTTGCATAATTTGATTTCAGAGTCCGCATCTTTGAGTTTGTGTCCATGGTCATAGTCTTGTTGCTGGTGTAGATCGCGTTCTTAGTTTAGTTTGAGTTTTGCATCTTGTCACCGTGGCTATTTTCATCACGTCGTCACGTCCGGTTCGGAATCCTCTCTGTCGACTTCAGTATTTGCATGATATCTCCCTCATACGAACTCGGATTTTTGTGTTCTCTCGGTTGCATTGCAGGAATGATAGCCTTCTTGGTGAGGTCGATTGCGCGCGTCATGTGGTCGATAACCATCGGAGCAGTGGTGTAGTGATTGCAAGGATTCGATCGATTGCTTGGAGCCTTCTTCACCAACGTCGAGTTCTCCACCCCTAAACCGACTTATCCATACCTCTCGGAAGATCAGGACCCCTATATTCCCATCACATTCCACGTAGTGAAGCTCGTTGTGCACCCAACGAAGACCTTAAGTGCCTGTATGCTATGTGCAAGAAGAAACCCTATGCACCTGTCCTAGACATAGTTCGTCATTGGGCGGATATGCCGAGGACCAACACCCCCATAAACATCACTTCTTTTGTCACGCGGATTGCATCCAACCTGGGCCTCTTAGAGAACGCCCAGATTGAATACATTCCTAATGACTCATCACACATTATTGGGGAGCAGCACTTTATACAGGCACATTTTATGAAGAGGGATGGCCAGAACTTAGTCATGACATGGTTTGGGCATAATCTCGAGCTGCCGCTTCCCGCGCCGCAGTTCGATATGTACAAAGTTAGAAAACTAACCATGCAGCTCAACGTGGAGGCACCACGCTGAAGCATCAGCGGCGTCATGACTAGGGCCCAGCGATGACAAGCAGAACAGCGCCGAAGGGCACAACAGGAAGCAGAAGAAGAAGAAGCAGAGCACTCGTGGGCACCCCATACGGCAACCCCGTCGGGCACAGACTCGGAGTTATCACAACTCCAACGCTATGCCAAACCAGAGCCATGGTACGATGGTAGCATGGGTGGAGGTGGTTCATACCACCAACTGCCATATGCTCCTAAGTACTATGGGGCAGGTACGTCACATGTCCTTGATAGGAACGCAGGTCCCTCTGCATCAGCCCGGTTCAACACTGATAACATGGCCGGCCTCAACTCCGCCATGGAAGATATGAACATAGGTCGGTACGACCAAAGGCTGTATCGACAGGCCAATGACATCTACTGAAACACCAACACGTTGGGCGAACGGCTTCAACACCAGAGCAAAAGGCTCCAGAATCTAACTGAAATGGTAGAAGCCGGCTTCATCCATGCTCAGGACTTCCACAGCTACTACTACCAGCACTCCTAGCTTCGTTGAAGCTTGGGGGGATGGTAAACCGACGCGAGCATGCTTCCTCGTGCCCGAACCTCAGAGTAAGGCCCCCATTTCTCGTCCTCATCTTCTCCTGTGCAACAGCAGTACCCGTCCAGCAGAACTAGCAATCCTACCAGTATCGGTAGCAGTCCTACCAGCAACACCAGTCCAGCAGCAAGGTAAGTAGTCATAATAATATTTACTTTATTTTGTTTCCTATCTATCTAAAAAAGTGTCAAATAAAATAAACTCCCAACTTTGATATATTACCTTTATATATGGAAATGATGAATAGTTGCTCTATCATGTTCTTGTTTAGTTATCTATGCACAACCTATGCTTAGCTTAATTTCGAGCTTGTGTGTATAAAGTGAAAGCCTGACCTATTACTTTGTTGATGCCATTTGCATAAACCTTGTCTAAGTTGTTGTGAGAAATGATATGACTAAGTACTAGGCCAGCTCTACATTTTCTTAGTAAGATGAACATCTTAGGTTATTTTCTTGAAAAATGAAAATAAAGTTCCCCCGTTGGTTTTGAAACACCTACCAGAGCCAAATACACTGAAATATCTGAGCCTATTTAAAGCTACTTAGTGTTGTTTTGAGCTTTGTCAAATTTTGAGTCTCATTGAATGGAATCATCACTATCTTGTCAATTGTTGGAGCAAAAATACCACCACCACATATGCATTTACCTACCCTGGGTATGCATCCATATATCTCCAAATCAATACCTTTGACCTTACTCCTTCCAAGGCAAAATGAGGTAGGATGTGGAGCCATCAAAAAGAAAAAAATAAAGCATGCTAGTCAAGCATGGCAAAAATATGAAAAAGAAAAGCATGCTAGTGAAGCATGGCAAAGAGAGAAAAACACAAAAAGGCTCCACATTCATACCTAGCATACAAAAGAAGGAGAAGGAAAGGAAACAAGGAGATCCATCCATTCACAACCACCAAATAAGCTCCAATGATGAACATGATTAGCTGATGTAGTACATTTCTTTGGTCCAATCTTTGGCTTTGCAAAATAAACAACCCAAGTAAGCTAAGTTCTTCCACACCCTGAGCTCCACATAAGCTTTAGTATAGGAAGTTCTTGGCCGTGCTCTTGGCCTTAAAAGGTGAGGATACACTTATGAGCGATCAAGAGTACCTCTGGGGAAACTTGTTTTATTTTGAAAATCTGCAAAAACACCTGAGATGGGAGTCCCAAAAGAAGTGTTTTGAGCTGAGCCTGCAACTGAGTCGTTCCTTCTCTCAACCACCCAAGACATGGTAAGTCAAAAGATGCACCACAGGTATGGAAAAGGTAATCATTGCATACACTAAGGTTTGAAATCAGAGCATGAGTGTCGGTTATGCATAGTTTCTATTCTCGAACATTGATATTTGCAGCAACTCCTGATCCATAACCCATCTTGGCTTTACTCGAGGATGAGCAAAGGTCTAAGCTTCGGGGGGGTGTTGATGGTCGTTATTGCACTATCTACGACCATCAACTATCCAAGAATATGAAGGGAAATGCATCAAAGTATGGACAAACTTTTGCTACTAACATATCTCCACGAGTTGTATTGAAATATTTGAATGCAGGTGACAAAACATAATCAAACATGGTGAAATGGAGCCAATCCTGGATGTGATGCCCCCGGCATCTCGAAAGCCCTGACACACGATTACATGAACACTAATGGTGAATTAGGATTTAATTATGCTTAGAGAGTGATGAGGATTGGTGGAGAAATCAATAAGTCAAATTTTTGTTCACAAGATACAAACCACACATCACATGGTTGAATAAGTCAACACCCACAAGTTTTGTGCAAAATATCAAATACAAAAGTTTTGTTAGAGAGGTCTCCTTCAACCTTGTTATTTTGACCCTGTTTAAAATCAGATGTTAAGAGGCTCGAAAGCCCAAACCAAATTGAATCAACCATTCTTTGAAGGGTGGAATTGTGATCGTGACCAAATTTGAGCCATAATAAAACTTTCAGATTCATAAAGTACTTGAGCTTAACTTCATTATCAAAGTTATTGTACAAACTATGAACTACACTTTTGTTACACTGAGCCTAATTCAAAACTGGCATTCACCTATTTTAAATTGCCCCACAATTCTATTGAAATCAGCCCTAGTGGTTCTATGCTTAGAAAATTCCCAACTCTAGAATTTCAGCTTTTTCCCAAAGTTGATTCTGAAATTACTTTTAATTTCACTATACAACTTCAAAATGTTCCTTGCTATGAAATAAAATTAAACTTATCACCTTTTGAATGCATCTAGTGTGGAGGTGTTTTGACTTCATTTGATACTTCAAAAGTACAAAACCAGAAAGAGCCTACATAAAGTTAACTTGCTGTTTGACCCAACCTTGGAACACATTTGTGTTAGTATTTCAAAATCTGTTGCGATATAGACAAAACTTTATATACCAAACTTGTAGAGAATTTCATGATGAACAACTTTATTAATTGGTTCTTGGTCATATATTAAGGTTTGCATGGTGATATAAGTCGTTTTCTGTCAGCACCTGAAATCTGTCCAAATCTGAACTGCGGGGCAAATTCAAATTTCCCTCGACCTACAGCCAAAATCTTGCAAAACTATATTTGAAGAAGTGGTATATCCAGGCATTTCAAACAATATTGTTAAGAGGACCTTTGAGTGAAAGTGATTAGAAACTGGTCGTTTAGAATTTCTAAACAGCGAAGGTCTGTTGGCCAAACTGAAGTTAATGAGTCAAATTCAAATTTAAATCATATTTCCACATGGAATTTGGCAACAAGGTTTTTGACAAAGTTGTAGAGATCAAAGGGTAGAACATCTCCTCCAATTGGAGTTCCTGCAAATTCGGCTTTTTACTTGGTCAAAAATGCGAATTTCAGAGAGGGAGAAAACACAATTTTCTTTTTCCTTTCTCTGTCTCTGACAGGTGGGCCCCGCGCGTCAGCGCCGCGCCCATGGCCAAGACATGAACGCCACGCGGACGCCGGTGTACGGGCGACGCCCTCTCACCGCAGATCGCTCCCCTGGCGCGCCCGGCTTCACCTGGACGTCTTCGCGGCCTCCTACGCTCGCTCCCGGTCTCTCTCTCCCTCTCCTTCGCTCTCTCCCTCACGAGCAACAGCAGCGCGCGCCTCCGCCATGGCCGGCCGAGCCAAGCTCGAGCCCGCGCCCAGCCTCCTCCGGCCTTCCCTCACCCCGCTGCTGTGGGCCTCCGCTGTTTCCCCAACATTGAGCCTGCAACCATCTCCTCTCGCGTCCTCCCCACGCACGACCGCCATTGCCGCTCTGCTTGAGCCTCGGGTCGTCACCGCAGGCCACCTCCGGCCACCTCCTGCACGTCCACTCCACCTCCGGTGAGTCCCCTCGGTCTCGCGCAGCCATCGAGCCCGACCACGGCCACTCCCTCCGCCAGTGCCGCGAGATCGAGGCCGCTGCTGCCGTGTTCGTCGTGCCCACATCGCCCGAGTTCATGCCGCGTTCCCCGCCCCTACAACCCTTCCCGCACGTCGATACCAAGTGAATCCAGCAGCCCGTCGCCGGGAACACCTCCCCGGGGTGGCTCGGCTCCAAGTTCCGGCCTCCTCGCGCGACGCCGCGGGCGAGAACGCCGCTGCCCGCGCGCAGCTCTCCCTGTACAGAGGTAGAAGAAGGAGGCGCTGATTTTGTGAATAACCCCCTGCATCTTTCTATTTTTACGCGCTCCATTCAGTTACTATTCATTGAGTCACTGAACTCTTGCGTGCAGGCCCCTAGGAGAAAGGATTAATTAGATGTCTGTCCCTGGACAGTGGGGATTTCATTTTAAATGTATTTTTGGAACTGAAAACATTAAAAATTCCTAATAAATTAAATAGAAATGCTAAAAATGTAAACTTTGTTGCGTTGTGATCCTTATGAGTAAATCTACAGAATGGAAAAGAAGGTGATCCATCAAATGACATTTTTGCCCCCGGTTTCATGCATGCCTTGTCTTAGTAAATAAATATCAAATGTAGGTTAAATGGATTCCAAAAATTATGAAACTTGGAATGTGTGCTATTTATGTGATGTATTAGGTACTAGTATTTTTGTTGCCCCTAGCTCTTGCGGCAAATGACAGATCTAACCCTATATGCATATTTAGTGTATTTTATGCATTTGAAAATGCTTGCTATATAAAACATGATCCAAAAATTATACCCTAAATTGTACATGCTCTTTGATGCATATGTAGCTTACTGGAAAAATTAGAAGCCCTCTATGTTATGTTTTATTAGTGTTTTGAAATAATGAAATGAAATTCATGTTAAAATGAATGATAGGAAAGGTGGTTTTGTATTGCGAAATAAATTCTAAGAAAAATCATGACGCTTCATGTTTAAGTTTAGGTCCCAGAAAGTATTTTTAGGAAATTTATAGTTGCTGTTTGATATGTGATTTACAAACGACACGTGCTAGGTTAATATAACTGGTAAAATAGAAAAAAGCTATTTAATATGCTCTAAAAATCCCACCGAAGTTCATGTAGCAATGTTATTGTGCAAGGATGCTAATGTGACTATTCAAGAGTTTTGGGTGCTATTTCATGAGGAGCTTAGGTATAGTCACTCTAGTAGGCTTAAAAACGAAGAAGATAAAAAGGGGGCAGGTTAATGAGCGTGTACGTATTAGTTGTGATTTCTCCTATCCATTATTCTTGATGTGTTCGAAATTATTCCTAGAGGTGTCTCATGTTTTGTGCATGCATGTTGTCATCAAAACCATAAAGCTACTAATGCTAAGCAAACCATGAACAAGTGTCTATCTTGTATCTATGACCACCAAATTTCAATCCCCAAAGCAACACCGCTGTCAGTAATGCTTCGATGTAGATAACAATAACTTAACCTAGGGCAAATGTACTTTGGGTTAAGTCGTTTATCAATCATATTTCTGCCTATCCATATGATGATTGTCCAAACGTGCGCTTGACATTCATGCATTTCACTTATAAGCATCATGCATATCATACATATAGTGATGCTCACTGCAGATACGTGATCGAGAAAGAAGTGCGGGAGCTACTTCGGGCAACGGTGGTCCAAAAGATCAACTAAGACCCAAATACCACCTGGAGGCCCCTGAAGTGGTATTTGGAAGGAGGAGTTGTCCAAGAGATCGAGGGGTTGCCTGGGGCAAAGCCCCACAACCCAGCAAACTAACATTAGCTTAGTTTGTTGGTTTGGGTGAAAATAAGCAAAGGTAGGTAGGACCATGAATTTCCCAGCTAATATTATCTTGATTGATGATTACAGCATCCGCATTAGGAGTTGATTGAAAACCCTTGCATTAGACTCCCTGGCCGCCTTGGCCCTAGCACCTATACATAGAGTTCGTAGGACGAGCTGCCTAGAATTGCTAGGTTCGAGTAGACACGAGTGAATGGAGTCACTTGTCGCGTAGGTGGTTTCAAAAATCACAAAACTTTTACTATCGAGGAATTAATATTATGCTCATGACTTAAATGGAGACCTGGGCGGAGAAGTAATTTTATTTTGTGGTGTGCGTTGTTGTATCATTTGGCTCCGCCCATGTCAGTTTAAGGTCCGTCCGTTGTTCGCCTATTGGTCGGCATAACATTGCTAGAGTGCGTCTTTCCTGGACTCGTCCGAAGCACAGAGACACGTTCCTACCCGCTGGTTGAGAGGAAGGTGGCCCGGGGGAGCTTGGTACTCATGGCGGGGAGACCGAGATGTCGGCAGGCTCGTCATGGGGGCACAACCCGAGGGCTAGGCGGGAGTGAATCGAACTTGGGACGAGGCAGGTTAAGATTGGGGCTATATGTGGGAACGCGATGGCTAGTAAGCATATACCCCTGGCATGATAGTTATTCTCGGGAATTAAAATCGATTCGAATCGCTGATGTCCACCAGATGTGGGAATGTCAATAACACTGTCGGGCAACGTAGTAACTACTTGAATATATTATATCTGTTACTCATGTTTTCAAATATTACATGTTTGTATTGTATTGTTTACATTTCTGCAAGTTATTATTATGGAGTTGTATGCAAATGATGAGACTCATTACTTTATGATGTTATATCTCATGTTTAAAATCTATGGCTAAGGATCCATGTGATAGTGAGCAAGCTTCGCGTCAGCCGTAAGCCATTCCATTAAGTCCTACTGAATAATTAGTACTCAGGGTTTGCCCCCACCTTTTGAGAACAGGTACCGGCGACATCTGGACAAGTGCCTTGGAGGAAGGTAGTACCGGTGGGCTCAGGTGCTGCTCGCCTCGATCATCGTTGCACGAAGACTACTAAAGTATTTTCTTTTCGCTGCGAGATGTTTGTGAAATCGCTTCCGCTATCTGATTCGAACTTGCCTTTCGTATGGCACTACGTTGAAACTTGTATTTTATTTCGAATTGGTTTGTAAAGTAAATCTACTTATACTCTATTTTAACTGTCTGTGATGGTGTAACTGTTGTGGCTCTCTCGAGGGCTGGATGTGTATGATGTCGGTTCCTCTGGGAAAGGGTAATATCGGGAGCCGAATGACTCTCGACGGACGACCGGGTTTAGTTCGGTCTAATTACACTGCCGGCTAGAGGTGGCAAGTGTGCTTAGCCCGGATTAAATCGGCGGTTCTGCCACACAGGAGGTGGCTTACCATATGGCTAAGTTCCCTGGCCGCCCGGCCCCACTTTCAGGCCACTCGGCCTGTGTCTCGGCCCAATTGGCACCAACTTCGACCAGCATGCACACACATGCCACGTCAACACATCTCCAAGGTGGAATCCACGAAAGCCGCATACAATCAACCGGAAGGCCTTGCCACATCATTGATCCATCACTTGGATTGGTGAAGTCAGCAATCCTCAACACTTCAATCCTACAGCTAATGAAGAAACACAAGTGAGATCCAATGGTTCGGGAGAAAACACAATGATAACCGCCTTAACCACCATGCAACTGACTTGGGGAGTGAAGATAGACCACAAGATGAAGTATGGCGGTGGATCCGACGGTTCGCCAGGCCGCCCGGCCTGAGGTGGGGCTGCCCGGCCTCCTACCAGGCCGCCCGGCCTGCCACTTGCCCCCTTAACCGTCCATACCGACCCTATAAGTACCCCCACTCACTTGGTGACTATAAATACCCCCGAGCTCTCGCTTGTAAAGTGTGGAAGTTGAGTGAAACACACCATTGTCTAGTTTAATAGCACTAGGATAGTCCTGGGAGTTAGAGTTGAGTCTGAGTTTTTGCCTCAAGGATTCCAGAGTTAGCTTCGAGTCTGGTAAAGCTCTTGTATCTCTCTATCTTTGTACTCTCGCTACTTTAGTAAGCCCGTAGGCATTAGCCAGTTGTCATTCGGTTGGCCAACTATCTACCCCCGCGCCTCCTCGGTGTAGTCTGGAATTTTGCTCGACGCAAGATCCTAGTTTGTGTTTGTTTAACTCAGTTCAACCGCGAATACTCCTATGCAGTAGTTAAGGAATATAGTTTGGATATCTTAATCTCACTCGCTGTCCTCCCAGGCAACTACCTAGTTGTTTACTGCTTTGGTCACAGTTTACTTTTCCCACCATACACTATCTTGTTTATCTTACCCCGTTGTAAGAATAGCTGGTGTTTATCTAAGTTATAGTACTGTTTGAAGTTTGAACATATCATTCCACCTATTAGCCCTTGTTTCCCTATGGATTTTTACGATACCTGGAATACTCTGGGTGAAAAAGCTATAGCGAATCTCCGTGCGCTTGCGGAGTAAAATCTGTTACGCTAAGAGACGTCAACAGGAATGTCATATTCGATCAACAATATGTCATCTACATATAAGACCAGAAAGACGAGTGTGCTCCCACTAACCTCCTTGTATACACAAGGTTCTTTTACGTTCTTGATGAAACAAACCCTTTGACCACTTCATCAAAATGTAGATTCCAACTCAGAGATGCTTGCTTGAGTCCATAAATGGACTTCAAAAGCTTGCATACATTCCCAGCATTCTCTATATCGACAAAACCTCTAGGCAGTGTCATGTACACATCTTCACTTAGGTTTCCATTAAGGAAAGTCATTTTGACATCCATTTGCCACACCTCAAAATCATGATGTGCAGCAATTGCTAGGAGGACCCGGATAGACTTTAGCATGGCTATAGGCGAAAACGTTTCATCATAACCAACACCTTGAATCTGGCGAAACCATTTTGTCACAAGCTATGCTTTATAGATGTGAACATACCCATCAGCGTCTATCTTTTTTTTGAAAACCCACTTGCACTCGATAAGGTCGCACCTCATCAAGTGGCTCGGCCAAGTTCCAAACTTGGTTGTTAGTCATGGATTTCAACTCGGATCGCATGGCCTCCAACCATTTCTCAGAGTTAGGTCCCATCACAGCTTCTTTATAAGTCTTAGGCTCATGATTGTCCAATAACAATACATCATGCCGACCCATGGTGAGGAACATGTATCGGTCGGGTGCATGATGTGCCCTTTGTAACCTACGTGGGGCTAATGGCATTTCAACAGAGAGCTCAACATTTGACTCATCTTGTTGGAAATCAGTTGGACTAGAAGCCATTCTCCAGTTTTTCTCGAACCTCAATGAGTTTCACCTGGTTTCGATTGGTTTCATCTTTTAAGAGAAAATCTTTCTCTAAAAAGACATCATTCCGTGCAATAAATACTTTTGCTTCCTCCCGGTTATAGAAATAATATACTTTGGTTTCCCTAGGATAGCCCACAAAGTAGCATTTGTTCAACTTAGGATGGAGCTTATCAGACGTCAAACATTTGTCATAAGCCTCGCAACCCTAAATCTTAAGGGAAGACAACCTGGGACTCTTCCCAGTCCATATCTCATATGGTGTCTTATCCATAGACTTTGATGGAACTCTATTCAGTATGAATGTAGTAGTTTCTAAAGCATAACCCCAAAAGGACAACAAAAGATTAGTCTGACTCATCATCGACCTCACCATGTCCAACAAGGTTTGGTTCCTCCTCTTAGACACACCATTCCACTATGGCTGTTCTGGGTGGAGTCAGCTGTAGAACAATTCACAACTCTTCAGATGGTCATTGAACTCTTGGCTCAGATATTCTTCACCATGATCCTATCGTAGGAATTTTAGCGTCTTGCCCGAGTGGTTCTCTACTTCATTCAGGATACTATTTGAACCTTTCAAATGACTCGGACTTATGTCTCATCAAGTAGATATAGCCATACCTACTAAAGTCATCAGTAAAAGTAATGAAATACTGAAAACTGCCTCTGGCTACAGAGCTCATTGGACCGCATACATCAATATGTACAAGGGCCAACAACTCGGACGCCCTCTCGTTGATGCAGTTCGCTATCCTGATCTTCACGACATAGGATCAAGAACAATATAAATAGCTGCAAGCAGTCGGATAACCAGTGCAACATGACAAATAAACTCGAAGCCAACCACCGTCTATATACGACAGCCTAAATCGAGGATTTACCCAACCACACTCTCAAAGAACCAACCAACACAACCTAGAATCAATGGACTAGGAGCACCAATTGGGAGCTGATGACGCGGCTGCTTCTATAATCCCTCAAGGAAATCACAAGAGCAAACGGGTAGATATCATTCTCTCTGAATTTGTCAGCACTCGGCTGAACAAAGGTTTTGGTTTTTTGTTTATCAAAAGTCTTCCTAATGCACAGATATAAGTAATATATATATACTAGGAATAACCCTCCTAGCTGAGTGTGAAAGGACCCTTTGAGATTCCGGTGTAATTGGCATAGGAAATTGTATGAAATAAATCCTCATTGGAAACCCACACAGACCTTTCACCTTCTATGCAGTTTATACTAAAATGGTCATAACTCTTGATTGGGAAGTCCAAAAGATGTGCTGTTTGTTGGGTTGGAAAGTAGGCTTGATAAGATTTCCACTAAGTACTCATGGACCCCTAGAGCCTTCAAGAATAAGGAGTTATGATGTCATCTTTAGGTGTTCCGAACAGGCACTCCAAACTGATCGCGTACTAAGTCTTCCGCTGAGACGTGCTCTTTATGTCTCTCTGAACTGACTTCTGAACTGACCACGTACTAATTCCTCAGTTGAGACAGTGCTATTGCCTCTGTCTCCATGTGCTATGCAATATGTTATGGCATAAACTTGCTTCTTCTTGTTGCTTGTACTGCTCCTTCTTCTACTCCAAGGTACCTAAGTTCAATCAAACAAAGGAGGTGGGAAGTATGATCTATCCACAATAATTTGTCATGTAACTTAAGTTAGCATTAACCTCATCATGATTTGTTTAGCACGATTCCTTGTGATTGGTCATTGATAGGTGTTGTCATCATATTCCATTGGGATGGTCGTATCAGTCTCTCCCTCTTGAAAAGGAGTCATCCTAGACTCTATTGCTTTTGATGCAAAGTATGGTGATAAATTAGCAACATTGAACGTTGGGCTGACACCATTGTCTTCTAGAAGATCAACCTTGTATGCATTGTCATTATTCTTGGCCTGCACTTTGAGCGGTCCATCTCCTCGTGGCATTGTTTATGGTCGTCATTGCACTATCTTCGACCGCCAACTATCCATGAACATGAAGGAAAATACATCAAAGTGTAGACTAAACCCTTTCTACTGACAAAATTCCATGAGTTGTGTTGAATATTTGAGTGCGGGCGCAAGAATAGCTCAAAATAGGCAAAATATGGCTAAGTCAGGAAGAACCTTGTCTGCTTGGCCTCCCCCTTGGTCTTCCGGCTAGTGAATGTGGCCAAATCACTCCATTGTCCACCAGCATGCACATAAAAGATGTGTCAACACAACTCCAAGGTGTAAACTGCAAAAGCAACATGCAAGGCACTGGAAGACCTGCCAGTTCATCAATCTAGCACTTAGATTAGTGAAGTCAGCAATCCAGGGCACCTCAATCCTACAGCTAAGGAAGAAACACAATGGAAGATCCAATGATCCAAAAGAAAGCACACGTTTTAACTGCCAACCGACATCTAACCGCCTTAGGGAGTCAATATGGATCGTTGGATGAAGAGAGGCAGTGGATCCAAGGGGTGCCCAGGCCGTCGGCCCTAGGTGGGGCCGCCTGGCCTCCCTACCTGGCCGCCCGGCCTGCCACCTGCCCCTTGTAATCGTCTTACCTTCCCACACGAATCTACCACCACTATAAGTACCCCTCTTGCTCAAGTGGGTATAAATGAGTCCCTAGGCCGCACTTGTGAAGTGTGGAAGTTGAGTAGAACACATCATTGTCTTAGTCTTGTAGGAGTATCATAGTCCTGGGAGTTAGAGTTGAGTCTGTGCTTTTACCTTAGGGATTCTAGAGTTAGCTTTGAGTCTTGGAAAAGCTCTTGTATCCTTCTTTTGTACCTTGACTACTCTAGTATAATATAATTCATTGCTTATACTTGAGGACCGAAAGAGCAACCTAGAGAGAGGGTGAATAGGTTGACACCAGAAACATGGACCCCAATAACCCTCTCTTCTTCAACGTGCAAAGTTACATAGCATGGACAAGCTACCAACCCCGAGGACACGTAGAGGAAAGCCATTCGGAACCACTCGCTCAAACGCCGATAAAAAACGACGCAAAATGAGCCAAAAAAATTAAACTTGCATACCATAGAATGGTCTGAAAAACTCCCAATTGGTCTGATGGTCACACCATAGGAAGGTCCGATGGTTACCTAACTGGTCCAATGGTCATACCATAGGATGAGTTAGACAGGGACAGTGGCCGAGCCTTGAAGCCTTCTGCTGGACACGGATCTCATCCGATGGTCACACCGTCAGTCGGTCCGATGGTGACCTAACTAGTCCAATGGTCCCCAGCAGACAGAAAACAACCCACCGTTGACGTTCCTTAGCCTATTAGATATAACTCCGCAAGCACACGGAAAACGCGTTGTAGCCTTTCACCCAAGAGTATTCCGGGGTATCGAATCCACGAGGAACGAGGAGTATGACAACACACAACACAACTAACCGAACTAGTGAAGCTAGCAATGTAGAGGATAAAAGATAAAGATGTAGGTTCTCAACAGATGTTAGATCACTTTACTATACTAAGCATGCATAGAAGAATACTTGTCATGTAATCATAGACACCAAAGCTATATGAGCATGGACTCTTGTATCGCCAAGTCAAGCTCAGATGTGACTAGACTGGTGAAATGTGACCAGGGTGTGGCCAAGTCTTCGTTGTTTCCTTGTCAAAAGTTGAGAACTTCACATCGAAGGTCAATGACTTGATGTTGTGGGAAGAAGTGTAGACAGAACTTGATTTTGAGTCTTTCCCAACTCCCCTCTACTGCACCAACTGCTCTGTTGTACCAAGCTTTTGCTGCTCTCGAAAGTGAAAACAAAAGGAGCAATCATCTCAAAGTTTCTCTAGGCATGCCAGAAATTGCGATGCAGCTACAGAGCTGTTCGAATTCTCAGAGGTGTGTGTAGGGACTCTCTGGTTATGATCCCACAAAAGACTGATCCCAAACCATGGCTATCAAGCTAGGACGTAGCTGATAGCCATCTGTGACAATGGGTGTGGATGGTGGTGGAGGCCGCTCCAGAAAATTGCCCTTCGGAGCAAATAACTCAGAGATAGGCTTGAGATCCGTTGGGTGGTATGGTGGAAGGGTGATGGTGGTGGTAGTGGTGGTATAGTGGGAGATAGGACGGCCTTGGTTATGTGTTAAAATAGCTACCGTTCCCCAGCAACGGCACCAGAAAAGCTTGTTGGCGTTCCTTAGCCTATTAGATATAACTCCTCAAGCACAAGGAAAACACGTTGTAGCCTTTCACCCAGGAGTATTCTGGGGTATCGAATCCACGAGGAATGAGAATTATGACAACACGCAACACAACTAACCGAACTAGTGAAGCTAGCAATGTAGAGGATAAAAGACAGAGATGCAGGTTCTCAATAGATGTTAGATCACTTTACCATATCAAGCATGCATAGAATTATACTTGTCATGTAAACATTGACACCAATGCTGTAGCACCACTATCAGGCACCAGAGTGCTGAATACCTAGTTGAGAAAGGAGGGTACTATAGAATTCGGCTATATCATCAGCAAGTTTATCCGAACGTACGGGGTTGGAATACTGAGAACACAAAAGATGTCACCTAGTGTGTCTACCAACCAGAGCTACATGGGATAGCCTACCAACCAAGGTAAACTCTAAGTACAACACCGTCGTGCCTACTTGATGAGTTCACTACTAAACTGGTAATGAGCCACCGCCTCACTTCATCCTACGGTTCATCTTGGCTCTCCAAGGCGGTTGTAGGTTGGTTGATGGTTATCCTCATGTGTTTTTGCCTTAACCATTGGATTACTTTGTGTTTCTTCCTTAGCCATTGGATGCCGCTCCCCTAGATTGCTGACTTAACCAATTAGTGGCTTGGATTGGTGAGGTGGAGGCCTTCCAAGGTGTTTGTGTTTTCTATCTCAGTTTCCACTTGGATTTAGAGTTGACACATTGTATGTTGTGTGTAGGTCGAAGAACGCGGCATTTGGTGCAAATCATAGGCTAGACGGCCAGGTAGGTAGGCCGGGCAGCCTAGGGACTTACTCCTAGTGCCATTCCTTAGTGCTTGAGAAGCTGGGGAGGCTGGGTAGCTTGACTCATAGGCCGGGCGTCCTAGTCCTGAGGCTGGGTGGCCAAGGGACTTGGCCGGTTGGCCAGGGTTTGGTCTCCCCTTGTCCACTCCTCCATTGTTGCACCTTGTTCCACCATGTTTTGTGTGTATTTGCACCGTGACATGTATTCCAGCATGAACTTTATACACAATTCATGGAACTGATTAGAATATATGAATCTTGCATAAAAATCACCCTTGAAACATGAAATATTGGTGGTCAAAATAGGTTATAACGACTGCCTACACCCGCGAATCCACCAAGAACTGAAAAAAATCTTGACCAAATGAGCTCTAAACTTTACCAAAATTCACAGGGACTTTGTCTAAACTAAGGAGAAGCTATTTCTATTCGATCAAGGAAAAAGCCCAAGGATTTCTCCACGGATTGACTATTCCCCAAAGTGAAGCTCACAAGCCAAGAATGAAAGATTTTGAGGCTGCCCTTGGAGCTCGAGATTTGGCACACCAAAACCACAATCTCTCCAAGTTCTAGTAATCCAAAACATTGGCAAAAGAAAGATCTTGGGCTTGGTCAAACACAAACACACCAAAAGACCATGAAACCAAGGTAAAAAGCCAATCAAGAGAGGGAAAAGAAGAAAACAAGAGGTGCTGCTTGAAATCCATCTATTAATGGCCCAAAGGGGTCTCAAAATCTGGTTACAAGATGGGGATTCGATCACCCAAGCAGCCACCCACTTTCTACCATCTAAAATTGGAGAGTTGATCACTCAAACCTCACTAATCTTATTTCTCTTTGCTTGGTGATGAAAATAGAGCTCTAACCCTAGCTCTAAACAAGTCTAACTAGCCAAGTGGAGTGGCTTAGATCAACCAACCTCTTATTTACACTACACCTCTATTGCCCTAAGGCAGTTTACACTTAACCCCCTATATTGCAGACTCGTTACACTAAAACGCCTGTAGAGGCTAGAAAGACCGTAGTAACTCGGATGAATGGCCATGTTGGAGTGCTCGACGTCTTTGGTTTCTCCACCTTCGCTTGATGTCCTCCACGTGTCCAGTAGCTCATCCCTTGGGGGTAACTCTGGTTTTTGGAATACCGATAACCTGCCCTTGGTTTTATCGGTGGAACCATGAAACGATTTTCACCCTTGGTTTTGATGGTCAAACCAGGAAACGATAGTTGGGCCCAGTTTTGACGCTCGAACCGGTAAACACTTAATGGGCCTCTAGTCTTGAGTGATTTTACAGCTCACGACACCACCCTACACCCAAGGTCACTCTTATGGGACAAGCCTAACCTAGACCGTAGCCCAAGCCACTTGCCAGTCCGCTCAGCAGGGCTTTTGTCATGCCAGGGTAGCACTCGGGCACTGCCACCAGGTCTTGCTTAGGTGGACTTTCCTCCAGGTCACACTTAGGAGGTGCTTGGTTGTCCTTCAGCAAGTCTTTGGTGTTGACAAGTGCTCATCACAGCCAAGACAAAAGACCGGACTCGGTACACTTGAGTATCTCAATCTCCCTCTTGATGAGTGCCTTGTCAAACAACCATATGAAATAATAGACAAACAATGAAAAGCGTAGCAAAGAACAATAGAAGAAATAAAAAGCCATAGAAAGGTAGAAACGAGAGCACAAGAAGTGAACAAAAGCAAAGCCAAAAGATCGGCCCCCTAAGACAAGTGTAACTGCTCAATACAGCCGATCAACAAAGCATGACCCCTCAAGAAAGAGGCAGGGCTCAACACAGTCATGCTAGAAGCAAAGGACCAGCTCCTCCAGAAAGAGGCAAAGGCTCGACACAGCTGGCCAAAAGAGCATGCTAAAACTCCAACTCCCCCTACATTTTAGGCCATCTCACAATGTAGCTCTCCCCCTGGAATGATGCACTCTCCCAACTCTCCAAGAGGTTACCTCTCCCCTTGGTTGGTGATTCCGCTCTCCCCCTTGTTGACAATGCACACAGCAAGTCCCATGAGAAAAATGTAGTGCAAATGCAACTAGGTGTAACAAAGAGCTCAAAAGGGATGGAAAGCTAGCAGATACAAGTTTTAGGACACAGAGCATGAGAGGTAAATGGGGCATGCAACAAGCTCAAGAGAACCTATCTACTCAGGTCAAGAGCAAAGCATGATTTTCATGTTTAGTTCAAAAGAAAGCATCACCAACAAGAATAGCATCTAGCAAGATTGGCATGAACAGCAAAATGCTAGCAATGCATGCAAGGTGTGCTAATCCTAACCTGAGCGTATCCAACAAGCCATAAGAAATTCAGAGACTTGCAATTTCAGATTTAGCATTTTCATTTCAAGCAAGTTCTAAACATGTGCCAAGGATTATTTGCTTGTCATGCCACTTCTTACCAACCAATGCTAAGCCTAGGCCTAGAAAGACCATCAGAAGCTTAAGACAAGGTTTTAGTCATTCATAGCTAGGTCCGAGTTCTCACCCAAGTGCAAAAGTGAGCTATCTCAAACCAAGTCAGTGAGACAAGACAAATCCACCTGGAACTTTTCATTTCAGCTCAAAGAGATACCAATTGCAATGATTTAATTTCAATTACAGATTAAGCAAGGTATCACAAAAGCTTAGGCATCAACTAACAAAGGTAAGCAACTAGAATAACCAAGCATGGAAAGATAGCACAAGCATTCAACTTCCTACACATGCTAGGTTGCCAAGTCAAGTGGTGATCAAGTTTATGATTTCCAGGAAAACAAAAGTGACTAGGCTCTCACATAGTATACAATAGATCCAAATGAGCTCTAGCCAACCATGATCAAGCATACTATACATCATAGCGCGAGCAAAAACTAGCAAGTCATTCCAATTGAGATCAAGTGCAAGTCTATAATATAAATGTACATGATGTAATGCATGAGTATGATACAAAGATGCATAAAGAAGCAAACCAAAACCAAAGGAAAGGAAATTAGAAACAAAATCTAAAAGCTAACAAACCCTCCTGACTAAAAGGGAAAGCAAACCCCTAACTCACCTTGCAAACGCGTGAAGTCATCAAGGTCTAGGAGTTTAGTTAGGATGTTGGCCACTTGGTTCTCACTCGCAACATGCAGTACATCAGTGAGGCCTTTCTCATAGCTATCTCTCTGTTGCACTCAAATACCGGCGGACAGTGTGGTTCGAACGCATAGCACACGGGAGCGGGGGATCGTGCTGTTGCTGCACTCGTCTCCCTATCGTGTGGTTCCGATGGGCTCACAGCGGGGGAGCCGATCCTGGTTATGCATGGTGGTACGAGCGTGCCATCTGGTTTGACCTTGCAGCCAGGCAGGTTGGATGGATGCGGCGGTTGGCTCCGGTTCTCCCTGAAAAGCGTACACAACAAATCTAAACGTAAAATTCTTGCTTGATCACTAGGATCGGCAAACAGGAGGGTTTGTGTACTTCAGTCGGCCGATGTAGCGGCATCGGATAGTGAGTGAGATATAAACATGTAGCATAAAAGTAGCCAAAACTGCATCAAAGGTAGAATATATGTAAAACCCTATCTAAAAGCAGGATATAATAGATCTGCAAAGTCAAATCGGCTTCAAACTAGGACCTCCAAAAAAGTCCATCTAACTAAACAGATACAAATTACGATATGTATAGATAGGGTTCTTGAGGTACGCTGGTCTATCGGTAGGTCACATGCACATGCTGCAACGGCATGTTGTGGATTGGATAAGCGATTAGGTAGCGTACAATGAGCTACATGAAGATCGATCTACTACATGAGGCAGAAATACATAAACAGATTGATAAACAAGCAAGATAACTAGTGAATCACGCTAACTGCGAAGCTTAGTACGAGATTCACCAGGATAAATGCAAGACACCAAGCAGCCATAACAATCTACCACAGAAAACATTAAAGCATATCAATGTCATGCGGGATAACTAGCAAACCTTGCCATCAAAAATGCATCAGTACAAGGTTCGCCATGGTTCCAAGCAAACGCTTCGCTTCGCTTCACTGTACTAGGCCAGCATGACACTTACATGGAGAGAATAAACCTAGGAGCCAGGGTGGTGATGCACCGAGAGTTCATGAGCGAGACACCGCTGCGTGATATCAATATCGTCACTGGTTTATTCATGAATAGAAGATACATATTTATAGTCCGGAGACTTAGCACTCAAGGCAAACCCTTTACTAAATAGACTCAAACTCTTTCCTAACTAATCTATTACAACTTAACTACAACTCTATGACTTGATAATGTGACCTGAACTCTTCCCTCTATCGGTCCAGATCTTCGTGA
Organism: Paspalum vaginatum; assembly: GCA_030272315.1. Classification (NCBI taxonomy): domain Eukaryota; kingdom Viridiplantae; phylum Streptophyta; class Magnoliopsida; order Poales; family Poaceae; genus Paspalum; species Paspalum vaginatum. The sequence continues at coordinate 23,531,790 of CM059017.1, forward strand.
GGCTTCCAAGTATCAGCCGAAACATGCCGTATAAATCTTGTCAGATTCTGGTCATCCTATTGTTTCAGCAATTCCTGTGGACTCTAAGTGTATTTGGACATGATTTTGGTTGCGTTGGAAAGCTTATCTCTTTAGCTTTCCATCCATATATAGAACGTCCAAAACGGAGTTCGTATGTGGCTTGAGCGCCCGTTTTAGTGCAGCCTACTCCAGCGGTCCGAACCAATTTCGCGAATAAATCGGTCTTCCACACGAGTTGGGCCTGCGACTCCATCTTCACTTGGGCCTTAGGCATAAAACCACCATATTTGGCAAAAATTGAATAAATATACTAAATTAATGCTAATCGTCCAAATTATGGTGATAACACATGCCCCCAATTTTGGTCAAATATATCAGAACCTCCTCCACGTATCAGTTGGAAATTGCCCAAGGATGATCAGTTTTTCACATTGTATTCTTATGCTTGTGATCTTGCTCACATCGTTGATCTTCAACTTGAACCCTTAAGCATCATCAAAAATTTTTTATGGCCGATTGCTTGAATCGGCCTCGACCTTTCGCTTCCCGTTTAGATCAACGGATGACTAACAGCTGTGGACGGCAGCCATGCCATCTGCAGCAGTCCTCGCTTCTTAGCTGTTCAGCCAAGGGTAGTATCCCTGCTAGTTATAATGTGGCCGCAATATCTCCATGACGCATAATCGGACTTCTGGAAACATCTGGCATCATAGGAACAATAACCGATCGACTGACTGGCCAAACATGCAGACCGACCCCCTTTCACGTCAATTTCAGCCAATATGGTAGCTCCGATAGCTAGTAAATATTCGGTAGGCAATCGATTCTCCATTGGCTGAATAAGAATGTGAATCTTGTGGATCACCTGTAAAACAATCAGCTCCCAAGACCGGCACTATAGAGAAAACTGTGAAACGGCTAAAAAGCCGATGGATCATATTTGGTTTGGCAAAAAGTCAATACAAGCCGAAACCAACAACAAGGATAAAAACATCTGCCGCACAAAGTATGCTATGTCATGCAAGTAGTGTAAGCGAAAGCTTCTAGGTATGCCTAAGAGCATTTATAAGTGCCAGCGTGTATAAACAGTAAGGGTTTAGCATAAAGACACCACATAGAAAAGCTCAGGAGAATATATCTATATTAGAATATGAGCGAGCAGGTTTATGATTTTCAAGATAAAAGCATCACCAATTAGTCCAGCCAACTAGCACGATAAAGCATGACAAACAAAAGTTAGCAAGTATCTACAAAACTGAGGTTTCCAAAACAAGGATCTTTAGCTAACTCGATTGATCATGACCCCCACATCTTGCAGATTAAATATATTAGATTTGAATTTCAAATAAGCCTTTCGTCACGTGCCAGGAGTTATTTACTTGTTGGGCCACTTTTTTACCAACCAATGCTAAGTCTAGGTCCACAGAACCATTAGAAGCTTAAAGCAATGTTTTGTACATTCACAGCCTAGTCCAAATTTTTTCCAAAGTGCAAAAACAAGCCGTCTTGAATTAAATCAGTGAGACAAAGCAAATCTGTCTGGATCTTTTCGTTTTAGGCACAACACGGGAATCTTTTTTTTAATTTAATTCGATGTAACAAGATCACCATGTAACATTGAGATTCAAGCTACATAAATGATTCCAAAGTAAAGGACATAGCTACTAGGCATGTACAAGATAGCAAAAGCAAACAGTCTACACATACTAGTAGCTAGGTAAAGCGGTGACCATGTTTCAGATTTTCAAAGAATAAAAGCCATGCTCAACATCAGATATTCAACGTATTCAAAAGAGCTTAACTACACAAGGTCAAAAACATCCACACCCCAAAGCACGTATATGAAGCATAAGTAAAAGCTACTAACCATACAAAGAAGCCAGTGCAGGTGACAAATGCATATGACGTGGGAATGTAACTATGAAGTTTGAGTTTTACTGATTGAATCGGCTAGTGTAATGAGCCGATAGCTGACATTTCATCTGGTCTAGGCAAGCTAAACATCTATAGTTCACAGAAGATCAATAAAATATATACTTGAAATAATACACTGCTGATCTTAGGATGAAGTCGATCTGAAATTTAATCGGCAGCTCATAGAACTAGTGAGCTCTTCGGAGGCAACTGGGTGCTCCGGTGTGGTAGACGGATCAGCCGATGGTAACGGTGTCGTAGGAGCGCCGGTGGCCAGGCCGACTGGCTGAGGTGACGGACACTCTGGCAAGGAGCCAGAGTAGCCGACGAAGAAGGCAGCGTAGGTATAGACGTCCTCACAGGAGCCAGAACAGACGATGGCGTTGGCGCCGTAGGGGGACTTGCATGGCAGTAGCATCGTACAGCAGCCAGACTTGCTTCTGGAGTATGTGCATGCAACACGTTTAGGAGTCAGGCACGCAGCGTGCGGACACATGGCCATGCGCACGCCATGACGGTCGGCGTTCTCGACGTAGTTACATGGCCGCAGGAGCAGATGCATGATCCAGCAGCCCATCCCCTCCTGTTAGCTTCTTCAAAGGCACAGCCATATGCATGGTGTGTGTACACGGCATCTCGGCGCGCTCGTCCAGCGCCGCCCGCGTCGATGTTGGCAGGCCGGCGGCTGTGACGCCGTCGTGATTACTGGACGGCCATCCATCCAGTGCGACTCCGGCCCTACGCGCCGATCCGTACAGTGACTGTCCCTACGCATGCATGCATCTGTTGGGGAACGTCAAATCGACGATGCAGGTCGCCAGCGGCGTTTGTTTCGCCCGCCGCGGCTGGTGGGAGTAGCTCGCCGCAGGGATCTTCATCTTGTAAGCCGCAGGGATCTTCATCTTTTCCTCTGGTGTAGTGTAGTAGTAAGGTCAAGAATCTTCATTTTGCTAGAGCCAGGGAAAAGATGTGAACAGAAGAACTGTTCTCGTAACTTCCTCCATCTTGTGAGTTGTGATAGAACGCGGTGCCTTTAGGGGGTCGGCTGATGTAGTTGTGCCCAACCGTGCCAAGCATCGGCCGATAGGCTCCATGGTGTTGGTGCTCTCCCAGCCATTGATCTTAAAAAATTCAGGGAGCTGATGCATAGGTGGCAGATGAGGTCATACGTCTCAGCCTTGCACAGGTACCAACACCCTTGTATTTTTAAATAACCCCAATTGACTCTCGCAAGATGTCGGCTAAGTGACCTGTTCCCAAATAAGTCTCAGCCGTTGTACTAGCACCCGACCTATCTGCGTACTTGTCAGACCAATCACATCCTTTTTGCTCTAGTAGCACTCAGAATTGTGAAAAATATCATCTGATTGAGCATACCGAGTCTAGCCATCTGTTGCAGCCGTGCACCCGCCTGCAGCCGTCAGAATCCTGTCAACTCGCGTAGTTGTTAAGAGATAGAATTAATTTCCGATTTGTTGTCTGCTCCGTCACGGCAAGATTCCATGATCATCACGGCAAGGGTCCCGTACAGCAGTCTTGCTGCATCCTGTCTCCTCGAGTCCGATCAACTCCAAGTTCAATCTCCAAGATTACGGGACTGAGACCAGCTCCTGCCAATTAATTCTATCTCATGCGCCAGTCCATTAATTTAATTCTGCAAGAACAGAGTCCAGGACGGGGAACACTCAGCTGGTGCAATCAAAGCCGCGCCCGATTGAACTCCATGCTGTATTTAGTTGGCAAATTACTGATGAAGCCGCAGATAAAATATCTATGTTGGGGTCCAGTCGGAGCCTATTGCAACTAGGCACATGCAGCTGTCTGAATCCTACCATCTCACGTCACGAGAAGATCTTTAGGTGATCGGAAGATGTTGTTGTGGCTTATTTGGCTGCGGCAGTTCAGTCCAGCCATCAGCAAGATCCATACAGCAGCAGCTGCGGCAATCGCCACAGCAATCTTTGCCGATCAGGCATGAATAACCCAGCTGAGCCACACCTCGATTGATCGGCAAATACTTCACCATGCAGTAGAATACGGCTGGCAAAGAACTTGGCGGCCTCTGTAAGCAATAGCTGATGTATGTGCATATGCCTTTCTTCAGCAAAAGAGCCGGTAGCAGATCTCTCAGACAAATAATTTCCTTTAGCACATACCTAAATGTTTGAGCAATTGTTCCCTAAAAATTATTCCAGGCTTCATTTAGCCGATCACATCCAGTCGGCTGTTCATCATCTTCCTCATGGCTTCGAATTTCTCATCCACCAAAGCTAATTTTTCGTGGGTGTGCTCATCGTGATTCCACCATCGGCTTTCTGCCACCCAGGCAGGATAAAATATTTTTTTAGCAAGCCGGTCCTTTACGTTGACTTTGCACGCCGTGACAGACTCTGATCCATGAGTTTTTTTCACTTTTTTCCGTTGTCAGCCGATGTTGTGATGTCACTTGAAACTTCATGTCTTGCTGGTGGCTACTGTAAATAAATCAGCTCTTCCTATTCTTCAAGCCGATTCTAGTTTTTCTCACTCGAAGAATCGGCTCCATCCAAAATTGCATAAATATACCAAATCGGCTCTGCTTGTCTCCCAAATATAATAAAATATTTTTCGACGAGCCGATTTCTTTTTCCTATTGATTTGCAAAGATGCACTCCGTCTTGACTTCTCATCAGGCTGATTGTTGTCCCACTAGGGTGCCAAAAGTGTGTTGCGCTCAAATACCGGTGGACGGTGTGGTTCGGACGCAGAGCACACGGGAGCTGGGGATCGCGCTGCTGCTGCATATGTCTCCTTGTCGTGCGGCTCCGATCGGCTCACAGCGGGGGAGCCGATCCTGGTTATGCGTGGTGGTGCAGGCGTGCCACCTGGCTTGACCTTGCAGCCAGGCATGTCGGAAGGATGTGGTGGTTGGCTCCGGTTGCGTACACAACGGATCTAAACGTAAAATTCTTGCATGATCGATAGGATCGGCAAACAAGAGGCTTCATGTACTTCAGTTGCCCGATGTAGCGACATCGGATAGTTAGTGAGATATAAACATATAGCATAAAAGTAGCCAAAACCGCATCCAAGGTAGAATAGATGTAAAAACCTATTTAAAAGCACAGATATGCAAAGTCAAATCGGTTTCAAACCAGGACTTTCAAAGAAGTCCATCTAACTAAACAGATACAAATTACGACATGTATAGATAGGGTTCTTGAGGTACGTTGGTCTATTGGCAGGTCGCGTGCATACGCTACAGCGGTAGGTCGTGGATTGTAACAAGCGATTAGGTAGTGTATAACGAGCTATACGAAGATCGATCTACTGCATGAGGCACAGATACATAAACAGATCGATAAACAAGCTAAGATAACTAGTGAATCACGCTAACTGTGAAGCTTAGTACGAGATTCACCGGTATAAACGCAAGACACCAAGCAGCCATAACACAATCTATCAGAGAAAACATTAAAGCATATTGATGTCATGCGGGATAACTAGCAAACCTTGCCATAAAAAATGCTTCAGTACAAGGTTCGCCATGGTTCCAAATAAACGCGTCACTGCTCCAGCTGACCTGGATGAACCCGCTAGGGCAGCATGACGCTTACATCGAGAGAATAAACCTAGGAACCAGGGTGGCGATGCGCGGAGAGTTGATGACCGAGACACCACTGTCTGATTACAGTATCGTCGCTGCTTTATTCATGAATAGAAGATACATATTTATATAGTCCGGAGACTTAGCAGTCAAGGCAAACTCTTTCCTAAATAGACTCAAACTCTTTCCTAACTAATATATTATAACTTAACTACGACTCTATGACTTGATAATGTGACCTAGACTCTTCCCTCTATCGGTCCAGATCTTCATGAGGCTTTCGAATATCAACCGAAACATGTCGTATAAATCTTGCCAGATTCTGGCTGTCCTAATGTTTCGCCAATTCCCATTGACTCCAAGCGTATTTGGACGTGATTCTGATTGATTGGAAAGCTTATCTCTTTAGCTTTCCATCCATATATAGAACGTCCAAAACGGAGTCCGTATGTGGCATGAGCGCCCGTTTTAGTGCAGTCTACTCCAGAGGTCCGAACCAATTTCGTGAATAAATCGGTCTTCCACACGAGTTGGGCCTGCGACTCCATCTTCACTTGGGCCTTAGGCATAAAACCACCAGATTTGGTCAAAATTGAATAAATAAATTAAATTAATGCTGATCGTCTAAATTATGGTGATAATACTCTCAGAAAATGATATCTTATATCTATGTGTCTGGTTCTAGAATGGAGCACTGGATTGTTAGCGACACTAATAGCACTAGAACTGTCACACAAGCATAGGCCATAATCTTTCAGGGTAGCAAGCATCCATATAATCTAGGAGCAACAACTAGCAGCACCTACATATTCTGCCTCACAAGTGGATTGACCTACACTAGATTGTTTGCGAAAGGACTAGGAGACTAAAGAAGTACCCAAGAACTAGCAGGTACCGAGCGATCCAACCAGTACCCTACAAAGTCGGCATCAGAATAGCCGAAGAGAGAAAGCGACGAATCCGCATAGTACCACAACCCGTACTCAGGGGTGAACTTGACATACCTCAGGATCCGCATCACAGCGGTGTGGTGTGACACCCTTGGGGACACTTGGTAATGAGCGCACAGACCTACAACAAACTGTGTATCCGGCCTCATGGCAGTCAGGTACATCAACGACCTGATCATCCCTCGGTACACCTTCTGATCAACCTCCTCGCCATCTTCATCCTTGTCCAACATGGTGGATGTACTCATCGGAGTCATCTGAGGTGAAGCATCCGCCATCTCGAACTTCTATAGTAGATCCCTCATATACTTGCTCTGGTGGATGAAGGTACCCTGTCGAGTCTGCCTTATCTGGAGCCCTAGGAAGAACTGAAGTTTCCACATCATGCTCATCTCGAACTCCTTCCTCATCTGCTCTGAAAACTTGCTCACAAGTGCATGAGAAGAGCCACCGAAGATGATATCATCCATATATATCTGAATGATCAAAAGGTCATTGCCATGCTTTTGCAAAAACAAAGTTTTGTCCACACTCCCCATCTCGAAACCCTGGGCAACTAGGAATTTCCTAAGTCTCTCATACGAAGCCTGGGAGCTTGCTTCAGGCCATACAAAGCCTTCTGCAACTTGAACACTCAGTTAGGATACTTGGGATGTTCAAAGCCTGGGGGTTGCCTCACACAGACCTCTTCCTGTATATACCCATTTAGGAATGCACTGTTCACATCTATTTGGTTAGGTTGAACCCTTTGAAGCTGCCAAAGCGAAAAGAATGTGAATGGCTTCTAATCTGGCTATAGGAGCAAAGGTCTCTTCATAATCCATCCCCTCTTTTTAGCAAAAACTCTAAGCAACTAGCCTAGCCTTATTTCTCACCACAACTCCATCCTCTCCCTGTTTGTTCTTAAACACCCACTTGGTACCTATAGGATTGCAGTGTGGTGGAGGCTTGACTAAAACCCAAACTTGGTTCCTCTCAAAATTTTCTAGCTCCTCATGCATGGCATTGACCCAATTCTGATCAGCCATAGCGTGTCCAACATCATGGGGCTCGAAAGAAGCAACAAAAGCAGAGTGTGCAAAGACAACAAGAGAAGTGGACCTAGATCTTGTCACTCCCTCATTCAGGCCACCAATGATGTTCGTCGAAGGGTGATCCCGCAGGACCACCCTAGACGGCTGTGGATCGGAGGTCACCTCTCCTGCGTCCTCAGCGGGCCCTGCTGCATGTACTGGTGGATCTTGTGGAGGTAGCTCCCAAGTAGTTGAAGGAGAAGGTACTGGAGCTCCCTCCTCATCCTCTGAAAGCGAAGCCGCAGATTTTGGAGCTGCAGCAGGCGCAGTATCACTACAAACACCTCCATCTTCTTCATCATCTTCCTCAAAGATGGTAGTACCTAACTCAGCATCACCTGCATGCTCAAAGGCAGGGGTTATGCAAGGTATAGTTTCATCAAAGGTAACTTCACAAGTCTCAACAATCCTATTGGAGTCCAAAATCCAAACGCGATATGCACGCGAATGCGTGTCATAGCCAAGAAAAACTCTATCAGAACTGCGAGGTTTGAATTTGTCCAAGTTCCTACAACCGAACACCCATAGGAGGCTCAATTTTGGCTGCCGCCAAAACCGCAACTCATACAAGGTCTTATGAAGAAGAGCTCAAAGAAAAATACAGTTGGAAACGTAACACGTGGTGTTAATCGCCTCAGCCCAGAATTTCCTAGGAGTCCTATGCTCATCGAGCATCATCCTAGCCATCTAAACAAGGGTCCAATTCTTGCAGTTCTACCACACCGTTCTACTAGGGGACATATGGGGACGAAAACTAGTGTTCAAGACCCTTTATGGCAGAAGGCTTTGAAACAATCATTCTTGAATTCTGAGCCATTGTCACTGCGTATAGCTCTCATGGCATGATTGGATTTGTTTCTTAACCTCAAAACCAAGTCATGAACAAAGTCAAAAGCCTCATCCTTCGATTCTATGAAATGCACCCAAGACCAGTGACCAGCGAGAAAAATCGTCCAGATCACAAGAACATACCACTTCCCACCAATAGACCTCACCCAAGCAGGACCAACTGTTCCATATGAAGAAGCTCTCCAGGGTGAGCCATCATCACCCGATTCACAGGTGTGTGGGAAAGCAACAACCATCTTCCCATGGCCACAAGGATGGCCACCAAGGTCACGCTCATTATTCAACTTGGGCAATCCTCGGATCAGGTCAAGTGAGCTAAGCTTTGCAAGCAAATCAAAGCTCAAATGGCCAAGCCTCCTTTGCCATTTACACAAATCAGAGAAGGGACTAGCCACCAAACAGTGAGAAGGACCAGGGGAGCTCAAGAAACCAACACGAAAAACCTTTCCAAAAGGCAAAATAGGGCAAACAAGATCTTCTCGATCATCCAAAACTCGCGAACAACCTATCTTGAAACGAATCTCATAGTCTTCATCGAGAAGCTGCTGAAATAGAGAGACGGTTGTAACCATGGTTAGCAACCAAAGCAACATCCCTTAGAACAACAGAAACAGAAACATCGCCAACACCCTTCACTTTACCTGTACGTTTATCCCCAAAAATGATGTGCTCGCTGGAGCTCACTAGGGTGAGACTAGAGAACCATTTATGATTACCGGTTGATGAGAACATGACTAATAAGCATATGACCAAGGCCCAAGAGAAGATGAAGTTTTAAGCCCAATCCAAGTTAAGGTCCAATTTATTCGTGAGGCAGGTTCGGACTGCAGGAGTAGGCTCTAGTAAAACGGACGCCTGGCCACATACGGACTCTGTTTTAGGCGTTCTACATATCAACGGAAAGCTAAGGAGATAAGCTTTCCAACCCATCTGGTATCAGGCCCAAATAATATCGGAGTCAATAGGAATCATCGAAACAACACGACGATCAGAATCTGCCAGGGTGCTGCTGGACAGGTTTTTGGGCCCGCTGGATTTGTACGCCCGAGAGTTGCTCGGCCACCCCCTTGGCCTCCCCCTATACCTCTCTCTTGTATATATTCTGTAGCTATCATTAGATTAGATGAGTTTTGCTTAAGAGTATTCTGTCAGTGAACAGTTCGCTTGTTCGTGTATCGGTTTGTGAAACCCCAACTTGTGCACAAGATTAATCTTGATTGCGTTTATTCCTCGTTCTTGCTTGTGTTCTCTCGGTTGCATTGTAGGAACGATAGCCTTTTTGGGAGGTCGACTGTGCGCGTCACGTGGTCGATAACCATTGGAGCAGTGCGGTAGTGATTGCCAGGATTCGATCGATTGCTCGGAGCCTTCTTCACCAACGTCGAGTTCTCCATCCCTAAACCGAATTATCCATGCCTCTCGGAAGATCGGGAACTCTATTTTCCCATCATTTGGTAATCAGAGCTTCAGGTTTCTCTTGAGGTATATTATCGCGTGTCCCTTAGTTTTGAGTGTTTTATATTCCTAAAGTCCACAAAAAACCATTCAAAAAATTAGGGTTTATAGTTCATCTTGTCCTATCACCCAGTTTAGCCTTTGCATAATTTGATTTCAGAATCCACATCTTTGAGTTTGTGTCCTTGTCCATAGTCTTTTTGCTGGTTTAGATCAGGTTCTTAGATTAGTTTGACTTTTGCATCGTGACATCGTGTCCGTTTCCATCCCGTCACCCCGTATAGATCGGTTTTGTCTCTGTACAGTTCGGTATTTTCATGATATTTCCATCATACGAACTCAGATCTTTATGTTCTAGTACTTTTTGGAAAGCTTGTGAAATTATCTACAACTTTGTCAATTGGGAACTTTCCATAAAACGTCGTTATCAGATTGTAATATCTGTTGGGAATAAATCTGTTTGTGACCCAGAATTTTCTGAGTAGTGTGTATTTCGGGATCAATATCTCCATCCTCCCTTAGCCAAAATAGGTGTTCCATATACCGTAAAGAAAGAGAAAAAGCTAAGCTACAACTTTAGTATTCTAAGTTTCTGAATTTGAGGCCATTAAAATTGTCTAATCTGCTGTGCAACTCAAAGTTGAAAATATGTGATTTATAGACGAGAGTTTTATATTTGTGTGGAGTTGTATCTTATTTTGCTTTGTGGAACTTTTGAGATAAAAAAGCAAGAAAAAGGCAAGTGCATAAAAATAGCCGCACAAAAAAAAAAGAAAAAGAAAATAAAAAATATCAGAAGTGCTTGCATCCTTTGTGTCCTTTGTACTTCGGTGTATCTCTTGCTTTGCTTAAACTAGTCTTGGAGCACGTTTAGGCCAGCAACTTTGACAAATACTTTCGACATTCACTCAACTTTGCTATCTGATTTTGGATTTTGCTATTCCTTGCTACATATTGTGCCTTTCCAAAGATCCATATATATACTCCAGAGCAACACAGGTCGGTCTTGCAATTACCCCACGCTCCAAGTGTGTTATTGCCTTTGGGCCGCCATCACCTCTTCTAGATCACCATCATCTTCTTGCTGTATATGGTAAGAACATTTGCAAGCGCTTAGTAAACGCTTGGAGTGTGAGAGATCCCACCTGCCCACTGTCATTAGATAGGGTTAATCTTTTTTGTGTGTTTTTTTGTTTTTCTGCTGAGAATGACATGTTGCACCGACGCACGTGAACGTGAAAGGATCAAGAAAAGGGTTAAGAAGGCATTTAGAGTCAGATAACTTTGAAAACATCTCCATTAAAAACTTCAGGTTGTCTCCTTCCAAATCTTCCTTCTAATAATGGTTTGGTTGATGATGCTTATGTTGATCGGGAAATAGCTATGGATAAAATTTTTTCTCAATGTCGTTTGAGTGATAGAAGAAAGGTTAAGAATGCTTCTAGTACTTTTAAAAAATGTGTTTTACATTGGTGGAAAGATCTTTGTGTTTGTGATCAAGATCCACAAAATTGGAGAGATATGAAAAGACTTATGAGAAATGAATTTGTTTCAAATTCTCATTCTATAAAGCTAATTTGTGACCTACAATTTCTAAAACAACATGATAAAACTGTTGTAGAGTATTATAATAAGCTACATACTTCGTTGTTGCGTTGTGGCTTACATGAATCAGAGAAAGAAATTACGATCAGATTTTTAAAGGGTCTTGACAATGACATTCATAATATTATTGCTGGTACGAAATATAAGTCTCTGTATAAATTATATACACATACTTGTAAGATTGAGAACAAAATTAGACATAAGAAACAACAATTTATTAATATTGAATATGACGCATACTTTGCTGAAATTAAACATCATGACACACAACCCATGTAGGTACCTTTTGCGACTAACCATACACAGAATATCGAGAACAAAGATGAAAAAGACAATACGTCGGAGGAGAATGAGGATGATCTTATTTTCGTTCCATACTTGTCACAGTGCCCTGATTATGTAAACAAAGCTAATGACACATGTTATATGATCTCTCAAGGTGAGGAAACTTTCTGAGTTATCTTTATTACATGCTGATTGTACTGCTGATTCATGTGATCAAAAAGAGTTGTATGATTTTGTTTCTATTATTTTTATGCCACAACTTGTTGATAAGCTTGGTGTTGATGATTCCGAGCTAAATATTTGTGCTGAAAATAGTCATTTTCTCCCTATTGCTAGTGCGTATGATGAGCTGAAGTTGGTATCTTCTTTAAATATTTTGGGTTATATTGAATTTGATGTTCTATGTAATCTGAATAATTTAGAGAAAAAACTTTTTTTTATTGCTGATTTGCTATGGTTATGTAATAATTCTTATCATGCTATTGGCAAGTATAAAGGAGAATACGTGGTGCACCGTGTTTATATCTCATCAAATTTGAACTCTCTTCCTAGTTGGTGAATATGAACATGACTAATAAGCAAATGACCTAGGCCCAAGAGAAGATAAAGTTTGAATTCCAATCCAAGTTAAGGTCCAATTTATTCGCGAGGCCGGTTCGAACTGCAGGAGTAGGTTTTAGTAAAACGGATACCCAGAACACATACAGACTACATTTTAGGCGTTCTACATATTGACGGAAAGCTAAGGAGATAAGCTTTGCAACCCATCTGGTATCAGGCCCAACTAATATCGGGGTCAACAGGAATCATCGAAACAACACGACGATCAGAATCTGTCAGGGTGCTGCTGGACCGATTTTTGGGCCCGCTGGCTTTGTTCGCCCTAGGGTTGCTCGGCCACCCCTTGGCCGCCCCCTAAACCTCTCTCTTGTATATATTTTGTAGCCGTCATTAGATTAGATGGGTTTTGCTTAAGAGTATTCTATCGTGAACAGTTCGCCGTTCGTGTATCGGTTTGTGAAACCCTAGCTTGTGCACAAGATTAATCTTGATTGCAGTTTATTCCTCATTCTTGCTTTTGTTCTCTCGGTTGCATTGCAGGAACGATAGCCTTCTTGGTTAGGTCAATTGCAGCGCAGTCACGCGGTCGTTAACCATTGGAGCAGTGGTGCAGTGATTGCAAAGATTTGATCGATTGCTCGGAGCCTTATCCACCAACGTCGAGTTCTCCACCACTAAACCGACTTATCTATACCTCTCGAAAGATCGGAAACCATATTTTCCTATCACCGGTCATGTGGCGAGAACAACCGGAATCCATGAGCTATATGTTCTCCAGGCCTTCGTCCTGAGACCATGGTTAGCAATCAATGAGTTGAAATATTTTTCTAGTGTTGCCGTCGAAGAGTTTATTTGTTGGAGCTAATTTTCATCAAAAGAAAGGAGACAGAGAAAGAAAACAAGCCGCCCAATATTCTATTTGGTTCCATGACGTGCATGAAGATAATCTAAGGAGGCATCGTTTTATTCAAGTAGTGTTTCATTAATCACATGCATGAATTAGGGTACAGCTAGCTAGTAATATTCGTGGAAGTATTTATCGACTGATTTTGTACGTGGCTGCACCCTGCATTATGTCAAGTCGTGTACGTTTAGGCTTGGTCAATTAGCTTGTGCGTGGATCAGCTCCAGTCGGACTGCAGGGCCTGCGTGCCTTTATTTTGGGCAACGCCCCTGTACATTAGGGTTTCCTAGAGAGGATTTTATTTTGAGGTTATTCTCTCGGCGAGCCGTCGCTCTCTAAACCCTAGGATATGATCCTCTAGGTTTATCTCTCCAGATCCCGGTGCGGATTTGTGTTGGTGTGCGATCAAGCTGCTGCTTGAGCGTACTCTGGATTTCTTCGAAATTGCCATCTTCTGATCGTGGTTCGTCGCCGCGGGTGGAAAAATTACTCTAGGGTTTGGATTGCAATCCTTGTAATCCGATCCCAATTACCATTGTCTTGGATACTGCTTGTGTTCAGTTGATCAATATATTTGGTGATTTGGTGTGATACGTCAACTAAAGTTCGATCTGTCCGCCGTCTATCTTGAACAAGCGTGTTTATTTGGTGCGTCCGAGATATCTGTCTGCTAGCTGCTGCAACCTTTGATCTTTGGGGAATATATATTAAGTTTTGGTGTCTGTCGTGCAAGCAAATTGGTCTCTCAAGTGGTGGCCATTCTGTTGGATAGGCTGGTAAAAAGATACTAGAAACAAGACTGTAAGTGCAAGATGTTCTCGTCCAAAGAAGTTGGTTTCTGCTACAGCTCGAGGCAGTGTTGGGCAAGAAGTGAACGCTATTTTTTCAAGCCTTTGATCAGTCCATAAATAATTTTAATCGATGGGTCGCAAAATTCAGTAGTCCTGCAACGAAGACAGAAAGTAATTGCAATATTTTTTCCACTCAAGAGTCCATTAAGGAAGCTTCTATTGTTGTTGATGATGCATCAAATGGTTTATCGATGATGGCACGACAAGTGCAGTCTGATGGTACTGCTGTTAATGTTAACGGCAGCGCCCTAGCATCTTTTAGTCATAGTGTAAAATTAAAGACAAAGTATGCAAACTCATTATTGATGGTGGCAGTTGTACTAATGCCATTAGTGTAGGGTTTAGGGTTTAAGGTTTAGGGTTTAGGGTTTAGGGTTTGCTACTTGCTATTAAGGCCGAGGTATTTGCTACTGTGAAAAAGAAACCATAGGCTGTTGTAATTCCACCAAAGCCGCGGACGGCTTTGTTTCAAGAGGGAGAGAGTGATGTGGCAGTAAGTTCTCAGGTTATTTCTTCTGATAAGTTAAGTGAGGTGCCTAAAATTGGAGCTAGTATTGATACAAATATTTTAACTGATAATTCATTGGCATGTCATGTCCATCAGTTGAGTAACAATACTAAAGAGAGACAATGGTGTGGTTAATTCTGACTTAGGTGCTTCTGGCCATTCAGCAGAAAGTATGATGGCCGCTACTAAAATTATTAAATCTGTTGCTGCACAACAATACTAAAGAGAGACAATGGTGTGGTTAATTCTGACTTAGGTGCTTCTGGCCATTCAGCAGAAAGTATGATGGCCGCTACTAAAATTATTAAATCTGTTGCTCCACAAAGTAATGAATACAGTGAGGGACTATCAGAGCTGCAGTCTTGTGCTGTTGACATGCATGTTAATAAATCCTCCAATGAATTATCAATGCTTCATTCAAGTACTCTTTGCGTACAAGATGAAGAGCAAATTAAGGTTGGCTCCATACATTGCCGGTCTCAAATAAATGGTGCTGATAACCTAAGGAAAAGGAGCTAAATTTATACCATCGCCGAGGATGGCTTTGTTTCAAGAAGGGGAGGATGATGAGACCAAGGCTCCTAAAAATAATAATCAGACTGCTCAAAATTCTTTAAAGTCATCTGGACTTTGATTTGGTGTTTTCTCTTTGAATGAAGAATACAATGAGTTGAAATATTTTTCTAGTGCTGCTGTACCATCGAAGAGTTTATTTGTTGGAGCTAATTTTCATCAAAAGAAGGGAGACGAGAAGCAAGAAAACAAGCCGCCCAATATTCTATTTGGTTCCATGAGGTGCATGAAGATAATGTAAGGAGGCATCATTTTATTCAAGTAGTGTTTCATTAATCACATGCATGAATTAGGGTACAACTAGCTAGTAATATTCGTGGAAGCTACCGTATTATTAAAGTATTTATAGACTGATTTGTGTTGTTGTGCGATCAAGCTGCTGCTTGGACATACTCTGGATTTTTTCGGAATCCCCGTCTTCTGATTGTGGTTCGTCGCCGCGGGTGGAGGAATTATTCTAGGGTTTGGATTGAAATCCTTGTAATTTGATCCCAATTACCTTTGTCTTGGATACTGCTTGTGTTCAGTTGATCAATATATTAGGTGATTCGGTGTGATACGTCAACTAAAGTTCGATCTGTCCGCCGTCTATCTATTGTTTATTTGTTTGATCTGATTGAACAAGCGTGTTTACTTGGTGCGTCCGAGATATCTGTCTGCTAGCTGCTGCAACCTTTGATCTTTGGGGAATATATATTAAGTTTTGGTGTCTGTCATGCAAGCAAATTGATCTCCCAAGTGGTGTCCGTTCTGTTGGATAGGCAGGTCAAAATTATTTACATGCTGTTGTCCTATGTCTCGTGGTTAATTGCTGCTATACTCGAGCTAGTGCAGTACCAATTTGTGTGGCGAGACCCAGCACTGCTGTCGTCTTTTTATTCATAGGGAGAAACTGCTCACATTATTCTCTGATTAATTTTTGTTGGACCTGAGAAATTATTGTTGCTGCTCTCCTAAGCTCTCCTCCAGTATTTTCTGTGGTCTGATTAAAAGCAGTTTGCTTTTCTTCATCAAAAGTATCATGAAAGATTGGGACAAAATACACGTCACAGTAGGTGTGTCTTTATCACATGACATGAAGGTTTATATTCCATAACCGTGCTCATTGGTTGATCAAATAGACCCCTCAACTCGGTTTTCAAGGTCAGCTTGTGGATTGAATATTCTAGCAACAAGATCAAGGATTAATAGCTCTAAGTGCTACAGAGAAGAAAGAAGAGCACTTAGAGATTGTTTTGCTAGTTTGTAGTTAAGCCGTACTACCAAGAGCGGTCTAGGTGAGTAGCTTGATGCACTTGTTATTTTCAATTTTGAGTGCATCTTTCTCCTAAAGCTCAAACACTTAAAATATGCTATAACTCACTCACCTTTTCAAAAACAAACCAAACAAACTCCTTTTCGAAACGGTTCAAAACAATGTTTTAGTATGCATCAGACCGTCCGATGGTACACCGTCCAATGCACTACCAGACCAGTTAGACAGGGGAAGTCCTCCAGCTTGTCCCAGCGCTTAACCCTCCATCAGACCGTCCGATGGTTCAAGCATCGGACCGTCTGGTGATCCATCGGACCAGCTAGATAGGGGGGCGCATCACTGGGGTTTTTGGGCATAATGGAGCATCAAAGCATCTGATGGTTCAACCATCGGACCGTCTCATGGTCTCTGGGCAGTGGCATGAAAATGTGGTGTTTGAAAAATACGTGCATCAGACTGTCGGATGGTCCAACCATTGGACCATCTGATGGTTGCGCATAAATCATTTTTTGTACTGTAACGGTTAGTTTTTGAGCTAGGCACTATATAAAGGAACCCCCCTCCCTCCATTTTGTAGGATCGAGACGTGTGACTAGAGGGGGTTGAATAGGAGCACTTGAAATCTCAAAATCACGAAGGTGCTCAGCAAAGCTCAAGAGAAACAGCACCGTCCACTGAACAGATACGTGCCTAGCAGCGCAAGGGTGCCGTCCACTGAAAGAATACGCACCAAAACGGTAAAACTTGAGATCCAACCAAGAATAGCACACCGGCAACGAGACTTTGCAACAAACCGCCACACGACACTCACCACACCGATGTGTGTCTCACTGACTCACAGCAGGCAAAGAGAATGGTCTAACAGTGGGGAATGCAAAAATCCAGAGCAGAAACATAGCGAAAAAACCAAACTGGAAAGAACACAACAGATCCTAACAGGACCGGACTGTCCGGTGGCCAACACCAGACTCGGTCCGGACTGTCCGGTTGGTCCGGACTGTCCGGTGCCTGCTGACGGACTGTCCGGTGGTACGGCCTGGGCAGAGCTCACACCGGACTATCCGGTAAGCTCTGCCAGAATATCCGGTGGAACCGGATTGTCCGGTGGCGCCTACTGGATTGTCCGGTAGAGTCGTAGAAAATGCTGTTTCAAACCCAAACTTGACCAAACCTTGTCCAAACTTCACGAAATTTTGCACATGCTATCTGTACCCTATTCCAAAGCTTTTTCCAAAAGATCAACTCAAGGTGACCACGGAATCAGCGGGAATTTCAGATCACGTGAAATGGCAATCTTTGGGCAAGAAAGGGGAAAACACAAAAGAGGCTTGCTCGTGGCAATCCAGCAGGATTGAGATGAACTAAGTCATGATCTCCACGTCCTAGCAAGTCCAGAACATCAGCAAGGAAAGGGATTCAAGCTTGGCCAACAAAAACACCCAAAAGCCATGGATTGAACCCAAAAACCAAAGAGAGAGGGGGAGGAGAAGGACACAAGGTTGCTGCACGAATTTGCTTCGATTAAGTGCCCAAGAGGGGTCTAAAGATTCAGCATACAAGCAGAAATTCATCCCAAGCAACCACCCTCACCTTCCCTCAAGATTAGGAGGCTAAATCCTACTCTAAGAGCACTTCTAATGACCTGCCTTAGACCTATTTATACCCGAGTGCTATTTAGACAGTTTTGCACTTAGGTCCCTACAGCTAGATAAACCCTAAGGACTCAAAACGAAAGATTACAAGATATTTCGGGACGGACGACCACGATGAAGTCTTGATCTTTGTAAGTTCCATGCAATCCTCGGATGTTCTCCACGTGGCCTGTAGTCCAATCCGCGATCCGCCCCCGGTTTTGAAGTCAGAAACCGGGAAACTTTAGGAAGTCTTCGCCTGGGCCGGATTTGGCCCATCTTCTCTATCTTGGCGAGTCGTGGCCCAACTCACCAAGGCTTGGGTAGCTTGGGTGGCGGTTTTGAGCCGAAGCCGCCAAAGCCTCCTTCACACGCCTTCGCGTCACGCATTCGGGTTGGAGCACCGCGGTGGCGCCCGACATCCCCTGTCCATCGGGGCAGCCTCACAGTCCTTCGGAGGACTTACTCCTGCCGTCGTCGTGCTGCTCCTCCGTGTACCGAACTCCCATGGCCGACAGACACCGAGCATGCCTCCAGTCCTTCGGAGGACTTTCCTCTACCTCCAGTCCATCGGAGGGCCTCCTGTCTATCGGAGGTCTTGTGCCCAAGTCCTTCTGGGTCTTGCTACTGTTGACAATCACTCATCACTCCAGAGGCAATGAGCCAGTCCATTGGCTCTCAATCTCCCCCTTGATGACTGCATTGTCAACACCTTCAACCTGTAACCTGAAATAGAACAAAGTAAAAAAGAAAAGCTAGTAAATACAAGTTCTAGCATACAGAGCAAGTGAGGGCAAGGAAGCATGCAAACAAGCTCAATTGAATCTATCTTATACAGATTAAGAGCATGTTTTTCAGAGTTGTTGAACAGAAAACATCACCAACATGAAAAGCATCTAGCAAGATAGGCATGAACAGCAAGATGCTATCAAAACATACAAGGTGTGCAATAGGCCATAAGCAATTTAGAGACTTGCAGATTTTAGATTTAGCAAATTTTAACTTCTAGCAAATCAGATCATATGCCAGGGGTTATTCACTTGTTTTTGCCACTTCTTACCAACCAATGCCAAGCCTAGGTTCAGAAAACCATCAGAAGCTTAAGACAAGGTTTTGGTCATACATAGTCCAAGTTCATGCCAAAGTGCAAAGGCAAGCTATCTCAAACTAGATTAGTGTGACAAGTGAACCCACCTGGATCTTTTCAATTTAGCTCATAGGACACCACTTTGTGAACACAATTAATTCAGATGTCAGATTTGGATAAGGTGTCATATATGCTTAGGCATTAGCTTAACAAAAGCATTCAACTAGCATATCCAAGCATGAAAAGATAGCATAGCATTCAACATTCCTACACATGCTAGATAGTCAAGTCAAGTGGTAATCATGGTTTTTTATTTTGAAGAAACAATAGTGACTGAGCTCACAAAAGATATTAGACAGATTCAAGGAGCTTAGCCAACCATGATCATGCAAGCAACTGTACAATCTAGCACAAGCAAGTACTAACTCGTCATACCAGAAGAGCTCTAGTGCTAGTGTAAGTGAAAATGCATATGTTACAATGCAATGCATAGTATGATACAAAATTCAAGAAAAGCAAAGAAAAGCAAAGAAAAGCAAAGAAAAAAAAACAAAAACAAAAACCTAAACTACACCAAAGTTACCCCAAACTAAAAGGGGTAACAAACACCAAGCTCCCCACGCAAGCGAGCAAATACGCTAAGGTCTAAGGGCTTGGTGAAGATATCGGCCAACTGGTTCTCAGTCTCTACATGGATCAAGTCTATATCTCCCTTCTCATAGTGATCTCTCAAGAAGTGAAACCTCACGTCTATGTGTTTGGTTCTGGAGTGCAGGACGGGGTTCTTAGCTACAGAAATAGCAAAAGTAGAGTCTACTAGGAGAGGGATCTTCCTAAAACTGAGACCAAAGTCGCTCAAGGTGGACTTCATCCAAAGCAGCTGGGAGCAGCAACTAGCAGCAGCAATGTATTCAGCTTCTGTGGTGGAAGTGGCTACTGCTAGATTGCTTGCGTGAGGACCAAGAGACAAGAGAAGAACCGAGAAACTGGCAGGTGCCGGAAGTAGACTTGCGCTCCAGCCGACAACCCGCAAAGTCAGCATCCGAATACCCTCTTTGAGAGAGCAACGAAGCTGAAGAGAACCAAAGACCAAGCTCAGGAGTGTATTTCAGGTACGTGAAGATGCGCTTCACCGCTTGACGATGTGATAGCCTTGGTGAGGCCTGAAAACGTGCACAGAGGCAGACCGCGAACTGAATGTCCAGCCTGGTCGCCGTCAGGTACAGAAGTGAGGCGATGCATCCCTCGGTACTCTCTTTGGTCCACCACCTCCCCTTCTTCATCAGCATCAAGAGCCGTCTGTGTTGACATGGGAGTCGCCATGGGCCTGAGATCTCCCTTGTCAAACTTCCTCAGAATGTCCTTCGTGTACTTGGCTTGATGGACGAAGGTTCCTTCTGGGCCTTGCTTGATCTGAAGCCTGAGAAAGAACTGAAGCTCACCCATGAGACTCATCTCGAATTCACTGCTCATCTGTTCAGCAAACTTAGACACCAAAACATAAGATGAACCACCAAAGATAATATCATCAACATATATCTGAACTAGAAGGGTGTCACCGCCACGACTCAACAGAAACAAGGTCTTGTCTACTGAACCCATCACAAAACCAGACTTCAGTAGAAAGGCTTTCAACCTAGCATACCAAGCTCTTGGAGCTTGCTTCAGACCATAAAGGGCTTTTCTCAACTTATACACCCGGTCTGGAAACTTAGCACTCTCAAAACCAGGAGGTTGTCTCACATATACCTCCTTCTCTATGTAACCATTTAGAAAGGCTGACTTGACATCCATCTACTATAGTTTGAAGCCTTTAGAGGCAGCAAAGACAAGCAGAATCCTAATGGCCCTTAAACGAGCTATAGGAGCAATGGTTTCCTCATAATCTATCCCCTCCTTCTGACAGAAACCCTGGGCTACCAATCTTGCTTTGTTCCTCACAACCATCCCATCCTCACCCTGTTTGTTCTTGAAAACCCATTTGGTTCCTATAGGGTGGCAGTTTGGTGGAGGTTCAACTAAATCCCAGACATGGTTTCTCTCAAAGTTCTCTAACTCATGCATGGCGTTCACCCAACTAGGATCAGATAATGCATGTGACACATCCCGGGGTTCGAAAGAAGCAACAAATGCGGAGTGACAGAAAAAGGCAAGAGAGTTAACCGAAGAGTGTGTGACACACTGGTGTAGATCTCCAATCATCCTGTCTGGAGGGTGATCCCACTGGACCTACCAAGATGGAACAATCTCGGAGGTCACCTCCCCTGCGTCATCAGCGGGCCCAACCTCTAGCTCGAGCTTGCGGTCGGGGGAGTGAGGAGGATGCCGTAGGCAAGGGTCCTCCTTCATCTTCAGAGCTCATAGTAGAGGGGGCAGGAGCTGCAGCAGGTGCAGTGGCTCCTGCATCACCAGCATCTACTTTGCCTTCCTCATCTTCAAAGATGGGAGCGCCTTCTTCTTCATCACCTGAAAGCTCAAATGTAGGGGTTGTGCAAGGCATAGATTCATCAAAGGAAACTTCACAGGTCTCAACCACTTGTCTAGTATCAAGGATCCACACTCTATATGCCCTAGAGCTAGAGGCGTACCCAAGAAAAATACCATCCAAGGAGCGAGATTCAAATTTGTCCAAATGCCCCCCCTTTTTGAGCACAAAGCATCTGCAGCCAAATGCACGCAGGTGCTTAACGCTAGGCTGCCTACCAATCCGTAGCTCGTACGAAGTCTTCCCTAAAGAGGCTCGTAGGAAGATACGGTTGGCAATGTAACAGGCCGTATTCAAAGCCTCAGCCCAAAAGCGTCGCGGAGTCCTATGCTCATCAAGCATCGTCCGCGCCATTTCTACAAGTGTGCGGTTCTTTCGTTCCACAACACCGTTCTGCGGTGGGGTATAAGAAGATGAGAATTGGAGATCAAGACCAAGGTCACGACAAAAGGTTTCAAAATGAGAGTTACGAAATTCTCCGCCATTGTTGCTGCGGATAGCCCTAATGGCTTTATGACCCTCATTCCTTAACCTCAAGACCAGATCCCGAACAAAACCAAAAGCTTCATCTTTGAATTCCATGAAGAACACCCATGAATAGCGAGAAAAGTTGTCCACAACTACAAGCACATACCACTTCCCACTGACCGACTGTACCCGAGCAGGACCAACCGTGTCCATATGTAGCAGCTCACCCGGGTAAGAGGTCATCACCTAATTGACAGGTGCACTGAGAAGCGGCAACCATCTTGCCATGACGACAGGGGTGGCATACTAAGTCCTTTTCTGCTTTCAAATTGGGCAATCCTCGGATCAGACCTATCGAGCTCAACCTGGCTAGCAGATCAAAACTCAAATGGCCAAGGCTCCTATGCCACTTCCAAAGTATCAGTAGAAGGACTAGCAACCAAACACCGAGGAGGGCCAAAAATAGATGCAAGGTCAACCTTAAAAACCTACCCATAGGGCAAAATCTGACAAACAAGGTTTTCCTTAGCATCAAGCACACAAGGAGAACCCTCCTTAAAACGAACCTCAAACCCTTCCTTGAGAAGTTGTGAAACAGAAACCAAATTGAACCCCAAATTCCTCACCAAAGCAAGTTCTCTTAGGGAAAGCTTGTCAGAAAGATCAACAGAACCAACACCCAACACTTTACCTTGACCATTATCCCTGAATGTGTTGTACTCCTTGGTGCTCACGGGGTTGAGGCTGGAGAACCATCTGCGGTGCCCTGTCATGTGCCTAGAGCAGCCGGAGTCCATGATCCATATGTCCTCTAGGCCTCGATCCTGCAAAATCAAGGAAAGCGAGAGTGAGCAAATGGTCCGGCACTGGGGTTAGGGAACCTGCTGAACCAGTGCCGAGCCATCTGCTCAAAAGTAGGGTAAGCACAGTCAAAGTAAGCATCACGTCTACTTGGGTACCCAAGACCTCTAAAGCGTGAGCTCTCAAACCCTCTACCTCCAAAGCCTCAGTCACAAAGTCCATAGCCGCACTGAAAACGACTAGGAACTCAACCGGGAAAGCGTCCCTCTCCACCAAGAGCACGGTCCTAAAAACCGCATGCTCTCTCACCGGCAAAACGGTCTCTCATCTCACCGCGACGGGGAGGATCCTGCCTACCACCCTGCTAGAACTGATCCTGATTCCCCCAGGCTCTCTCCTGCCTCTCAACTCACTTCCTCCTGAAGCAAAACTCCTCCAAGTGGCCATTCCGCTGGCAAAAGTCACAGTGGTAGACAGGCCTCTTGGGAGTGGGGTTAGGCTGAGCCTTGGGCTTAGGTGGAGTAGCCTTGGGTGGAATAGGCCGCTGGACTCTCTCCTTGCTCACTGGAGGCTTGAGAATCTCAGTCACTACTCTGTCCAGCTTAGCCTGTGAGGGCTTGGGCGTCCAGAACTGCTTCTTTAGGGCAGCCTAGGGAGGCTCGTGGTAAACCCCATCAACAGTAGGGCTAGGCTGAGGAGAGGCAGTCTTAAGCTTAATTGGGGAACTCTTCTTCTCACCCGAAGTACTGCACTCTCCTAACCCAAGTCCACTCATATCACCCTCAGCTCTCTTGGTGCTCTCCAAGATCATCCTAAGTTGGGGCTCTCTAGCATACATCCAACTGAGCACCTCTCTCAACCTGGTTCTTCTCATCAACCAAAGTCTGTTTCTCCTCTCTCAGATCCTCCAGAACTAAAGTCTGGGCAGCACAAGTGGGGCAGTCTAGAGAGGGAATAGAGAGAGCAGACTTCTCTAACTTCTTAATGGTGGCATCCCTATCCACCAATATCAACCTCAGAGTGAGACAAGTTCTCACAAGTGTCAGGGGGTGCTGAAAGCACCTCAAGGTCAGCTCTCAACTGCACAAGCTCACTCTCCAAGGTAGGACAAACCATGCACGCACCCAAAAGCGTGGGTCTAGCCCTAAGCTCCTCCAACTCCTTGAGCTGTCCCTCACACCTCACTTTCAGCTTAGCTATGTCAAGAGCTAGGTGAGGGCACATCTCACACTTAGGCACATCACTCAAAATAGGCTCATCCAGTTTAGACTGGAGCTTGCCTAAATCTACC
Source organism: Paspalum vaginatum (assembly GCA_030272315.1). Taxonomy (NCBI): domain Eukaryota; kingdom Viridiplantae; phylum Streptophyta; class Magnoliopsida; order Poales; family Poaceae; genus Paspalum; species Paspalum vaginatum. The sequence continues at coordinate 23,555,943 of CM059017.1, forward strand.
TTCAGCCTATCCATCTCCTCTACCTGATGAGCGTACTTGCTCCTCTGCTCACAGAGATCTCTCATCAAAGTCTCATAGGTAGGGCACTCAGACTCACTAGGCTGGGCTGGCACACTCTTCAGCCTCTCTATCTCAGCTAAAGCATCAGCCAACTTGGCTTTCTGCTTCTGCAACTTCTTGGCTGCCTTCTCCAACAATCTATCCTGGGTTTTCAACTCAAGACTATTTGCCTCCAACATCCCAAGAATTTCAGCTTGCTCAGGAGTTACCTCTTCATCGAAGGAGTCGTTGTCGTTGCCCTTGACATCCTTGTCCTCAAGCGCCATGGAGCAAAAGGATCTCTGGTGCATCTCGTGCTTGCGCTTGGACTTGGTGGAGACGAAGCAGAGTCCAGCTGGACTGCCTTGGTCCCTCCTCTTGTCCCGCTTGGTGATGATCTCCTCATCGCTTAAGCTTGATGAAGACGAGGAGGAGGAAGACGATCTGCCGCACAGACCACCAAGCTCGGCGAAGAAGGCCTTGTCCCGCTTCTGGTTGACCTTCTGGTAGCTCTTGAAAGCCTTTCGAAAGTTCTTGATCTTGCCGGAGCGGTACTTGTTGGAGTCGCAGGGAGTGGCTATTACCCTTCTTGTAGTAGTCGTTCTGCTTGTTCGGGCATTCGGCGATGAAGTGGCCGACCTCTCCGCACTCGAAGCACTTGGGCCTCTCACCCCTCTTCTTGCTCATCCGGTTGTCATAGGCGCGCTAAAAGCGGCTAGACACCAGGCAAAGCTCATCATCCCCAAGTGACGCCAATTGCTCCTTTGTAACAGACATAAGAGCAGAAAACGAAAAGTTGTGAAGCTAGGGGTTAGGAGCGGCCTCACTGGAGGGAGAAGCCAAGGCTAGGCTCTTGGAGCTAGTACAAGCGAGAGAATCTCTCAACTTGTAATCCACCTCTGTGGCCTTGAGCTTGCTGTAAAGAGTCTCCACTCCAATTGTGTCATAGGCCTCAGACTCGATGATCGAGTTAACCTTGATCTCCCATACCTTCCTGTCCAACGCATACAGCAATTTGATAGCCTGCTGATGCTCGGTGTATGGGATCCTCTCAGGGCTGGAGTTAATGCGCACCTTATTGATGATCGATTGAAAATGACCAAACAAGTCATCGATGGACTCACCAGGCTTCTGAACGAAATTTTCATATTCGCGCCTGTAAGTCTCAACAAGACGCCCCTTGATAGTAGCAGTGCCCTCATGGTGTGCACTCAGCAGAGACCCGATCTGACAGACAGTCTCAAGGTGGCTCACTTTCTCATAATCACCTAGACCAAGTCCTGAGAAGAGAAAGTTAACAGCTTTGGCATTTGCCTCATGCTGAGCCACAATCGCTGGGGTAGTGCGCTGAGCAACTGGAAGCACCACAACATTCGCACTTTGAGTAGCATCCCATATGTCCTGGCCCTGGCTAAGTAAGAAAGCTCTCATTCTACCCTTCCAGTAGGAGTAGCCATCGGAACCAAGGACCGGAATCTTCCCGGAGTGAGTCATAGTCGCTACTGGTTTCTCACCGGTAAAGGTATGAAGAAACCTAACCGGCTCTGATACCAATTGTAGGACCAAGACGTGCGATTAGAGGGGGGTGAATAGGAGCACTTGAAATCTCAAAATCACAACCCCCAAGAAGGTGCTCAGCAAAGCTCAAAAGAAACAGAACTAGGCATCGTCCACTGAACAGATATGTGCCTAGCAGCGCAAGGGTGCCGTCCACTGAAAGGATACGCACCAAAACGGTAAAACTCGAGATCCAACCAAGAATGGCACACCGGCAACGAGACTTTGCAACAAACTGCCACATGACACTCACCACACCAAGGTGTGTCTCACTGACTCACAGCAAGCAAAGAGAATGGTCTAACAGTGGGGAATGCAAAAATCCAGAGCAGAAACACAGCGGAAAAACCAAACTAGAAAGAACACAGCAGCTCTTAGCAGGACTGGACTGTCCGGTGGCCAACACCGGACTGTCTGGTGGTATGGCAAGGGCAGAGCTCACATCGGACTATCCGATGAGCCTCTGCCAGACTATCCAGTGGAACCGGATTGTCCGGTGGCGCCTGCTTGATTGTCCGGTAGAGTCGCAGAAAAGGCTGTTTCAAATCCAAACATTGACCAAACCTTGTCCAAACTTCACGAAATTTTGCACAGGCTATCTAGACACTATTCCAAAGCTTTTTTCCAAAAGATCAACTCAAGGTGGCCACGGGAATTAGTGGGAATTTCAGATCACGTGAAATGGCAATCTTTGGGCAAGAAAGGGGAAAACACAAAAGAGGCTTGCTCGTGGCAATCCAGCAGGATTGAGATGAACTAAGTCATGATCTCCACGTCCTAGCAAGTCCAGAACATCAGCAAGAAAAGGGATTCAAGCTTGGCCAACAAAAACATCTAAAAGCCAAGGATTGAACCCAAAAACCAAAGAGAGAGGGGGAGGAGAAGAACACAAGGTTGCTGCACGAATTTGCTTCAATTAAGTGCCCAAGAAGGGTCTAAAGATTCAGCATACAAGCAAAAATCCGTCCCAAGCAACCACCCTCACCTTCCCTCAAGATTAGGAGGCTAAATCCTACTCTAACCTCCCTAACAATGCAGCTCAAAGCTTAAGGACAAAAATCACCAAGTGAAGACTAATCCTAGGAGCCCAAGAGCACTTCTAATGACCTGCCTTAGACCTATTTATACCCGAGTGCTATTTAGACAGTTTTGCACTTAGGTCCCTACAACTAGATAAACCCTAAGGACTCAAAACGAAAGATTACAGGATATTTCGGGATGGATGACCACGATGAAGTCTTGATCTTCGTAAGTTCCATGCAATCCTTGGATGTTCTCTACGTGGCCAGTTGTCCAATCCGCGATCCGCCTGGGAAACTTTAGGAAGTCTCCGTCTGGGCTAGGATTTGGCCCATCTTCTCTATCTTGGCGAGTCATTGCCCAACTCACCAAGGCTTGGGTAGCTTGGGTGGCGGTTTTGAGCCGAAGCTGCCAAAGCCTCCCTCGCACACCTTCGCGCCACGCATTCAGGTTGGAGCACCACGGTGGCGCCCAGGCATCTCCTGTCCATCGGGGCAGCCTCACAGTCCTTCGGAGGACTTACTCCTGCCGTCGCCATGCCACTCCTCCGTGTACCGAACTCCCATGGCTGACAGACGCCGAGCATGCCTCCAGTCCTTCAGAGAACTTTCCTCTACCTCCAGTCCATCGGAGGGCCTCCTGTCCGTCGGAGGTCTTGTGCCCAAGTCCTTCTAGGTCTTGCTACTGTTGACAATCACTCATCACTCCAGAGGTAATGGAGCCGGTCCATTGGCCCTCACATTTCACACCTATGTGACCAGGTATCACTCACACACACACACAAAGGTCACCCAAGCGCCACATTTCACACCATTCTTGAGCTTTGGGGCAAGAGACTTGAGAGAGAGATAACTTCTTCAGTAGAAGTTGAATCAAATGAAGACCAAGGCTTGTTACTTTTGGTGATCGCGATCACCTAGACGGCTTGCGAGTCGTGCCTTCTGCGAGCTCCTAGGAGATTGTGGAAGAAGCGGGAGAAAAGCCTTTACAAGGGTGTTGTGAGTGGTTTGGAGCCCACAGTTCCGGAGTGGAGAAGGGCATCCCGAAGAGAGCGCTTGATCTTTGCAAAGGTCAAGAGGTTGCTTGGTTCTTGCGAGAACCACTTTGCCAACCCCTCTCCTTGTGAAGTTTGGGGCCGGGGTCTTTGCGAAGACTCCGTGAGAGCACAGCCTTGCGAGGGGCACCAACGAGGACTAGGGGTAGTTGCGACTCCTCGATACCTCAGGAAAAAGATCGCCGCGTCATCTCTTATTTTTACATTCTGCATTTACTTCCATGCAATTTACTTTCCGCAATTTATATTCTTAGAATTGCATGCTTGGCTCTAGGTTGCAAACCTTTTTGTTATCGTGTAGAACTCTAGTCACACTTAGTTAGGCACTAGGGTGAATCAGGACTTGATTAATAGGATTTAATTTCAAGTTTCGAAATTAGAAGTCCAATTAACCCTCCCTCTTGGATATCTTGATCCTTTCAGTTACGATGGATGTTGGTACATTCATGGCTTTGTTACCAATGGGGATGAATAGATGATGTGAATGATGCTCCAAGATGGGTTTCAGTGTTTTAGTGACATTGTTTGATGTAGGGGATCATTGTGTCAGGATGGCACTCACTTGCAGTACCCATGGAGGGAAGTGGTGATTATAACGATCAGAACTCACAAACAATGCATGATGGAACAATCACATATTGCTCATGTTCTGATTGGTAGTTTGAGATGTGAGGGGTTTGTTCTATATTTGTGTAGAGAATGCCACAGTACACACCATGGCTGGAGAGGACATGAAGATGCCTTCTAGTAACAAGCACCAAATGTCACACTACTTTGTGGGGTTGTTTATGTATGTAGCACACATATTTGCCAAAGGAATCGCCATACCCCATCTGGTTTGGCAGGGAATTGAACTCGTGCGCAAAACAAAGATACCTGGTTGTTTGGAAAGCCAGGGCAGGGAGCACAAACACTGGTAAAAACCTGATCATAATGGTTCCACTGCCCGATCACAATACATGGATGCATACAAAGGATGTTCTGCACATGGTCGTGGAAGGGCTTGGCAATCAGAGCACTGGATTTTCCTGCAGCGCAGATGTCGTTCAACGCAATATGGCTTTCTGGACAGCAGGAACAGCAAGCACAGCAATGCCAACATCTCCGGTGTTGATGCTCCTATGTCCAAGCCAAAATACAGGGACGTGTTCAAGGGTATGGACTGCACTATGGTTGAAGGGTTTAGCATTTGGGTTGCCGGATCACCAGGGAATACGAATGCATCTCGGCTCTACACGTAGCTGCGGAAACAACAGAGGCAGTGAGCACAACAGTAGCCATGGCAGTGAGCACAACATCCATAACTCTGGTGTCACTTATCCCATGGCTGATCCACTCTACAGTTTATAGTGGAGGGATCGATGATTGGATCACATGATCAGAATAGAACGTGATGTCTGTGGGCAGCAGTGTGGCTACCATGAGGACAGCAGCACACAACAGGAGAGAAATACACCACAGATTTCTCCAAAGTGCTCTAACACATATGATTCACAACGGGTACATGTATACTTGTAAGGGAGATGAAGGTGGGGTTCCTCACATCGGGGAAATTTTCGAGGCAGCCGATGAATTTGATGGCGACCGATGGCAAACAACAAACAACGATGTCGATGAGGGAAGATCACATTAATGTAAAATATCTGGTTTTAAAGGTGAGAGGTGGTAATTATGCAGAATTTTTTATTTGGTTGGTTAATCTCAGTTGTCAAGCTCTCCTTATGGGGACGAATTGCTCTCTGAAAGCCGGCTGATTTCATTTCTTTCTTTCTAGCTTATTTACGGGCATATGGCATATCTTCTCCTGCTGTAGCCCTCTTTGTTGGGCAACTAGATTTCTGGTCCTCCAATTTTCGATCATCTGGTTGTCAGAAATGCTCTTTGCGGAGAATAAGCTTGCAAGAAATAAGGACATGGATGGGTCCTATGCACGTTGCTGCCTTAGCTACTATGAAAATTCTTGCACTCCAGCAGTCCAGCTGCGGTTTATGCTTTTTTTATCTGAAAAAAGTATAGCTGTAATTTTTTTATTAAAAAAAGTGTAGCCATACCCAAAGCATACTTGCCGGGATGGTTTTTTTTTTCTGAAAATGTCCAGCTGGCAAATTTGCTGCTTATTTTATAAATAGAAAATCATGAAAGAATGGTCAACAGTCGTTATGGACAACAAACACATTATTTTTGCCTCGTACATGACGGCATGAGTGCCTGCATCCTCTTTATTTGCACTTCTGACTTTTTGAGAACCATGGACCCGTGCGATGATTCTGCCTCCTGGACCAACCTCTTTCAGTGCAAGCCGCATGATATGCCTTTAAGGCTTTAACGCTTCCCTATTCAAAATGCACTGTTTTAATATGCAGAACACTGTAGTTGATGGTACCCTCTCAAAGTATCAAGCATGTCTACTACAGTTACTCTCATCATTAACGTGATAGTTTCCACTTGCATTATGGCGATGAGCTTTGGAGCGCACTTTGACGCCTATTTCACGTTAATCTACCAGTTTTACCTGATGTGCATCCTTAATATGCATACTGTCAGAGCAGCTTCTTTGCACGTCCAAGTACCGTTTGGAGCTCAGATATCCAAACCAACATCCCAAATTGTCTGACCTGACGCATGTTCCCAGAGAAGTTTCTCCCCAAAAGAATTTTAGTACCAAAAAGAAGCAACTAATAATTAAACAAAATTTTGAGCATAAGCTACGGTTTACATGTTCAAAATGTGACCAAGAACAGACAGTTCAAACAAAACAAAACTTTACAACTATCCCTGCCCTACATCTCAAATATCTGTACACTGAATCGGGAAAATAGCTATATATGTATTATGATATCTATACGCCAAATGAACACCCTCTTTCTTTAACGGAACCTTTGCCGTCATGTACTAGCAGGAACTATGCCTGTTGTGCATGTTCCTCTTCATCTTCTCAAGGAGCCCTGTGGCCTTCCTCCTCGCCCTTGAGGTCCCACCCTGCGCAAGCAAAGCCAGGGAGCCATTTATCTTCTCATCCGCTTCGACCTCCTTCAGCTTTGTCCGGTTGTACATGCAGATCGCGAAGAGAACCACCACCGCATTTTCCTTGCTGCGGCTACACTCGCTCTCCCTTATTGCACGTAGCATGCAAGCAGTGCCATTGAAGTCATTGATCATCTCCACCACCTCATGGTTGCTAGATAGCAAAGCCAATATAGCCAGGGACCCATCACTAAGTAGCTGATCATCCATGGCTCTCATTGCCACATCCACGATCCTGTTTTTTGTAGCCCTCGACTTGTTCTCATGCAGCAGACAAAGATTAAAAATTGCTGAGGCCGCGTCTTTCTTTGCTATGATGTTACCATTATCAAGAAGATCGACCAAAGGTCCCATTGCCCCTAGCTCCCCGATTTTCTCCTTGTTTGAGTCGAGTGCTGACAGAGTGAAGATGGCAGCTGCAGAGTTACCACGGCTCCCCATGTCTCCTGATTTTAGTGCCCATATCAGAAATGGGATTGCTTCACGGTCTTCTCCAATAACCTTCTTGTTACTATCATGAAGTGAAAAATTGAGGATTATAGTCACCATGTCCTCCAGAACTTGTGGATCATTTTCTAATCCTGGATTGGATTGAGCAGATATCATTTGTGAGATGGAATCTGGCCTATCCCCTAAAACAGCCCTGAAATCACTGTTATGCTTCGTAATCAGCCGAAGATCCTTGATTGCTTGCCTCATTTCAATTCCTTTTGGCGAGGAAGTGATTTTGTTGAATATTTCATCAAATGTTTTCTGATCACTGTTGGTAACACTCTTCTGCTTTTGGTTCTCAATTGGTGGCAGATTGAGTCCATTCTCTGTGCACCACTGTAGAATCATGCTTCGAACAAGATGATTAGGAATGAGAGTTGTGTCCAGAAGAGTTTGCTGCGTCTGCGGGCACAACTTGTTTCCTGCACTAAACCACTCCTCAATGAATTGACGATCATAGGTCTGCATTGAAAGAATAACATCAATGGATCATATTCATTCAACTAAAATACAAAAAAAAAACATCATATGAAACCACAATCTCATGAGGCAATCACCTTAAACCAAAACCAGCACCTTATAACTATCAATTATAGTGATCTACAAACAACAATAATAACAAAACCTTTCATTCCCAACCAAGTCAGGGCAGGCTAGAGTTCAAACCTAATACAGGCCGTCGACAAGTGAGAAATAGAGAGAAGAGGAAGAACAAGGCCTAAAGAGATAGCTGCTTTCAGGCACGTGAATATATGCATTCCAAGCACTTCTATCCAAGACCAACTCTCTCATTATATTCCAACCTTTTAAGCCTCTTTTGATTGCCTCCTCCCATGTCAAGTTTGACTAGCCCCTACCTTTCGATGATAGTGATCTATTATGCTAAATTATCGTAAATATTCTGAACTTACATGGTTATTTTGGGGTTATAGCAGTTTGTTTTCATCCAAAACTCCCAGTGAATATTTGTCACCTTATCATGACTATAGCATTTCAGTTGCTACTTGGGAACGCAATTTATGAAACAGAAACATGCTAGCAAATGTGGAACTAGGTTGAAATGTTACTAGTAAGAAGGAAAAAGTCCATTTTTGACCATCGAACTATCGCGAAAGTCTGGATTTGGCCATTGAACTACAAAACCGGGTATATCCGACCATCCAACTATTGAACACCGGACAAATTTGGTCCCCAGGTGGTTTCAAAGGTGGTTTTCATTTTTAAAAATAATAAAAAATATATTTAAACTTTAAAAAATCATAACTAATTCATTTTAAAATCAGCATATTACGAAACTAGTACAAAAAATTTTCTAAGAATGTAATCTATCCAGTAATGCTATACTTAAAGTTATATGAATCTCATTTATTATCCCTGCTGGACTAGGAGGGGTAATAAATGAGATCTACATAACTCTAAATAGAGCACTAATGGATAAATTACAATTTTAGAAAACATTTGGTACTAGTTTCATATTTTTTTCATTTAAAATGAATTACTTATGAATTTTTAAAGATTAAATATGTTTTTAGTAGATAAAAATATATTTAATCTTCAAAAATGCATAACTAATTCATTTTAAATCATAAAAATATAAAACTAGTACCAAAATTTTTCTAAAAATGTAATCTATCCATTAGTGCTCTATTTAGAGTTATGTAGATCTCATTTATTACCCCTCCTGGTCCAGCAGGGATAATAAATGAGATCCATATAACTTTAAGTATATCATTACTAGATAGATTACTTTTTTAGAAATTTTTTGGTACTGGTTTTCTGATTTAAAATGAATTAGTTATGATTTTTTTAAAAGTTTAAATAGATTTTTTTATTATTTTTAAAAATGAAAACCGCCCTTGAAACCACCTGGGGACCAAATTTGTCCGGTTTTTAATAGTTGGATGGTCGAATATACCCGGTTTTGCAGTTCAATGGCCAAATCCGGACTTTTGCGATAGTTCGATGGTCGAAAATAGACTTTTTTCTAAGAAGAAAAATAAGTCTATTGTTAACACCTAAGGTAACATAATTCAGCTTTGCTAAATTTCAATTGCTAGGGAATTTCTTCTCTCTCAATCACCTAAACTGCAACTGGATAGGAAAAGAACACAAATGGTTGTTCGATGGTGGTTCAATGATTCAATGAAAAGTTACAAAGCTTCTCTCATTTGAAGATTAGAAACTGCAAAGTAAATTGCTATAGTACAAGCATGAAATCCAATATACTGAACTGTCAGAGATGAATGTGGTGTTAACAATAGAGGCCATTCAAGCAGAGCACAACGCCAAAACCTGAACTACACCAAAACATTATATAGTATAACAACAAAAACTATGGATGTATGGGATTTTGCTTCGAATTTAGAAAGTAGAGTTGACTGCACATGAATTTACATATAGTGCATACATGTATTTAGCAATGGTAATTTTCCCTTTATCCTTTATAATTTTGAATACACATTGTAATTTTGAATGCCCATTGTATAAGCCTCTGCTGCACATCCAAGGAAAGATAAACAGATGGACTTGCCACAGTGAATGCTCTTGTAATAAATACATAAAAATATACTGACAGAACTGCAATAATATAAATGGTCAGACTGTACAAAGTTAAAGAAATGTGCTCTTTTCGGATCTTGAGGACTAGTAGTAATGGTGAGAATAATGTTTAGTTTTGTAAATTCGAGATTTTGAAAAACTGCGAACTTTACGTGCTTATGAAGTATACAAACCATGGCCTCAGTTAACAGAGGAACAAAGCAGAATAGTCAGTAGTAAGTATCAAACAAGTAATACAAGGAAACAAAGTTGTGTTCTGCAACCATTCAGATCAAAATTCGTGACAAGAAACCTAACTAATTCTAATATTTGCGAACTAAGTATATCTTTGATTTAATGGTATTGAGTGAAATAAATGCGCATAACTTGTACATTACATGAGAGGAACAAAAATGCAAAATTTGAAATCTGAGCACCTCTACGAAGTACTAGCTATTACTACCCATTTACTCATTATGGGCAACGAAGGCATTTATAAATAAATAAGTAACCAATACCAAAATGTACGAAATGTGACATCTGCAGCTGCCAAATTTAAATACTCCAAGCTTTCACGGACATAATTATTATTTACCGAAACCCAAGCAGAGCCACGGCTGATCACGTATTAAATTTTGGTCTTAAACAGCCAATTGACGTTAACAAGAATGTATCAGTGGACAGGTACAAGAACGAACTACTGGAAACACGAAGACCAACGGGGACACGTACCATATCTTTGTACTGATTTGAGCAGTAATGGTCATGTTTAATGTACTCCCACGCGGGAAAAGTACATCAATAATTTGGCACAGGGAAACCATAAGCAGATCCCCGGAAAAGAGAGGCACCGCGATTTTGTTCTAATTGAATCGATTAAAATGAGTAAATGACCGAGTCAGGATTCAGGAGCCAAAATCGGCTACAACAGCAGCTAAGAACGGAAAGAAGCAACCAAGAAAACAATGGCGGGCAGTAGTCTATTTTCTCAAAGCAATGGCGCATCAGAATTGACCAAGAACGCCGTCAACACCAGTAAAGAAGCGCTGCGGATTCCTCACCTGCCCGGACGCGACGATGACGGGGTCGCTCATGATCCTGGACGAGATCGGGCACAAAAATTGCGGCGGCACAGGAACGGCGTCCTTCTCCTGCTGCCCCTCCGCAGCGGGCCGCCTCCCTTCCCCGCCCTTCCTCCCGCTGGGCCCGAGCCCTACCCCGAGCTCCGCCTCCCTCAGTGCTACGAGCGCCGCGGCAGCCTCATCGAACACGTCGGGAGCGGCCCCGCCCGCGGCCACGGCTGCCAGCGACCGCCTCAGGCGCCGCCGCAGCGCCGCCGCGTCCTCCTCCGCGGGCGCCGGCTTCGCCATTGTCTGCGCCGCGCTGCGAGGGAGACCCGGGCCGTTTTTTTTTTTCCTATTATATTACATAAAATCAATTAATGCGCGGCGCGTAAGCGGTTTGGGTGGGGGATTCTAGCCACCGCGGTGCGCTACGTATGCGTCCCTCATAACTGCTGTAGATTTTGGTGGCGTATAGGCATGGTGTATACTCCTACTGTATACCGCTACAGAAGCTGCAAATAAATGAAGTAAGAAGGAGAAATACTACTCCTATACTGCACTAGTCCACTACTACCCTCCTATTACTTGGACTAAAAACATCATTTGTCAATGACGGAAGGGAGTTCTCGATAAAACTTGCATTTTGTTGCCCATGGTCCAAGGATATGCTGAGCTCGTTGGAAGTCATCTGAATGCATTTAAATATTTGGATGAAATGGGGATAGAGACCAAACTGAATTTTTTTAATCATCTCCAACGGGTTATCCAAATGGGCTTGCGCATCACTATCGCAATCACCTCAGCTCTTTATAGCGCTACAATATCGTTTTGTACTATAGACAGCCCATATGAGCAATCTATTGGAGATTTGGAAACACCCCAACTGGATCTTGATGAGGTTGCAGCTTCAGGTTTATTAGGAGGTGTTTGGATCTCTGGGTTAAAATAGCCCCCATCATATTGGATGTTTCGACGGTATTTAAAAGTATTAAATGTAGTTGAATTACAAAACTAATTGCACAGACGAGGAGTAAACGGAGAGACGAATTTATTAAGCCTAATTAATCCATGATTAGCAAACGTAACGCTACAATAATGATTCATTAATTATGGATTAATTAGGCTTAATAAATTTGTTTCGTCGTTTACTCTTCGACCATGTAATTAGTTTTTTAATTAAACTATATTTAATACTTTTAATTAGTATTGAAACATTCGATATGATGTGGCCTAATTTTTAGCTCCCGAATCCAAACACCCTGTCTTCGAATGTTACCTTGGTAGGTGTGAAGGCATGAAGCATGTGTCGGCAGATGCTAGAAAGAATTATAAAAGCAGTAGATTCGGTGCAAGTAATATTAAAGTATCAGACACTTAATTGATATTTTTATTGGTGTGTGTATACATAGAAAATTAAATTTATTTTTTAAATTACATACGGATACATATTTGAGAGAATAGACATAACGTCGCTTGCGATAAAAAAAACTAACATTGCTAAATTGAATTTTATAGTTACCTTCTTGACCACTCTATACGTATCACATACTCTATTGTCCTAATAAATTCGTCATGGGTGGCAGAAGATTTGTCATGTGTGAGAGAAGAAAAATCTTAATCAGTACTATTTTGCTGAGTCGGTAGTGTCATGTTTGGCTAGGTGACAGACATGAGGGGGCACCAAAAAAGAACTAAAATACCCTCATCATCGTCCTCCAGCTGCTCACAACTCTCTTCTTTGAGACACAAGAAGTAATGACACGTCTTTCACCTTCTCTGCCACACACATCTAGCCACTGCATTGCATTCAACGTCAACATGGTGCCAAATCCGCTTGGACTCAGCTCCCATGTAGCTGTTGTACCACCTTAGACCAAGTGTATCCAGCCTTAAGCCGCTCCGGCGTTGCGTGCCTGAACTGTCGTCCTACCATGCAACACGTTGTCGCCCTAGCAGCGCTAGCAGTCGCCTAATGCCGCACCCTATAGTCACCGGCTCACCGCAACGCACGCTCACAAGCAGCCATTGCCAATCACTGGTGCAACCCCTACGCCATCGCCTAGCATCATGCCGTTTAGGGTGGCAACGGGGTGGGTCGGGGCCGGGGAGGCGCTCCCTGTCCCCGTCCCATTCCCCGGGAAACAATCCTCGCGCCTGGCCCCGATAAGCCTAACGGGGCAGAATCCTGCCCCGTCCCCATCCCCACTAAGCCCCCAATCACCGCTGGGCCCCTGTGGGAGGAAGGGAGGCGGACCTCGGAGGCCGGCGGCGAGGACCTCGGACGCCGGCGGCGTAGATCTCGGAGGCTGGATGTGGCGGCGGTGCTCGGAGATGGAGGCGCGGAGGCGGCGGTGCTCGGAGACGGAGGCGGTGGCGCTCGGAGATGGAGGCGCGACTGCGTGAGGCGGCGGTGCTCAGAGACAAAGGCGCGGAGGCGGCGGCCCACGGCTACGGAGGCACAGAGGCAGCGATTGCGGGTGGAGGAGGAGTGGAGGACTAGAGGAGGACCGGAGGAGGAGGAGGCCGGCTGGCGGCTGCGGATTTCGGAGGCGGGCGGCGACGGCTGCAGGTGAACGTAGTGGGTGACTGGGTGCTGTGGCTGCAGTGCGGGGGGAGCTAGGGTTGGTCTTGTTGGGCTGGGTTTCTTCGGTCTGGTATTTTCGGATCCCCATGGGCCCCCACAGGGGCAAAATCCCTCCCCGATTTCAATTCGGGGCTCCGCCCAGCATTCCCCATGCGGGGGGGACTGCCCCCGTCCCCACCATTTTCAGGGCGGGTCCCGGCGGGCCCTCGGTCCCAGTGGCCCCGTTGCCACCCTGAATGCCGTCACCCATAATGCCCATGTATGTTGCCACTACTAATTTAATCCACTAGTGTATATCGCTAAGGCGTCCGACCCAAGACGGGGAAGGCTGAATTGGGTTGCTATTCTCTTTCTATAAACATAGTCTATTTCAAAAGATAAACCTAATGTCCTAAACATGTTAATGTTTATCTATGTGCTCTCTACTTACCCGTGTTAGGAAAATGGGCCATAATCCTTGTTCTTAGTTCCCTAATGTGATTTTGATGGTTGAGTTGACAACACGTACCATTTGGGACTAATTTGTGTGCAAGTGTTTTTGTTTAAGTCCTAGGATACAAGAGATGGATTTTGGGCACAAACACCTAAAAGGAGAACCTAAAAGGCACAAGAAAAGATCCAAGACATCAAACATCGAAAGCGTGAAGTCCTGACACGGTTGTCCCAAGTCAGCGGGTCGGATTTTTCACGCACTAGATGGTCCGATGGAGCCCCACCGGACGATCCGGCAAGTAGAAGGCCAATATTGAAGACTTAAGACCCGGTGCAATTTGCACGCACCTGATGGTCCGGTGGTCAACCACCGGTTGTTATAGGAAGGAGAATGAAGGAACGACCAAGTCCCGGCGCTGAACGCACCGAACGGTCCGATGGTCTACCATCGGACGGTCCGATAATACCACCGGACTTTCTGGACCGAGGCTACATCAACTTGAAGACCCAGACGCCAACACGCACCGGACGGTCCGATGGTTCGAACGGTCGACTTGAAGATACAACGGTCAGCTTCAACGGCTAGCCAATTGTACGCACCGGACTGTCTGGTGGTGTACCACCGGACGGTCCAGTGGTCATACAGAAAAGGGGAGGAAGCTCCCAACGGCTAGTTTTGTAGCTTGGGCTGTATATACCCTCTTGGCCTACCTCCATTCTATGGTTAGTGACTCCTAAGCTCATTATAACATTGATACACATTCCGCATGCCCATTTGAAGTGTAGAAACAATTTTTGTGAGCCCAATCATCACTAGAGCATAACTAGACATATCCTAACATAGCTAGTGTTTAGTTGCATCTTTGCTTATGTCTAATTGTGTAACACCCTAAAATTTAGCCCCGGAAATTTTCTTCTAATCTCCCCCTGATTCAAAATCAAATTTTGAAAACCCTGGTTTTTTGTCTTGAGTGTGCTAATATGAGCTAAATAAAAATTTCCAATTCATTTCCCTGCAAATACCCCCAAAAATTATCCTCTCAAAACTCTTCTCAAATTTCCTATCAAAATTCCAAAATCAAATCCAGAAAAAGGAAAAGGAAAAACTTTCCCTTCCTTCCTTGGGCCGCAGCCCGCATCCTTCCTCCTTCTCCTCGGCCGAACGGCCCAGCCGCCCCCGCGGTCCACTTCCGCCGCAGTCCCAGCTTCCCTCTCCCTCTCCCTCGCTCACTGCCCTATGGGTCCTGCCCGTCAACGCTCTCCCTTCTTCTTCCTTGGATGGACGCGCGACGAGCACGTGCGCCAGCACGCCGCAACGCCACCCGGCCCCACCTCGGCCTCCGCTGACTCCCTGGCCCTACTGCCGCTGTTCGCCAGCACGCCGCAACGCCGCCCAGCCCCACCTCGGCCTCCGCTGACTCCCTGGCCCTGCTAACGCTCCCGCGCATCGCGCCACTTAGATCCTCCATCTCCTTGCCACGCCGCGCACATGAACCTGCTGCGTCGCGACGCGCGACGCGTCTGGACCCCATGCTGCTAGGCCCCGCCTCCATCTCCACGTGGCCCGCTTCGCCGATGCACACGCCGTGAGCATCACGCATGGTGACACCATGCTCCGGTCCCCTCCCAACCTCGATGCGCATCACCTTGCCACGCCATCGCCGCACCGGTCTTGCCCTGCCCTCAGGATGCCACTGTTGCACCGTGCTCCGTAACTGCCTCCCTCTATAAATAGCTCTCACCACCACTCACCGCTCTGCCATCTGTACGTCACACACACGCACGCCGCCGCGACTGGCCCCCAATCCAATTGGGCGTCGCAAGCCGCGGACCACCATCTCCCTCCTCCCCAAGCTTGATCAACGAGCTCCGCCGCGCAAATACCACCTCTACCAAGCGCCGGAGCTCAATTCTTCCAGTTCGAAGCTTCTCAACACCTCACCTCACCGCTTTGACACCCCACCACCACCCTTCCACCCTCACGAGCCACCGCCGTGTGCACGTCACCTCGCCGCCGGTACACGCTCAAGCCACCACCATAGAAACCCCACCTCTGGCCACCCGCTCCGTAATCCAAGCCCATCACCCGATTCACCTCCTCTTCCTGGTGCTCGCGCCCCCAGAATCCTCACTGGAACCGCCACGACCGGCAAAAATCCCCGATGAGCCCCCTTGGACCACCACCTCCCGGTCCGACCAAACCGCCTTGGTTCAGCCCGGCCAAACACCGTCAGCCTCCCAAACATCGTCTCTCCCTCCTCTTGACGTTGACACATGGGCCAGGCCTAACGGCCGTCACCGTGCAGCTGGGCCAACCCAGCTGGGCCGCCGCTATGCCCGCTTTGCGCGTGGGCCGTGTGGCCGAACCAGGCCAATTTCCACCCCGGCCCAGGATCACTCCCCCGTGGGCCAAAACCAGCAGTTCACCGAATAAAGTTTACATTCACCCCTCCAACTTTCAGAAAGTCCATATCTACCCCCTAGCCACTATGTACTTCATATCTCCTCCATTTAAACTCCTGATTTAAGCGATTCTTCGACCAAAATTCATCTAATCTCAAGCTCTATCTATCCATACACTTTCCATAATCTTCTCCCCTGGCCGGAAGTCGCCATCATGCCACCATGACACCATCCTACGCCTAGTCAGTGGTTCACACTGGTCACACAAATATTGTGAGCCTGGTGATTGATGTCGTTGATCTCCTAATAAACTCAAAAGGTTCTTGTATCAATCTCTCCAAACCCTACTCCAGATGATTCCAATCTCCAAAATCATCCCTGCCGATCACATTCCATCAAGCCCCACTCTTTCATCTCTTCCTCCCAAAGAAACTCTCCACCCTACTCCCATCATGAGGTCACCACCTCGACAGCATCATTTCCACCATGCCCGTACAAAATTGCCACCTCGGCATTTCCACAATAGCCGCTACCGTGCCCGCTAGCGTTGCTGGCAGCATGCAACCCAATTCATTTCCCCTCATAACTTTTCAGAGCCAACACTGTTGGTAAGAACCACAAACAAACCACAAGAAAGTCCATACTCAACACCCTATCACTCCCAAAATAGGTTGAACTCATGTTATACCTTGATGTTGTGTGTTTTTCCTTGTTTGTGCACATAGGTTGTACCGGAGATCCTGATCGGTACGCCTCTCGCGAGGACCTTCGCGATGCTTGAAGAAAGCAACAGGCATTTACAGCGGATGTTGTACCAACACACTCAGTGGTTGGCGCAACGTCGTGCTCAACAGTTGAGAGAGCAACGCGAGCAGTGGGAAAGGTTCCATCGCTCCCAACATTTGGTGCGCCAAGGCATTCGGGAGATGATGTATCCTCATCCTCAGCTGTCAGCCTATCTTCGATGAAACGATAGGCAAGCCCACTAGAATCCCTACTTGATGCATAAAACTTCCTATGTTTTACAAACACAACCCCTGACCTGATAATCACATAAAACTTGCATGTTTTGCTTGCTAAGGTAACCCAACAAATTATACAGCCACCTAAGCCTATTTTAGATGTAGCAAGCATAGGTAGGATCGCTTATTTAATTATATCTATCATAATCTTGATGTTGAGTTGGGATTATGGTTATGGAACTTGATGGGTATGGGAATGTGCATACGTGTGTGTGTTTTTGAAATAAAATTGGGAAAAACCCCGACAAATGACCCACGGTTTGGGATACGCCATTTTAAGGGCAGGGTTTGAACAGGTAACTTAGCAACTCGCGGTTACCCCAGGTCCCCATCATCGTGAAGGAGGCCGAGTATGTGGATGCTCGCAATGTCGAGCACTAGAAATGTGGAATGGTTCTACCTACTCCCTGTAAGGACCGTGTTGATTTTCATCTTGTCTAACTCTTTAGTACAACCACTCGCTTTGTATGAGGCATTGGCTAGGCCCGAGCCAGAGTGGATAGTCTAGTAGCTTCTGTGCTGGCGTACAAGGGCTATGGGAATGGGTTGTGTGCTGATGGGGTGTTGACGAACACTAGGGTGCGGCTAGGTGGCCCGGATCCCTAAAGTTCTGCTAGGTGATGAAACAAAGGCAAAGGCTTGGTTTGGAATTCGAATGCTTATTTGACCATAAGCAGTCGCTGAGTCCAACTTGTGGGAATTAGTACAACTCTAGCTAGCAGTAAAATCTATTCGAATAGTCCGTGTCCACTGGTATAGATGAGTTACGGCTTGATTCTTCAATTAGCAGTTTTCATAAATTAAAATGATGGAAATGGGTTGGTTTGGGAACAAAATGGTTTTTGGTGGATGTTGAAGCTATGGGGGTAGAACCCTGTGGTAGTGTGGAAAAATGTGTTGGCTAGAATGCCATGAGCCATGTGGACTAGCAAGTCCAGTGGCAAACCTTTTTGGGAAAAACTCTGTTTTCAGAAAGAATAAAACATGACAACTATCTCAAACCCTGCATACAACAATGTTTTTATGCAAAACCTCTCCTGAGCTCCAGATATATCTTGCATGTAGTTATAGTTATACCCCTACTCCTTATGGAGGAAGGTGGGCTGTTGAGTACGTATGTACTCACCCTTGCTTTGTTGTTGTTTTCCAATGACGACGAGTATACCGTGTATTTGGATGTATTTTCGAATGAGTAAGGGCTATGACCTGCTTCCCAACCATGACGTGTGGAAGTTTGGGCCTACGTTTTATATTCCGCTGCTTAGTTTCAGGGCTGCGTCCCTTTGCTGTCCGACCCGTTAGGGTGGATCTATATCACTCTGATGTAAGAATGTGATTACCAAACCCTAGGATGGCAATAAAGCACATTTTAGTCCCATTATGGAAACTGGGGCGCTTCAAATTGTCTATACCCGTGCTGCTGTGCACGTCTACCTTTTGTAAGTGTGCGGCATGTAAATCTTGTGAGACACTCTAGAATGTGGAGTGGCCGCCACCTTACTTGTGAGAGGGAGGAAGGACCTGGCACGTTGGACAAAGCTTCCTTAGTGGAGACGGTGGGGTAGCTCCACGAGAAGGCCCGCAGAAGTCCCTAACAGCCCGACAATCCTCTACCTTTGCATGGGCGAGGCCATAGTCCAAGACTATGCAAGAGAAGGGCTTATGTGGGTGTGTACCTGGGATATCCGGAGACCAAACCGTGGTTGCTTGACGTTTGCAAAAGTCACTTTGCATCCTCCACCCTTGCAGTGAGCGAGGCCATATTCCTTTGAGGACTACATGAGAGCAAAGCCCTACGAGGGGCGCCCAACTAGGAGTAGGGGGTAGAGACACTTTGGTCTCCTCGAACCTCGGTAAAAACTCTCAGTGCTCCATCGTGTGCCATCGCTGACATCATCATCGGGAGTTTGCATTCTCTACCTATCCTTTTAGCGTCCGCATTTACATTCTTGCAATTGTGTGCTTACTTTCGTAGACTAGCTTGATAGGTTAGTTTATAGATGGAACTAGGTTACTGGACTTGGCCAAGGTAGAATTAGAAACACTAAGCAAAATCTTAGTGCACATAGCTAGATTTATATTGCATATGTTTTGCTTACTAGTTATAGTTTTTAGAGAACCATAGTTTTAGAAATCCTAATTCACCCCCCTCTTAGGCGTCGGTCCAACCTTCAACCCAAAGAGACTTACAACATATAGTCAAACATAATTAACTGACTTGGAAAGGTAAAGGAACACATGATAAGTAAATGGGAAAAAATAAATGCAGTAAGTAAATAGATAAGATATAAGGAATGCAAACTTCTGAGAACACACGAAACCTTAACCTATGGTTCAAGAGGTTACATCCATGTTGGCTCACCACCTAAGCAACTGAGCCAGGCACCAAGACTGTCCCGATTACCATCTTGCACTAGTCACTAAGTCACTTTGGGAAGCAAAGGCTAAATAACATCAAATCATAATGTTTCTCTCAGTCATAAGGCACCGTCTTCATTACGGAAGGGGTGGCTCCTTGTCCTAGCAAAAAATGTCATGCCACTCAATAACAAGTTGGAGGGTATACAATGATGAGTACAAGTGGTTGCCATAACAAGGCTTCTCTCATGTTCTTGCTCACTAAAAAACTAACCCTTTTACAAAGTTCTCACACTTGCAACAAAGCAATTACTAGATTGGATAGAAAACTAAGCTCACATATGAGAGTTGGAGTACATATACCACTTGGGCAGCAACTCCACACTCATGGGCATCTCCAACTCCGCTAGTAAAGGCCCTTGGGGATATAAATAGCCTCCAAAACCCAATAGATCCATTGGGACAAGTTGCTTGACAAAGTTATCAGCATCGGTCAATCTGATGCCACCTTTATGACCATCATCAATTGATTTGATGAGACACAAATCCCAATTAGATGTTATACTTTAATGACTATTTATTATGCACCAACCCTCATTATTAGTCGATTCTATGACATCATTGGTTGATCCGATGAGAGCAAAATCCTCCTAGGTCCAAAGAAATCTCTCTAAGTAACTTGACCAATGGATGCGTTGCTGGTGGTGGTCGGTTGGTCCTATGGGTACGATTTTCACAACCAATTCTAGTGCCCCCAGCAATCGACCAATGAGTACTAAAATGTGATCATCGATTGATCTAATAAGTGCAATTTTCTTTTAGTGCGCATAATCACTTCAGCTGATAGGATGAACTGATGCCTTGATCATCAAATAATCCGATGAGTAAAAAATACCCACTATTGTCCATCCTTGAGTACCTTGACCTCTTTATCAGGGTTCTTCATGTGGTCTTTCAAGGTGTCATTGCCTCCGGAGAGTAAAAATCCATGAGGTTTTCAAGGCACTGCCATAAAACCTGTGAGGGGACACTCTTGACCCTCGTCCGTTAACTGTGTTGGGGTGGAATTTCATGCCTTGACTTTGGCACTTCTTCTTTTCATGCGGGCGGCAACACGTGCACCACGATGGCTCGGGGAACATAGGGGCAGTGGCAACGGAGGTGCCTAGGCAGCAATGATGGGTTGTCGCAGTGGAGGCAGGCAACGTCGAAGTGGTGGCGGCTGCATGTGTTCGACACACTAGATGGGGGTGTGGAGTGGGCGACGAGGTTTCAAGGAAGTAGAGAAAGTCAGGCTAGAGCTTGTGCTCACCCAAATCTGGTTGGGAGAGTGGGTGGAGGGAATATTTGGGTGGCAGGTGGAGGAAAGGCGCTCGATGGTGGGCAATGGTACTCACTGCAAGGCGGAGCATAAGCACTGGTGTGGGGAGGGAACGAAGGGGAAGCATGTCCTTTTGTAGGCGCGGAGGCTTGGCACGGAGTAAACAAAACATGCTGATGCAGAGAGGGTGATGAGGGTGAAAGGGTCGGGTTTGTTGCGGCGCCTGAGCTACGTGGCGTGCACCAGCGTGAGGGGCCGAGGGTAAAGGTGTGGTGGGTGTGTCACAGCAGAGTAGGGATGGAGAAGGGCGAGCGGTGCCACAGCGGCGTTAGGGTGACATGAGGAAGAAGATGAGGCCGATTGGTGGGACCTAGTGGTAGTGAGAGGCTGCGGAAAAGAGACCTCTTCGGTCAGAAGGAGGGAATGGGTTGTTCGGCTTGGGCCGAGAGGGCGGGGAAAAGGAGGCGGTCCAAGTAGAGAGGGGTGGTGGGGAGCGGCTGGCACGGGCTGTGCAATGAGGCAGCCTGAGGTGGAAGAAAGGGAGAATGGGGAGCGGGCTGTGGTTCGAGCGAAGGAGGTTGGGCCGATTGGCTTGGGTCGAAATGGGGAGGGGATTCCCCTTTTTTTTTTTTGCCTTTTTTGTTGGATTTTTGGAAGGGGATTTTTGGAGGAATTTGTGGGAGAATGTGGAGTGAACTTTGAGGGGTGTTTGGAGAAGATTGTTTTGGAATATCTGGATAATCTATAGGACATTTTGTTGAGCTTATATTAGTACACTCAAAGGCAAACACGTTTTGAGAAATTGATTTTGAATTATGGGGAGATTAGAAGACATTTTTTGGCTGTGATTTTTGAGGCATTACACTAATAGTCTAACCTTCAGGAGTCAGATCTTCTGGTTCATGCAACCAATGTCAGCCAACAACTCTCTTCAGAGAAAGATAGGGTCGGATCTTTTGGTCCATTGTACTCCGAATGTCTCCAACTTTCCATACCTTCTGTAAAATTGGAGTGCCCTTCATGTCCAACCTTTAGGAATCAGAAGGTATGTTGTTCATTTTCAACTCTGCTGGATTCAACTCCAGGCTTCCAAATGGTCCTCTCCATATATTTTCTTGGATATCAGACCATCCATGTAGGAGATAGATATCCCCAGGATCCTCATGACACGGATTCAAGACATGGACCATTAGAGGGCCCACGAGGGCCGGATGGCTAATTTCATGGGCCGACTGATCACCTCGGGTCCAAATATGGCAAGAAGAGACTTGATGATGAAGGCAAGGGCATTGAACTCCAGTTAAGGAAAGCATGAAGACATACTCACGGACTCAAGAAATCGTGGAACTGGCGGACTCTGTGTAATCTTTTGCAATCTAAGCCGTCTAGGAGATATAGAAAAAAACCGACTTGTACCCCAAGAACCCGTCGACCTATATAAGGCAGGTGAGGGACCCCCTCATGGAACATCTCATCTCATAGCAGCTCGCGTCCTCGCGCACAAGCCCTCATTGTAACTCCGAGAACTCAAAGCAATACAATCCACCTCAAACAGGACGTAGGGTATTACGCATCTCGTGGCCCGAACCTGTATAAATCTCACTTCCCATCGCGTTCCCCACGAACCATCGAGCTATAGTCGGTTTCGCCGCCCATAAAAGCATCCCGTGGTACATCCCGAGGTGCATTGCCGGTACAAAACACCGACTATCCGGTCCTTAAATTCATTTGAGGTTGAACTTAATTTCTCTTAGACCTTGAATGTTCTCCACTGGTCACTGAGCTATTTTTGAGTCTTTTGGCTTGTGTGTGCATCCTTACTTGGCAATTCTTAAGATCAAACTACTAGCTTTAGAACCCACTTGATAGACACAAGAAAGCTAGAAAACCCCATGTATGGAAGGATCCTTCAAACACCTCATGATCTTTGACTCTAGAAGAGTCTTTAGCCTTTGAGATATGATATAAAACCGATTGACAATGCATTAAAAACTAGTTGAAGTTAGGGGCCTCCATTATCCAATGAGCCCAATAATACAAATGTTAATCCTACACTCATGAGCTCAGTTACCATGTGGCCTAGATGCTTACACCCTTGGACTTAAATTCTTGAGGATGTGTACCTAGAACATTTCATTAGTCTAAGTTTTGTTTGCTTTACAAAATAATTATTTCCTGCCCTACACATCTTGATAAATATATAAATATTGGATTTTTTAAAAAACTAAGAAATTCATGCTATTAACTTATGATAAAAAGGTCACATTCTAAATTTGAAATTTTGGGGTGTGACACCATATAAGTACAGCATAAAAATATATTTTATGAGATCTAACGATAATAATTTCCTGCCATAGATATTGATATATTTTCATATAAAAATATATTCCATGAGATCTAATGATAATAATTTCGTTATGATGTTTCGATGGGGTGATCTAACTTGATGTCACAAATGAGGTGCCATCATTAAAGCCATCTGGAATTCATCATTAAGTGGTTTATGACAATGTTGTGATGACCAATAAATAGTCTGATGGCAATGTTGTTTGGTGACAGACGTTGTATATATAAGAGTGCCACCATAGGGGTGTGTCATCTAGATAGCAATGAGTATTCACTATAGGGAAGGTGAGAAAATTCATCTGATAAACCACTGAAATTAGGTCTATACTGATGAAATTACTCTAATTTCGTCGCCAAACCGACAAACTTATGCGACATAGTTATTTGGAAGAAAATAACCAAGTAATTTATTGGCCTCGACAAATTTAAGTTAAATTTATCGGTTTCTAGGTGGCCAACAAATTTAAGGCCCACGTGACGGTTACTGTCGGCAGTTTGTATTGGCCCACGAATTTAATTTTTATTAATAATGTCATAGCCATAGAAAATCTGATAATTCATAGAAAATTCAAAAAAACAAGAAAGTAGTACAACATCATATGGTAACATATATCAACTCTAGGTATACAATGTATTCACTCCAAACATGTAGACAAAGAAAAATATATAGTTACATATAGTGATACAGTCCATCAAAAACAATGTCAACTGAGATAATACATCAATGGAAGTCCTGAAGCAAGAGAACCTATCAGGTTACGCTAATAATTTTCTAAGTGCTATAATCAACTAGTAGTATTTATGTAACAATGAGATCAACTACCCAAACACATCTGGTTTATCTATTGTTATCAATTAACTCAAAACCTAAAAAGGAGATTACAAAAGAAGTGTTGATTGTTCATCCTGTCAACACAGATATATACATACATGTAATTGTACCAAAATGCACATAGTGGCAAGTGAATATTTTAGTTTGTAGTACATACTTGTAAATCAGTCAAAATGTATATAGTAAAGCATGGGAAGGTGGCGCGTCCAGCGGTGAAGGGAGAGGGGCGCCGACAGGGAATGGTGGCCCGTCGGCGGTGCGGCGTGCTGAGCCGGGGACAGCACCGATGGCGGCAGCGGTCGACTGCATGGGGACGTCGGCGCGGGGAAAGGCGCGGTGGCAGAGCCTTGGATGGCCCAGGGAGGGCGCGGGCGGCAGTGCCAGTCGGCAAAGCGCGGTGGCGGTGGTGGACCTAGGATTTTAACGTAGGGTAGTCAAGGCAAAAAAATAATATGAATCTACACTATAAAAGAACGAGTTTTCGCAATACTATATTTCACCCAATAAAAACATACGTTCCCCTCACATTGGTCCCCCTTGATAGGTTGGAAAGCATTGAAAATTGAAAATGGTTGGAAATGACCTAAAACTGATAGAAGGAAAATGTTTTTACCCTTTGGTCATTTATTTTTTCCTTTCGTTTTAAACCCATACCCACCAGGAAGTTTACTTGCTTTGAAATTACGGAAAAAAAGAAGAACATCGATCAAACATGTTTTATTTTTTATTTCCTTATTTATCTTTCTTTTTCCTACTTCCTTGATTTCCTATTGGTTTGTTCCTTTTATTCGACGTTTAGGATTTACTACGTACATGTAGCACGTATCTCTATTCTAGTTTTAGTAATAACAATACAAATGGTTGATTTTGTGTGGTTCATCATTTTGGCCCATGAAGTGCTAAGGGGTACTAGTGTTTTGGGCCAAATTTCAAAGTAGTCATGGACGCATCCAGACTACCCTTTTGGTCTGAAATTCCTATATAACTTCCAGAAGTTTGCAAATTATGCTATCTTCCGCTTTGAGAATCGTGCATAACGTAATGTTGAACTGATCGATCTAAGATGTTGAATAAGATTTTGGGTAAATGTTGAAGTTGTTGTTTTAGGATGTTGACTATGTTTTATTGACTTGCAATGCCTTGGGTATCTGCCTTGAGATTCGTGTACGGGCATGATTGTTGATTTTGTTTATTTAAGATGTTGAATAACATTTTACAAAATGTTGAATTTATTGTTTTAAAATGTTGACTACATTATATTGATTGACAATGTATATGTCTCTTGCGACGTGGCAGGTCAACATCGAATTGTTGAAGTAGCTTATTTGAGTTGTTGAACTAAGTTCAAAGAAATGTTGAATAGATGCATTTGAAAAAAATAAATACTGAGTATATTTATGTCAAAATCGGTGGACTATTTTTCTGATGATAATACGACACAATAATAAACTGTTATAGTCTTTTTATTCGCTTAAATAAAATAATTTTATGTTATTGGACCTATTGGGTTTTAAAGATACATAGCTTAACCAACTTCCGAAAGATAGATAGGAAGCCCCTTTCGGTCTGCCCCTGCGTGGCAATGGGAGGCTCGCGTGTGTGTCATGGGTACTCCAACCCGTCCTAGTCAAACTGACTGGACGCCTACTTTCGTCGGCCACAACTAGCCCGACGAACTTAAATTGGCCATTGGCCTGTTGCCACGCGTGCTTGCCTAACTAATTTCATCAACCATAGGTAACCCATGAAATTATGTGGATTCAGTTTTTCCTGGCTATCAATTTATTTGGACCTATACAATGACCGGACAAACTTATGTAATTCCGTCGGTTGGGGGCACAAACCGACAACAAAATAGCAAATTCGTCGGCACCTTGAGGCTGATGAGATTAGGGCATATAAATTCGTTAGTTCACTTCCGGCCACGCAATTAAATAAACTGATGAACTTTCTCACATTTCTTGTAGCGATTGCAATTGTACCACAACATTAAGATAGCACTCACAGTCCATATTAATTGTTGTGCACCACAAATTGATTTGCAAGTAATTGCCATTGAATAGGCACAAGATGTACTCTCATTAGTGACATGTCAGATATGACCTACAAGTACATTGAATCTTATGCACAAGACCACATGTAATCAGATCTATAAGATATCCTTTGAAGAGAGCATTTAATAACTACTCAAATATCAAATATCCAGAATATTGTAAAAAAGATCTTACTATTCTTTGTATTTTTCTTCTATGAACTTTTAATCCGGAACTAGAGATAATAAGAGATTGTAGGTATGATGTAGATTATACCAAATATGTTACTCCCTTTGTCTCAAATTTTAAAAGGTTCTAGATCTCAAGTAGATTCATTCATCTCTCAATGTATGTGTGTTCAACGTGTGTTTAGATTCATCAACATCCATACGAATATATTCAAATTAAAAGTGGGCTAGAACCCCTTAAAATTTGGGAAGGGGGGAGTAAATTGTAAAATAAATATTGAAAGTAGACTTGCATCCTAAGATGGGGGGTTATGATTTCTGAAAGGATCTTATGTCACCTAGAGGGCGTGAATAGGCTTAACTGAAAAATTTGACACTTAAAACAAGTTGTCAGCCCACAACACCAAATAGTCCGGTGCATGTCACTGGATAGTCCAGCGTCACATATAGAGTAAGCTCAACAATGTAAATGTGCAATGAAAACTTAGCTTTGGAATGTTGTCACAAAGACTTCTCTAGTGATGTTGGATTTTCCTGCACTGAAATATGCACTCAAAAACAAGATCTTGCACAAGAGTAAAAGAGGAAGCACAAAGTATTGCAAGTAAGAAATGCAACAAGCACAAAGCTTGATGCAAGCTCCGAGCATGGGCGCAGTGTAACACCCCAAAAATCACTTCCTAAAATTTTTCTCTAAACCCCCCTAATTCAAAATCAATTTTCGAAAACTTGTTTGTCGCTGAGTGTATAATCATGAGCTCAACAAAAATCTCAATCTAGTCACCAAATATTCTTACACGAAAATTTCCCCTGCAAAATTCTCTTCCAAAATCCCCTCAAATTCTATCCAAAATTCCCTACACAAATTCCAAAATAAAAATTATCAAATCCCTCCCTCTCCTTTGGGCTGCAGCCCAACTCCCCTCCCTTTTCTCTCCCACACCTCGACCCAAATCCTCTCCCTTCTCCTCCTCTCCCCACCTCAGCCCATTCGCCGACCGAGCAGCCCGCCAGGGCCCTACTTCCCTTTCCCTCTCTCTGGGCTGTGCCCTACCGGCCAACCTTTCGCACCTCTCTCCCTCTGTCTCCCGGGCCCCACTCGCCAGTCTCTTCCCCTGTCTGCCCTTCCAATCACCTGCGACATGGCCCAGCCCTACTGCGCGTCACGACACAACTGCGCGCCCAGCGTCGTGGCCTCAGAACCTGCTCTGCTTGCCATCGCCTTCCGCCTAGCGATGTGACGCGGCGCCGCTCGTCTCCACCCGCCGCGGTCTTCACCTCCCCGCCCCATGCAGCTACCCCCTTCTTCCTCCTCCCATCGCACGCAGTGACACCGTCGCGAGTCGCAAGCCTCTCGGCCTCGCGATCTGCGATGCCAGCGATGCGACATCGCCCCACCGCACCGCCGACATCTCCCTAGCCCCGCCTCGGTCGCCTATCCCACCACCACCCGTCGCCATCTCGGCCGTCCTCTCCCCGCACACTGGTCCATAGCCTAGTACACTGCCGCTTCGGCCGCACAGCCCATCCACTCCTCCTCCTTGACCTATAAATAGGCGATGAGCTCACCTCACTGTGCCACTCCACGCCTCCACCATCTCACCCCCTCACCGACGCACCGAGGAAACTCCCTGATGGGGAAGCCCTGGCGATGCCGCATGCTATTCTACCGCACCATGGTCAACGCCGTTGCGCTGAGTCGCTACCCAATTCGCCCTCCACACAACCCTCCTCTTCGATTCCAGCAGGCAGAAGCCCACACCACCACCACCAACAACCCCATCGCCTTACTACCACCAATTTCCCCATCCACGGTGCCCCATCGCATGAGCTCCCCCTCACCGTCGGTGCACGACCGCTGCACACTGTGGACACCCCACCCCCACTCACCTATTCCACCCACTGCTGGCACCACCCAGCTTGCCACCTCTCATTGGTGCTCCCCAGGTGGCCTTGTCGCTGGAACTGGCACCGGTGACAAGAATCGACGGCGAAGCCCCGCGGACCGGCTAGACCCGGTTTACCCAAGCCACCGTCCGCCCGCCCATGACGCTGTCTCCTCTTCCTATCGATGGCATGCGGGACCCACGCTGATGGCGTGAAGCCACGCCGTTGCCTCCCTAGTGGGCCAGCTCATCACATAGGCCACGCCCCGCGGGCCACTGCCAGGCCAGCTAGGCCGCGCACTTGCACCGTGTAGCGCGTGGGCCAAAAGACCGAGCCAGGCCGAATTACGCCCCAGCCCAAGTACTTTTCCAGCAAGCCAAATTCAATAGTTCGCCCACCAAAAAGTCCAATTCTACTCCTTGGACTATTCTGAAAGTCTATATCTACCCCCTCCCACTAAATATCCCATATCTTTCCCGTTTCAACTCCGTTTTTGGTGAATTTAGTCTCTAAATTCATCTAAAATCACGCTCTACCTAGGTACACCAATTCTCATCCAAACTGCCAACTCCACCATGTGACGGCCACCACTTAGGTGTTACCACCCTTGTTCGACCATACCCGCTGCCGTGGCGACTCCACAATAATCGCTACCACGCTCATCAACATGCCCAAGAGCCTACAGCTCTCCTCGCCCTACCAGCACTAGCACCAGCTCTACCAGTAAGGGTCTTGTTGAATCAGTATCATCTCCATCTAGATTATGATTTCAACAATTCTTCCGCCAAATCCTCCTAATTCCAAACTCTAGCTCTGAATCTGTCAAGGCTCATGATGTACCTCGGTTTTGCGTGTTTGTGCGCGTAGTTACACCGAAGAGGTTGTTTAGTCTGCCGCTTAAGAACCACTATGCAACAACGGAAGCTTGTGTTCAACCACAGCCGCCACCGCCGATTCAACCACCTCAGCAGAATGATCGGCAAGTCCATTGGATTCCCCACTTGATGCATGAATCTCTCAATTTTATCACCACAACCCATTGCCTTATTACACAAATAAAACCTGAATATTTTTCTTGCTAAGGAAACATGGTAGGATAGCCACCTAAGCCTATGTTAGAAGTAGTGCGCATAGGTGGGATTGCTCACTATATAATTATGATTAATCATGATGATCATGATGGGATGAAGGGATGGGTGTGTGTGTGTGATTTTGGGAAAATCTTGGGGAGAAACCCCAGCGTATGACCACTCGGTGGTCAGTTAAGCCAGAACTATATAGGGCAGGAGTGTCGTGCTGCGGCCTCCAAGGAACGGCTTTCACGGAGGAGGACGGAGATGTGGGATACTCGCGGAGTCAAGTGAGAAAAAGAAATGGAGAGTCTTTACCCCGTTTGTAAGGACTGAGTTGGTGTTTCATCTTGCCTAACTTTCTAGTGCAATCATGTGATGTTGTGTGGGCAACACCTAATCCGAAACCGTATATGAAACCGCCCATATTAGCCGACCAGTTGGAGTGCTGGGATGCTTTGAAATTGCCGGGATGGGGAAAGTGTTGCCGGGTTGCCGCGAGGCATCGGTGCAACGGGGCTACCTCGGAGTGCAACGGTGCCGATTCTCTCGACGAGGAGTTTTGGTGCCAATTCACGTGGGTACAGTGTGCACCATTCTTGGCCGCCCGGCCACTCCTCAGACCCAATTTGCATGTGCATCAACCCGGCCACTTCTGAGTGGTGCAAGGAGCAAGTGCATGCATGCACTCATATTTATAGGCGCGAGAGGGAGCAAGCAAGCAGGAGAGGCAGGCCAGGCGGCTCAGGCAGGGGCTGGGCGGCCTAGCTGGAGCCGGGCGGCCAGGAGGGGTAGGCTGGGCGGCCTAGGCCCTATGGCCCTTAGGCTGGTTGGTGTCGTGCGCAGGTGAAGGAACAGCAGTGGTACGAGAGCGAGGCCGGACGGCTTGGGCAAGTGGCCGGTTGGCCTCTAGTGCTTAGTGCACTTTGGTGTTTAGTGATTAGGAGGGGCACGATATGTATGAGGGAACAAGGGGGGGCCAGGCGGCCTGTGATGGCACGCAGAAGGGGGGTCGGCCGGCCCAGGTGGGGCCGGGCGGCCTCCAAAATTTTTTTTTCAAAATATAAGAGATGAAAATAAATAACTTATGCAAAAGAAAGATTTAACTAATGCAAAACTTTTAGATTTAAACATGCAGTGGTATAATGAAAAATACTTGCGCCGAAATTAAATATGCAGCGAAGAATAATGCCAGTTTACCTCCTGATGAGGGCAAGTCATACCTTTTGCTCAGAGTCAGCACTTGACGGAGACTTAGCGACCGTCTGTGCTGCAACTTTTGCTCGCCATTCCTTCTTGGTTGCCACAGCCTTTTGTTTCTGAGTTTTATTCTGGGTCTTTTCTGGCTTGGCTTTTGGCGATTCATCGTCTTTCTTCTGCCACTCTTTGGGTGTGCTCGTTGTTGTGGTGGTGACCTTCGTGACAGGAGTCTTGCCTCCTACTTCCTTTGTCGGCGGCTTGGCCATTGAGGCACGTCTTTGTGACTCGGCTCTGCGATCGGCTTTGAGCTTTCGGGCTTCTCCATCCAATAGGATCTTTACCATTGTTAGGATGAGAGATTCCACTTTTGACTGACTTGGCGAAAGCTCGATCTTCTCTCTAGGCGTCTCCCGGGGTGCCTGACACTTAAGTTTAAATGTTTTTACCTGTTGGCACTGTTCTACCTTCGGCTTGAAGGCGAACGTCTCCCGTCTGCCATTGATGTTGAGGTGGACTTGTCCAGCTCCAATGTCAATAGTGGCCTCAATGGTGCTTAAGAACGGTCGCCCAAGGATGACCGGCGTTTTGCTATCAATCTCCATGTCGAGCACCACGAAATCCACCGGGACAATGAAGTTCCAGATTTTGACCCGAATGTCTTCAGCGATACCGTTGGGGTAGCGAATGGACTGATCCGCTAGCTGCAGGCACATAGCAGTATTCGCGGTTGAACTACTGCATAGGAGTATTCGCGGTTGAACTGAGTTAAACAAACACGAACTAGGATCTTGCGTCGAGCGAAATTCCAGACTACACCGAGGAGGCGCGGGGGTAGATAGTTGGCCAACCGAACGACAACTGGCTAACGCCTACGGGCTTACCGAGCGATGGGGTCAGATTACAGAGGCTCCCTAATGCTGTCACCAAGAGGGGCTACCAACCAGATCTGTGTGGGTAAGATGGCACGCTAAACTAGTGATCAAGTGTGAACTTGATCACTAAAGTCCATCCTTGATCAGAGGGTTAGGACTGACTTAGCCTTAGATCAGAGCCTAAGGAAAGCCTATAGCACCGGCAAGTCTAGCAAGATTTAGATAACTCAAGAACAACACAAACCTAAGCCTTGGTCTAGTATGCAATAAGGTACACCACACTAGGCAAGTGTAAGAAATAAAGTAAAGTATATCTCAAATGATAGAGCAACAAAGTATATTATACTGAAGTAGCAAGAGTACAAAGATAGAGAGATACAAGAGCTTTACCAGACTCGAAGCTAACTCTGGAATCCCCAAGGCAAAGACTCAGACTCAACTCTAACTCCCAGGACTATCCTAGTGCTACTAAACTAGACAATGGTGTGTTTCACTCAACTTCCACACTTTACAAGTGAGAGCTCGGGGGTATTTATAGTCACAAAGTGAGTGGGGGTACTTATAGGGTCAGTATGGAGATTAAGGGGGCAGGTGGCAGGCCGAGCGGCCTGGTAGGAGGCTGGGCGGCCCCACCTCAGGCCGGGCGGCCTGGCCAACCGTCGGATCCACCGCCATACTTCATCTTGTGGTCTATCTTCACTCCCCAAGTCGGTTGCATGGTGGTTAAGGTGGTTATCTTTGTGTTTTCTCCCAAACCATTGGATCTCACTTGTGTTTCTTCCTTAGCCACTGGATTGAAGTGTTGAGGATTGCTGACTTCACCAATCCAAGTGATGGATCAATGATGTGGCAAGGCCTTCCGGTTGATTGCATGCGGCTTTCGTGGATTCCACCTTGGAGATGTGTTGACGTGGCATGTGTGTGCATGCAGGTCGAAGTTGGTGCCAATTGGGCCCAGACTCGGGCTGCCTGAAAGTGGGGCCGGGTGGCCAGGGAACTTAGCCATATGGTAAGCCACCTCCTGGATTGGCTCCATTTCACCATGTTTGAGTATGTTTTGTCACCTGCATTCGAATATTTCAACACAACTCGTGGAGATATGTTAGTAGCAAAAGTTTGTCCATACTTTGATGCATTTCCCTTCATATTCATGGATAGTTGATGGTTGTAGATAGTGCAATAATGACCGTCAACAATTCCTATGTTGGAAGCTGTGAAGGACTCATGAGAAAGAGTTTCTCGATGAAGGACTTGGGAGAAGTAGCTTACATCTTGGGCATAAAGATATATAGAGCTAGATCAAAGTGCTTAATTGGATTAAGCCAAAGTACATATATTGACATGGTGTTGAAACGGTTCAACATGCATGATTCCAAGAAAGGTTTCTTATCTATGTCACCTGGCACGATCTTGAGCAAGACTCAGCGTCCATCTACTATTGATGAGCAAAGAGGATGAGTGAGATATTGTATGCCTCCGCAGTCGGATCCATCATGTATGCCATGATATGTAGTCGCCTAGATGTTTCCTTTGCTCTAAGTGTTAGGAGCTGATACCAATCGTGTTCAGGTGAAGGTCACTAGATAGCTGTAAAGAATATCCTTAAGTACTTGAGAAGGCCTAAGTATGCATTCCTAGTGTTTGGAGGTGAGGAAGAGCTCATTGTAAAGGGCGGATTCGTATTCTGCCTCAATGGCGGAGCGGTTAGTTGGAAGAGTTCCAAGCAAGATATGGCAGCCGATTCTACAACAGAAGCCGAGTATATTGCAGCTTCGGAAGCTACAAAGGAGGCAGTTTGGATCAGAAAGTTTGTTTCTGAGTTGGGTGTTGCTCTGAGTGCTTTATGCCCATTGGACCTTTAATGTGATAATATCAGTGCCATTGTAGAAGCTAAGGAACCTAGGTCACACCAAAAATCCAAACATATACTCAGGCAATATCACCTAATCAAAGAGATAACTGATCGAGGTGATGTGAAGATATGTAAAGTGCACATGGGTCTTAATGTAGCTAATCCGTTAACGAAGCCTCTCCCACAATCTAAGTTTGAGGCACACACGAAAGCAATGGGTATTAGATACCTAAGTTGACTCTAGTGTATGTGGGATGAGAATTTGTTATGTTTTATTTCGAATGAATGCTATTCATTCTTGTTCCTTGAACATGCTACTGTAAACAATGAATCAACAAGTGCATGACTCGTTCGTGAGATTCTTGTTTAAATGTCGTGTTCTAAATGGTCCCTATCCTATAATCTTTACATGGCACAGTAATGATTGAAGGGCTAGCACATGGATTGATTGATGATCATGCCTCATGGATCATAGATATTAGATATCAAATCAATGATGTGGACAGATGTTAGAGAACATGGTATCGGATCGACTCACTCCAAGATGTTGCTGGGATTGTTATGCTTAAATGTGCCATCAAGCGATCTCGGGTGATATACCCGCTAAATCCTTTGACCTAAGATCACCATTGTTTCTCACTGTGCATGGTGGTGTACCTAGGGGTTACCAAACGCTATTTCGTAACTGGGTAGTTATAAAAGTAACTTTCGGGTGCATTGCGAAACATGGATTGGGATGTGAGTGGATCAAGATGGAATTTGCCCCTCCTACATGACGGGAGAGATTGCATCTGGGACCCTCAAGGTGGCTAGATTAGAAAATGCATGGCCGTGATATGTGATTAAAGGTTAATCACATTTGGACTAATGGTTAGTCCAGTAATCCATCATTGACGAGTGACATTAGTCAGACTACTTAAACAAGGGTGGCACATATCTCGCCTTGGGTTTGACTGGTGTTGCGTGGCAAAAGGAATTAGGATGATTTGTATATCATGGTTCGGTTGATATGATCATTATGCTTTTGGGGGTCAACATGTGCTGCTAGGTGCCTCTGTTGATCAATTGGCTTGAGAAAGGGTTTTTTGCCATGGCCGACTGCATGAGAATCTACAGGGTCACACAGTTAAGGGACCGGGACACTTAGATATTGCCCCTAGGCAAGTGGGAGATTGATGGAGATATGCCAGTGTAGCAATTTCTAGGTCCGACTCCGAGTCATATCGGCTTTGGCATGAGCCGATGCAGAGTCCGATCAGGACTCGACCCATCGGGTCTAGCTCAGAAGGTCACATATGGTATGCGTAGTTGGACCTCTATCAGGACTCGGATACTTGATCCGCAAGCAATTAGAATCCTGATGGGCCTTTATGGTAAATGCTCATTAGTGGAGACTATATATATGCATGAGAGGGAGTGGATCAGGGTGAACCAATTTGGTGCGCGTGAGAGCCATCTCAGAAAAGGTTTCTGTGAAATCCTAGCCGTGCCCTAGTCGAATCTCTCAAGATCCTCCGCCAAGTTCGTGGTACTAGCATGCCAGAACTCGGCATTGCCTTCTCGTACGTGTGGATACCGTAGAGGCATTGCTACGACTGCTACGCTCATCAACCGACTGGTTGCAAAGCCGGCCAAGTGGTTATTGATCGAGATCGGCTAAAGGACTCGGCATTGGCTCTTCCGGCTACATTGACTCAGCGCGTGTAACTCAGCACTCGGCTGCCTCAACTTGACTTCCGCTGCACTGCGCGCCTAGTGGTAACGATCTATGATCCCTTGCTTGTATGAGTTCATGTGTTTATGCGGTAGATGAAAGTCATTTTCAGGCTATGGTAGCCTACCTCATAACCCTACAATTCCACCCAACTCACCCTAGACTCACTCCAAGTGTTGACAATCACTCAATACATCAAGAAAAAAATAACCTTGACCTCTCACTTAATTTGATACTAGCTCAATTTTTATCCAAAATCCCTAGGAATTTCACCAAAACTACATTTGTTCCTAAGAAGCTTGGATCCTGTACCAGGGGGATTTGTTTCTTAATATAAGTCTTGTTGATCTAATTACATGTAGAAGAGGGTTAAAATAATGCAATCAACATCAAAATAATATATATACATATTATACAATGGTTTTGTCAGTTACATGGTTTGTTTTGGATTGTTACATATGTGCTAATAAAACTTCAATCACAAAATTGTTTCAGGCACAATATTTTAGGGGAAGCATCTATGGCATTTTTAGCTTGCTTTGGTGATGACCTTAGTGATGGTTTTCTCTATATGTCACTATTACAAATCCCATGGTAATTCTTAAGATTATGCCTAGATAAATTGTCATAGTTCAATGACGTATTATTTATTCTCATGAGAAATATGTCACAAAGGGCTAGGTACATGTGTTGTGATTTCTTGCAAAGTTGTGTGGCATTTTATACTTGGCTTGCTTATCTTGCTTGGCCCAAGCTAGTTTAGCTTTTACCTTGATAGTTTACCTTGATGGCCACAAAATTAGAAATAAAGGAGTAAAAGAGAAACTAAGAATTCCTAATTCACCATAAAATTTGAAATCCTTCTATGTCCATATGACAAGTTTGGTTTATACATTTAGACACACATAAAAGTGATATATTGGGTGGCAAAAAGAAGTACATAAAAATTGCCAGTGGCAATTTCACCGACAACAACATAGTACTGTCCCTCACCATATCTTGATCCACGTTATTAAACACTAACAAATGAAGTAATAATAAATGATAATTGAGATTTAATTCTGTCTAGAACTGTTTAATATTGCAGATGAGTCCTAAGCATTGCTCTAGTGATATAATGTCCACCATATTGACGGAGAAAGTCCTTATAATACTACATGCCTAAATAGATCAAGAATCTATATACATCTTTCCTTTGTTGATGCCTTTCCTGAATATATGCTATAAGAACATAATGATGTTTGTTCACAAAAGAATTAGATTTATATACTACTATTAAACATATCAATGCATTGCAATACCATCAACCCTGTCATCTTGCCTCCGTACTTCTACTTCAGTCTCACCAAAAATTGACATGGAACGGAATGGTCTATTAAGAGTACTAACTTTCCTGAAAATCAAGTAGATTAGAGCTGCAATATATGCTGCCATGAAAGGGAACACAAGGGTGCTAATAATTACATTCACTATCCTTGGGAGTTCACTATGCACAAGCCAACTGATGAGGCTAGTGCAAAAGAAATAAATATTGACCCCCACAATTACCATGGAGAGGATCCATGCGACTCGAACAATCTAAAAGTAAGACAAAAAATGATGTAAGTATAATGAAATAGCAGAAGTAATGATGTATAAAACGGCAAAATATAAAGGTAAAGGTGCTTTTAATGAGGTAAAAAATTTCTTCTAATTGAGATTACGTGTAAGAAATTATTTACAATTATAGTGAATGACTCAAATGATTTTTATCTTGCTTTCCTGTACATAAGAAAGGAAATTTTCCATATGTTACTTTATACTCTATCTAGTGAAACAAAATAAGTTGATGCATTCACTAATAACTGGGATTCATTCCCAAGACTTCCCACTAGATAGTACAATGAGAATTTCACCTCAAGTAATGTTATCATTCGTTATACTTGAATGATAAAATTCATATAGCTTTCGTTCACCATGCATGTTATTTGAAGTACAAGTGTAATGGTGCTTAAGAAATGCCTATCCAAACAATTGTCAATTGATGTAACAAAATCAACATTCAATTACTTATCATGTATTTCAAGGAGAAAGCACATATCAACCCATTGAATTAGATAGCTTACACAAGTTGAGTTCTTGTATGGTCCTATTATTGCACAACTCGTACTGAATTTGAGGAGAGGAACCAAGGCAAAAGGCAACACAAAAGCTAATATGACCTACAGGGTGAACAAAAATATTAGAAATATGTACAATTAAGCTCTTTCGTGTGTGATGAGAAGATGGTTGCTAGAGAGGTTACCGCAGATATGTTGATAAGTTGTCGAACTTGAGAGGCACCACCAAAGATACAAATTACCAGGCTAGGTATAATGGTGAAACAGGGAGCAATGATATAAATGATACATTTCCTCATCCCGGAGAAACCCTGTACGACATCAAGGTGGTAAATATAATAAAGATTGGGAGCAAAGTTGGTTCCTATCATGATGAATAGCGTTGAGTTCAGCTAGAGTGCTATATAGCTTGAATGAAATTTCAACTGTTATCCAAAATGAGTAGGTTACATTTTATTTTAGTAAATCCACAGAAATGTTTTATTCTAGTATAAAACATACATTTAAGCATTGAAAGCAAAATTAATATGAGTTGATTTGTGACAAGCATGTGTATTTAGAGTGTCTATTATTATGTCGGTAAAATAATTTACTGAAAGGAGTTGATTGTGTGAAACAAGTAGATGATCTGCATGCATGTAACAACAAGGCACTACTTTTCCGTATACATGCATTTTCTAACACAATTTCGACGGCTATATATTGTTGAGAATATAATATAATGGGAAAAACTTTTATAAAATGAGGCTCCATGTGGAATCATGGAAGCAACAAATCTTAGCTCCTTATTTTGCATCCAACAAGATAGGACTTGGATGTGCATTAGGAATCTATGTATCCCTCCCTCCCTCTCTCCCATCTTCAGCCCTCTTTTCCCACCTCTCTTCCCTAAGGCTATTACCGCCTCCTCTCCATGCCACTGGTCACCATATATTATTTAAGCCTCCCTCCCTCTGCCCCACATTATTCATTGTGTCTTACAGCCCTCTACAATCCATGCACATAGTTTTATTTTGTAGTTTTATTGCATGCATATATTGCATAGTTGATCATTTGATATAAAATGGAGAATTCATACTAAGGATCCTGATTCAAAATACACCCCTTACCTGCATAATGTATTGTCCAGAATAACTGGTAGCCAATGTGCAACTTTGACCCGAAGCTAATAATGCCAAGCCATATATTTTCGAACTAGATTTCCCAAACATATCCTACAGAGGAACATTTGATTATATGTAAAATAACAAAAAGGAAATATAAAGCACATGCGGGTTATATATTAATTTCTTATGAACAATTATGTGTTTCTATTAAGCTGACAAAACTAGAGACACCAGCAAAAAGGTCATGACTGGGAGGTTTTATTGGGTGATAAAAGAACATAGATGAATAAGGAACGGACAAGGGATGCTTTTTGTTTTGGTTTTGTCCTTAGCGGGGCTAATGGGTTGCACTAAAACAGTGTGGTAAGCTTTACAATAAACTTAAGTGTTACAATATGCGCTACTAACCCATAGTGGAGTAGTGGGGGTTCTAAAAGTTTTTTTTCACATGCAATTTTGGAACTGATGGTACTACAGGTTTTGCAACGTCTGTTCTCTTTGTACCATTTATACCATCATTGTTAGTGTGGTCAATGGTCATGGTTTACACCCTGATGAAGGCAAAATTGATAGTAACGGAATTTTATAAAATGCCACTACAAGCCCTTCTTCTAGTAAAGTTGACTTCTATTATTAATATAGTACATATATCAATACTAAACATCGAACATTCTTTCTATATATATGGCTAAATTCTAGAGCCAATGTTGCATAGTGTTGTGGCTTGTACTAACCTTGAGTAATATAGATGTTGAATTCAAAGTAAGGCTACTACATGTGTTGATGTCATCAACCAACTGACTACCAGCACATATAGTCCCTGTACTTGACACAATGGCTACATTTACAAGTAGCACAAGGAACAAAGCAAATGCATTCTCAATCAAGAAGAATGTGGAAGTGTCCTGGATAAAATAAGAATCAAACTGTAATTGCATTTATATATATCAGTGTACATGTTTTGCAAATAAATCATGAAAAAGTGATGATACTTAACTGCATATAAACACAAACTTGTCATTTCTATTGTACAAAAAATCATGATATAGCATCAATGCTGTAAAATTCAATGATATATCATAGATGTACTACCTTTATAAATACCTAACCATTGCATGGCTTTCATTTGAATAAAATATCTCAGAGGCCCCTTAACTTATCCCGTGGTATGATCTAGGTCATCACATTTGAAACTACAGATTTGGGTAGGAGAACTTTTTAAGTTGTCCACTATATGTCCATAGCCTTTCTCTTTTTATGTTTTCTTTTTCATTTAGTCCCCTAGAATTTTTTCAGCCTCTCACTCAGGCTCCCTCTCCCTCTCTTCTTTCTCTCTTTTCCTGTGCACCATAGCTTCCCCGCACTGCCTAGCCAAGGGCCACTTGGCACCTCCCACTGACCATTCAAGGGCTCCCCTCTCTCTATTACATGCAGGCTCAAGCACGGCTACAGTCTAGTGAGGCCTAGCCATGGGTATAGCAGTGGATAGGACAGCTACAATATGGAGGACTGATCGGTGGCACTTGGGAGACAGGGAACTATCACGTGGAGGCAGCACAGGGCGACACATGTGCCAAGTGAACCGCAGCTGCCAGCCCTTGATTTGGTGGCAGTGGATGAGGCAAGAGAAAGAAAGGACCTAGGTGAGAGGTTGAAATTAGTAGGCAAAATGAAAAAGAAGTACATACGATGGAGGGGTATTGACCAGCAGTGAACAACTTAAAAGTTAGTGTACCCAAATATGCAGTTTCAAAGGTAATGGACCTAGATGACACCATGGGACAAATTAAAGGGTTTCCAGTGTATTTAATTCTTTTCATTTTTTATCATGTGGAGGCAGCACAGGGCGACATATGTGCTAGGTGAATGCGCAGCTGCTGACCCTTGGTTGGGTGGCAGCAGGTGAGGCAACAAAGGGCCTATGTGAGAGGTTGAAATTTTCTAGTAGGATAAATGAAAAAGAACACATAAGATGGAGGGGTATGGACCTGCAGTGAACAACTTTAAAAGTTAGTGCACCCAAGCTTGCAGTTTCAAAGGTGATGGACCTAGATGACACCATTGGGACAAGATAAATGGTTTCCGGTATATTCAAGTGATTTTGGACCATGTGGCCCTGGTTTTTTATTCTTGTTGCAGACTTTACAATCAGCTTTAGAATTATATGATAATTTATTATACAGAAGGATCTCCTTGGATCTAAGTTTTTGCTGCAATGCTCTTATTATTATGAATATTGATCACTTACCTTTACTCCTTTTGGAGAAGATGATGTTTTCCTTGATAGCACCAATGAAGAATGCAGGAAGAGATTATGTCTAGCATTATATTCAAGTAGTGAGATGCAAATTTAGTGTCTCACAACAAGAGCTTAAACCCAAATTACAGATACTTACGGCACAACAAGAGCACTAAATACTGCAATTGCATCTGATGTAGCATAAACCCCTTGTAACCTTGGGATAAACAAGCCCTGAATTACCTCTCCCATAGGAGGATTGGATCTATATAGTTCAAAGAAGAAACAAACGGCCATGAGGAGCATAAAAATAACTCCAATGAGCTCCATTTTCCGAGCCTTCAAGAAAAACGAATGATCTGAATGTCAGTTATATGCCAACCAAAATCAAGCATTGTACATTTCTTGATTACCATACATGTTACTATATAGGCATGATAGTGTTTTGTGCTACATTATTCTTTCAATATTTGATATCTACGTTATTCGATCTCTGTAACATAAAATAATTGTTTACTAGATTTCTAGAAGAGAAACAGAAAGAATTATATAAACACATGCCCATATTATTTCCTAAATAGTAATTATAGACCATTTGAGCGAGAGTGTGCAAAGTCCTTATTATGTTGTTATTTTGATGGTTTTATACTATATTAATTACTTGTACATTTTATGATGAGATGAGGACCTTACCCCATAGCTCTGCAAAGCTAGAAGCAGGAGAGTGCTTGCTCCACATATCAGAACACCAGCCCAAAAAGGGATGTGGAGCAATATGTTGTATGCCAAAGCAGTTCCTAAAACTATAAAAATAAAAAAAATATGATGTTTCCATGAGTAAAACATGTGCAAAACTTACATTTTATAACATTACTTGCAGTACAGAAAATTATTTAAATTTTAACTGTTGCAAATGAATTTTCAAGTATTCAACAGACATAGTAACATGCTGGCTCTATCAGCCAGTGAGTAGCGGCCATGTGGCCCATGTGTGGACAGTCGTGGTGTGGTGGTTTAGTACTTCCTTGGAAGTTAAGGCGGGAGAGGTCTAGCTACTTATCATTTTCACTCAAGATATACATTCAGATAAACTCATTTTACAGTAAACAAATATGGAAGTCTAAGAGAGATACAATGCATAAATGACAGAGGCGGAACGCCTACTATGGCAGGGTGGGGTAGATACCTGCAGTGCAATGCACATACCCCCCCCCCCCCCAATCATCTCGCTACCGCTGTGTTTTAGGTGTCGACGTGAGTGGCTGACCGAGGAACATGAAGAACGGGGGTGGTAACCTGATATATTTGATGGACCAGCAGGCCAACAAGGCAACAACAAGTGAACAATTGGCCCTGAGGTGAATGGCCCAAGGCCCAAACATTGAGTTCTTCTGTCTCTTAGGGGGTGTTTGGTTTTTGATAGTCCATCTTCCTCTCACTCATGTTTTTGTTTGGTTTGTGGAATGTAATGAGTTGGTATCGTCACCAGAATTTTTCATGAAAATTTAGTCAGCTACAAGTTTTAGATCCCCTCGAGCACTAGAATTTTGGTATAGGACATATCTCCACCTGAGGTCATTTAAGAAGTTCAATTTGAATTTCACAAATATGAGAAACAATATTGAATATTTGTGCCATAAACGAACTCAACAGAAAAGGCTGTTAAATATAAAATAATATGTCTCTACGAACTAAAACTTATAGAGTAAGCCTGCATCCTAGGTTGCCGGATTAAAAAAATGAATTTAAAATTTTGATAACTTATATATAACAATTTTTTGGCCGATAGGCAATCTTAAATGAAAACATTGTCAACTGATAACGTTTAAATTTCATTCGGCTTTACATTTGATATAATACTTGTCTCCTTCCAATTTCATATAAAAAATGTTTGTACGAGATCTACCTCTAGAGACGGTTGTAGCCATAAATTGGCAATGATATGCCCCACATCACTGCTCACTACCGGCTGATGACAAATCAAACTGTGTTATGGAGTATCATTGTCATTTTACCATTTTCAATGATTTAACAGGATTAAAATATAAAACCAGCCCTGATGCCATTGTCAGGTCAGGTCCCTTCTAATAAATAATACTGGTTAGTTTTGTAGTAGTGATATATGCATCCCATGAAACAAAGAACCACACTTGATGAAACCATCATAAATATCTCATACCTCCGTTCTCA
This sequence comes from Paspalum vaginatum, assembly GCA_030272315.1. Taxonomy (NCBI): domain Eukaryota; kingdom Viridiplantae; phylum Streptophyta; class Magnoliopsida; order Poales; family Poaceae; genus Paspalum; species Paspalum vaginatum. The sequence continues at coordinate 23,598,479 of CM059017.1, forward strand.
AATATTTTTTTAGTAAACAGGAGAGGAAAGACCCCTACTAGATATGTGTGTGCATTAAAAAAGAGGTAAAGTACAGAGCAAAAAGCTCAGGATACAAAGAAAGAGAGAGACAAGAGAAGAAGTAAAACTAAGGAGCCAGATGATCTAGCCATAAGTCTATGTTTGGAGAGTAACTAGACTTCGCTCTATGGATAACCAAGGCAAAGTTTCTAATGAAGCTTTGGTAACAAGATTTGTCGCCTAAGTAGCCGTTCTCAAATATTTGTCACCAGCTAGTTCATTTTAAACTAAGAAACGTTAATAAAAAAACGGAGGAAGTACATGATTGTCCAACGATAGGATGCTTTTCATGAGTTTTTCTTAAAGAGTTAACCGCGTGATTTTTAGATCCTCCTCTATGGCTTGGGAACTGTAGCATGAATTGATTAATTGCAATAGACAGGAGTTACTGCCCCTAAAAGCTACAAACCACCTTGCATATTCACTTGTGGAATCCACTGGGGAATCTTTAAGTATCTTTAAGTGCTCATCTACACACTAGTTATGTCATGGGACGATCTAGCGTGGGGAACCCAGGAGATAAATGTTATTAGAATAAGAGAAAGGGAAGAATTGAGAAAAAGAAAATGAGGGAGAAAGAGGAAAATTTAGCCCCTCTCTAACGATGGTAAATATTCCATTCTAGTAACAATTACTGAAGATGCTCTTTAATTTATATATTTTCCAAAAATTCGAAACAGTTAAAATGGGAGAAATAAACAAGGGAACAAACTGAATACCTCCTGGTATAGTAGAAGCAATCACACCAACCTCAATGAGGAACCAAAGGCCATACTTCACATACTTTGGGTATTCACACAGACATAGCTCAGCAAGATTCCTTCCTGCTGTATGTTACAATGCAATTATATGGCACTTGCTATAATACCAATACAAAATCTCGTGAATTTTAAAGCTCACAAGAAGTGAATATTATTTTTTTATCTATATGTTGAATTGGTCAAATATCTTTGATCCACAAAAATTAGGAATGTTTAACGGATAGTTTTATTTTATAATCCATTTTGGCTTAGGGAAAATTCCATTTGACAACCTTAAACTGACATGTTATCTGGTTTTAAACCTTGAGCTATGAAATCGGGTAACCTAAGCCATCGAACTAACCAAACCGGACACATTTCAACCTTGAGATCAAATTCAAGTGATTTGGGACCATGTGGCTCTAGTTTTGTGCTATGTCGTACTCTCGTCTCTCTCCCCCTCTCTCTCCCTCCCACATCAATAATCTTTCTCTCTCACATCAATGCTCTCTTTCTCTCTCCGGTGATGTAGGCCATGGCATGCAAGCTCAAGCACTTGGTCAGGCTGCTCTCTGCACGTTGCATGCAGCGGTGGTCCAGGCTGGTGGAGAAGGTGGCGGTGGTTGTGCCATTGTGGGAGACAAAGTGATGCAAGGGCACATGTGTCTCGTCACCAAGGTTGTGCTAGGAGTGGCGGCTGCACTGGTCTTCCTCATGGAGACGGTAGCGCCACTGTGGGGTGGGAGAGAGAGGAGGCGGTGACTTCTTAATGCAAAAATATGCATCTCTCCTTCATGTTCAAGAAAAGAGAGAGGAGGCGGCAATGAAATGGTGGAGGGAGAGGAAGGCAGCAGCGGTGGAGTAGTAGAGAGGGAGGCAGCAGCGGCGTGCATTGAGGAGGGAGAGGAGGCGGCAGCGGTGCATCGGGATGGGGATGGAGAGGAAAGAGGATGAAGCTAGCAGTGCATCGGGGAGGGAGAGGGAGGTGGCGGCACACCGGGAATGGAGAGGGAGGTGGAGGCGGTAGCGGCGATGCACCAAGGAGGGGGAGGGAGGCGGTGGCAGCAAAACAGGAAGGGAGAGGGACGGTGACGGCAAATCGGGAGAGAGAGGAAGACACCGATGGCTGCGGCATCACACGCCTAGAGGAGAGGCGGCGGCTGTAGCATAGAGATATAGAGGGCGGGGGAAGGGATGGCATGGAGAGGAAGAAAATGAAGTAGGTCCCACATGTCATGGAGGGAGAAGAAAACTTAATGTGCTAGCATGTGGGTGCAACACGCCCCATCAACGAAAACCGCCTTAGAAACCACTTTCAACAAAGGGGGGTGGTATTTTGTCCAGTTTGATTAGTTTGATGGCCTAGGCCGTTATCCTGTTTCGTAGCTCAAGGTTGAAAATCTAATGACCGTGTCTGCTAAGGTTGTCAAATAGAACTTTCCCTTTGCCTTAATTAGTGCCACCCTTTCATTGTCTACAGCCATGAAACCTAGGGGGTATATTATTTTCAAAAATAGAAGTTTCTTGAACCTAGTGTGAGTATGCATTAAATATAGCCAACTTATGGGGTTTATTTTCAGATGTATAATAATATTTTCAGTAAAAGAACTATTGATCATAGGAAAAATTGAATTCCAAATGGTTCTACGCACATATGCTTTGTGAACATTTAATTTAGTTTAGGCTGGGTGATACAACAAGTAGAATTGTGTTGAAGAAAATGTCCTCAATTCTCAATCAAACTAATTTGGGTTGAGTAATTGGTATGTTTAGATTTGAAAAATGTAAATCACTACCGCAGAAACTAGGAATCAATGCAAATTTGTTGCCCAATATCCTATTGATAAATATTTTCATTGCACATTATTATACTTGGTTTAACGTTAGTAAATTTTTCTAGGAGTACATTTCGAGAACAAACATGACAGTAAGAATAGTTTCACCTGTAATGATGCCCAGCTGCCCTGCCAATGATTGTATGATCAATACGAAAATGAACCCAAAAAAGAGAACCCATAACAGCTGAAAAAATACATATATAGTTTTTATTGTTATAGAAGGAATAAAAATGTAGGTGTGAGATGTGTTACAGGATATTCTAAGTGAAAACTAACAAAATGGCAAGCCAAAGAAAAGCTGGGTACTTCACCTCATATCTGTGACTTGATCCAGACTGCAAATCAGTCTGCACTGTTCCAAATACAAAACAAGATGAAAAGTAAATACTAATATAGAAAGGAAATAAATCTATTTCTCTTTGCATGCTAGCTAGATAACATTTATTTTAGATAAAAAAGACATTATCCTGGCTTTTATATAGACAATAAATGTCTGAAAGATTACAAATTGTGCGTGGGTTACCTGCAGCTTAGACTTCATCATGACCCCACACAAGCACGACATATCAAAAAATTCAACAAATACCCTAATAGTCTACCATCTGAACTGGTGCTCACAACAAAAATAATTCCAGTGAACATAAACATCACAAACCAACTAACATCACATACTAGAGAGGATGCATCATAAATGGAGATATTCACAAGGAACAGTCAAACAAAGATGTAAAATGAATCATGTTTTCAGTATAGAAGAGAATTACCGTTGCTTGGGTCAAGGTAAGCCAATGAAACAAGAAAACCAGGGCCAACATGTGCAAGAAATCTTTTCCATATGGGTTTCTGCAAAAACAAAAAAGAAACAAGTAAAAGTCAATAGATGTTTAAATAAATTTATTTTATTGCATTAAGCATTATGTTGAAAATAAGTTGCCAAAATACCAGCCAGAAAGTTCTAACATGCGTGGGGCCCTATTTTTTAACAATGTCTCAACTTTGAAAGGTATTTTCGTGATCACATTGGCATTTTAATGGTATGGAGACGATATTGTGCCTTTAAGCAAATGAATTCAAATAGAAATTAAAAATAGTTCATGGTGTGGCCAACAACTTTAGTCTGCAGGCCTAGTTAAATTTGTCTGCAATTTGATAGCCGATTAATTTAGTCGTGTCACGCGTATACGTCCATCGGTCTCATAAAAGCCGGCGAATTTATCACATTAAATTCGTTCCGATGAAATTTCGGTTAAGTTCGTCGGTTTTCTATTATGTTCTTCGGATTCTAGCCCACAAATGTTTCTTCCATTAGTGTAGCGCGTCTCTCTCCAGCAATGTACTCATCCCACTCATTTCAAACTCCATGTCTGTAAATTTGTATATGCATAGAGAAAAGCCTAAATAAAATGAATCCATAACCCAATATACTAGAATATAACTAAATGAACAAATTATCTATTTTTGCTTCATCCTGTCATTAGTATATGATACTTTTTAGTTCGGAGGGAATAATACTTTAGTATACGTACGATTCCATCTTTGAAAATCAAAGAAAAGTTGTGGTCACCTATGCTAGCTTCTAAACCTAGCTCACTCACCCTCACCCACGACCGCCCCCAACATCTAAGTCTATTTTGCAATTCTTGTTTTTTTTGTTTTGTTTTGCATACCTGTTTTGATACGTACGCTCTACTTTCTAGGAGGCGTTTGCTCAGTAGAAGTAGGGTGTGTGTAAGTGTAATACACGTGTGTATACTGTGTGTGCACACACACGTACCTTTTTAGATCGGAGGCACATGGCCCAGCTTCTATTGAAAGCAAATAAACATATATATACATACCTTCATTGATGGGCGGTGCTTGCGTTTTCTGATTCTGATACATAAGGAAGAAATAAATGAAGAAGGAAAGGCAGCGGAACAAGGGCGTACGTACCAGCAGGTGGCCGCCTTCCGCATCATCGGCGCCTTGTTGCCCGGGCGCGGACGACGACGAAGCCCCGTCACCAGCCGTGGCGGCCGGCTCCATCTCTATCTCCATCTCAGTCTGGCCGCCACCGCCGGTGGCCGCCCCGACAGCCGCGACCCTCCCGCTCCACCTCCCGCGCTGCAGCTGCTGGTCGTCTTGTCTCTTCTCCTCCATCCTCACGTCGGCGCCCTCCATGGACGCAGTGCTGCGCTGCAGAGGTAGTAGCAGGCTACAACAGAAAACGCACGCGAGCCCCGCCTAGCCTGCGACGACTTTGCCCGGACCCCGCGGTGGTGTGGGCCAGTGTGCGTGCGTGTGGCGGTGTGCGCTCCAAAACGGAGCTCCGGCCGGCTGGCAGCCGCGCAGCGCAGGTCAACTCTCTCGGCTCCCGCTGCATCCGCAATAGAATCTTATCTCTCTCTATAAACTACTCCTCGTGTCGCGATTTCGGTTGCGACGCAGGCATCGAGAGGGAAGAAAGTCGTCGCTGTGCAGGTACGTCGGACGTAGTACAGTTCTACAGCTGTGCAGGTACTGGTGGCGTACTACGAATTAATAAGATCGCCGATATATAATAAAAATGCAAGTAGAGTACTCGACTAGTTTAATGCGTCTGGCCACCCTTAATCTCTAGTATAATGAATGGCCCGGGCGGCTTTGATTGTGGCCACTGACACGGCTTTACGTGTACGGCATGCATGTGTCGAGACGCTTAAACTATGCGCCAGTGCCGACCGTACGGATGCAGGACCGATACTCCGAGAGCGACCGGGGGCCTGCGTGCTGCTCGGCTGCACAGCAGGCCAAGGCTAAAACTAACCATTTTTCCATTTTTTATCTTTCATCACTATTTAATTATTTTTTTTATCTACGTTGTAGAACAGGCAGTAACCGTGTTACATTAAATTTTAAAAATAAATATGAAAACACCGTTGGTTTGAATCTAATCTACACGATAATCAGCACCTTGATCCCACGTAAACAGCCTGCTCAGTGCTCGCAGCCTCACACATCACCATCTCGATCGATACGACGCCACCAGCGGCCGGCCTGCTCCTGGGTTCCGGAACAATCGGGTCTGCGCCCTCCGTAACATGGATACCAACAGCATAAAAGGCGGGTTTAGCAGGGTGGTATAGCCATATGGGTGTGTGCGTTGACATGGAAGACAATCGTTGTTACGGACATTAGAACGAAAAATCCACGGCCAGAGAACGGTCCACTAAAAAATAGAACCGGGAGTGATAGAAGTTTCAAAGCACATGACCCCTTAAAAAGCCATGCGGAGCGTCTAGAGACTCATCAGTCCTTGTTGGGAACGCCAGTGGCTCTAAGGGAGGGTCAGTCTCGATTGGTGTTAGCAACTAGGGACTAAATATTTTTCTAGAATAAACAATGGCGTGGAGGATTTTAATCCTGGTTGGTTCTGCCAACCGGGACTAATACCCTCGCTTCCCGCCATTTTAACTCCCGCCGGCCGCGCCGCCGCCTTCTCCTCTCCTCTTCCTCTTCCTCTTCCACCACCGCCTCAATGGAAGCAATCCCAGCGGATGCGCGCCTCAACGCACGGACCCTATAGGAGTGGCTCGCAGTGGCGAGGGCCATGGATCGCCGCCACCTCGAGCACCAGCGCTGGTGTAGGCTCTGTCACGTCGCCGTACACCGGTTTCTCCATCGTGCCTACAAGGTCCTCTCGAACCGCCAGTCGCCGTCGCCGCTGCCCGCTCGTTTGCTCACCATGAGGTGGGCTCCTCGGCCCCGACAGCACACGACGTCAGTCTCCGCGCCCGTCACCGTGGAGGCCGCCATTCTCGACTACATTGCCGGCCATGTAGCGCCGATGCCACCGCCGGCGCCGCCAGGTCATCATCATCTCCGTGATGAAGATGACGTGATCGATTGGATGGTACTGATAGTCGAGGAGTAGAAATGTAGAAATTATTGTGTGTTATATTTAAGAACTTGGTATGATGTTATATATATGTGTTCCAATCTTTGTGTTCAATTCTGTGAATCTTTCATTCAAATGTGAATCTTCGTTATAATCTTTGTGTTCCTGTGTTCTTGAAGATGAGTGTTTTCTGAAAATGGGGTGTAACACTCCAAAAATCGCTAACGAAAAATCACCTGATAAATCGCGCGGTTTTTCACAAAAGTTTTCAAAAGTGCATCATTGACATTTATCCCTTCCAACATCTTACTCAAGATTATTTCCTGCCCTCCAAATTCCCCCACACTCCTTTGAATTCTCCAATTCAAATCCTAGAACCAAAATCAAAAAAAGAAAAAGGCCAAACCCCCCCCCATGGGCCACTTTCCTTTCTCCCCCTTCCTTTCCCTCGGCCCACATAGCCCTCCCTTGCTCTCCCTCGCTCGGCACAATCGCTAGGCCGGCCCAATGCCGCGCCGCCTCCCCCTCTCTCTGACCAATCGAACTCGCCTATCGGCGTGCCCCCCTCCGCCCACAGCGTAGCCCCACCTGTTAGCCCCCCACCTGTTAGCCCCCCACCTGTTAGCCCCTCTCCTCCTTCCTTCCCCTCCATCGCCAGCAGGGCGGTACACCACCGAGCTGACCGCGCGATGCGTCGGGCGCGCACTGACGCCGCGCATCGCGCCGCCCTGGATTCTCATCGCCGCTATCTGAGCATCTCGCCGCCGCTGTTCCATGTCCAGACGCCACACCGGACCAACCTCACTCTGTCTCCCATCGCCGCCGTCCTGTGGCGTACCTGGCGACCCGCCACCGCACACCCCCTCCCTATGGCGCACACCGCTGAGGATGTGATGCCGCATCCCAACACCATGGCCTCGTCACATCGACCGCCTACCACCGTTGTCCTTGTCGCCACGCCGCACGTGCTCTCGCTGTGTACCCAGCCAAGCCGCCGTGCCGGTCACCTCTCGCCGCCGCCTATAAATGAGCACCCAGCCCCGGCCGTAGCCGCGCCGCTCTCACACGCACACGCTCAAATCCACACTCATCCACCCTTTCTCCCTTGTCGGTGCTCTCGCGGTGGGTTAGCCAGCTAGAAAGACACCAACACGAACAACCCCTGCTGCTTCCAATCCACCCCCTCCAGTCGCTCCCTCCCCAAATTGAGGTAGGCGTAGACCACACTGCCCTTCCGCGCATCCCCCTCATTCCCTTCCCTAAGTAGCGCAGTGCGGGAACGCTGCCGTGCCACGACACCCACCCCGCCGGTGTTCTGGTTGCGCGTCGCCAAGAACGCCCGCTGCGCCTCTCGCCTCCACACCGCCACCTCCTCGTTCACCCTGACCCCCTCCGTCTCACCAGTCTACCCCCGTCACCGGAAAATGAGCCACCGGCGGGGAACCACCGGTGAGCCACAAGCGTGGGCACCGTCCGGTCCGGCCAAGCCGACCGCGAAGCCATTGCCCCCCTGCCGTCCCCCGGGTGTGGTTGACGCGTGGGGTCCGCGCCCCATCGTCACCATGCCGTCACCGCGCTGTCACACCCAGTGGGCCGGCCCAACAGGCCGACGGCGCGATGGTGGGAGAAGCGGGCCGAGCCAGGCGTGGAATAAGGATGGCCCGCGCGTGGTGATTTGGCCCGCTAAGCCTTTTCTTTTTTCTGTTTCCGATTTACCAATTCTTTTCTGGGGAAATTCATATCTCGGCCATACAGTCTCAAAATCCGCTGATTCTTTTACTAGAATTCTCCTAAAATCATCCTCTATCTAACCATGTCCTTTGCATAGCCTTCTAAGCATACTTGATTGTCATTTTATGTATGTTTTTGGTTTGCATGCGCGTAGACACCATTCCCGAGGAGACCCGTGAACCCGACGTGACCTACCGAACCAGGAGCCCAAGGAGCCAAACGTCGACCTCCGTTGTTATGAAAACCCCAACGACGACAAGTCTACTGAAATCCTTTGATGCATAAACTCCCTAGTTTTTACAAAAACAAGCCTTGCTATGTCAACTATAAAACTTGAATTCTTTTTTGCTAGCTAAGGTCAAACATGGTAGGATAGCCGCCCGAACCAATCTTAGACTTAGCGCGCTTAGGAGGGACCGCTCACTCAATACTATATACCTTAATCTTGTTGGAACTTGGGTTGGTGATGGTTTGGCGTGCGTTTGCGAAAACACGCGGTAAGACCCCGGCAGTCGGTCTCAACCGACTATGCCACGTAATCGAAGGGTGGAGAACCCGGGTACCGTTATCACGGTTACACTGGGGCCCAGCCTCGTGGAGAGGACTGGGTGGTGTTTGAGGAAGCTCTACTCTTCTAAGGACCGAGTTGGAGTCTCATCTTGCCTAACTCTTCATCGTGCAATGCGGCAACACTGGGCTGGAACCCGCAAGGAACAACCAGCTGATACCCGAAGGCTGGGAGCACTGGGGGACTGGGAATGGCGGGAGTCTTGTGTCTGCTGGCACTGAAGCGACGTTGCGTGTCTGCTGGCACTGAGGCAACAGGGATCCCATGTCTCTCTCTTGGTTGAGGTCGGGGAATACTTGCAGGGGTAGAGCCTTGAGCGAAAGGGCCTCATGGCAATGAGTGTTCGGACCAAACTTATGGGTAAAGTGTGCACTTCTGGCCAGAGTATAAACCTATCCCGATAGTCTGATGTCCACTGGTATGGACGAGTTATGGTTTGGTTTCTACCACTAGTGATTTATAAAATTGGGTATGGGCTTGGTTGGGTAAAATGTGTTTTTGGAAGCTACGGACATGGCCCGGAAGCAGTGAAGTAAATAGTGGCCCGCGAGCGATGAGCCACAGCGGACCGACAAGTCCAGTGGCACCCCTCTTTTGAAAAAGGTGTTTTCCGAAATAAAAATTATGAACCACTAAACCCTGCATTTGTAAGTTTTTTACAAAACAACCTAAGCTCCACGTGCCCCTTGCATATAGTGTTAAGCCATTAACCCTTTCCTTCTGGAGGAAGGTAGGCTTCCGGAGTACGGTCGTACTCACCCTTGCTATATCTATGTTTTTCAGACGACGAGGAAACCCTGATTGAAGCCCTCTTCAATTAGGTCACGGTCTTATCCCCAGCTAGCCTGTGGCATTGGGCAATAAAGACATTTCCGCTGTATCTCATTTTATTTCAAGTTATGTAATCCTGGCTTTGTAATCATTAAGTCACACTCTATACCACTTGAAAAAAATGTGTTGCTAGCCTCCTGGGACTAGCATTTGTATCACATTTGGGTTCCCATCATAATGGGGCGCTTCAGGTGGTATCAGAGCCGTAGGTTGGCTGTAGGATGTGACCTTAGGACTATAGAAGTGTTCAAGTCCAAAAACTATGTTACAAAACTATTCTTATACTCGTACCTCCACTTACTCCGTTCTTTCCCCTTCTAGATGGCACCTAGATGACCAACGCTCGACCCGGAAGAAGGTGACTTTGTCAAACTACTGAAGTATTGCACCCGCCTGCTGGGCATCACTAAGGATCCCCACTACAGGACTATTGTGTACAATGAGCCCGACACTCTTGGATGTTTACTAACTGTCTACGTTGGATCCAGCCCACACCACTCCGGCTTTTGCATCACTACCCTAGGCCATGATCCGAACCTCACCAAACACACTACAGCCCGAACGCCCTCCGCCGCTTATGCCATATCTATGAGAGAGAGATAGAGCTCACTGCCTTCCGCTTCTTCCCCACTGAAAAAAAGTACCCCCGTGTGGCAGCGCCACCTACAGTCCTTGACAGGAGGGAAGACATTCAAGAACAAACCCGCCATAATCGCCCTAGACAATTATATCCACCTCCTAGATGCTCACTTCCAGAAGGTAGACAACTACCTGTATATAACCACCCGCCAAAAGCTATCCTATGCAGCCACAATCAAGTAGATGGAGAAAGAAATTGCCTCACTAAAAGGAGAGAACTTCTCACTAAGAAACCAGCTTGCAACCCTCTAAGATCGTGAGCGCGCCGCGTGGGAGTCGATGGGAAGCACTCATGCCAAGTATGCTGAGAAGCAGGAACGCGCCACCAAAAGGGCCCGAATGGAAGAGGAAGAACAGAAAAAGAACAAAAAATGTCAGGGTGCCAGACAGAGGAACCAATAGAAGAGATCGATTGGAGTAGCTTCCCACCAGTCAGCGAGGGGGAGCTCTTCTCGAGTTTTCTAGGCGTGTCGAGTACCCTGGATGAGCTGTTAGCTACCCTGGAGTAGATTAGAGTCACCATGATGTAAGGTTTGCACGCCTGTTGTACCCGCTAGAATGATTGTCTAAATAAAATGTGTGTTTTTATGAAAATTTCGCGCATAATCTATGAAGAATACATAAAAAAACTCTCTTTAAGGGACCATTCTTCTCCTTACAAATGGCTTCCCACAACTCTGGTGTCAACCCACTGGTAGCCCCCGAGGGGCAGGATGAGAGCAGCCTCAGTGATGGAGGCCACTCAGGGACACCCTCACCACCCAAGGCCCCGACACCACTTCCCTCACCACATCACTGAATCCCTACCAAGAATTAGCTCAGACTCTGGTCCGTTGCCTGGAAGGCGCAAGGCCTCACCAGAGTGGCTCGGCTAACAAGATGGGGGAGTTCATGCGATTAAAGCCACCCTCATTCTCGGGGTCCCACGGCCCCCTATAGGTCAAAGACTGGATCCGCACCACTGAGCGGAAATTGGAGATCGTCAACTGGGATGGAGCCACGAAGATTGCCCTGGCCATCCATCAACTGACCGACTCTGCACTCTCTTGGTGGGAAACCTTCCACGCAGCCATGAAAGAAGCAATTACCTGGGAAGAGTTTGTGGAAGCCTTCCGCCAGCACCATGTCCCCAAGGCCATCAAAGACCGAAAGGCACAAGAATTTAGAAACCTGACGTAGGGAAACATGACCATGCAGGAGTACATCCAGAAGTTCACCGAGCTATCCTGCTATGCCCCATCCGAGGTCGACTCATACGACAAGAAGTGTGATGCATTCGTTCAGGGACTGGCCCCCGAAATCAAGACCATGACTTATACTTGTGACTGCAACAGCTTCTCAGTATTGATCAATCGATGTATCAAGCTGGAGGAGGGCAAGAAGGAAGAAAAGAGCCACCTCAAATGGAAGTTCATGGAAATCAAGAATCAGCGGCAAGACCACCAGTTCAAAGAAAGGAGTTTTGGTGGATAGGTGTCTCAGGATTCGTATGGTGCTCCACCTCAGAACACTGTGCCGACCCCGACACATTTTGGTCTGCCACAGAGCCACACCTAGACACAGCAGACCCCCATTTGGGACAATGGCCGGGCATGCTACACATGCGGCAACCCCAACCACTTCATGAACAACTGCACGCTCCTGTGGTTAGCCTGCCTGTATCCACCTTCTCCAACTCGGTCAATGGACCCAAGTAGCCCACCACCGCCGGGAACTGTCGAGCAACCAGTTCCCAGTCGGTCAGGCAGCCTCAGCAGTCAGCCAATAAGGCGCGCGTCAACCACATCGACGTGCAGAATGCGCAGCAAAGCCCCAGGTGTGGTACTTGGTGAGTTTTTAGTAAACTCAGTCCCAGCTACAGTCCTATTTGATTCTAGTGCATCACATTCCTTAATATCAGCATCATTTGCAAAAAGGAATAAAATCTTTGCCACACCCCTGAAAAGCCCACTCCTAACCCAGACATGGGAGCGGACATCACGTGCCGTGTCAGATGTGATGGGGTTCAAATTCTTCTAAGTGGGGTAGCTTTTGGGGCAAATTTGGTGATTCGTGAGTGCCAAGGAATAGATGTCATCCTGGGCATGGATTGGCTAAGCTAACATAAGGGCGTCATAAGATGCTCGGACAACATAGTGCACCTCACCAGCCCAGATGGTACCCAAGTGTCCTGCCATGCGAAGGGAGCCACCCGAGACCCCATGAATTTCCATATAGAGGCCAAGGCCTTGGGAGAAGTACAAGTAGTCTGTGAATACCCGGATGTTTTCCCAGAGGAGTTACCCAGGATGCCGCCAGACAAGGATATTGAGTTCATCATTGATCTATTCCCTGGGACCGCCTCAATCACCAAGAGACCGTATCGGATGGAACCAGCAGAATTGGCAGAGTTGAAGGAACAACTCCGCGAGTTACAGCAGAAAGGTTTCATCAGACCTAGCTCATCACCATGGGGAGCCCCAGTACTATTTGTGACCAAGAAGGATGGTAGCATGAGGATGTGCATAGACTATCGGTCCCTGAACGAAATTACGATTAAGAATAAGTATCCCCTTCCCTGGATCGATGACCTGTTTGACCAGCTCCGAGGAGCCAAGTACTTCTCCAAGATAGACTTGAGGTCAGGGTACCACCAATTCAAGATTAGAGAATAAGACATACAGAAGACTACCTTCGTCACCAGATATGGCAAGTACGAGTTCACTGTGATGCCGTTTGGATTGACCAATGCCCCCGCTTCTTTCATGAATCTCATGAATAAGGTATTCATGGACGGACTAGATAAGTACGTCGTTGTCTTCATAGATGACATACTTATCTATTCCAAAGATGTAGTAGAACATGAGCGACACCTCCGATTAGTGTTGGAAAAACTAAGAATCCATCAACTACATGCCAAATACAGCAAGTGTGAATTTTGGTTAGAAAAGGTTGCATTTTTGGGACACATTGTCACAGCTAATGGAGTGGCAGTAGACCCTAAAAAAGTGAGAGCAGAATCTGAGTGGCAGCAACCCACCAATGTCATTGAGGTCAGGAGTTTTCCTAGATTGGCAGGATATTACTACCAGTTCATAGAACGATTTGCTAAAATTGCTAGACCCCTGTTCGCACTGCTAGAAAAAGGGAGCAAAGTTTGAATGGACAGCAGTTTGCAAGAAAAGCTTCCAAGAATTAAAAAATAGACTGACCACAGGCCCAGTACTGGTGCAAGCAGATATCTTTAGGGATTTCGTCATATATTGTGACGCGTCCCGACAAGGATTAGGCAGCGTACACATGCAGGATGGCAAGGTGATATCTTATGCCTCTCGGAAATTGAAGGATCATGAGCAGAATTATCCCACCCATGATCTAGAGTTGGCAACTGTGGTGCACGCTCTAAAAATATGGAGACATTATTTGCTCGGCAACAAATGCCAAATATACACTGACCACAAGAGCCTCAAATACATCTCCACCCAAGCAGACCTAAATATGAGGTAGCGAAGATGGTTGGAACTCATCAAGAATTATGATTTAGAGATCCATCGCCACCCATGAAAGGCCAATGTAGTAGCGGATGCCCTAAGCAGAAAAGTAAACAAAAAGGAACTTATCCCGAACAACAAGCACCTCCAAGAAGAGCTGGCCCAGATCAATGTGAACATTGTGCACGAACTTCAGGAAGAGACCCTAGTAGTCAAACCCACACTGGCAGAATAGATCAAGCAGGATCAGAAAAAGGATGAGGAAACCCAGAAGGCCATGCAATGAGTCCAAAAGGAGCCCACCACGGAGTTAAAAATAGATATGGAGGGAACCCTCAGATTCAAAGGACGGCTCTGCGTCCCAAAGACAGGAAAAACCAGGAGAGACTATTCTAGAAGAGGCTCACAATTCAGCCTATTCCATACACCCGAGGACCACCAAAATGTACCTAGATCTAAAGCAAGGGTATTGGTGGAAGGGAATGAAGTCGGATGTGGCCAATTATGTGGCACAATGCAACACCTGTCAGCGAGTCAAGGCTGAACACCAGAAGCCAGCAGGACTGCTACAACCCCTACCTATCCCAGTCTGGAAATGGGATGAGGTAGGAATGGATTTTGTGATGGGCTTACCCAAGACCGCAAAAGGCAATGACTCGATCTGGGTGATCGTGGATCATCTCACAAAGACTGCCCATTTCCTGCCTGTCCGAACCAACTATAACGGGGCTAGTTTAGCCAAAATGTACATTGAGAGCATAGTCAGACTCCATGGGGTACCTAGCAGGATTGTGTCAGATAGGGGCACCCAGTTCACCTCCCATTTCAGGAAGAGCTTGCATGAAGCTCTGGGCACTAGTCTAGATTTCAGTTTGGCTTATCATCAGCTGATCGCACGACGCACCGAGCACGCACTAACGCCGCGCATCGCGCCACCTGGGATTCTCGTCGCCGCTTTCCGAGCATCTCGCCGCCGCTGTTCCGCGTCCAGACGCCAGACCGAACCAACCCCACTCTGTCTCCCATCGCCAGTCGTCCTGTGGCGCACACCGCCGACTGCTGTCAAGCCACATCCCAACACCATGGCTTCAGTCACATCGACTGCCTACCACTGCTGTCCTTGCTGCCATGCCGCACGGGCTCTCACCGTGCACCCGGCCAAGCCACCATGCCGGTCACCTCTCGCCGCCGCCTATAAATGAACACCCTACCCCGGCCATCGCTGCGCCGCTCTCACAAGCACATGCTCAAATACACACTCATCCACCCCTACTCCCACGCCGGTGCTCTCGCGGTGGGTTAGCCCGCCGAAAAGACATCGACGCGAACAACCCCTGCCACCTCCAATCCAGCCCCTCCAGTCGCTCCCTCCCCAAATTGAGGTAGGCACGGACCGCACCACCCTTGCGTGGATCCCCCTCCTTCCCTACCCTAACCAGCGCAGCACCAGCAGTACCAGAACTGCCGCGGTGCCATGACACCCACCCCACCGGTGTTCTAGTCGCACATTGCCAAGACCGCCCGCTGCGCCTCCCGCCTCCATACCGCAACCTCCGCGCTCAGCCCAGACCCCCTTCGTCTCACCAGCCTACCCCCATCACCGGAACTGGGCCATCAGCAGGGAACCGCCGGTGAGCCCCAAGTGTGGGTGCCGTCCGGTCCGGCCGAGCTGACCGCGATGCCGTTGCCCCCGTGCCGTTTCCCCTGGGTGTGGTTGACGCGTGGGGTCCGCGCCCCACAGTCACCGTGCCAATCGCTATGCTGTCATGGCTAGTGGGCTGGTCCAATAGGCCCCAGGCGTGAAATAAGGATGGGCTGCACGTGGTGATTTGGCCCGTTATGTATTTTCTTTTTTCTGTTTTTGATTTATGAATTTCTTTTCTGGGGAAATTCATATCTCGTCCATACGTTCTCGAAATCCGCTGATCCTTTTACCAAAATTCTCCTAAAATCATCCTCTATCTAACCATGTCCTTTGCATAGCCTTTTAAGCATACTTGATTGTCATTTTATGTATGTTTTTGGATTGCATGCGCATAGACACCATCCCTGAGGAGACCCGCGAACCCGACGTGACCATACCGGACCAGGAGTCCGAGAAGACAGATGTCGACCTCTGCTGTTACGAAAATCCCAACGACGGCAAGTCTACTGAAATCGTTTGATGCATAAACTTCCTAGTTTTTACAAAAACAACCCTTGCTGCGTCAACTATAAAACTTGCATTCTTTTTTGCTAGCTAAGGCCAAACATGGTAGGATAGCCACCCGAACCAATCGTAGACTTAGTGCGCTTAGGAGGGACCACTCACTCAATACTATATACCTTAATCTTGTTGGAACTTGGGTTTGTGATGGTATGGCTTGCGTTTGCGAAAGCACACGGTAAGACCTCGGCAGTCGGTCTCAACCGACTATGCCACGTAATCGAAGGGTGGAGAACCCGGGTACCGTTATCACGGTTACATTGGGGCCCAGCCTCGTGGAGAGGACTAGGTGGTGTTTGAGGAAGTTCTACTCTTCTAAGGACCGAGTTGGAGTCTCATCTTGCCTAACTCTTCATCGTGCAATGCGGCAACACTGTGCCAGAACCCGCAAGGAACAACCAGCTGATACCCGAAGGCTGGGAGCACTGGGGGACTGGGAATGGCGGGAGTCATGTGTCTACTGGCACTGAAGCCATGTCGCGTGTTTGCTGGCACTGAGGCAACAGGGATCCCATGTATCTCTCTTGGTTGAGGTCAGGGAATACTTGCGGGGGTAGAGCCTTGAGCGAAAAGGGCCTCATGGCAATGAGCGTCCGGACCAAACTTGTGGATAAAGTGTGCACCTCTGGCCAGAGTATAAACCTATCTGGATAGTCCGATCTCCACTGGTATGGACGAGTTATGGTTTGGTTTCTACCACTAGTGATTTATAAAATTGGGTATGGGCTTGGTTGGGTAAAATGTGTTTTTGGAAGCTACGGGCATGGCCCGGAAGTAGTGAGGTAAATATTGACCTGCGAGCCATGAGCCGCAGCGGATCGACAAGTCCAGTGGCACCCCTCTTTTGAAAAAGGTGTTTTCTAAAATGAAAATTATGAACCTCTAAATCCTGCATTTGTAAGTTTTTTGCAAAACAACCTAAGCTCCACACAACCCTTGCATATAGTATTAAGCCATTAACCCTTTTCTTCTGGAGGAAGGTAGGCTTGCGGAGTACGGTCATACTCACCCTTGCTACATCTATGTTTTTTAGACGACTGAGAAAACCTTGATTGAAGGCCTCTTCAGTTAGGTCACGGCCTTATCCCCAAGTAGCCTGTGGCATTGCGCAATAAAGACGTTTCCGCATTATCTCGTTTTATTTCAATTTATGTAATCTTGGTTTTGTGATCGTTAAGTCAGACTCTGTACCACTTGAAATAAATGTGTTGCTAGCCTCATGGGACTTGCATTTGTATCGCATTTGGGTTTCCATGATAATAGGATTGGTTTTGTGATCGTTAAGTCAGACTCTGTACCACTTGAAATAAATGTGTTGCTAGCCTCATGGGACTTGCATTTGTATCGCATTTGGGTTTCCATGATAATAGGAGCGCTTCATGTGGGTTCTTCAACGGTCACTTCCCCTGGGGGCTTTATTTCGAGTTGAATGATTCCATCGGGACTAAAATTCTATTTAGTCCCAGTTGGATACAATAAGCGAGACTAATCCCTCCGGGGTAGGTGAGCATGTGGGTCCGGGCTGGGGACTTTAGTCCCGGTTAATGTTACCAATTAGGAGTAAAGGGTAATTAGTCCCGGTTGGTAACACCGACCGGGACCATTAACAGTGTGTATTTATTACCCTTCTTTCTCCCCCCCACCTGGGCCATGAACTGAGCTCTTTGTTCTTGTGTTTGCACCAACTTTCCTTCATCTAAAGAGGTGTTGTCCAATTTTTTCCTCAGGATTTACAACATTTCATCCCTCCAAGAGTTCTACAAGGTTAGACACTTATTACTCTTCTCAAATTTTGCTTTAGTTATGATAGCTTCTTTCTTTCTTTCTCGATGTATATTTTGTGGCTTATTTGAAATAGATCATATACATGTTCTTGAATGGAGAGATCATAGAGAGATAGAGAGGGCTTTCTTTCTCGATGTATATTTTGTGGCTTATTTGAAATAGATCATATACATGTTCTTGAATGGAGAGATCATAGAGAGATAGAGAGGAGACTGATGGGGATAACACGTGGAGAAATAGAAAACATTTATTATGACAAAAAATTAGAAACGTACATCTTGACATGATGACTTAAATTAACATAGTCATGCTTAACATGAAAATAAAATAAATATTCTTACATTAAGCTAAAGCATAAGTTTGTCCAAAGAGCTTTCTTCGTCTAACACTCACCTTCGCCTACATATACACCGTACATATTTTAAACTCCACTATGTCTACAGTGCCAACACCGCTTGAGCATGGCATCTGTGGGGGCAGGACTCAACTCCATAGCACCTGCAATGCCTGCCCTGTGAGTCACATGGTTCCCATGCTGTCCAAGCTATGGAGAAGTTCGTTATGATCTTCTCACCGCTTGGCAGTTTTCTACCATATAGTTTAACACGGGGAAAGTTTAAGATTTTCTCACAGCTCAAAAATGATTGATCTACAACTACAAAGAGCTATGTGAACTAGGGCAGCAAAGCAGGAAGTGAGTATATGGGGAGCCATTACTAGGGAGTTTTGAGATTGTATTGCGACGGTGTGAGAGTTTGAGATGCTATTTGTAGCCAAGGAGGCACCGACACATGCACAATTAGAACCAGTTGGTTGCAACAACTGGACTAAATTTGTCAGAGTCACGGGATCCAGAAATAGTAAATGCCAAAAGAAAAAAAATAGACCAAAAGGGACCTTTAGTACTAGTTGGTTTAAATGCACTGATACATGCACCACGGACAAGAGAATCTAGGGACAACAAATGCCAGAAGCACAATAATACACCTAGCGGGCCTTTCTTCTAGATTTCCCTGCCTCTCTTCCTAAATAAAGTGCCCTTTCTTCTGGGTTTCCCTAAGTGAGAGTTTAAGATCTTCTCACAGCTCAGAAATGATTCATCTACAACTACTAAGAGCCCCGTGAATCAGGGCACATAAGCTAGAAACCAGTATTTTGGGAGGCATTGCAGGAGAGTGTTTAGAATGTGTGACGGGTTGAGAGTTAGAGGTGCTATTTATAACCAGGGAGGCACCGACACAAGGGTCCTTTAGTACCAGATGGTTGCAAGAACCGATACTAAATGGGCCTGACTCATGGGACACAAGAGAATCAAGGGACAGTAAAAGCCAAAAGCGCAATGTATTATGATGCTTTTGGCTTTACTATCTCTAGATCCGGAGAGTCTAACATATTTACTCCCGGTTCATGCAACCAACCAGTACTAAAGTGTATTTATAAGTGGTATTTAATTTATACTATTCATAAGTGTATTTAATTATCCATAAAGTTGAATTATAAGTGATATTCATTAGTCCATAAAGTTAAAGTATAAGTGATATAGTTTTATAAAAATGTTGAAGATAGACAGGCAATGGATGTACAGTGAGGACCGGCGCTCAAAAGAATTTATTGATGGTGTGCACCAATTTCTTAGTACCACTGAGAGGCACATGTACTCTAGTCTTATTTGTTGTCCGGCGAGAAAGATTATTCCTCATCAACACATATTCAAATGCACTTGATGAAAAGAGGTTTCATGCCAAACTATCTGTGTTGGACAAAGCATGGAGAATTAGTTGTTATGCTGTAAGACGACGAAGATGATGAAGCAGAGTTTCTCAATCTAGACTACGTTGAGTATCGTTTCTTTGTAGATACCGCAATGGGTAATGCAAACGATGTTGAACATATCGATGCTTTAGGTGAAATGCTGCTGGCTGCAGAGAAGTATTGTGACAATGAAAATGTCAGGAAGAAACTAGAGTGCATGATGGAGGATCATAAAACTCCATAGTACCCAGATTGTAAAGGGGGCCACAAGAAGTTGCGTAGCACATTGGAACTATTGTAATGGAAGGCATTAAATGGTATATCGGACAAGGCATTTACTCAGTTATTAAAACTCATTAAAGAGATTTCTTCCAGAGGGTAACGAGTTGCCTAAGACCACATACAAAGCAAAAGAGGTTGTTTGCCCTATAGGTTTGGAAGTGCAAAAGATACATGCGTGTCCAAATGATTGTATACTCTATCATGGTAAGGAGCTCGAGGATTTGGAAGCTTGTCCAGTGTTCAAAGCTTCATGGTATAAGATAAGGTGAAATGACCCCGGTGATGTTGAGGGGGAGCCTCCAAGGAAGAGAGTCCCAGCTAAGGTTAGTGGTACTTCCCTATAATACCATGACTGAAGCGTTTGATTTAGAATCAGGAGCTGCAAAAATGGTGCTTTGGCACAAAGAAGACCATAAGGAAGAGTATATGCTGAGGCACCCCACTGATGGATCACAGTGGAGAAAAGTTGATAGAGTGTACTTAGAGTTTGCAGAGGATGCAAGGAACATAAGGTTTGGCTTAAGCATTGATGGCATGAATCTTTTTAGTGAGATGAGCTGTAGTCATAGCACATGGCATGTGCCTCTATGTATGTACAACCTACCTCCATGGCCATTCTTAAAGCGGAAGTTCATTATGATGCCAGCGCTTATCCATGGCCCAAAGCAACTCGGCAACGACATTGATGTGTACCAACAACCATTGGTTGAGGAACTCCTAGAGTTGTGGACTACTATTGTTCGTATGTAGGATGAGTACAAACCGGAAGATTTTGACATGCATGCTTTGTTGTTCGTTACCATCAACAACTGGCCTGCACTGTCGAACCTATCAAGACAATCGAACAAAGGATTTAGGGCTTGCAGCCATTGTTTAGATGAGACTGACATTATATATTAGAAGCATTATAGGAAGGTTGTTCACAAGGTGCGTCGTCAATTCCTTTTGTCCAAACACCCGCTAAGAAAAAAGGTAGGCACTACGGAAAAGCAAACCATTGTAACATGTCGATTCACCGTGATGGGAAAATGTAACATCCTAAATTTCATTTTTAGAATTTAAAATAATTAAAATGTTTTTTCAATTTATAAGGACTTTTCTTGTTTGGAACGAACATTTAAATGATTTTATAAAATAAAGTTGAAAGCGAATAAAATAAATTTAGGACAACATATTGTTGCATTCATGCGGTTGCATTGCCTTTATGTTGAGTTGTTGCCTAAGGACTCGAATTCCAATTTTATTTGAATTCGTAGTGTGTTTAAACCTTAAAATAAAAGAGTTTGAAAAGTTTTGAAAACAAAAGGCCGGAATCTCTTTCTATCTTCACCTGCGCTTTTTGCCCACCTCTTTCCCTCCTCTCTTTCGGTCCAGCAGCCAACCGAAGTTGGAATCACCCAACTCTGCTCATCCTCCTCTTCTCTCCCAGCCTGCTAGGCCCACTCAGGCCACATGGAGAAGCTTTCCACCCCTACCTGAGCAAGCCCACTCCTTCATCCTCACTCTCCAGTTGACCGGTGGCCTTGCGTTCATCCTACCACTAATAGGTGGGACCACCCTATTGAGGCTATCTTCTACACCGCTTCTTCTCTGTCACACAGTCCCCGTTTGTCATGCTTCTGCCTTCTCGCCAATCTAATCTTATCGACCATCTCCTTGAGCCATGCTGAGCTGGCCTCCATAGTGTTTTGATTGTGAAAACCTTTCTAATACGTTTGGTCATCGCCAAGTTGTTTCTGGGAATTTTCTGGATTTATCTGGAAGCTTTTTCCCATTTTCTCAGAACAAACTCCCTTTGTTAGAGGCTCTTCCCAAGATTTTCATGAGCTCTAAATATTTTATTTGAGTTCATTGGGTCCAAAAACATATATAGATTTTTCCTATAATTTTTGGAGCATTTGGAGTATTTTTGGGTCAAGGCCCATTTAATTCCCGAGCCCACCTGAAACATGCTACACTGTTTGGGCCATATCTCTCTCATTCGAACTCTGTTTGGGCTGTTCTACCACTTTTCGGAAAGCTAACGATGGGACTTTTCCAATATAGGTGGAATTGCGTCGGAAGCCCACCTACATCCATAGGAAATCGTTAAACAATATAGCAGTCCAGTTGTGCCCAGTTTTGTCCCACCTTGCTTTTTGATGAGAAAATGAAGGGTTCGCAACCCTATATATTTGGACCACCCCTAAGGGAATAGGTGCACCAAAGATTCCTTTGCAGGGTGCCCCTAGTTTGGAACCCTAATGTTGTGGCGGAACCGCTGATTTAATCCGGGCTAAGCACACCTGCCACTTCTAGCTTGCAGTGCAATTAGACCGAACTAAACCCGGTCGTCCGTCGAGAGTCATTCAGCTCCCGATATTACCTTTTCCCAGAGGAACCGACATCATACACATCCAGCCTACGATGGAGCCACAACAGTTACGTCATCACAGGCAGTTGAATATAGCATAAGTGAACTTATTTTTATAAACCAGTTCGAAATAAATATATAAATTTCAACATAATGCCATACGAAAGGCAAGTTTGAATCAGATGGCGGAAGCGATTTCAAAAACATCTCACAGCGGAAACGGAATACTTTAGTAGTCTTCATGCAATGATGATCAAGGCGAGCAGCACCGAGCCCACCGGTACTACCCTCCTCCAAGCACTTGTCCAGATGTCGTCGGTACCTGTTCTCAAAAGGTGAGGGCAAACCCTAAGTACTAATTACTCAGTAGGACTTAATGGAGTGGCTTACGGCTGACGGAAAGCTTGCTTACTAGCATGTGAATCCTTAGCCATTGATTTTAAATAGAGATATAATATCATAATGTAACATGTTTCGTTATTGGTATATAACTCCATAACAATAATAATATCTTGCAGTAATGTAAGCAACACAATAGTACAAGCATATACTGTTTGAAAACATGAGTAATAATTATAAAAGATTTAAGTAGTTACTACGTTGCCCATGTGCATTATCAGCATTCCCACACCTGGTGGGCATCAGAGATTCTAATCGATTTTAATTTCCGGGAATAACTATCATGCCAGGGGTATATGCTTACTAGCCATCGCGTTCCCACATATAGTCCCAATCTCCACCTGTCTTGTCCCAAGATTCAAAGCGCCCCCACCTAACCCCCGGGTTGTGCCATCTCAGGAGCGTTACCACAGTGCCCTAGGTCAGCCCTCCCTCGAGTACAAGCGCCCCCAGGCCCATCGGCCTCCAGCAAGTGGATGGGCGGCACCTCAAAAACTCCGGACAAACCCAGGTAAGACTTCACCGGTCCCATATCCCGATTAAGCACTCTACCAATGTTATACCGAACAGCAGGCGAACAGCGGACGGGCCTTAAACGACTCGGGCAGAGCCAAATAGTACGACAACACACACCCCAAAATAAAATTATTCTCGGCCCGGTCTCCATTTAAATCATGAGCATAATATTAATTCCTCAATAGTAAAAGTTTTGTAATCTTTGAACTCACCTACGCGACGAGTGACTCCTTTTCACTCGTGTCTACTCGCACCTAGCAATTCTAGGCAACTCATCCTACGAACTCTAGGTATAGGTGCTAGGGCCAGGGCGGCCAGGGAGTCTAATGCAAGGGTTTTCAATCAACTCCTAATGCGGATGCGTCATCATCAATCAAGATAATATTAGCTAGGAAATTTATGGTCCTGCCTACCTTTGCTTATGTTTCATAAAACCAACAAACTAAGCTAATGTTAGTTTGCCGGGTTGTGGGGCTTTGCCCCAGGCAACCCCTTGATCGCTTGGACTGCGCCTTCTTCCAAACACGACTGATGGGCTCTCCTGGTCGTGTTTGGGGCTTAGTTGATCGTCTGGACACCGTTGCTCGAAGTAGTTCCTCGCACTTGCTTCTTGATCACGTATTTGCAATAAGCATCGCTATATGAATGCTATGCATGATGCTACGAGTGGGATGCATGAATGTCAAGCACATGTTTGAGCAACCAATTCATGGATAGGCAGAAAAACGATCGATAAACTACTTAAGTCAAAGTACTTTTGTGAGCAAGGAACAAACGTTCGCTCCTACAATCAGTTGTTCATAGAGCAACATATAGACCCATCATATGTTTAAGTATCAATTTAAATTGTCCTTTATGCAAGCAAGCATCAGACAAGCATATATTTATACTTGAAAATGGTTGCTAGTTTAAAACATCACTCATAGCACTAGTTGCTTAGTTGTTTAATATGGAACTAAGATGTTTATGTGGAAGGTGTGTGCTTCATGGTGATCCTACCAATGAACTGTAACTAGTAAAGCAGACAAGAAATCACGAGTTCACATCCAATCACACGTTAGCACTCCCAATTCATACCCTTCATTTTTAGTCCTATTTAGTAAGCATTACCAATTCCTTCTATAACAACAACCAAAAACACCTGACAACTTCTTACCATCATATTTATGGAGCATCACAGCTACCTAAACTTTGGTGGAGCTTTTGGAGTGAATTAGGTAACACTTCTCTATTTTACGGTTTAATCCCTATAGAGTTTCCATTTTCAAATCACCTAGTAAACAACAACTAACACAAATGAAACTTTATTTCTTGACTATACTGGACTAAATGAGTACAATATAATTACTAGGGATTTATTTGAGCACATATCATAAGGCATGTATTTTATTATTCAATAATTATCTAAAAGTAACTCCTAGGGGTAGATCTGTCATTTTTTGGCACTAACTAGGGCTACCAAAAATATATGTGGCCGATACTTGATATAAGTAGTATTCAGTCCAAATTTCATAATTTTTGGGGGTTGTTTACTCTACTTTTATCATTTATTCATTTTTAACATGCATGCAAAAAATCAGGGGTAAGACGGTCATTTCACACATCCACATCTTATGCATTCCATAGATCTAATAAAATGAAACACATTGCAACAAAGTTTGCATTTTTTTTATTTTTATTCGATTTATAGTGAATTTTCAAAGTTTGCTGCTTAAAGGAAGGCATTTAAATAGAAAATCAAACTGGCGAGGACTAAATCAGAATTAATCGTAGTCTCTAGGGGCCTGCATGCAAGTAATCCTAGACTTAGTGAACAGCGCGTTGAACTCGAAATGGAAATAGACAAAAATGCAGGGAGGCTATTCGCTATTTCACCTTCTTCTTCCTGCCTCCTCCTTCTTCCTCCGGCCGAACGCGCAGGGAAGGGAACGGGGGCTTGCACCGGCGGCTGTGGGGCCGAACTTGGAGCCGACCGACTTTGGGAAGGTGTTCCCGTCGTCGGGCCACTGTTCCCCCTTGATTTCATGGCGCGAGGAGGACTGTACAAGCGGGGAACACTGGCGAACCGGAGGTGAACCGCTTAACATGGCGCGGTGGCGTGGTAGTGGATCCGGGCGGGGAGGTGGGGAACGATGGAGCGGGCAAGCATGTAAGCTCCGCGAGGAGATGGCTAGCCCGAACGCCGCAGGCCTGGGTGTCGGGGAGGCGACCGGAGGGGGTCCCCCACAGTGGCGTGTAACTTGAGCAGGGCGTTCATGGTGGCCATGGTGGAGGCACTTGTTGTGGAGACAATAGAGGAGGCCAAGAGGTGGCGAGGGAGGTGGAGCAGGGCTGGGCGACGGTGGCGAGCACGTTGTCTTCAAGGGAGAGAGCCGGAGTTGGCCAGCCATGGGAGCTCGAGGTGGCTCCTCCAAATGGTGGGCAGCGCACTGTAGCTTGGGCAGGGAGAGCGGAGCGGAGTTCGAGGCAAGGGGAGAGAGGCGCTGCAGTGTGGAGTGGAGACGGGGCGGCTTCCCTTCGAAGGAAGTAGAGGGAGAGGGGAGCTCAGGGACCGGGCGAGGGGCGGTCGGCATGGCCGGCGCCCATGGCGCGCTCAGGCAGGAAGCCGGTGCCACGTGGGTGAGCTAGAGCAGGGAGGGAGAAGGGCGACACGGTGCGGACCGAGCCCATTGGACCAAGGCCCATTGACAGGCGGGACCCGCGCAAGGGAAATAGAAGGAAACTATGGACCGAGTGCATGGAGAAATGGATGAGGAGACAAAGTGGGGTCCGCGGAGCTGTTGTCCCCATGCGGATCCAAAGCGAGCTTACTAGTGGGGCCCGCGTGTCATTGTCACAGAAGAAAAAGGAAAATCTCGAAAACTGGAAAGAAGGAGGTTTGACCAGCTGGAGACAAGTTTGAAATTCAGTCAATTTGAACTACTTTGAGGCCGAATCAAGTTGAACTCAATTACAATAAATATTCTAAACTTTGTGATCTACAACTTCCTTATAAACTTTGTGGTGAGTATCCATTTTAATTTGAGTGAAATTTTGAATTCAAATATGTGACACAGGTTTGACCAACTGAACCCCTCAGTTTAGAAATACCAAAACTCAATTTTATGACCACTTTCCTACAAAGAGTTTTATACAAATGTTTTTCACACTCTCATGAGCTACAACTTTCTTATGTAAAGCATTGCATGATGATGGCTTTTGTTGGCTCTAAATTTGGATTTTCCATTCAGCTCTAGTTTGACAGATTTCACTGGAAGACAGAAAACGATCTAAACACCATGCAAACCTTTATGCATGTCAACACACAAAATACCAAAGTTGTTCATCATGAAATCGTCTACAAGTTTGGTAAAGAAATTTTCATCTAATTCACAATAGATTTTGGAATTACCAGTTCAAACGTATTCAGAGGTTTGGTAAAACAGCATTTTTACTTTTTGTTGAGTCTTTCTTATTTTCAACCTTTTGAGTATCAAATGAAATCCAATCACTTCAAGGTCTTAGGCAATTGAAAGGTGATAAGTTTAATTTCACCTCATAGAAAGGAATATTTTTAAGTTCTATGGTAAAATCAAAAGTAATTTCAGAATGAAATTTGGGGAAGAACTGAAAATCTAGACTTGGGAATTATTCTAAGTATCGGTTGACCTGGTTTGGTTTGAATTTTTGAACTTCTTGACATCTGATTTTGAGATTTGTCAAAATAGCATATTTGAAGGCAACATCTTGAACTAAAACTTTTGTATTTGATGTCTTGCATGAAAATGTATAAATGTTTAACTACTCAACCAAGCAACGGAAAGTTTCGCATATCCAACTTGAAATTTTTTGACTTGGTGGTTTTCTGGCCAAGTTGTTGTTCTTCGCTAAGCATGATTAAGTCCAAATCCTTAATTAACACTCATCTAATTGCATGTCAAGGCTTTTGAGATGCCGGGGGCATCACACATGTAGTCTCCCCACCACCCATATGTTTTATGCACCGCCGGGCGTCGAACCACCGCCAATTTTGACACTGAAGCTTAACGCGCTGAGTCTCTTCCGCTGCCAAATTGGTTGAGATCAGTCGTATTTCAGTCCCTTTTTTATCCCTCCTCGATTTCGCAGATCCATCCCACATCCCGTCCACCGATTCTTGGATGCCAGAAGCCATTTCTCGTCCCCTCCGGCCAGCACCAGTCGACCCGACCGTCGCCATACGTCGCCGACCCTTCTTCGGTCACCAACCGATGCCCCGAAGCCATCAGTAAGAACCCCCTTTGCATGCCCGTTCTCCCGGGCTAATCCTCGTCCTGAGCCATGCCTCCATTTGTAGAATCCTGTGCGCGTCAGTGACGCACTGCTGCGGCCTTTAGTCGCCACTAGGAAAACCTTCCCCTCCAAACCCTAGACACCCGGTCCGATCTGGATGATCTAGATTACATTGGCTCCATACCCTTTTACTGAAATGATGTAAATAGGGTTCTCGATCTTCCAAGAGGTATGGATAAGTTGATTTAGGGGTGGAGAACTTCGATGTTGGTGAAGAAGGCTCCTAGCAATCGATCGAATCCTCACAATCACTACACCACTGCTCCAATGGTTATCGACCACATGATGCACACAATCGACCTCATCGAGAAGGCTATCATTCCTACAATGCAACCGAGAGAACACAAGCAAGAACGAGGAATAAACGCAATCAAGATTAATCTTGTGCACAAGTTGGGGTTTCACAAACCAATACACGAACGACGAACTGTTCACGACAGAATACTCTTAAGCAAAACCATCTAATCTAATGATGGCTACAGAATATATACAAGAGAAAGGTCTAGGGGGTGGCCGAGCAACCCTAGGGCGTATAAGGCTAGCAGGCCCAAAAACCGGTCCAGCAGCACCCTGGCAGATTCTGTCCATCATCTTTTTTCGATTATTCCTGTCGACTTCGATCAAATTCAGAGGTGAGACCACTAAGGGTTGGAAAGCTTATCTCCTTAGCTTTCCAACGATATGTAGAACGTCCAAAAAGGAGCCCGTATGTGGCCTGGACGTCCGTTTTACTGAGGCCTACTCCTGCAGTCCGAACCGGCCTCGCGAATAAATTGGACCTCAACTCGGATTGGGCTTCAAACTTCATCTTCACTTAGGCCTTGGTCATATGCTTATTGGCCATGTTCTCATCATTCTCCCCTTCTTGTTTTTGAGTCACCCTCGACGTGACATGATTAGCGTTAGCGCAGTCCTCAAATTGTTCACATTCATTAACAGGAAAAGAGTTCAAATTTGATGAGATATAAATACGGTGCACCACATATTCTCCTTCGCAATCATACTTGCCAATAATATAGTAAGAATTCTTAGATAACCATGGCAAACCAGCAACAAAAGAATGTTTTTTCTCTAAATTATTCAGATTACATAGAACGTCATATTTAATATAACCCAAAGTATTTAAAGAAGATATCAACTTCAGATCATTATACACACTAGCAATAGGGAGAAAAGGACTATTTTCAACACAAATATTTAGATCGGAATCATCAATATCAAGCTTATCAACAAGTTGTGGCATAAAAATAATAGAAGCAAAATCACACAACTCTTTTTGATCACATGAATCAGCAGTACAATCATCCTGTAATAAAGATAACTCAGAAGTTTGCTCGCCTTGAGAGATCATATAGCATGTGTCATTACCTTTGTTTACATAATCAGAGCACTGTGATAAATATGGAACGAAAACAAGATCATCCTCATTCTCCTCCGACATGTTGTCTTTTTCATCCTTGTTCTCAACATTCTGTGTATGGTCAGTAGCAAATGGTACCTACATGGGTTGCGTGTCATATTGTTTAACTTCAACAAGGTATGCGTCATATTCAATCTTAATAAATTGTTGTTTCTTATGTCTAATTTTGTTCTCAATCTTACAAACATGTGTATATAATTTATATAGAGACTTATATTTCGTATCAGCTATAATATCATGAATGTCAGTGTCAAGACCCTTTAAAAATCTGATTGTAATTTCTTTCTCTAATTCATGTAAACCACAACGCAACACCAAAGTATGTAGCTCATTATAATACTCTAAAACAGTTTTATCATGTTGCTTTAGAAATTGTAGGTCACAAATTAGCTTTATAGAATGAGAATCTAAAACAAATTTATTCCTCATAAGTGTTTTCATATCTCTCCGATTTTGTTTATCTCGATCATAAACAAAAAGATCTTTCCACCAACGTAAAGCACATTTTTTAAAAGTATTAGCATCACTCTTAACCTTTCTTCTATCACTCAAACGACATTGGGAAAAAATTTCATCCATAGCTATTTCCCAATCAATATAAGCATCATCAACCAAACCATTATTAGAAGGAAGATTTGGATGGAGACAATCTGAACTTTTTGATGGAGATGTTTTCAAAGTTATCTGACTCTCAAATGCCTTCATAACCCTTTTCTTAATCTTTTCACATTCACGTGCGTCGGTGCAACCTGTCATTGTTAGCAGAAAAACAAAAAACACACAAAAAAAATATTAACCCTACCTAATGACAATGGGCAAGTGGGATCTCTCACACTCCAAGCATTTACCAAGCACTTGCAAATGTTCTTACTGTACACAGCAAGAAGACGATGGCGATCTAGAAGAGGTGATGGCGGCCCAAAGGCGACAACACATCTAGAGCGTGGAGTGATTGCAAGACCGACCTGCGTTGCTCTAGAGTATATATGTGGATCTTTGGGAAGGCACAATATGTAGCAAAGAATAGCAAAATCCGAAATCAGATAGCAAAGTTGAATGAATGTCCAAAGTAGTTGTCAAAGTTGCTGGCCTAAACATGCTCCTAGAATTAGTTTAAGCAAGCAAAAGATACACCGAAGTACAAAAGACACAAAAGATGGAAACACTTCTGATTATTTTTTTTTCTTTTTTTCTTTTTTTGTGAGACTCATTTTTATACACTTGCCCGTTTTTTTGCTTTTTTTATCTCAAAAATGCTGCAAAACAAGATACAACTCCACACAAACACAAAACCCTTATCTGAAAATCACAGATTTACTACTCAAAGTTGCACAGCCGATTAGATAATCTTAATGGCCTCAAATGCAAAAACTTTGAATACCAAAGTTGTAGATATCTTTTTTATATTTCTCTTCAGTATATGGAACACTTTTTTTTGGATAATGGATGATGAAGATATTGACCCCGAAATACTAGACTGCTCAGAAAATTCTGGGTCGCAAACAGATTTACTCCCAACAGATATTACACCCTAATAATGACGTTTTCTGGAAACTTCCAAATTGTTAAAGTTGTAGATAATTTCACAAGCTTTCCAGAAAGTATGAGAATACAAAAATACGAGTTCGTATTAGGGAGATATCATTCAAATACTGAACTACACAGAGAGGATTCCGAACCGGACGTGACGACGTGATGAAAACGGACACGGTGACAACATGCAAAACTCAAACTAAACTAAGAACACGATCTACACCAGCAACAAGACTATGACCATGGACACAAACTCAAAGATGCGGACTCTGAAATCAAATTTTGCAAAGGCTAAACGTGGTGATAGGATAAGATGAACTACAAACCCTAATTTTTATGGCTTTTTGCGGACTTTAGGAATATAAAGCACTCATACTAAGGGACACATGATAATATGCCTCAAGGGAACCCTGATGCTCTGATTACCAAATAATGAAATGATGTAAATGTGTTCCCGATCTTCCGAGAGGTATGGATAAGTCGGTTTAGGGTGGAGAACTCGACGTTGGTGAAGAAGGCTCCGAGCAATCGATCGAATCCTTACAATCACCGCACCACTGCACCAATGGTTGTCGACCGCGTGAAGCGCGCAATGGACCTCACCGAGAAGACTATCGTTCCTACAATGCAACCGAGAGAACACAAGCAAGAACGAGGAATAAACGCAATCAAGATTAATCTTGTGCACAAGTTGGGGTTTCACAAACCGATACACGAACGGCGAACTGTTCACGACTAGAATACTCTTAAGCAAAACACATCTAATCTAATGACGGCTATAGAATATATACAAGAGAGAGGTCCAGGGGGTAGCCAAGGGGGTGGCCAAGCAACCCTAGGGTGTACAAGGCTAGCGGGCCCAAAAACCAGTCCAGCAGCACCCTGGCAGATTCTGTCCGTCATCTTGTTTCAATGATTCCCGTCGACTCTGATCAAATTCAGAGGTGGGACCACAACGGTTGAAAAGATTATCTCCTTAGCTTTCCATCGATATGTAGCACGTCCAAAACGGAGCCCGTATGTGGCCTAGACGTCCTTTTTACTGAGGCCTACTCCTGCAGTCCGAACCGGCCTCGCGAATAAATTGGACCTCAACTCAGATTGGGCTTCAAACTTCAGCTTCTCTTGGACCATGGTCATATGCTTATTAGTCATGTTCTCATCACCTTTCATTAGCCAATTGGTAATCACCAAGTGGACCCCTTTAACCACGTCAGTGTGACGTGATAGCCACCTCACCTAGCCACGTCAACAGCCCGTAGGCGCAAACCAGTCAACCCTAGGTCATTTTCCAGTTTATCCCTGATCTTTCTAGGATTTAACACGCAGTCCTGTTTATTTCAAAAGTGATCACAGATCAACCCAGATATTCTCAATCCAACCCCTGATCTTTTGGAAAATAGAACCCGACGTCCTAGTGATTCTGTTTTTGCGTGTTAGCCCTCAGCCGTTTAGTCTAATTACGTATAGGCCCTCGGTTTTCCAAAACTGCCGCCTATAGTTAAGTTTTAGTGGCAGTTGTGCCCCAGAAACCTTGTTTCGAGCATAACTTCTCCATTTTAAACCCGATTAGGGTGATTCTTCGCACTCACATACTCATAGTAATGCGTAGAACAGTTTATTAAACCTTTTTCCTTTTGTTTTAATGATATGGTGTACTTTTCCTTATAGTTTGTACTTGTTTGCTTGCATGTGTGAACTTGTATGCTTGTGCGATGCTCCGATGAACATATAGACGCGGATCTTCTTCGTGCAATCTCAAGTGCATCTCAAGATCAAGAATCCAGAAGACTCTGAGCAATGATTCTTATAAAGGAAGGCAAGTATAACATAAACAACACCCGATAACTCTTTCAATCACTGCATGTGCATTTAATTTTGGAATGCCTATAAGGATATTACCTAGCTACATTTATCCTGATATTCACCTTTTGGGAATGCATATGGTTACTGTTGTGCTAGGTGCTGCGTGAACACAAGTCCTTTTGTTAATTAATTCTGACTAATGGTTCTATGCAATTTAATTGTTGGGGTTGACCAATAAGCGGTTCACAGCCATTTTAATAATCTGCTTTTTAGCAACATGGTTTAGGGAGCCTGAGCAATGTGCTTGTGTGCTTTTGCGGCTTCTCTCCTTAATTACCGGTTCACAAAGCGACCACCTGGAACAACAGTGCTACCACAAGGCTGGAATGGGACGGACTTGGCTGATTAATTAGGTTGTTTTGGTCTAGAGTAACTTTCTTGCGGGGCCTAAGAGGGGTGAGCTTCTGTGGCACTCGTGCTACATGGGTCGAGAGTGCTTTACGTGATGTCTATGCTTCTCTCCTTGAGGCTTGATCTATCGTTGTGAAACCTATCCCTAGCGGTTACTTATTACCAACATGGTCTTTGGAAAGGCTTCATAGTGTTCTTGCTTGTCATCTCACCTAAGGTGTGTGATGAACCCCCTAGTGTAGCTCACGACTTGTGGGTAAAGATGTGCAACCTCTCGAGAGTGTAGAACTGACCTGTCAGCCGTGCTCACGGTTATGAGCTGCCCAGACCCTTCCCAGTGATTAGTGGTTCACCTTGGTTTTGGTTATGGTGATGGTTATATCTGTTTAATGCTATTTAATTCATTATGCGATATCTTTGGGTTAATGGTTTCTATAATCAACAAATAGTAATGAGGACTTAATAAAGTTTGTTCAATTAAAAGCTCAGGTAGTCGTGTCAGCCAACCTTAGAGCCCCATAGTTTGTCTTATGCTTGTTGAGTATGAGTTGTTGTACTCACGCTTGTTCTTTTATATTTATTCCTTGTTGGGGGGCAAATTCCAACCGCTGCTCAGAAAGATGATGGCTTGAAGGAGTACAAATGATGATTCATGGAGTTTTAGGCGAGCGACCCCTAGTTGGTTTCCCTGTGGATGGCTCAAAGATTTAGTTACGCTTCCGCTACTTTGTGTTAAAGACTTGATGTCTTAATGTATATGTTGTTTAACGGTATGTAATAAAGCATGTTCTATGATATCACTGTTTATTGTCTCTATATGTGTGAGATTAGATCCTGGCACACATATGGATTTGCTCTGGTTTGTCTTTTGAAAACTAGGGTATGACAAAGTGGTATCAGAGCCGTGCTGACTGTAGGACGGGAGCCTTGGAAGCAATTGTCGTTGTTAAGGTTATATTTTCTCTATATTTTGAAAAACCTTCAGGTCGTTGACTTTTTGCCTATCTCTTTATGCTCCAATATCACCCACATCTATCTATTGATAAACCAATCACCCCCTCTTATCTTTGTTTAAAAACTTTAGTCTTTGGCCAATACGATATACAAGGCAAGTGAAGATGTTCGTGAAGTTCAAGCTCAGCATCTCATCGTCCACTGAAGAATGCCAAATGTGAAGTTGAAGAGCTTATGGCATGAAGTGTCTTCTCCAACTTTCAAGTTTACAAGAACGCATACCCACTTGGTAGCTTTAGTGCTTGCAATTATATAAGTTTCACCTAAGCATTTTATATCGTTAGATAAACAATGTTAAGGTTTGAGTACTAGAGTGCTTTCATAAGGACCTAATCATGTTAGTGTGCGCCTGAGTTGTTTGTGTTGTTATTATGCTATATGTTTGATTTGGTTCTGTGTAATGATTGTCTATGTGTTTTTCACCTTTCTGGTCTACAATGGCATTGGTAGATTGGTGGGTTTCTTCTATCCATGTCCTAGCTTTGTTCTCTCCTTTCTCCCTTCTTTCTGTTTAATAGCTCGATGGAATGATGAGCACCTGAGAAGAATGCATGAGACAAATAGCGACAAGTCAACATTCTAATCTCTCCTCCTTTCTTCAAGTGTGAAGAGGAACTATACAAGACTGATGCAAGTATCTTTTTGTTAAGGGGGGTAGATCCCAATTACCAGCAAGAATGAAAAGAAAAGGCGAATAAGAAATAAGTTGGAACTATGGTTGAAAATCAAGAGTAAATGTTGGAATAATTGAAACCACTTGAAGATGTGAAGGACGTCAGAAGCTTCCTTAGTATGGCATGGAAATTTCAAAGGTTCATTAAGGATTCTCAAAGATTAGAAAATCCATGACAACATTGTTAGAGAGAAATGTTAAGATTGTGTGGACTTCTGATCGCCAAGATGCATTCCGAAGAGTTGAAGACAAGGTTGGTGATCGCACCAGTGTTAACTTTACAAGATATAAGAGCTTTGCAGGGTTCGAGGATGCATCACAACAAGGTCAAAGATGTGTTTTGACTCAAGTCATAGCTCAAGCATCTAAAGGAAACATGGAGAGTACTGTCCAACTCATGATCTAGAGTAGCAGGTGTTGTTCATTCTCTTAAGGTTTGTAAAGTTACACCCATACAACTTTAAGTTTTCATATGCTTTTGGAGTTACATGTCGAGTTTGAAAAGATTTAGCTTTGGATTCCTAAACCCAATCAAGGGAGTCACCATAGAGGTAGAACCTACCTTGGAGCAAGAAGTCAGAAAAGGTCTGTTAGAAGATAAAACAATCAATGGGAGAAACAACTTGAAGATGGTAAAGCATCATTCGAGGCAATATATGGTTAAGAGTGCAGAACACCGTTACATTAAAGAATCCGCCTGGAGAAAAACAATTGTTTGGAACAATAATTATAAAAGATTCAGAACAATGAGTGCCAGCCATCCAAGAAAATCCAAGGGTAGCTCGGTCGAGGCAGAAATTTTGAAGGCCAACTTTGTCTATTTGAAGGTGTCACCTATTCTTTGCCGATTCAAGGTCACATGAGAGTTATCATTCAGATACGTTGGGCCGTTCAAAAAAAAAAACTTGAGAGACGATGTAAAGTTGCTTATCGGCTTGAGTCACCATCCAGATTGTCCGGTGTGTATAATATGCCTCATGTCTCTCAGCTATAGAAGTGCCTCAAAATTACTACAAGAACAGTGATCGCTTGACGAGCTTAATGTGCAAGAAGACCCTACCCATACAGAGACTTGAAGCTGCAGACAGAGTACCAAAAACAAAGTGATCAAAATTTCAGGAATAAATGGAACCACCATGCAAAGGGAAAAGTCATCAAGAAGCAGACATAAGAGTTGAGGCACCTTACCCTGTCCTCTTTGCTAGCCAACCCAAATCTCGGGACGAGATTCTTGTTAAAGGGGGCAGAATCGTAACACCCTAAATTTCATTTTTAGAATTTAAAATAATTAAAATGTTTTTTCAATTTATAAGGACTTTTCTTGTTTAGAAAGAACATTTAAATGATTTTATAAAATAAAGTTGAAAGCAAATAAAATAAATTTAGGACAACATGTTGTTGCATTCATGCTGTTGCATTGACTTTATGTTGAGTGGTTGCTAAGGACTCGAATTCCAATTTTATTTGAATTCATAATGTGTTTAAACCTTAATATAAAAGAGTTTGAAAAATTCTGAAAACAAAAGGCCGGAAATTTCTTTCTATCTTCACCTGCGTTTTTTGCCCAGCTCTTTCCCTCCTCTCTTTCGGTCTCGCAGCCAACTGAAGTTGGAATCACCCAACTGTGCTCGTCGTCCTTTTCTCTCCTAGCGTGCTAGGCCTACACAGGCCACACGGACAAGCTTTCCACCCCTTCCTGAGCAAGCCCACTCCTTCAACCTCTCTCTCCAGTTGATCGGTCGCCTTGCGTCCTTCCTACCACTGATAGGTGGGACCACCCTATTGTGGTCGTCTTCCACACCGCTTCTTCTGTGTCACACAGTCCCTGTTTGTCATGCTTCTGCCTTCTCGCCATTCTAATCTTATCAACCATCTCCTCCAGCCATGTTAAGTTGGCCTGCATAGTGTTTTGATTGTGAAAACCTTTCTAAATACGTTTGGTCGTTGCCAAGTTGTTTCTAGGAATTTTCTGGATTTATCTGGAATCTTTTCCCATTTTCTCAGAATAAACTCCCTTTGTTGGAGGCTCTTCCCAAGATTTTCATGAGCTCTAAATATTTTATTTAAGTTTATTGGGTCCGAAAACATTTATAGGATTTTTCCAATAATTTTTGGAGCATTTGGAGTATTTTTGGGCCAAGGCCCATTTAATTCCCGAGCCACCTCGTCCACTAGGACCATGCTACACGGTTTGTGCCATATCTCTCCCATCCGAACTTCGTTTGGGATGTTCTACCACTTTCAGAAAGCTAACGACGGGCTCTTTCCAATCCAGGTGGAACCACATCGGAAGCCCACCTACATCCATGGGACATTGCGAAACAATACAGCAGTCCAGTTGTGCCCAGTTTTGTTCCTCCTTGCTTTTTGATGAGAAAATGAAGGGTTCTCAACCCTATATATTTGGAAAACCCCTAAGGGAATAGGTGCACCAAAGATTCCTTTGCAAGGTGCCCCTAGTTTGGAAACCCTAAGGTAGTCTCCCCATCGCCTTTATTTTTGATGCACCGTCGGGCGTCGAACCACCGCCAATTTCAACACCGAAGCTCGCCGCGGTGAGTCTCTTCCGCCGCCAAATTGGTTGACATCGGTGG
Organism: Paspalum vaginatum; assembly: GCA_030272315.1. Taxonomy (NCBI): domain Eukaryota; kingdom Viridiplantae; phylum Streptophyta; class Magnoliopsida; order Poales; family Poaceae; genus Paspalum; species Paspalum vaginatum. The sequence goes on from CM059017.1 coordinate 23,635,267, forward strand.
TATTCCGTCCCATTTTGACCCCTCCTCAATTTTGCAGATCCATCCCGCAGCCCGTCCACCGGTTCTTGGAAGCCAGAAGCCATTTCTCGTCCCCTCCGGCCAGCACCAGTCGACCCGACTGTCGCCAACCCTTCTCCGGTCACCAACTGCCGCCCCAAGCCCTCAGTAAGAACCCCCTTCGTATGCCTGTTCTCCTCGGCTAATCCTCGTCCCGAACCATGCCTCCGTTCACAGAATCCCGTGCGCGTCAGCAACGCGCCACTGTGGCCTTTAGTCGCCACCAGCGAAACCTTCCCCTCCAAACCCTTGCCACCCGGTCCGATCTGGACGATCTAGATTACATCGGCTCCATACCCTTTCATTAGCCAATCGGTAATCGTCATGAGCACCCCTTTAACCACGTCAGTGCGGTGCCACACATCAGTGTGACGTGACAGCCACCTCACCCTACCACGTCAACAACCCATAGGCGCAGACCAATCAACCCTGGTCATTTTGTAGTTTATCCCTGATCTTTCTGGGATTTAACCCGCAGTCTTGTTAGTTCAAAAGTGATCACAGATCGACCAAGATCTTCTCAATCCAGCCCCTGATCTTTTGCAAAATAGAGCCCGATGTCCTAGTGCTTCTGTTTTTGTATGGTATCCCTCATCCATTTAGTCTAATTATGTATAGGCCCTATTGTCCAAAACTGCCCTTGTAGTTAGTTTTTCTTCGCAGTTGTGCCCCTGAAACCTTGTTTCGAGCATAACTTCTCCGTTTTAAACCCGATTAGAGTGATTCTCGCGCTCACATGCTCGTAGTAATGCGTAGAACAATTTATGAAACCTTTTTCCTTTTGTTTTAATGATATGGTGTACTTTTCCTAATAATTTGTACTTGTTTGCTTGCATGTGTGAACTTGTATGCTTGTGTGATGCTCCGATGAACGTATAGACGCGGATCTTCTTCATGCAATCTCAAGTGCATCTCAAGATCAAGATCCAGAAGGCTCTGAGCAGTGAATCTTATAAAGGAAGGCAAGTATAACATAAACAACACCCGATAACTCTTTTTAATCACTGCATGTGCATTTAATTTTGGAATGCCTATAAGGATATTACCTAGCTACATTTATCCTAATATTCACCTTCTGGGAATGCATATGGTTACGTTATGCTAGGTGCTACATGAACAAGTCCTTTTGTTAATTAATTTTGATTAATGGTTCTATGCAATTTAATTGTTGCGCTTGACCATTAAGCAGTTCACGTCCATTTTAATAATCTGCTTTTTAGCAATGTGGTTTAGGGAGCCCGAGCAATGTGCTCATGTGCTTCTGTGGCTTCTCTCCTTAAGGACCGGTTCACAAAGAGACCACTTGGGACAACAGTGCTACCACAAGGCTGGAATGGGACGGACTTGGCTGATTAATTAGGTTGTTTTGGTTTGGAGTAACTTACCTGCGGCGCATAAGGGGGGTGAGCTTCTGTGGCACTCGCGCTACTTGGGTCGTGTGTGCTTTACGTGACGTATGTGATTCTCCCCTTGAGGCTTGATCTATCATTGCGAAACCTATCCCTAGCGGTTACTTCTTACTAACATGATCTTTGGAAAAGCTTCGTAGTGTGCTTGCTAGTCATCTCACCTAAGGTGTGTGATGAACCCCCTAATGTAGCTCACGACTTGTGGGTAAAGATGTGCAACCTCTCGAGAGTGTAGAACTAACCTGTTAGCCATGCTAACGGTTATGAGCGGCCCAGATCCTTCCCAGTGATTAGTGGTTTACCTTGGTTTTGGTTATGGTGATGGTTATATCTGTTTAATGCTATTTAATTCTTTATGCAATATCTTTGGGTTAATGGTTTCTATAATCAACAAATAGTAATGAGGCCTTAATAAAGTTTGTTCAATTAAAAGCTCATGCAGTCGTGTCAGCCAACCTTAGAACCTCATAGTTTGTGTTATGCTTGTTGAGTATGAGTTGCTGTACTCATGCTTGTTCCTTTATATTTATTCCTTGTTGGGGGGGAAATTCCAACCGCTGCTCAGAAAGATGATGGCTTGAAGGAGTACAAATGATGACTCATGGAGTTCTAGGCGAGCGACCCCCAGTTGGTTTCCCTGTGGACAGCTCAAAGATTTAGTTACGCTTCTGCTACTCTGTGTTAAAGACTTGATGTCTTAATGTATATATTGTTTAACGGTATGTAATAAAGCATGTTCTGTGATATCACTGTTTATTGTCTCTATATGTGTGAGATTAGATCCTGGCACACATATGGATTTGCTCTTGTCTGTTTTTTGAAAACCAGGGTGTGACAGAAAATAGTATTCTAGATGGTAAAGAACCTCCGTGTAGTCTTTGGGAAGGGATGTGGTAGCCAACCTGTTCCGAATGAAGATGGAAAGGCACCTATGTGGAGGAAGAGGTCAATATTTTAGGACCTACCTTATTGGGAAGTGTTGGATTTTTTGCCACACAATTGATGTGATGTACCTCATGAAGAACCTTTGCGTGAACCAATTGGGTTTCCTAGATACTTATGGGAAAGACAAAGATACATAGAATCACGGTGGGACTTGGAAGCTATGAACGAATGAGATAGACGGCTTCCAGAAAATATAGGCGAATGACGTCATTACTTAGTTCCTACTAGCTACACTCTTAGCAAAAAAAGAAAAGAATAGCATGTTCAAATGCTTGAATAGTATAAAAGTCCCAGCAGGCTACTCATCCAATGTTAATAAGCTAATAAATAGGAAGGAAAGGAAATTTGTACACATAAAATTGCATGATTGCCACGTGTTGATGACACAGTTGCTACCAATTATTTTGAGGGGTGTTCTACCTGAGAATGTTAGGAAAATAATCACAAAGTTATGTGCATTCCTTAATGCAATATCGCAGTAGGCAATCGACCCTCATAGTCTACACCCAATGTCTGGTCAGTTTCGAGCTAATATTTCCTCCATCATTCTTTAACATTATGACTCATCTCCTAATGCATATTGTCAAAGAGATAGGCATTTCCAGGCCGGTTTTTCTTCAAAATATGTTCCCTTTTGAGAGGTACATGTCAGTTCTAAAGAAGTATGTTCGTAAACGGTCTAGCCCTAAAGGATGCATTACTAAGGGTTATGCGATGGAGGAGGTTGTTGAGTTTGGCACTAAGACTATATTGATGAACTGATACCAATTGGTGTTCCTTTACCATGGCATGATGGAAGATTAGCGGGGAAGGGCACGTTGGGAAGGAAAGTCATCTGGACTAATGAAAACTCTTCATTCAATAAGGCACATTTAACTGTTTTGCAATAATCTTCTTTGGTGGCTCCCTATATTGAGGAGCACAAGAAGCTTCTTGCTGCTAACCACCCAGGAAAGTCTGAGGCCTAGATTACACGTCAGCACATCGAGGGTTTTGCAGGATGGTTGCACATCCATCTCTTGCGTGATGAGGATATCGATAATCAACTAGCATGGTTGGCTAGGGGTCCATCCTCAGATAACGTGACATTCCAGGGGTACGAGATAAATGGGTATACCTTTTACACAAGAGCACAAGATAGAAAGAGCACCAACAAAAATACTAGAAATATGTAAACAAGGACACATACTACGGTTGCATAGAGGAAATATGGGAACTTGAGTATGGTCCTTACATGAGGATCCCTATGTTTCGATGCCAATGGGTGAAGTTAAAAGGAGGTGTCATGGTTGATCTGGACTATGGTCTGACAACCGTTGACCTCAGCAATATTGGATATAGAGATGAACCTTTTGTCCTAGCAATGGATGTCGCTCAAGTGTTTTATGTGAAGGACATGTCTACAATACCCAAGAAGAGGTTAGCAAAGCACAATGATCAATCCATTGGTGAGCCAAGGTGACACATAATTCTTTCAGGCAAAAGAAAGATCGTGGGAATTGACGAGGTCAACGACGAAGAAGAATACAATAAGCTCGATGATATTCCTCCATTCTCAGTACTAGTCGATACAAGCGTATTGTTGGCTAGTGAGGAAGCTCCTTACTTACGTAGTGATCATAATGAAGGGACACTTGTAAAGAGGATATATATTACTGTTCCAATATGAGTTGTAATGATTAAACTATTGTTATCTAGAGAATTCTAATGTAGCGATTGTTTTCCTACTATTGAATACTATATAATATAATAGTTGTTTTCCTTCTTAGTAGTACCAGTTAATAAATTCTAATTCTAGAGAAAACAGAAGGCTCCATGGCCATAGGATATTTAGTCCCGATTGCTAACTACAACCAGGACTAAATGTGCAAACACCCGGGACTAAAACATCCCCTGAATGCCCTCGGTGGCACGACATTTAGTCCCGGTTGGTAAGTACAATGGGGACTAAATGGGATTTAGTCCCGGTTTTATCTAGCCATCGGGACTAAGGCCCCGAGGGCAATCAGCGGGCGGGGCCTTTAGTCCCGGTGTGTAGCTACAACTGGGATTGAACGGGATTTTGTCCCGGTTGTAGTTACCAACCGGGACTAAAGGTCCCCTGACACCAGTTACATTTGGTGGGACTTAGTTTGGTGCGCACAGTTTCACTGATTTCGTCTTCGATTTCGTCCCCTTCGCCTCGTCGCTGCGCGCTCGACCGTCGTCGCCTCCACAGCCGTGCCATCCCTGGCATGCCATCTCCGTCCCCACCACGCCATCTCCGTCGCCATCTCCAGCGCCATCTTTGTCTCAGTCGTCCTCACCGCCGCACCGTCCCTACTGCCCCATCGTCGTCCCCGCCGCGCCATCTCCGTCTCCATTGCCGTGCCCGCCGTCATCTCCATCACCGTCCCCGGCGCCATCTCTGTCCCCGTCGTCCACATCGTCGTGCCGTCCCCGCCGCCCTGTCCTCGCCATAGGTACACTGCCCGTCGTTCCCCACGCCGCCGCTGCTTCCCCACCCTCGCTCCTTGTGCACCAGCCTCCCTAGCATCGCGCCACCGCACCCCGCCTGGCCGCCGCCTGCAATTATTTATGCAATCTATTTATATAATGTGATGATATCTATTTGTGCAATTGTATGTATTAGTAATTGTAATTTTTCATTATCCCTTTGTTCATTATTTACCTTTTCATGTTAATTATTTATGTAATTTGTTATGTATTTGTGACTATAATTTGTGTCCTTATATGGAATCAATATGTAAATGTGATTTATGGAAAACAATATATATGGAAATGCAAATGTATATGCATAGAGAGAGTAGAATAATGGACAATCGTGATGATGAGTTCATACTTCAACAAATGATTAGAGACGACATGTATGACGAAAAATGCTAGCCACGACACTGATATACTTGAGGATGAAGCTCCGGACAATGTAGACAAAGACACCGGTGCTCCAGAGAATGCAAACAAAGATGCCGGTGTTCCTGAGAATGCAAACAAATAAATATATCGATGCTATCACCTTATTCGTGAACTAGACATTCGTGTGCAGTAATAATTTTGTTTTGGTTTTTTATGTTTGTTAGCAATCCACCTCTAGTCTGAAGATGAAATCAAAGCGCAGAGGTCCAACTGGCATGAAAAACTTTGAGGGGGAGGTTCATTATCGAAGAAGTCAGAGAAGATGGACAACAACTCTCACCGGACACTGCCGCAACTAAGTTTGTGAACTACTGTGGCTATCTCGATAGGGACCACATGCCCATTAGCTTTCGGACATGGAGGCCCACTTGTGTCAATGATCCACATGCAGTTCCAAAAGCTCAAAAAGGCCATGATATGGGACGTTGTGAAGGAGAAGTTTAACATCCCTAAAGAACTTCAGGAAAAGGTTGAAGATTGGACTCTAAAGAAGATGGCCACACTATTTCAGTCACATAAGAAGAAACTATACGAAGCCTTCATGAAGCATGTGAAGGTGCCTGAATTTAAGGCCTTCCCAAAGTACAGGGGACACTAGGATGTGTTCCTAAGATACAAGCAACCGAAAGAGGGGAAGGCACTTTCTCCTCGAAATAGGGAGATTGTTGGAAAAAAGAAATATCATCACGGGCTCAGCCGGGGTGGTTACAAAGCACGTGCTGAGAAGTGGGCTAGGATGGAAGCAGACCTCTAGCAAAAATGTATCACCCCTGCGACGTACGGCTGGTCGGAACGCTAAAAGCGTTGGTACTATGCCCATTATGGAAGCTTTGCAGAAGATGGCATCCTGGTATACAAGGACGACAAGGCAAAAGAGGTAACAGAGAGAGTGGTTGAAGTCATCGAGAAGAACGAGAGGTGAATTCGTCCCCGATAGGGAAAAGAATGAGCTAACTCTTGTCTTTCAGAACGCAGAGCACTCGGGCCATACAAGAGGATATGGAAATTTGCCATGGAAGTATGCCTTTGCTGCAGATGTAGAATCATATAGAAGCTGAAATAGAACCAAGGTCGTACAAGAGGCAATGGTGCGTAACTTGGAAAATGAGCTAGCTCAAACCAAAGCATCTTTTCCCATGGAGGTCCCACGTCAAGTGGCAGCAGCAATATACTGCATAAGGGTGCAAGGGATACTGCCTCCTCCTCCTGCTGACATGCTTAGCCCCGAGCACCCAAGCCGTACAAGAGTATATGGAAGTAGCTATGCTTCCACGGAGCCCCTGATCAGTGGTACCCCATGGATGAGATTCAACATCGAACGCGTTGTGAGCTTCATATACCAGCGATGAACCTGACCACTATGGTGGCTTATGGTATGACCACTCCTCCTTTGACAGGTTAGAGATATCACGGTGAAGAGATTTCAGATGGGTACTCGATTGTCAACGTGGATGAAGCGTGTGAAGGGTATGAAGGCTTAGAGATCCCAATCCCAAACAGTGATGGAGAAATGCGATTGGCAGAGGCTATCCATACATTCATTCTATGGAAGAAACCATTAATTATAATTAGAGGTGATACCAAGGCAATGACTGCAGGTGGGGCTCCTCCACCACCACTAGGCCCCTCAGTACCTCGACCGAGGAGCCCCTCACCAACTCCACGTAGGAGCCCCTCACCACCTCCATGCAGCAGCAAGAATACTCCTCCAAAGAAGGGCCCCTCACATGCACCTCAACCAGCGGGACAACAAAAGAGTCAGAGCAAGTCACAGCAAACAAGCAGCTCCTCAGTGAAGACAACACAAAAAAGCTAGCATATGAGTGCACAGAAGAGGAGACGCATGCAATACTGGTTGCCGATGTCAATAAGCAAATATTCAGCAAGATAATTTCTATGAAAAAACTATGATAGATCCAAAGACGCGTGCCTTCTTTATGAAAATGTGTGAACCAAACAAGAATAAAATGACATCAGACTACGAGTATTTCACGTCATTTCACCTCAACTATCTAATTATTCATAACATTTCACCATCTGAACTCTGCCATTCCTTTTCATGTACTGTGCATGGAGAGAACTACGCAAAAGCTAGCTATGCTTTAGATCAGAACTTACGCTTAGACCAAACTTTTCGGTATGAATGCACGTGTACTAACTTTTTATCTTTCAGTGTTTTAGACTGGGTCCGAGCACCAATATATGTGGATACTATATTTGTGAGTTCATTCACAATTGCGTGACACAACATGATATGCGCGTATATAAACATCAGCCACAATCTCAATAATAATGGCTTAACATTCTAATTTAGTATGTTATATTGATTATTTTTCTCAAAAGATAGCTGCTACAAATGGCGGATGAACTCCTTGCTGAGGAAAGGATCAAGACAGTCCAAGGTCTTATGGGATTCATAAATACTGAGACCACCCTTGAAACCGAAGAGTTGTTTTGACACAAAAGAACCGCTTACGTCACCCGATGATTGTGTACCAAGTTATTCATAAGGCGCAATCGGATATTATAATTGTTTTTCAGAAAGATTGTAGCAGAACATTGTATATATTTTATAGTTAGTTGTGTACATATTTCTACAATATATATTACCTTTACTTATACCTAATATATATACATTTACATACATATAATACATTTAAATATACATAATATATATATATATTGCCTTTAAATATGTCTACTAGATTTAAATATGCATATATGTTTTAGATTTATATATAAAGAAAATTTGGCACCGATGATTTAGTCCCGATCGGTAACACAAACCGAGACTAAAGTGGCACAGCTACGTATACACCTTATCACCTTTAGTCCATGTTGGCAATACCGACCGGTAGTATAGGTCTGCACAGCCACGTGGGTTGCTGATACGAGGGCAGCTAGTTTAGTTTCGGTTGGTGCTGTCAACCGGAACTAAACCCTGAGGGATTTAGTCTCGCTTCCATAGTACCGGTTAGGAATCCGGGACTGAAGGAGAGTTCCCAACCAAGACTGATCGGTTGTTCTCCTACTGTGATCATACCACTAATAAACCATAAGCAATTTGATCTCTGACAAAACCAAACCTATTTCTATATGGAAGAAAAAAAGGTAAAAGAAAAGTGAAGGTCATTTGTTCAACGCATGTTTACATTCCAAGGAAAACTAATATGCTAACACCTGTACACAGCACCACACATAGTAGCTTTGCGATATGCTTTTCACAAATATACTTGGTCAGTCCTTGTCTTCTTGAAGCAAATTATTCACTACAACCTCACAAAAGGTAGTAAAGCGACATTATTTGTGTAATAAAAACTTCACTGATTGTTCATTTGATTCACCAAACTTCCATCACGGTGAAAAAAATAATCAAACAGATAAGGAAACCCCCCAGTCTAGTCTCCAAAGTCCTTTCCACTTCCACGTACTGTGTCTCTCGGCTTTAGACCTGCAATCGGCTTAGGCTAAAACCAGCGGTTCCCTTATTTCTCATTCCCTATCACTATTCTAACTATCTCTCTGTCTACCGTGTACAAATTTATTGTCTACGGTATGGTATATAGGGGAGCTTTTTGAGGGATCATTTGGTTTCAGCCTTAGAACGGTGCTGTCAAGAGTGAATCTAGGTTGGAACTACTACATAGTCTACTTCACATCGCTGAAAGAATGTGAATGATCTGAGCTCACGCTGCCTCCTCAGTTAATGTGTGGCAGCCAGGGTTAACAATTTCGTTCCGAAACAAAATCCCAGTGAGGGGCGGAAACGGAATTTCGTTCGAAATTCCGTGAATTTCGAAATTTCCAAACGAAAAGCCAAATCAAATTCAAAAACGAAATTCCGTTTTTCCGGACGAAATTTCGGTGTTTTCCGTCGAAATTTCGGTGTTTTCCGTCGGAAAATGCCATTTTCCGATTGGGAAATGCTTCCAACATGTGAAAAAAATAAAAAAACTTGATAGAACATTGTTTTTATCTTTTGTATATTGCAATGTACAATGCATATTAAATATATTCCACATGAATTATTCATAACAAATACATACAAACTTATATTGTCACATGAAATCACAAATAAAATGTATGAAAACTAAATTTATTACAATAACACAAATACATAGTTATAATCCATATATCATAATACAAGTTTATAGTACATAAATTGCATAGTCCAAGTGAAAGCCGAAGTTCAATATAATAAACAATGTCTATGTATGTCACATTATCACGTGATACTTGATATTGATAAGTAATCAAGATAGTATGAAAACCCAAACTCAAACTAAAGATATATTCTTAAGGTACTAAACCTCAAAAGGTCCAAAATTCCATCACAATTACACTTCTCTTTCATTATAAGTTTATTACGATCCAAGCCATAGTCCAAATTGTACATAACATGAACATTGAACTAACCTTAGGATTTCAACTCACAAAACCTAACACGAAACAATCAACGATTATTTCCATCACTAAGCTTTTGAACTCACAAATCACCTAAGAAATCCCTAACATTCAACTAACTCTAAGCATTAACAATCCAAACACTAGATTTTTCTACTGCACATATGAATATTATTCACAAATAAACACTAAGTATCATAGATCGACATCAAAATGCATGAAAATCACCAAAATCCCTTACCTTCCTTCGGTTTTCAACCTGGTGGCGGCGGATTCCGCTCGGGAGAACTTAGGGTTGAAGGGCTTTTAACGAGTCCAAACCCAAATCATCATTTTAACGAAGCAAATCCACTCAGATTTGAATGAGTTCCAGTGCTAATGGCTCATAAAAACATCTAATTTTTTATCATATTTTTCCCGATCTTTTAAAGAATTTTTTCAAAATTTTAAAATTCAAAACCAAAAATAGCGAAAAAATCCGAAATTTCACTTCCCGCATACCAGCGAAAACGAAATTTTCACTAAAGCCGAAAAATTAAACCGGCAGCTAGCAGTGTTACGGTGGCACAAATCGGTCTTTTGCGCGCAGCTTACATGGGACGAGGAAGTTTCAAGTCGAGGCCTCTGACTCCTGTTCCCCAGTGGTTTCGCACCACGTGCAGACTCAGGGATGCCTATCCGATGCATTGCATAGTCAACTGGCGCAGGCCCTCACTCCCATTCATGCTTAAAAACACGGATATCTTGCCTTCTCCGTCCATTTGACTGTTCCATGAGCCGGCACCTTCTTCCAATTAATGTTCGGCCTCTCTTTGCTTCCCCTCCTCTTGATACGAGCACAAACGTGCAAAGGACCAAGACTACATGATAGATTCTTTAACCAAACCATGCAAACGGAAGAACTAAACATTATATATTTCGGAGTTAGTCTTTGCGACAAGAGAGAACTACTATATTGTACTTTTACCTACTTTCCGTGATGCTTTGTGTGTGTACTCTCTACATGCGCTGCCAATTTCTACTACCAAGATGGCACCCTTGGCTTGCAGAGACGCTGCAAGCTGCAAGGTTTGCATCACTTAAAATTGTGGACCCTAACTATTTTTATCAGCCCTCTCACATGCCTTAAACAGTCACTCAGTGGGCTAATAGTGCAGTGAAGCGCGCACCAATTCTAGTTTACATTACCATCCAGCGTAACACGGGTAGCCATGGGCTAAACCTGCAAGCCACGCAACTATTGCTGCAGACACGAGGACAAAGCTGGCTACCAAGTGAAATAAGCCTAGAGACGTACAAACTACCTTGTCATACAAACATGAATATCAAACCAATAAGGCTTCCTTTGGAATAAAGATAGTTAGAGGAATTTTGCAAGATTCAAATAATATTCAAAATTTTTCTGTGTAGCCCTTTCGGAACAAAGAATTGAATTCTTACGAATCCAATGAAATTCTTACGGTGAGATTTTGGAGGAATTCTACCATAAAGTCTAACCTCTTGGAAACTCTTTTCTGTGTCTCTCTGTTCTGGTTCTTGTGTTTTTTTTACATTGTATTCAAACACTTCATTAGAAATTTTACTACGTTTTCAATTCGTATATGATTGTAAGTGACATGCAACTCTATTACTGTGTTTTTTCTATTCCTCTGTTTTGAAAATGCGGCGTTCCAAAGGAGCCCTAAAAACACAAAAATCCTGATATCGATCCTATTCATTCAAAGTATTACAAAGTGTTCTCTTCTAGGTTAAATGATAGGAGAAATAATTCAATAAATGCTAATAAAATTTCAACATTCAAAGCGCCTTTTTTTCTCATTGTTCTAAAGATTGTCTGCTTTCTTCTTACTACTGCTGCTCTCCCCACTACTTATTGAACAATGTAATCCTGTAATATTTATAGAGACAAAAAAGGCTCTACAATAAAGGAAATTGTTAGGAGAGAGGGTAGTGCCCTTAAGAATTTAACTTTATAGTGTTAAAAGCAACAAGGGTAGTTTCAGGTTAACCAAAAAATCTTTTCCATTTTACTGTTGCATTATCATGTGAGGAACTTCTTAGTTTTAGTACTGTACAACATAAATTATGTAAAATTCTGTCAATCATGTAATTGTAACATCTCTTCCTCCGGTCATTGTTAAAAGACCACTACTGGAATCCCTTAGTTTTCCTACGATTTTATCCTTTCTCTAGGATGATTTGTGAAACCGTAGGGATAAAATCTGACCCTAGAGTCCCATGAAAACCATGGGGGAAATGTTTCTTTTCCCTAGGATGGCGTTCCACATAGGTGAGAATTCCCTAGGAAGGATCCAAGCCATTGGGAAAATCTTTCACGTCTCCTTCCCCAAAATCCTAGCCACCGTTAGGCCACCAAAAAGTCAAAATGGCTGTAAAAAACACTGTTTGCGCACTGTACGCTGAGTGAAAAAGTAATGATTGCGTATTGTACACAGTACAGATGCACTCCTGGTGACACTAGCTAAGAGCCCGTTTGGTTTCCGGCCCGCTAAAGATTAACCCCGTCACATCGAATATGTGGATGCTAGTTAGAAGTATTAAATATGATCTAATTATAAAACTAATTATACAGATAAGAACAAAACGACGAGACAAATTTATTAAGTCTAATTAATCTATGATTAGCAAATGTGATGCTACAATAATCAATCCTTAATTATGAATTAATTAGGCTTAAAAAATTCGTGTCGCCGTTTAATCTTCACCTGTGTAATTAGTTTTTTAATTAAACTGTACATCTGACGTGACGCGAAAAGTTTAGCACCTCGGCTCTCCAGCCCAAAACACCCGCCCCCGCCCAATCCCCGCGCCAACTCGCCAATCCCAGCCGCCGAGGCCGCGCACCGCCGACGCCAATCGGCTGTCCTCGCCCTCGCCCTCGCGCCCCCGACACCAAGCCCCCGCACTGCCCACCGCCAAGAGATCCGCCGCCGCTGCCAGCCCCCGCCCCTGTGCCCCCAAAAGGGAGGAGTCCCCACACCTCCGCCACCAAGCACCCCACCCCGCCGCTGCGAAGCACCCCCGCCCCCCACGCTTGCGCCCGCACCCCGCCTCCAAGCACCGCCTCCCCCAGTCCACTCTACTGCTGCATCTGAGATGTTGCTGTTAGGATCTTCCATCGGCGAAGGACTCATCTCCCTTTATGAATCCTGTGAGTGCATCTTCTAAATCGTGTTTCTACAACAATGCATCCTTCAACCCACCCTACTAATCACTTGGCTTTGTTGGAGAGGAGGGCGAGTAGCTATCTGTGATTTGGCAGGGAGGAGGGAGGAAGAGGTGCTGCTCGCTTGCTCTCAAGCCCACTGTTGTGCTGCTAACTGTCGCCCCAAGCCTTGGAGGAGGTCCTGTGCCAGGAGGGCAAGGAGTTGGTGCGGGAATTGCAAGGAAGGTTTTAAGGTAAGAAGGAAAAAATTCTCTTAGTTATTATGCAGCGCTACATCATTTAATTACTCTTTGAGCTGTGATTGTGATATGCTTGAGTTCGATAAATGATATTCGCAGGGGCTTTAAATCTTGGACAAGGTAGCAATTGGGGTTTAGCTATGTCAGTTGAAGACCGTAGTTGGATGTATGATGGTTGGAATGACAATGGATGTCATTCCCAGGAGTGGGTGCACAACACAAATGCTTTTATTCCTCAAGCTTTCGATGTTGTCCCTAATGCTGAAAAATGTGGACTACCTTGTCCTTGTTCAGATTGCTGCAATAGAGTTAGACGGAGAAAACATGTGATGAACATGCATTTGTGTAAAAGAGGATTCATGCCTGGGTATACTCTATGGACTCAACATGGAGAAGCAACCTATTAGTGAGCCTACATTTGGACATGAGAACCATAATCACACTGCAGATGGCTTAGATGAAATGTTAGGTGATTTGGGTGACGCAATGCATATAGATAGTGTAGAAGAGGAACTACCCAGCAGATGTGAAGGCATTCTATGCCATGTTAGAATCTTCAAAAGTACCACTCCATAACTTCACTATTGTTGCACAGCTAGCCGCAGTGGCACACTTGATGGCAATTAAGTCACAACACAACCTCTCTGCAGAATCTTTAAATAAATTTCTGAAACTATTTGATGATGTATTGCCTGAGAACCATAAAATGCCAAAGAAATTGTATGAGTGCCAATGCATCATCTGTGGTCTGAAAATGCCATATGTCAAGATAGATGCTTGTGTTCACAATTGTATGATACAAAGAAGATGATAAGATCATTTTCGCAATGTGGAGGGAAGAAAAATTTGTGACAAGATTGCTGGGCAGTTCTATTTGAAGCGAGAGGAGTATAGTGCCCAATGTCCTACATGGTGCAAACAAGATTGTTGGGAGGTTTTAGCTACTGAGTGGAGCAGTGCTGAATTTAGACAAGGGTCTGAGAAAAATCGTGCAAATCGTGGCAGCCATATATTTAAACCTCACAAAGGAGGTTCCAATTCTATTGCAATAATACGACAAAAGCTGGTTAGTGTTCGAATTCTAGATACTCTTTTGCAGAAAATAGATATTAATTTCATATTCATTTGAATGTAGTCTAAGAAATTAGGAAGAGAAGTATCTAATGTTGAAGCATGGGTTCATACCCATAGAGGCTCAAATCCGGAAGATATTACTTCATTGAACACAGAAGAAGCCACTTCATGCTTGGTAAGTTCTAGATGCCTATTTCTAGGTGCTTCTTCTGTGTGGTTATTTTTGGCAAATGCTCACTCATTAATTTACTTTACTGGACAGGAGAAATACAAGGCTAAAGTCATTGATTTAAATGGACCAGATTTTGATTGGTTGCACTCTCCTGTTGATGCCAGAGCTCTTTATCAATGCTCTTGTGGACGCCATGGCAAATGGGCTACATTTAATGGGATTGTCATTGGCAGCAAAGCCTTGGCTGATCTGAAAAGAAGTCGTGCCTCGGCAATGGCTGCTAGGCATCGACGTCAAGAGGAAGAGGAACGCATGAGGAAGGAAGCTCATGATAGTCGTTTGGCTAAGGAATATGCTCAAAACATGTTGGAGTGGGTAGGATGGTCCATGCTCACAATGAAAACATGCAGAGGTTTATGGAGGTGAGATCTGACAATCCTATTGTATTCATCTTACTGCTAATTGAATGACTTTTTAATTAGTTGCATATATATTGTTGAACTGCTGCATGTTGTGGCTCACACCGGTATGCCTACCACATTAGTTCCTTCTCCGCTGCCTCCCCCTCCTCTGCCTCCAACTTATGATGTTTCACCATCTCCAAATCTCTCACCTGAAAATGTAAGTCTCTTGATCACCATGCCTTTGTTTTCCTTTATTTGGTTAGCAAACACCTACAGAAATACATATGAATCTAATGTCCTAATGTATGTTTATTTATATTCTAATAGTATAGCATAATGGCAACTATTTCATCTGCTCTTGCATTCTAATACTATAGTATATCAATTTGCAAGTTATTTACAGTCAAGTCACTGAACTGAATTCTATGAGATACTCTTTACAAGTTGATCATCCAAAAACATTTGCTTTGCATTGGTTAATTACTTGGGAGTTGAGACGCCTCTCTGCATTACTTTTTAACAAGTAGAATAGACTCCAGGTTATTAATTTAAGATGCTTTGGTAGGGCATGTGCTTTTATGCATCTTAAACAGGAACCAATTCCTAAAGTTTCAATTTTTCTATTCTGTAGGCCGGTACCTATGGCTCATTTGTTCGAGCAGAAACTCCAGAGGAAACATTGAGTAGGATTGCTAATGGAGTATTTCGTGGCCTTGTGAATGCAACTACAAGCGGTGGAGGCACCTACTCTCCTCAGGAGGATGATATAAAGTTCTTTTGACATGTTTTCTACCTCTATGTTGTGTACTTATGTGTTAAGCGAGTAGTGATGCACTCATGATGTGTTGAACAAGTTGCTAGTGATTTAATTTACCAGTGTGTGAAGTACCTTGTATTATCAGGGATACTTAATTTTGTGGACTATTCAATGTTCCCTGGTTGAAATCAATGCTTATATTTATGTTCGTGTTGGAATAATTCGAATTTAGATTTATATTCGTATTTGCATAAACCTGCAGCCTATTGTTTGTAAGATCCTTTCCCTAGAGTTCCTAGGGAAACTATTGGGCCACCCACCTTTCCACGTGGGCATGGGAGCTCTGTTTACCAATTTTCCCTACAGTTCAGAATTCCTGGGGAAAGAATGTTTCCCTAGGGTTTCCCA
The DNA here is from genome assembly GCA_030272315.1 of Paspalum vaginatum. NCBI lineage: Eukaryota > Viridiplantae > Streptophyta > Magnoliopsida > Poales > Poaceae > Paspalum > Paspalum vaginatum. The sequence goes on from CM059017.1 coordinate 23,651,239, forward strand.
GGGAACCGTACACCATCGTTTTTGTCCCTAGGAGACGTTCCTGACGAAATACGGTAGGGAACATGTTTCCTCAGGGTATTTGGCCTTTTCCATAGGAACTGAAACCTAGGGAAACCGGGCGATTCCAGTACTAAAGGCATGTTCTATCTAGTTTACTGTCTACAGACCATGTATCAGGATGCAAGTGCAAACAGTTTCTATATAGCAATCTGAAACCATCAGGTATAAAGCATGAATTAGGAAACCAGCTTTCAGATGCCATACAATCACAAAATTACAGCCCAGCTCTTGAGGTGAAGCACATATTTCGAGGAACAAATTCCAACGAGAATTTCCATCCAACGGTTTGGAAAATCCTAATCCCTACAAGGCAAAGTACTATTGCACCTAAATGCCAGCCTAATTCACTGTCAGAACAAATAAGATCAACTAAAATGTGAAAGAATCATATGGATTCAAGAACATCTCATTCTGAATTTTGAAAGTAAAGGAACCTTTCATGTATTCCGAGCATGATATGGAACACCTTTTAACTGTCTATGTATCTCTTTTATTAAGCTGGAATATCAAAGCAATGGTGTATAAATTATAAGAGCCAACGCTTGAGATAAAGTACAGCTGAGTTTGGTGATAAACCATCTAAAATCAATAATGTCCAGGAGAGGCCCTTGTTTGTTTGGAGTTACATTTTTAGCTATTAAAATTTTAAAATACAATGCAAGTACTAATGCATCATATTGATATGCTCGAAATTTTCACAGATGCTGTTCTCATCGAATGTAGAGATGCTGTTACAAACCATCTCCACCACAGTTTGATTTCTCCTCTCGGACACAACATTTTGCTGTGGCGTGTATGGGCTGTGGTATCCGCAGAACTTACCAATGGCGATGGAGTTGAACTCCCCGCCACGATCTGATCTGAACGCCTTAAGCTTGCCACCAAGCTTGTTCTCTGCAGCAGCCTTGATCACTTTCAGGCACTTGAACCCTCATCCTTGCTTGCCAATAGCTCGATCCACATGAAACGAGTTCAATCATCTTCAATCAACAAGAAGCACCTCTTCCCGCCAGGGTTTGGTGGTTTGATTTGGCCGCACAAGTCTCCATGGAACAGCTCAAGCCCCTTCTGTGCCCTGTATGCCGAAGCTTGTGGGAAGGGTGCGCGGTGCTGCTTGCCCAGTGCGCAGCCATCACAGAACTGCTCACCGTGTTTGATCAGAGGTATGCCCTCTACCATCTGTTTGGCACCCAGGTCATGCAGTGATCTAAAGTTTAGATGCCCAAAGCGAGCACGCCAGTTCCATGCCTCATCATCGAACTTGGATAGAAGGCACATTGGTGCACAGAGGTTCAGGCTCAGTGTGTATAGCCTATTCATGCACACCGCGTGCGCCATTAGAGCACCCTGACGATCAGTAAACTCGCAGTATGCCGTTGTTGACGATACTTAAGCATGTCAAACCTTATACTGCAAGTGATAATATCGGTGTAACTTTTCTTCAAAATGAGTATCATCGGTTTGTCAATCCATAGAAACGACTAACTGAGAATTAACTATCTCAAGCTTAAGGTAAACTCTAGATCAAAGGTATATCTAAGCTATCTCTAATCTAGCTCTAATCTACTTCTAATCTATATCAAATCAAATTCAAGTTAGAAGATAAGCAATTAGAACACAACTAGAACATCTGATCAAAGGGTATTAACCAGCGTCTAATCTAGGTCTAATTAGATCCAAAACAAGCATGATAAAAACATCCATAAGATATAAGCTGCAAGATAACTAGTAGCTCAAGACTGATATAAGCATGATCAAGCATGTACTTCAAAGCATGATTAAACCAAGATCATCGACCATGCTCTCAATAGACATACATGATTAGAGAATGTAGTTCTAATCACTTCACATGGTCTAATAACATAATCAACATAGAAAGAACTTCTAATCACCGCGATCACAAGGAACTAGCTATGCAACTATATTACTAGTAAGGAAGATCGAAGATCAAGATGGCTAGAAGAACATAACCCTTAAGAACATAATCAATCAAACATGCATTAGATCTAGAATTAGACCAAGCATATGAGAATTAGACTAAGAATATGATAACTAGATAAGATCAATGCTTCATTGATAATCATATCAAAGTTTACAACCATGGCCATACCTCCCGCAATAATATGATGAAGCCTCAAGAACTAGGTAATTAGAGAGCCATGCAAGGCCTCTAATTACCACTAAGAATTAGAACACCTATAATCCCTAGCCTAGAACTCGACCCTCAGCACTCCTTTGACGGATGTTCCCTCTTCTCTACATCTTCTCTCCTTGATAATGAATTGGATGCCTGACCTTGGGGCCTAGACTCGCTATTTATACCCTTGTGAAGGTGCTGTAAAAAGGAAACCATGAACCGACGTAGGAAGAGGTGGGGTCGGCCGACCCTAGCCTTTCCCTCAAGTCAATGCTTTTCCATCTTTGAGTATGTCGGTCCCCGTTGCTTGAGAAACAAGTTTGCTTTTGAACTTTGGGCTGAAGAGCTCTAGAATCTTCGGTATAAGTCGGTTTTTGCCGAAATCTTCCATCTTTTTGTGGATTTTGATAGCCCTTGAAAAATCTTAGCACTTTCTATCAATATCCTTTGTAACATATACCATAACCAGTATAGAATGCGAAGATATCTTCCAGAAGCTTCCAGAATTGGGGACTTGGACGACGCAAAAAGGGGAGATAGTCGGCCAATCCTGCCTTATTTAGCATCTTCTGGGCTCCAACTTTCTCTGAGTCCTTCTTTCTCTCGAGGTGGATCAATTGTGAATTTGCAAAAATAGGCTTTAAAACCTGCAAAAATCAAGTATGGTGCAATTCCAATTTTTTTTTTTTTTGCAAAATCCACAATTATTGGAGGTATTTGTTAGTAAACAATGACTTTAACCCTCATATTCAATGAAAAACCACATAAAATGATACATTTATTTCGTCAATATAGACTGCCAACAACCTTGGCCAATGGTGATCTCACATTCACCTTCTTCTAGTTGCCCAAGGCTTATGATGTTACTTTTCAAACATGGAAAGTAATATACTTCTGTGAGCACCCTGTGTTCCTTGTTCTGAGTTTCCACTTTTAGTACTCCAAGCCCGAGAATGTCCACAGCCGATCCATCACCGAACCTCATCGACCCTTTCATCGACTCATCGAGCGATGTCTAGGCAGATTGGCACCCGGTCATGTGGTTCATTGCCCTTGTGTCCAGGTACCAAGTGTCGATGTCGTAGACCTCTAGGTGAACGCGTTCCATGTTGAGGAACACGGTCTAGATATATGCTTAGTCTATTCGTTATGTTTCTCGACAAGCACAATTCCCATCATATATGCTTGGTGCGCGCGTTGTTGGCGGTTCTTAATCTAACAGATTTTACTCCGCAAGAAAGGTATCGTATTTTTCCGCAAGGAAGCATTGAGATAGATATATTAACTAATTAAGCATCATGTTATTTTACTCTTTCATTCTAAACGATAAAAGAAAGGATAACGGCACACTGACACACTCCACATGGATACAAATCTCAACGAGAAGCTAGGAGGACAACGAGACGGGTCTGGTTCCTAGTGAGATCTTCCTTTACTAAGCACAAGCCAAAAGACAAAGCTAGCTCCAACTGTCACTCTACTAAGGTCATGGCACGACTGAGGTTATGGTTTGATCTAGACATCATTACTGCATCGGACATCGCTGACTGCATAGAACCGCCGGAGAGTCCAAAGTGCTGGGGTCTCAACTAAGAAGGCAGGTTCTAGAAGGCCCGACTACGCTTCTACATACATGTTGGATCGCAACGCGGCGCCAGCCCAGACGACGGGGGTGGAATACAGAGGCATCCTAACACTGCCACCGAGACGAGTTACGTAAAGCCTGGCGTCAAATATCTATAGTAACACACGAGGCACCTAGAGCTGTGTGAGGCTGGTTGCAAACCAATGTGAATTTCCAGAGTGAACTCTAGTTATTCACTTACTCCACTTGGCTAGAAACAAGTGGAAGCATCATAACTGCTACGACTTAACTTACAGCGTTAACAAGGAACCCACAGCAAATAGACTAGGTTAACCATAACCTCATAGAGCAACACTAACTATAGTCTAACAGCATATGTGAGATACTAAAAAATTAACGTACAATTAAGCATGCTAATTGGGTTTAGTTACCTAATTATTTTTTAACAAGGAATTATCGCATAAGATAAAGTAGAATCATGATATAGATAAAAAATGGACATTTAGTTGTATATGTGAATCACTTTGGTAGTTTCTCTTACTTGTGGGCCTATATACTACTTTAAGTATAGTACGGCTGTACCTTGGTTTATTCGTCAGCACATGGTAAAGGCTATCGTTGTTTCACGTGTGTTAAATCAACCAACTCCTACAGTTTCACCCACCGAGAACTATCCCATAGATTCCATTCCAATGTTCAGTGCAAATACCAACAGTTGTCAGGTCGTTAAATAAATTTGTGAAGCTTCCGTGTGAGACCCGCTTAGAGAGTATGCAATCTTAGTACATTGTACACAGCGGCGGGTGGATAACTCAAACTGAATCAATACTTGACCTGCGCGCCACTGAATCCTATGGATCAGGATCAACAATTTAAATAGCGTTTCATCTTTTTTGATGGGCAAGCATCAGTTCGTATCCTATAAATACCCGTTCACCCACTCACAATGGACAAAGGAAGCTCATGCGTTCTCTTACATACACACATACACCCAATATTAGTGCTAATCTAAAATAATTAGTATACTATAGGTATACTATATCGTAGCTAAGCTATATTGGGGATAGATATATTCTAATTTCTAGTATCAATTAAGTCGAGTCTCTGTCTTAAGGCTATATATTATCAGTCTACCGTATTGGTTCTCTATATATATTCGAGGCAAGCTGTGTAACACCCATCTTTGTTGCTATTATTATTTCAGATGTTGTGTATTGTTATAATATTTTTATTGAGGTATTTTAATACACAGTGTTGTCGTTATAATATTCTAACAAGCTGCTTTCAAGATTCTTTCTTGAAATAATATATGTTCTATAAAAATATTACCCATTAAATATTCTTTATGATTACTCGGCATGATGCACGTATGTGTCGAGTAGAAATATACATGGCTTGATTAATCAACAATAAATATTGTCAATCACTATTTTGGTAATTATACTAATAGAGTGGTAGTGACGTGGAGAGTCGATACATGAGCCAGGGGTGAATAATGTAATAACTAGATATGGAGCTGGTTCGGTTCAACTGGGGGTGACTAGTGTAGCTAGTTATAGGGTCAGTTGAGATGAAAGATGGTTATTGGAAGACAACCATATTTTATGCCCGTGATTTTTAGTATTGAAATGCTGCCCATAGGAAAGCTTTGATCGCGATGCGATATCAATGATTTGGTATCCTCTACAGAGAATAGTAATAAACTAGTGAAATCATGAAACCGTGGTATGATTAATATATGTGAATATTCTGTTTATACGTTCCTAATATTTGAGATATCATGAGTATAATTTACTTAGTTCTTGCTGAGTATTTTATACTCACTCTTGCTTTGGGCGTTGTATATGCAGAAAATGAAGCTCACTACGAAGGCACCAACAATAAATAGCTACTTGTGAGATCTTTTAGGAGACAAAACTAGTATAGTATTATATTTTCTTCATCTTCAATATTGTGGGCGTCATATACCCCTGGTACCCCATGGACTCGGTTTACCTGCACTCTGGCGGGTGGGCCGAGTAGTTTCCCTTGCGGGGCAAGCCGTGGGGTGACTTGAAGATTAAGCTTGCTCGGCCGCTAGGATAGATAACTGACCTGTAACCCTAGCTCCTTCAACTATATAAGGGAGCTATGGATCCTAGGAAAACTGAGAGGCTTCCAAAATGCTCTAGCGCTCAATACAATCCACGGACACCCCATACAGGACGTAGGGTATTACGCGATCAACGGCCGCGAACATGTCTACATCATTGTGTCCATCGTTCTGTCCATCTTCGCAATCCACTCGCCTACCCCCTCGATCTCTAAAACTATCGCGTGGGTCATCCCGTGGTGGGCTGCTGGTACGAAGCACCGTCAGCTGGCGTGACAGGTAGGGGTTGGTATGCGAGATCAAGAGTTTGCGATGGCACCACCAACTTTTGGCTCCATCAGTAAGTTCCTGCCGAGTGAGATCTTCACCTTCGGTGCGTTCACCTCCATTGTCGACAAGTTCAGCGACATGCAGATGGTAACCGACCATGCGCAATCTCGGGGATAGCGGCGCACACCGAGCGCGCCAACACCGACACCCCCGATGACCCCACTTTCGACGGGGGCGAAGTAGATCCGATCCGCAAAGCCTCCAACCCCCACCGACCACTCAGCGCCCTGATCTGATCTGCACTTGGGTGGACACCAAACTTCACCCTCGGCGAAATCGCCGACCCCCGATCCTGATTTGGGGAAGGGAGGACCTTGGTAGACGGTCGTCTCCAAGTGATCAGTCAAGAAGCACCAACCTTGGCCAAGTCGCCGGGCAACGACTCCTCCCACAAATCGCTCGGCGGCAATGCCATGCCCTCTCCTGGGCGGTCTTCGCCCTGCGACGGGCAACCTCACCCCTTGGGATCCGGCTCCTGCACGGAGCGGTCCCGGAATCGTCCACGGCATCGTGCGACGACTCCTCCAGCAAACCACTCAGCGCCGAGTCCACGTCCTCGCCTGAGTGGTCCACCACCGACCAGGACCACCCCCTCGGCGTTGAGATTCAGCCTCCGCTCGGGTGGACCCCTGAAGACATCGCAATCAAGCACAAGAACCAACCGTCGCCCAGCTACTCCCCCACCAGTGGCAGTGACGGTGGTCCCTATCCAGGGGTGGATTTCCCCCTGGAGCGAACCAGAACACCGGCGTAGAGCTGGCCCATTGCTCCGTTTGGCCTATGCAATGCGACAGCCAAATTCCAAGCTCTGACGCAGAAGCAATTGCATCGGCAACGACTTGCGCCACTAGCGGACGACGACGTTTACAACATGGTGGATGAGCCACTGACAGGCCTCCTCCTGGGGCTCATCGTCAACTCTTTCACGGCCGGTCGGCTAGCCGAGTGGCGTAGCTTCCATCTAGCGGAGCCCTTGGCAGCACCTCCCACAACTTCAGCACCACCGGAGCACAACCCCTCCACGGAAGTGTTCATGGCAACGATCGAGGAACCGATCCCAGAGGACTCGATATCCTTTGATGGGGAGACCCTCGGGGCCCAGGCCACACGACAGGCGCGCAACGCTGACAAATAGCGATAGCGGACCTAGTGCATCAAGGAGCTAGCTCGGCAGCGCCCCATCTCTGACGATGAGGACACTGTCCCCAATGAAACTCCGATAGACAGGCAATGACGCCTCTCCCGAAACTATGACAGGAGGTGAAGGGCGCAGGCGCAAGAACAATCCGAGCTTCGCAAGGTGGAGCAGTATGATCGGGATCGCCGCTTGGCTCGAAACCTTGAGACCTATATCGGCAGGGCCTCAAGCACTCAGAACTGCAACCCCTGGCACTTCTTCGTGGCGATAGGACTTGAGGTTCTTGGTGGTCGTTATAAACCATTTTGACCACCAACATGTGTATTAATTGATGGAACTTGGACCAATAATAATGTGAATTTCTATTTAAACTCATGAGTTCCATGAGTTTTAGTGGTTTCTAGTGTTTTCAGGGAGATGCTCAACATATATGTATAAAATGACATCATATGGAGCAAGCATCAAAGGCCTCGAGACAAAGCATACAAATAACATAACTACAAAGTATCTCAACTGCCCCCAATGACCATACCATGTCTAAGAGCTCGTTGAGATGATCGAAATGGACTTTTAGTTCACCTAATTTGGAGTCTAGATGCAAAGTTACGGCAATTGCAAGTTTCGCGGAAAAGCTGGCAAGGCCGGGCGGCTAGAACACTGGCCGGGCGGCCAAGACTAGCCAGCCTAAGGGTTGGCCGTCCGGCCATACAATCTCTACAAATGGCCCACTCTTCACTTTTATGACCCAAGTGAGTCACCAAGGTCCCATATATGCCCAAGGGAACAAGTCCAAGTCGAGCCCAAGGTCGCAAGGCCAACATGTGCATCAATTAGCCCATCTTTCGATATTTAACGACTGCAACCAACTGTCAACCACCACAAGGAGTACATCCACACCATCCAATATCAAAGGCATTGTATTCGAGGGCTGGGCAGCCTAAGGGAGTGGCCGGCCAGCCTAGTCTCCGCGACCAATTCGTGCCCACCGCATTGGACAGCATGAAACTGATTTGGGAAGGCCAAATCATGCTTGAAAGTCAATGCATATGAGGGTGGCCAGGCGGCCATGAGGGGGGGGGGCCAGGTGGCCTAACCGCCTTACCCACTTCACCTACTAGTACTCCCTCTCAAGCACCAACCTTGGGAAGCTATATAAAGGACCCTAGGGGCTCATTTGGAGGAGACAACGAAGCAAGGAGAAGAAGGTGACCATAGGATTAGTCCTATCCACCATATACTTAGAATAGGGAGAGTGGTGAGGTGAGATTGAGGGAGAGAAGCCCGGTGTTGGCTTCTCTCTTCTAGATTGTACCTCAGGAGGAATGGAATTCAGGTTCAAATAAAGTTCCTTGTTCTCTACTTTCAGTTTTTACTTAGTTTATGTCTTACTTTCAGTCTTAGCTTTAGCTTGACCATCTGCGGGTTCCTTGTTCACTCCCTATAGTTAAGTCTATCTGTAGTGTTTACTTCTATTTTCTGCGTAACTAGAAGTAGTAAGCCAATAGAAGTAGACGTGGTGTCTAATCTAGAGGTTTACCTTGGTTAGTGTGCAACCCCACGCAGCTTTGGTGATGGGTCCGCTTGGTGACAGCGAGTGTGTACCCTTTGTATTCCACCCCATTGTTCGGGTTGTTCATCGACGCATAGCCTTTACCTATATAACCCTCTTTTCCCATGAGTTATTAGCACTGTGGTACTCGGAAGTGGTTCTATACCCTCAGTGTCCGAAGTAGTTTGGCAAGCTAGGTTAAGGACTTGTTCGTATAGATTGGCTAAGTAAAACTAAAGCATAAAACCCTCCCTACCCTCTTACCTTCTTTATCCTCTCATTTGTCCTGGTCAGATTAGAATTATGGTTAATATACTTCTCGTTCCCCATGGAAATCTAAACCTTGGAATACTCCCGGGTGAAAAGCTACAGCGGTCTCCGTACGCTTGCAGAGTAAAATTTGGTAGAGGGGAGCTGGGAAGCTTTGAAGATTGAATTTTACACTCACTTCTTCCCTAGCTTCAAAATCGTTGATCTCCTAGTAGAAGTTATGACCCTCCGCCAACGGGAAAAGGAATCTTTGGGGAATGCTTGGGCTCGTGTCATGACCCTAGCATCTTCAGGCCCTGACCTAGCTATACCAGAACCAATGTTCTTGCAGCATTTCTATGTTGGCCTTAACCCCGAGACTAAAGAATTCCTTGATGGAGCATCGAGAGGGTCCTTTTTGCACTTGATGCTAAAAGAAGGGAGAGCCATCCTTGAGAGAATCCTTGAGAACACTCCCTTTAAGCCACCTGATGAACCTTCATAGCCCATAGAGGAAGACACTCATAATTCTACCACAAATCTGACTTCTAACCCCTCCTACCCACCAAAAGCAAAAAAAGTTCCCAAACCACCACAACCGTTTGACTCAGGCCCAAGAACATCGCAAGATCCACCTTCCCTCTATGATCTTCATGGAAAGTTTGATTTATCCAGAGGAACTAGGTGGAGACATGAAGTTCCTAAGCCAAGAACTCCCAACTTGAAGAAGTCTGGGGCAATCCACAGTGTGGGGGAGCCCATTGACAAAAAGGTTGGCTGCAAGCACTCAGAGTACATACCCCAACTAGAGCAAGTCAAGGGTGATCCACCATTTCTTAATCCAAAGTCTAGAATCTCTCCCAATCTTGTTGGTAATGAATTCAAGATCCCTGAGCTATATCCTGATTGGGCTAGAAAAATTCTTGATCTTGGTCCTCACTTTGGACGAGCATATGAAGAGTTTTCTCACCTCAACCCAAAACCACATAATCACTTCTATGTCGAGAGAGATGACATAAATAGTCTTGATGGTAGAGATACTCCCCACAAACAATATAGGCATGAGCTTAACCTTGAATATGTTTGGTCTATGGACATGTGCGACAATCCAAGGCTTGCACAATGTGAAGAGGATCTTAATAAGCAGGATAGTTCCATTCTTGAAGAACTTCAAACACCTCCTAGCTCAGAGGAAATGGGTGCCAGCTTGCACGAGGCCTACAACCATGCACTTCTCTTTCATAATCTCTTCAAGCTAATGGTTGTAGATGCATTTGTTTACCACAAACATTGTAAATCCTGCATTGGTGATGAAGGGAGCCACATCATCACACTAGCTGCAAGCATGAAAGGATCCCAAGGTCGAGCTTTTGACTTAAAACAAGCACTACCGGGAGGTAGCCCGGATCTTTTTTCCCTTCAAAAAGAAAAAAAGCAAATAAACCTTTACTTTCACAAATAAAATAAGAACGGTTCCTCTGAGATATAAGTGTATGCATTCTTGTTGCACTAGCTAGTATATTCCTACACCGGCTAGTCTTTTTATCTCACCTTCTGCGAGAGTACGTATTTGCAGGAAAGATCAATATGACTCGATGAACAGATGCAACATGAGACGTAGGACTCTTCTATCCTACTCCCGACGTCGGATTTTAACCTTTAGCTTTGAACGTCCAGCCACATCTCATCCACGTTGGTTTGCATTTCACCTATCTCCCTACTTCACATTGATTAAAAAAATTGGTTTGATGCTCTTACATGCTTAAAACTTGATCAAGCCAAACTCAGACCATAAATCAACCTGAGCACAACTTTGTTTCTCACATGTAAGCTTGCATAAGTTTTATTCCTTATTAGTACTCAGCTACTTGTGGGTTCATTCTTTATTTAAGAAAATCTTTGCCTAAGTTGTTGACAAATGAGAGACAGTACGAGTGAAGTAATTCTCACCTAAGTCATACTTGGAGACTTTTATTTCATGAAAAGATTTCAAAACCCTTAGCTTTGAATTCCACAGTGGTTTGAAATTCCTACCAGAGGCAGAATGTGTTATGTGATCAAAACCACCACATATGCTGCCTATTGTTGAGTTGAGTTTTGTCAAAATTTGAGTCCTTATGAAGTAGTGTGACTTCAATTTCCGATCAATTTTCCATCACATGTACCATTACATGCTTGCCTTTCCATGACTGGTTATGCACAAACTCCACATTGGATTTAAGCATCCATCCTACCAAACCATCCTACATCATACCCAAACAACACCATCCTTTGCGTACGTCAATCCCATCCACAAATATGGTCTTGTCACGATAAATACTCTAATCATATTCCAACACAAATGTTTTCAAACCCATTGCAAGAGGAGGCATGGAACCATCAAGCAAAAAAACTTGTTGCACCCCCAAATGTTTGAAGGGTGCCAAAAAAAGAAATGAAGATGGCTCTATGTACTCAAAAGCTTCAAATTCTAAAAAGGGAGATCCATGAAAAAAAGAATAGGAGTTACATACAAGGCCATGCACCCATGCAGACACAAGATTTGTATATTGGAACCAATTCATTCCACATACCTCCCACTTATGTCCTCATCACATAGCATGTGTTCATACTCTTCCTTACACCAAAGTAAATCTAAATTTCATTTGATCAGAATGAGAGGTATCACAAACTTTGCTAGGACCAATTTTTGACTTCGCAAAATACACAACATAGGTAAGCCTTCTTTACCCCCTACCTTGAGCTCCACATAAGCCTTTAGTGTATAGGGAAAAGAATGGCTAATGGCCAGGGTGAGGGATAAAACAACCACTTGAGTGATTCGAGAGTACCACTTGAGGAATACAAAGTCTAAGGTTTTGTCTTCAATATCACAAAAACTCCAAGTATACTTGAAAGAGAGGGGAGATACAGCTTCGCTCAAGCTGTTCCATTTTTCAACCGCCGAAGGCAAAGATTATAGCCACTTCAAACCCCACAAGTATGCGGAATGTTTTGGAATAGAATTTATGCTAGCTTAACATCTTGAGAAGTTGTGCATCAAGAACACCTTAGCTCTGTCTTTACCTCTTGATAATAATTCTAACCTTTGCTCGGGACGAGCAAAGTTCTAGCGTGGGGGGTGTGTTGGTGGTCGTTATAAACCATTTTGACCACCAACATGTGTATTAATTGATGGAACCTGGACCAATAATAATGTGAATTTCTATTTAAACTCACGAGTTCCATAAGTTTTGGTGGTTTCTAGTGTTTTTAGGGAGATGCTCAATATATATGTGTAAAATGACATCATATGGAGCAAGCATCAAAGGGCTTGAGACAAAGCATACAAATAACATAACTGCAAAGTATCTCAAATGCCCCCAATGACTAGACCATGTCAAATAGCCCGTCGAGATGATCGAAATGGATTTTTGGTTCACCTAATTCAGAGTCTGGACGCAAAAGTTATGGCCATTGCAAGTTTGGCGGAAAAGCTCGCAAGGCCAGGCGGCCAGAACACTGGCCGGCCGGCCTAAGGGTTGTCCAGTCCAGCCATACAGTCTCTACAAATGGCCCACTCTTCACTTTTATGACCCAAGGGAGTCACCAAGGTCCTATATATGCCCAAGGGAACAAGCCCAAGGTCGAAAGGCCAACATGTGGATCAATTAACCCATCTTTTTATATTTACCGACTGCAACCAACTGTCCACTGCCACTAGGAGTATATCCACACTAGCCAGCATCAAATACAGTGTATCCGAGGGCTCAGTGGCCTGAGGGAGTGGTCGGCCGGCCTAGTCTCTATGACCAATTCGCACCCACCGCCTTGGATAGCATGCAACCGACTTGGGAAGGCCAAATCACAAGCGCACGATTGAAAATCGGTGCATCCAATGGCCGGGCAGCCATGAGGGAGGGGGGTCAGGTGGCCTAACCGCCTTACCCACTTCACCTACAAGTACCCCCTCTCAAGCAGCAACCTTGGGAAGCTATATAAAGGACCCCGAGGGCCCATTTGGAGGAGACAACGAAGCAAGGAGAAGAAGGTGACCATAGGATTAGTCCTATCCACCGTATACTTAGAATAGGGAGAGTGGCGAGGTGAAAGCGAGGGAGAGAAGCCCAGCGTTGGCTTATCTCTTCTAGCTTGTACCTCAGAGGAATGGAATTCAGGTTCAAATAAAGTTCCTTGTTCTCTACTTTAATTTTTTACTTAGTTTATGTCTTACTTTCAGTCTTAGCTTTAGCTTGACCGTCTGCAGGTTCCTTGTTCACTCCCTATAGTTAAGTCTATCTGTAGTGTTTACTTCTATTTTCTGCAGAAGGAGAAGTAGTAAGCCACTAGAAGTAGACGTGGTGTCTAATCTAGAGGTTTACCTTGGTTACTGTGCAATCCCACGGAGCTTTGATGGTAGGTCGGCTTGGTGACAGCAAGCGTGTACCCTGTGTATTCCACCCCGTGGTTTGGGTTGTTCATTGACACATAGCCTTTACTATATAACCCACCTTTCCCATCTGAGTTATCATCACTCTAGTACTCGGAAGTGGTTCTATAGCCTTGGTGTCCGAAGTAGCTTTGGCAAGGTAGGTTAAGGACTTGTTCGTATAGATTGGCTAAGTAAAACTAAAGTACAAAACCCTCTCTACCCTCTTACCTTCTTTATCCTCTCGTTTGTCCTGGTCAAACTAGAATTGTGGTTAATATACTTCTCGTTCCCCATGGAAGTCGATACCTTGGAATACTCTCGGGTGAAAAGCTACAACGGTCTCCGTAGGCTTGCGGAGTAAAATCTGGTACGCTAGGAGACACCAACACAGGTGGCAAAGCTCCCCCTGTCAATGACCAAGACTTAACTGGAGCAGCTGGCCAGACACAGGCTGGCAATTATGGGCACCGAGGAGTCCACGTATGATGACGACGAAGCCGAGTCCTCGGTCACCCCCACACCAACAGATCTCTGCCTCACCATGAACAAGAACTGTGATATTTGTCGCCACATTGAAGACCGGAGGCGGGAGGCATGGGGGATGAAGGAGCTCCGACGTCGGAGAGTAGTGGGAGAAGAAGAATGGCCTGCTTGATGACGGGCGGGCTGGCGGCACTCAGCGGGACCCTCAAAGGCCCCAGAAGGGGAAAGACGGCACCGTGCCAAAAAAAATCCCCAACATGTTGCACAAATACATAACACGCCGACCCGTCTCATGCCACATATGATGGAATTCATGCCTTCTCTTCACATATCAGGTCCTATCCAGTGGCTGGCTACATTGAAGCTGGTCAACATCGACAAGTATGACCTGAAGGAGAGCCCGAGTGCCTGGGTGCCGATCTACACACTCGGCGTGAAGGTAGCCGAAGGTGACACCAACACCTTGCTGGCCTACATCCCCATCGTGCTAGGACCCTAGGCCCTTAGATGGCTGCAGAACCAGGCGCTGAACTCCATCTATGACTGGGACCTAGTTCTGCAAGAAGTTCATCGCCAATTCCTCAAAACCTGTCGCCAGCCCACGACGGAGTGAAGCCTGGCACGCCTTTGGCAAGGCTAGGAGCGAGTCCCTAAAGGACTTCATTTGGAGCTTCACCGAATTGAGAAATCAGGTGGCCAACGTCCCCAACCATGTTATCATCAACCACTTCAAAGGTGGCCTACGTGATGAGACGCTCCTCGGCAAGCTGGCAAGGAAACCACCGGCCGATGTGGAATCCTTTTTCAACATCGCCAACAAGTACGCCAATGCCTAGGAGGAAATGGATGACATCCTCCAGCACAACAAGGGCCATGATGACAGACCCACAGTGGGTCACCAGTCCAGGCACGACGATGACGATCGATGTGATGACCGGCACGACAAGCGCCGAGGTGGTGACAACTTGAGGCGCCCATGGGAGCACAAGCGCTACCATGACAACGTCGTCCACGCCGCCGACTACGACAACAAGCGACCTCAGGTGACGATCGAGGAGATGCTGGACAAGCAGTGCCCGCTCCACCTCGAACATCGCCACCTGTACCTGCGACTGCAAGCAACTCAAGTACCTGCTGAGGAGAGGAAACATGCCACCCCTGAGGAAAGGGGGGACCACGATGACAAGGGCGACCGCAACAACAAAGAGATGCCCAACCACCACAACGACAATGAAGGACACAGCTTCCCCCATGTCAACAATGAAGTGGCCGTGCTGTTTGGCAGCCACGACTCTAGGGAGAGCAAGCGGAGGTAGAAGCTGACCAACCGCCAGGTCATGATGGCGTAGTCGCCAACCTCTAGATATTACCTATGGTCCGAGTGCCCGATCACCTTCAGCTGGGCTGACCACTGGTGCAACTTTGACACACAGGGGCGCTACCCACTCATTGTTAGCCCCATTATCAAGACATCCATCCAGCACAAGGCACTGATCAATGGCGGCAGCGGCCTTAACATCCAGTTTGAGAAGACCCTTGCTGGCTTGGGGCTCAGCGTGGAGGACCCCAAGAACTCTAACACCCCCTTCTACAGCATCATCCCGAGGAGAGGATCTCGACCACTCAAGCATATCACCCTGCCGGTAACCTTTGGTGACAAGGACAACTACCGCTCCGAGTACATCTGCTTCGAGGTGGCGAGCATCGACTGTGCCTACAACACCATCATGGGCCGCCCGGTGCTGGCCAAGTTCATGGCGGTCCTGCACTACTCCTATCTGGTGCTCAAGATGCCGGCACCCAATGGTGTCCTCTCCATCAGGGGTGACTTCAAGGTCTCCCACGAGTGTGACCAGGCCGCGCTTACGGCAGTAGAAGACTGAGAGAGCAATGCAAGCTACATGGAAATAAAAATCCTAGCGGCAAGCCTACAACTCACCATACCCTCCACAGAGGCGAGCGGCAACAGCATGCAGGTGGCAGAGAAGACCAAGCGCATCGACTTGGGCCTATTGGACCCTTCCAAGCAAGTCATCATCGGCTCAGGACTGGAGCCGAAATAGGATGACGCGCTCATCTGGCTCCTGCGCGCCAATTGGGACATGTTCGCCTAGCAACCGTCCGACATGCCTGGTGTCCCAAGGGAGCTGGCTGAGCACAAGCTGAAGATATTCCCTGACGCGAAGCCAGTCATGCCAAAGCTTCGCCATTTCTTCAACGACAAGAAAGAAGGCATTAGGCTAGAGGTAGCATGGTTATTAGCAATAAGTTTTATTAGAGTGGTGTTCCACCCTATGTGGTTGGCTAATCCTTTACTCGTCTTAAAAAAGAACAATAAAGAGTGGAGGATGTGCATTGATTATACAGAGCTCAACAAGCACTGCCCGAAGGATCCCTTCGTACTGCCACGCATCGACCAGGTGGTGGACTCTACAACAGGATGCACTCTACTATCCTTCCTCGACTACAACTCGGGCTACCACCAGATAGCCCTGGCGCTGAAGCATGAAGAGAATACCTCCTTCATCACCCCATACGGCGCATACTGTTACAAGATGATGTCATTCGGCCTAAAGAATGCCGGGGCTACATACTAGAGGTGCATACAGGCATGCCTAGCCAATCAATGGGGCAGGAATGTGGAGGCCTACGTCGACAACGTGGTGATCAAGACAAAAGATTTGGAAGACTTCATCAGGGACATAGAAGAGATGTTCAACAGCCTAAGCAAGTATCGATGGAAATTAAACCCCGAAAAATGCGTCTTCGACGTTCCTTCAGGCAAGCTCCTGAGTTTTATCATCAGCAACAGGGGCATTGAAGCAAACCCAGAGAAGATAGTGGTGATCACCAATATGAAGCCGCCGACCTCTAGAAGCAAGTACAGAAGGTCACCAGGTGCATGGCGGCACTCAGCCGCTTTATTTGGTGACTCGAAAAGAAGGGGCTTCCCTTCTTCAAACTCCTAAAGAAGTTGGATTTATTCAAGTGGACAGAGGATGCGCAGTGGGCCCTAGATGAGTTGAAGTAGTTCCTCACCATGGCACCAACACTCACGGCCCCGATAAGTGCCAAGGAAGGTCAACCCGCGGAAGAGCTATACTTGTTCCTGTTGTGCACCACACACGTCGTCAGTTCAGCACTCGTCGCCGAGTGGCAGGGCCCAGGGCACACCTACAAGACCCAGCATCCAGTATACTTCATCAGCAAAGTCCTAAAAGACTCGAAAGTGAGGTACCCTCAAGTCCACAAGCTGCTATACACAGTACTGATCACAGCCCGCAAGCTGAGACATTACTTCGAAGAACACCGAGTCATGGTCATCACCTCTTTCCTCATCAACGACATCCTGCTCAACACGGAGGCTGCAGGACGGATAGCAAAGTGGGCTTGCGAACTAGGTGCTTTCGACATCGACTTCAAGCTTGGCATAGCATTTAAGTCGCAAGCCCTAGCAGACTTCATCGCAGAATGGACAGAGCAACAACCCCCAGCAAACCCAGAGCAACTTGAGCACTGGATCATGTACTTCGATGGCT
The DNA here is from genome assembly GCA_030272315.1 of Paspalum vaginatum. NCBI lineage: Eukaryota > Viridiplantae > Streptophyta > Magnoliopsida > Poales > Poaceae > Paspalum > Paspalum vaginatum. The sequence goes on from CM059017.1 coordinate 23,668,812, forward strand.
CACTGATGCTGGAAGGAGCGAGAGCAGATGTCCTACTAATCTCTCCAAAGGGCGAACAACTTAAATACATGCTGCAACTCAACTTCAAATTGTCCAACAACGTGGCCGAGTACGAAGCAGTGCTGCATGGACCACGCATCGCTGAATCCCTCAGCATCAACAGCCTCCTTGTATACGGCAACTCCCTCATTGTCATCAACCAGGTGAACAAATGCTGGAGTTGCACAACCAAGAAGATGAGCGCCTACTGCGCGGAGGACCGGAAGATGGAAAACAAGTTCATGGGGCTCGAATTCCACCATGTCTTTAGGGACAAGAATGTCACTACAGATGTATTGGCTAGATTGGGATCCATGAGAGCAGAAGTGCCACCCGGCACCTTTGTACAAGTATTGGAGACTCCCACAGTCAAGGAAGGAGATCAAGAGGAGGCGCAACCAAGCACCACCGCTGACCAGACGGTACTCATCATAGCAGAAAATTGGTGCTCTGAAATCATGGAGTACATCAAGACCGGCAACCTCCCAGAACCCAAAGCATCAGGCGACAGAGTGCACAGAAGAAGCAAGTGTTACACACTGATTGGAGATCAGCTCTACAAACGTGCTGTGGCAGTCAGGAGTACTGATGAAATGCATCTCACGTGAAGAAGGTCTCGACCTACTAGGTGAATCCACTTAGGATTCTGCGGCAACCATGCAGCTTGGAGAACTCTAGTCGGCAAAGCATTCAAAGCCGGCTTCTACTGGCCAACTGTTGACAGTCATAATCTCATGATATCAACCATCAATTATCCACCAAATGAGGCAAAACAAGTGAATAATAATGGACTAACCTTGCTACTAATGAGTTACACAAGATGTACATGAATATTTGGATGCAGGTACCGAAACGCACACAAAATGGTTGGAAATACAGCAAAAACCATGGATGAGCAACATTGGTGCAATGGCATGGCCGCCCGGCCAAGTGCCATGGCCACCCGGCCACCCCTCAGGCCATGTAGAGCCACATCACCGTGTGACATGGTCTCCCAACTTCCTAGGTTGCCACATCATCGATCCTATGTACAAACAAACACAAAGTGGTGAAGATCCAACCATACATGAAAGCATCCAATACATCCAAGGGTCAAAACATGTTAGCACAAGGATTGATGATGTCAAGGATCCAAGGGGAACAACATGCATCAAATTGGTGAAAGACACGTGGCCGCCCGGCCATGCACCTTGGCCGCCCGGCCATCCCTCGGAACATTTTTCACGTGCAATAACCGTTTCAATTGCCAACCGACCTAGGGGAGCAATATCAAGCATTGGATCTTTGAAGTTGGTGCATCAAGTGGCCGCCCGGCCATGTAGGGTGGCCGCCCGGCCACCGACCTACCCCCTTAACCGACCTAGCACACCTACAAATACCCCCTCACTTTCTAGGCTATAAATAGACCCCGAGAGCTCATTTGTAAGGGGTGGAGTTGATTAGAGAGTTCTATCTTAGAGTGCCACATTCTGTCCTTAGTGGTTAGGATAGTCCTGGGAGTTAGAGTTGAGTCGAGCTTTGCCTCGGAGTCTCCGGAGTTATCTTCGAGTCTGCGGTAAAGCCTTGTATCTTTGGATTCAGATTATTTTCAATATAATTTTAGTTATATTTTACTCTAAGTTCTATCTCCTGCAAGTGTGGTGTACCTTTCTTTGCACACTTGCTAGGCTTAGGTTGTGTTTTATTCAGTTATTCAATTCTTGTTATTCTTGTCGGTGCTATAACTCAACCCTAGACTTAGACGTTAGGCTCTGGCTAGATCCTCTCCTCTGATCAAGGACGATCTATCATTGTTCAAGCTTCGCTTGAACACGTTTATAGCGTGCCATCCTCTCCACGCAGCTTTGTCTGGTAGCCTGACTCGGTGACAGCGTGTGGTGTGCCTGTGTAGTCCAGGCCCGTCGTTCGGGAGGCCCGTAGGTGTTAGCTAGACTCTCCTTCGGGACCAACTATCTTCCCCTGGTACCCTCGAGACTCTAGAATTTCGCTCGACGCAAGACCCTGACTTGTCTATTTAAATATCTTGTTTAGACACGGATAACCTTAGCAGCTGATTAGATTAGAGTTTGGTAACTTTATCTCACTCGTTGTCCTCCCAAGCAACTATACCTTCCTACAGAAAGCTTTGATAGACCTACCTCTCCACCAATACACCTATCTTTGTCACGTTTACCCCTGTTTAACTACTAGTTGGTATAACTTACCCAAGTATTACATTTTATTCGATTTGAGTATATTTAATTACACTCTCTCGCCTACCGCTTCCCTGTGAAAATTTACGATACTCGGAATACTCTGAGTGAAAGGCTACAGTGGTCTCCGTGCGCTTGCGGAGTAAAACCTATAAAGGCTAAGAGACGCCAACAAGCTTTTCTAGTGCTGTTGCCGGGGAAGCAATAGGCAGAGAGATAATTGATTTCTCATTTCGAACCTTGTATACTTGATAAGTTTACCGCTGGTTGTTAGCAGGCTCACTTTGCTCTGTTGTTTTTTGTTGTGGTTGCAACAGAGAGGTGTATGACCGGTTTCGACCTACCAGAAAACTACCACAATAACCCAAAGTCACTGCTCAGGAGAGTCCGTGCAAAGACTATCCACGGGCAGCGACCTATACCAAGGGATCTAGAACCAAGCACGTCTACCAATACTCCAGTTAACACCACCATGGCCGAGAAGACCATTCGTGAGTTCTCCATCCCCTCGAGCAACAACATCCCTATGGGACCTGAAGTTCAAGTGGGGGAGAACTTCGAACTCAAGCCGGGAGTGATCCATATGGTTCAAGCTATCCCTTTCTACGGACTGGCCACGGAAGATGCCAACAACCACTTGCAGCAGTTTCTAGAGATCTGCAGCACATTCAACATGAAAGGAGCATCATCGGACGCCGTCAAACTTCGTCTCTTCCCTTCTCTCTTTTTGGGAAAGCAAAACAGTGGTTCTACCTCAACCGAGCATCACTGACATCATGGAACGCATGTTCCGATGCATTTCTTGCGAAGTATTTCCTGCTGGGAAAAACTAACGCATTGAGGAACAAAATATCGAGCTTTCAACAACTCACTAATGAAACCGTGGCGGAGCCTTGGGAAAGACTCTAGGAGTACATCGCAGCCTGCCCCCACCATGGCATGCAAGAGTGGCTCATTATTTAGAGTTTCTTTCATGGGCTTCACCGCTCAGCACAAGAACACCTGGATGCAGCTACTGGAGGATCCTTCCTCTCCTTGAGCATTTCGGCAGCCAAAAACTTAATTGAGAAGATGGCCACCAATCAAGGATGGAGAGAAGAGAGGTCTAGCACCCGATCTCGTGGCGTCCATCAGATCGAGAGCACTGACATGCTCGCCGCAAAGATGGACCTACTGTTGAAGAAGCTCAATGACATGCCAGAAGCCGCTCCAGTCCAAGCTCTTGATTCTCACATGACTTGTGAAGTTTGTGGGAATACTGGACACCCGGGGAACAGCTGTCCCGAGACGCGACCCGATGATGCGAACTTCATCGGAAGTAATAACTTCAACAACAGGAATCGTCCTCAGCCAGTATGGAATTCACAACCACATCTCCCTTTCTCCGGACAAGGTAACTCCTCAGGTAGTTCACAGCAGTTTCCAAAAAGTAATTATAATTTTGATTAGAAAGCTGTGAATGATAGCATTAGTAAAAAGTTCCATGCCAATGATAGAATGTTTGAATCTATTTCGTTGCAAATGGAAACTTTGAATAGTGCTATGAAAACCAACTTAGCTTCAATAAAATGCTTGAAACTCAAATAGCTCAGTTGGCTGCTGCTTTACCTAACCCAAATGCGGGTAAGCTGCCTGGGCAACCTGAAGCTCCTCCCAAGGAGCACATAAATGCAGTAACCACTAGGGGAGGAAAGTCCACACAGGACCCTCCAGCCCCTAATCGTGCAGGTAAAGAGCAGGAGGAAACAGCCGAGTCCGAAGATAATGTCACAGAGGAAGATACACCTGGGAAGGAGGAGAAGCCAGCACCAAAACATTTACCCCACGATTTCCACGATACAACGGTGCTACCATTCCCTCCACGGAACAAGAAGGCTGCTGCTGATGAACAATACAGTAAGTTCGTTGAGATCATTAAGAAGTTATATGTCAACATTCCCCTGCTAGATGCTATGTAGGTACCAACATATGCCAAGTACTTAAAAGATATCCTCAATAACAAGAAACCCCTACCGTCAACGGAAATTATGCATTTAACGGAAGAGTGTAGCGCAACTATACTCAAGAAAAAGGACCCTGGAAGCCCTACCATCTCATGCTCGATTGGTACACAGCACTTCGATCAAGCGTTGTGTGACCTTGGAGCCAGTGTCAGCGTAATGCCAAAGGTCATCTTCGACAAGCTGAATCATGACGCACTCACTCCCACAGCTATGTGTTTACAACTTGCGGATCAATCCGTCCGTTACCTTAAAGGAGTGGCAGAGAATGTTTCGGTGAGAATCCGGAAATTTCTCATACCAGTAGACTTTGTGGTACTGGATATGGAGATTGACTCAAAAATCACACTCATCCTTGGGCGGCCATTTTGAGCACCACCGATGCAACAATAGACGTTGGAGCAGGAAAGGTTCACCTGAACATCAATGGCAAGAATGAAACATTTGCCTTGAAGCCAAAAGTGGAACAATGTAACAAGGTGAAGACTTTCAAGTGCCAGGCTAAGAAGGATGAACCGAAGGTCAGGACCAGGACTGCTCAATCGAATTCAAAAGAAGACAGCCTCGTGGCATCTATGCTGAAGAAATTGAAAATCAAGACTGAGATTCTACAAATGGAGTATGGGAGGCCAATGCAAAGTAGAAGATCGAGGAGCCAAGAGACAAGGTATGACAGGCCCAGAACTGCACCAGGAGGCAAAGCTCCTGAGAAGAGATACGGTGCTGAAAGCAAATTGACTACGCCAAAGTGGCCAACTCAACCAGCACCCGAGAACAAGGTCGGCGTCGAGGATAATGTGACTAACCCAAGGTGACGCAGATGAAATAGAACACAATAGAAGGCAGCCCCCAGTTACAGTTTCTATGAAACTCTGAAGGGCAAGACATGGGCTCCCCTCGCAAAAGGTAAATTGGCACACTATCCATCGACGGCATATTTAATTTTCTCGCCAAATTTTAATTCCCGCGTAACACTGCACGTTTAATTTTGGTTCAGTTAAATTTTGCATTTAGGCTATTTTCCTGAAAATTCTGCATTTAAAAAAAATTGTTTGTATCTTAAATAACTCCCATGCTTAACTGTTAAATTCACTTGCTAGCTTCATTTTGGAAATGATGAATAGTAGCTCTATCAAATGAATGGTTTAATTCTTGCATGACAACTTATGCTTAGCTTAGTCCTATGTTGGTGAATAAAGAAAAGCAAGCCTGAGCTTTACTTTGTGGATGCCATTTGTGATAACTAGCCTAAGTTGTTGTGAGATAATGATATAACTTAGCGTGGGATAATTCTTTCAAGTTCCTAGTAAGATGAATTTCTCAGGTTTTTATTTTGAAAAAGACAAAAGGAGCTCCCCATGATTTAAAATTCCTACCAGAGCCAAATATGCTTTACACGTTCAAAACCAGCTTCAAAGAGCTACTTAGATATGTTTTGAGCTTTGTCAAATTTTGAGTCTCTTTGAGTAGAAATATCATCTTCTGTTGATAGCTGGAGTACAAAAATCAAATGCAAGTGATCCATTCCGGACTTTGCATCCACCAAAAGTCTCCATTTACTTCTCATAATCCCATCTCACTCGTTGTCCTCCCAGGCAACTATACCTTCCTATGGAAAGCTTTGATAGACCTACCTCTCCACCAATACACCTATCTTTGTCACGTTTACCCCTGTTTAACTACTAGTTGGTATAACTTACCCAAGTATTACATTTTATTCGATTTGAGTATATTTAATTACACTCTCTCGCCTGCCGCTTCCCTATGGAGATTTACGATACTCGAAATACTCTGAGGGAAAGGCTACAGCAGTCTATGTGCGCTTGCGGAGTAAAACCTGTAAAGGCTAAGAGACGCCAACACCAACCGCCAAGCAAGACACTCAAGCTGTAGTCCGAACATGCGAAGGGTGTCAATTCTTCACTCGGCAACAACACCCGCTTGCCTCGGTACTCAACAACACACCACTCTCCTAGCCGTTCACATGCTGGGGGCTAGACATGATTGCCCTGTTTAAGAAAGCTCCTGGCGGTTATGATCACGTCCTGGTGGCGGTCGACAAGTTCATGAAGTGGATTGAGTACAAGCCTATACAAGAACTTACAGCCAAGAAAGCAACATACTTCATTGAAGAGATCATTCATGGGTTTGGGATCCCAACAGAAATCACAATAGACCTGGGGACGAATTTCACTGGAGGGGAATTCAAGGAATATTGTGATAGCTGCACCATCAATGTCCGCTACGCCTCAATAAGCCACCCAAAGGTAAACGGCCAGGTGGAAAGAGTGAATGGACTCATCCTGCGGGGACTCAAACATCGCATCTTCAACAAACTCAAGAAGTATGAAGGCAAATGGCTGCAACAACTCCCATATACAGTTTGGGGGTTGAGGACTCAGCCGAGCAAAGCTATTGGTGGGCATACCCCTATCTTCATGGTCTACGGATCTGAGGCGATCATCCTAGCTGACTTGATCCATGGGGCTCCAAGAGTGGCCTTTGACAACATCAAGGAAGCAGAAAAGTCAAGGCTGGAAGACCATGATACGCTAGAGGAGGATCATCTCGATGTGGTCCTTCAAGTGGCCAAGTACTGGCAGTGGTTGAAGTGGTAATACGACAAGAACATGAAAACAAAACATTCAACGTCAGCGAGCGCACGGAGATTCGCTATAGCTTTTTCACCCAGAGTATTCCAGGTATCATAAAAATCCACAGAGAAGCAAGGGCTAATAGGTGGAATGATATGTTCGAACTTCAAACAGTACTATAACTTAGATAAACACGATCTATTCTTACAACGGGGGTAAGATAAACAAGATAGTGTATGGTGGGAAGAGTAAACAGGGACCAAAGCTGTAAACAAGTAGGTAGTTGCCTAGGAGGACAACGAGTGAGATTAAGATATCCAAACTATATTCCTTAACTATTGCATAGGAGTATTTTGCGGTTGAACTGAGTTAAACAAACACGAACTAGGATCTTGCATCGAGTGAAATTCCTAGACTACACCGAGGAGGCACGGGGGTAGATAGTTGGCCAACCTAATGGCAACTGGCTAACGCCTACGGGCTTACCGAATGACGGGGTCGGATTACTGAGGCTCCCTAATGCTATCACCAAGAGGGGCAACCAACCAGATCTGTGTGGGTAAGATGGCACGCTAAACTAGTGATCAAGTGAAAACTTGATCACTAAAGTCCGTCCTTGATCAGAGGGTTAGGACTGACTTAACCTTAGATCAGGGCCTAAGGACAGCCTATAGCACCGGCAAGTCTAGCAAGATTTAGATAACTCAAGAACAACACAAACCTAAGCCTTGGTCTAGTATACAATAAGGTACACCACACTAGGCAAGTGTAAGGAATAAAGTAAAGTATAACTCAAAGGATAGAGCAACAAAGTATATTATACCGAAGTAGCAAGAGTACAAAGATAGAAAGATACACTGAGCTTTACCAGACTTGAAGCTAACTCCGGAATCCCTGAGGCAAAGACTCAGACTCAACTCTAACTCCCAGGACTATGCTAGTGCTACTAAACTAGACAGTGGTGTGTTCCACTCTACTTCCACACTTTACAAATGAGAGCTCGGGGGTATTTATAGTCACCAAGTGAGTAGGGGGTATTTATAGGGTAGGTAAGGCGGTTAAGGGACAGGTGGCAGGCCAGGTGGCCTGGTAGGGAGGCTGAGCGGCCTGGAGGAGAGGCCGGGCGGCCCCACCTCAGGCCGGGTGGCCTGGCCAACCATCGGATCCACCACCATACTGCATCTTGTGGTCCATCTTCACTCCCCAAGTCAGTTGCATGGTGGTTAAGGCGTTTATCTTTGTGTTTTCTCCCGAACCATTGGATCTCACTTGTGTTTCTTCCTTAGCCGGAGGATTGAAGTGCTGAGGATTGCTGACTTCACCAATCCAGGGGCTGGATTGATGATGTGGCAAGGCCTTTCGGTTGGTTGCATGTGACTTTCATGGATTCCACCTTGGAGATGTGTTGACATGGCATGTGTGTGCATGCATGTCGAAGTTGGTGCCAATTGGGCCCAGACACAGGCCGGGCGGCCTGGAGGCGGGGTCAGCCGGCCTCTGGTGGGGCCGAGTGGCCTGGGGACTTAGCCATGTGGCCAGTCACTTCCTGGTTTGGCTCCATTTTACCATGTTTGATTATGTTTTGTCACCTGCATTCAAATATTCCAACACAACTCATGGAGATATGTTAGTAGCAAAGGTTTGTCCATACTTTGATGCATTTCCCTTGATAATCATGGATAGTTGATGGTCGTAGATAGTGCAATAACGACCGTCAACACCGTGTCCTTAGGCTCGATGACGTTGGCAAGCGCCGACTTGTACGAGCCTGAAGCAAACTTGAAGCATTTGATTATGATCCTCGCTTAAGAGTCCTAAGTACTCGATGTCTGAAGACATCCCACTACAACTTAAGTTGTAAAGATCGAGCCGAGTGCTATGTCACCCGGCGCCCAGGCTATAGCGCGGCTGCACAAGAGTCTAAGTACTCAAGTCCTAAGACTCCCAGCGACAACTGAAGTTGTAATGAATCAACCGATGAATTATACTCCGATGTGCTATCTATGTACAAAAGAGTCATAAGCACTCGAGTCGTAAGACTTTCGCTAAAACCTAAGTTGTAATGATCTCGGGACCGCATCTAGTGCACTCGATCGACCAGGTTTTCACGCTGCCTACTATAAGAGTCCTAAAGTACTCAAGCCTAAAGACTTTCGCTACAACCAAAGGTTATAATGAGCGACGGTCGAGTCCTAAGCACTCATAAACATGATAAAAAGCACTCTACGAATCACAAGAGTCCGAAGTACTCAACGTCCTAAGACGTCAGTTGCAACCAAAGTTGCAATGATTGGAAGCCAATCCTAAGCACTCACGATATCCGCACCCGACATATGCTGCAATGTCAGAGTCCCAAAGCACTCGAAAAGACAACACTAGAGCCATGACCATAAAAGCCAACAAGGCTTGACAAAGCATCTAGAATATTTACAAGCGGGGCCCACCTCTGAACCAATGGCTCGGGCACTTCAGTATCAAAACCTATTCCAAGTACTAATTACATCAATCATAGAGAGGCCCAAATATAAACTGATCCGCAGCATAGTCACCAAGAGGCCTGACAGCGGCCACATAGCTGCCGAATACTTCCGCGATGGTCCCAAGCTTATGACCAGTGGCCACCACCGTGAGGTGTACACCAGGATAGTGGGTTTTGAGAACCGCCGCAGTATCCATGATGGCATCCTTCACGACACCCCTGAAGAATGCCTTGACGTCCTTGAGAGCAGTTTCCACACGCGCAGCAATATATAGGCCTCAGGGGATCCTCCGGCGCAACGGCGTCCAACAAGCAAACTATGCCGGTCTCCTAGCTGATTCTTCTTGGCTTCCAGCTTGCCATACTCTTGGGAGATCCGGTCACACGTCTTGTGGGCATCTTTAAGCAACATCTCCTTCAGAGACAGCTGCTCCAGGTCTTTCTGTCGGGCCTCCGTGACAGCATTAATCTCGTCGGCATAGTTGAATTTCTGCTCACAGCTTTCGGTCTGCATGTTTCGCAAGTAAAGATTGGGCCCTAGAAAGAAGCTTATAGGATATGTGAAGATCCTATGAAAATATCTCATATGTGGCTTTCTGACTAACTTGCTTGCCTTAACTCGCGAGCACTCGGCCTCGGCAGCATGCTTCTCCTTGGTTAGTTTGTCTATGGTCCTGGCTTGATCCCAATAAGCTGATAGACACCTGAGACATCAACTCAACTTTCTCTAGAAAACAAGACAAGCAGGAAGTCAGAGCACAACATGGCTCACCAATACTAACGGAAAGGAACACTACTCACTAGTTGCCAAAGCCTGAGCAGCAGCAAGGTCCCCCTTCAACTTGGAGTTTTCCTCATAGAGTGCTGAGACCTGAGTATCAGCAAGTTCGTCCTTAAGATGAGCATTCTCCTCATACACTCAGAGTATCTCCTGCACGGGACGCTCAAGCAAAATGATCTGTGCTTAAAGAACAGCAACAACAAGTGAAAAACAACTGAGTCCTCACCGGAAGCAGAAGGGCAAGCCTGGGGGCTGCGGCAACAACAGATTCCACCTTACACGAGTCCACTCGAGCCTCCGGAGCGGCTTCCGCACCCGTCAGTGCTCTCTGCACCACTGGCCTACTCCAATGCGTCCCCCGAAGCAGAAGCCACACCCTGATCTGGGTGCAGGCCCGACGGTTCAAGATCACCTGATATGAATTGGCGGAAAGAACGTCAGACAACCTAAATACCTGATGAACAACTCGGCAAAGCAACCACTTAAAGAACCTGTGCCATCAGCTGAACTCAGAGCAGCACGCTTGAGAACACCACTTGGCAGAATAACATCATCGCCAAGCTTTGGGGCTCCGCCCTCTGAGTCGGCTGAAGTTCAGATCGTTTGCTCTCCAACAGCACTCTAGCCGCCCACATCCTGGTCTAACCACCCTCCAGAGTCCCCTCGCTATCATTGGGGGCTTCGGGTGGCACCTTACTCGCACTGCAACAATGCAAGGGACTCTCTCGCAAGCATACAAGGCAATGTTAATCAAGCCAGCAAGTGGACACTCACTCATCAAAGTCCCTTTGCTTCCTCTTGTACCCCTTATGATGGGTCTGAACAGGGGACGTTGTAGATTTGAAGGGACCAGCGGTGGACTGGCTTTGTGACTCAACCGTTGTCAGCTTCCGCTTGCGCTACCTCTGAGCCAATGTCTCGCTGTCAGAAGGTAGATCATCCTCCAAAGGGTTCACAACCACTTTGGGGTCAGAAGTGTCAACCTTAGTAGCCGATACCTTCCGTACGGCTTGACGGGTTCGGCATAGCATAGGCTCAATGACCTCTTCAGTTCTAGCCCTTGAGTGCCCAGCGCCTTCATCTCTAGACGGTCGCTCTTTGCTAACAGTGATAAAGAAGTCGGCAAGGCAACTCTTGGCGTCAAGCCGAGAAACAACGCTCTCTGCAATATCCTCGTTAGCCATCATCTTGGCTTTCAGATGTGATCCCTCAGGCATGGGAGGATGCGACAAGTACTTCACGATATGTCTCTGCATGGCATGACAAGTAACTCAAAATAGGAAAACACACCAATCTCAAGTGGTTGCAATGAAAGGACCCTTACCTCCGATGGAGGACGATACACCGAGGGATACTTTAGTGCCCCAAGATTGGTCACATCGGCAGTAAAGAATAGAGACACCCTAAACAAAACCTTCTCTTCTTCAACAGGCTTGATTATCCTCGCGAGTCAGATCATCTAACCCCGAATATAAGAAGGCTGGATGCACTCGGCCCTTCAGCAGCTGAATCTTGTGATGCACAAAGTCAATGTCAATGGCAATGGCCATGGCAGTCAGACCACCTTGCTTCAGAGTGTCAATGTTGCCCAGAAGCACTCGGACATGGTCCATTTCAGCCTCAGGAACCAGCTCCAACCACTGGTCTTTGGGACTTGGTATATGTCCAGCACTCTCAGGGACGGACAAATAGCAATTCTCCATCATAAACCACTTATCCTTCCAATGCTTGTTGGACGACAGCAGCGGCAATGCAAAATACTCCCATTTCTTACCATCGCGCAATTGCACAGTGGCTCCTCCAAGATATGCATACTGATTGTTCCTCAACTGGCGTTTGCAGTAATAAAGGTAACGCCATAAATTAAAATGTGGCGCAATCCCCAAATAGGCCTCACATAGAAGCACAAAAATAGCAAGCTGAACTATTGAGTTGGGATTGAGATGCGGCAGTTCAATCTGATAATAATGAAGTAGGATGCAAAGGAATGAGCAAATGGGAAGCGTCAAACCTCGCTAGAAGTACCAGATGAACACTAGAGTATTGAAAGCATTCTTCCCTAGATACTTGCATTTGAATTGCATCTCCCACAGATCCGATTCTTTGCGAGGCAGCAATCCAAAGTCCACCAAACTCTCCAAATCCGAATCCTTGATGGTGGATGGCATCCATGCAAAGGATGGGGCTAGAGGCTGACCATCAGGGTGAACGACTTCAGCACCGGTATCCTTGAAGTTCCCGGTGATGGAGGATTGACCCTTCTTCGGCGCCATGGTGCTGGAGTTGCGTCGGGTGACCTTGAATCGCTTATTTATACAATACGCGGATAGAAATGGGGTCGCAGTGGAGTAGTAGACTAGCGGCAGTGCGGCGATGCAAACCCAGGCAAAATAGGGGATAAAGGTGTGATCGAAGATTTGGGGGCGGTGATTCAACAATATAGCACACTCGACTTAACGTCGTCGAAAGTCGGACCGTCGCATTTGCCAAAAGACGTCGTGCAGGGACAAAACGGCAGCGCATGGAGATAACGGGTGGCTAGTGCAAGTCGCTAGCATTCGGCTAGCAACACTCGGCCAGAAGGGGGAGATCGTCAGAACCGAAAGTACTCGACGCCACAAGTGGAGTGCAAAGCTCTGAAGGTTTGCCCCCAAACTGCACAAGGGCATTTGAATGCCATGACAACACCACCCATTGGGCCTCCACCATTATGATGGCCAATGACCCAAAGAAATAGCAGTGTCACCATGGTCAAGAGGAGAAGAACACGTTAGGAGTCTCTCCCATTCTGACCCCGGCTTCAAAATGCGCTCAAATGGATTTTAGGAGTATCTCAGCATTCTGAACGCTCTATCATCTACTTGGGCAGGCAAGAGAGCAAACCGAAGAAAGGCTTTGGCAACAGTCGACTTCATACTTTCAATAATTGTTACCAGGTATGCAGCTCGCACATCAAGGGGGGCATTTATAGCCATGGCATTGGGGAAGAAATAGGGATGAATCACACACAATAAATACCCGAGATGGCACAGCAAAAGGCGGCATAAAAGGAGATAGCGATGGCAGACATAAAGATAACACTTGATAGCAGCATGGGTGACAGTTGGCACGTGGGTCATTACACTGTGCAAAGGGAATCCAATGCACGTAACAGTGTTGGGTCAAGCCAAATAATGCACCTTTATTCATGGCAGCAGTGGCAGGCATGAAACCAGAAGCTTGGGGCCTCGAGCGGTAGCTCGATCCATATCTAAGCAAAGGACACTTGGTGAGCAGTCGGCCAATAATGGATAGCACTCGGCAGATACACTGCAGCACTGGATAAAAGCAAGGTGACTCTTTCTCCTCTTTGGCAACCTCTAATGATGTATTTCGTACCTCATGGAGCTTGGGGGCTAGGGAGGGGGAAAGAGGAAATTCAAATTTTGAAAATTTTCTTCAGCAACATGTTAGTTGAGGCAGTTCAAACCTTCAAGCCGATTGTTACAGAAGTCGACATGAAGCTTGGGGGCTACTCCATATGGAGTTCATCTGGCGATGACCTCCATATAATGATATGTTTTCTTGGAGGCATAATGACCTGGAGACCTTCAAGATGATTTATGATAAATCTTCATGAAGGTCTGGGGCTTATGGCCGTCATGTACCCTTGGGTACCCCATGGACTCGGTTTACCTGCACTCTGGTGGGTGGGCCGAGTAGTTTCACTTGCGGAGTGAGCCGCAGGGTGACTTGAAGGTTAAGCTTGCTCGGCCGCTAGGATAGATACTGATCCTCCGAGGATATCCATTCCCCCAATCACGGGATTGTAATCTGTTAAGTCCTATGTAGCCGACCTATAACCGTAGCTCCTTCGTCTATATAAGGGGAGCTAGGGAACCTAGAAAAACTAAGAGGCTCCCAAAACACTCTAGCCCTCAGTACAATCCACGAACACCCATACAGGACGTAGGGTATTACGCGATCAGTGGCCCGAACCTGTATACATTGCTATGTCCATCGTTTTGTACACCTTCGCAATCCACTCGCCTTCCCACCTCGATCTCTAAAACCATCGTGTGGGTCATCCCGCGGTGGGTTGCCGGTACGAAGCACTGTCAAATATTGTATATAAATAACTATGTAAATTATAGTATTTTGGAATAATGAAAGCTTCCGCTAGTTAATCTATAAAATCATTGGATGTACAAATTTTGTTTTAGCCTCAACAAGGTCATGGATTACTAATTCATAATAATGTGGTGGTTGTTGCGTGGGCTCGGTTTTGGAGTGTGATAGTTAAAATGGATTGGGAATGTCCACCTATTTATTAGATATATTGGTATTGTTGATGCCTTATTTTCTTTGTTAAGATATATTTGTCATATTTTTCTGCTTTTATATAAGAGAAATTCTCGTTTTAGTGAGAGATGGCACAAAATCATTCTGATTGAGAATGAAAAGAGTAAGGAAATAGATGTATCAAGTCAAGCCCGGAAACGAATATAGTGTCCCGAATTTTTTTGAAAATATTTCTAGAGAAATGGAGCGAATACCTCAACTACTGGTAGCAATGATTAGAAAGCAACACGAGACTCAAGTACAACAAAAGGAGTTGATTCATCAACTTGGTTAGCAAATCCCTAAAACCAATGAACCATCAAAGGAGCAACATCACAATCACAATGCAGATTTTCATCGTTTAAAGCCTCCTACTTTTTCGGAGACGACCAATCCGATAGTAGTGCAAAATTGGATAACTGGCATGGAGAAATGCTGTGATGTTGTGAAATGCTCGGATACAGAAAAGGTTGCCTATGCTACTTTCATGCTTAGAGAAGGAGCTCTTGATTAGTGGAATGCACATAGGAAATCATACCTTGAAGGTACAAATTTCACTTGAGAAATATTCAAGCAAGCATTTTATGAGAAATATTTTCCAAATAGTGTGCTAAGGCAAAAGGAGCGAGAATTCCTAAATCTCAAACAAGGTAGAAATCTGTGGCGGAATATGAAATTGAATTTTAAAAGCTTATAAGATATGCCCCTGAGTTTACACAAAGTGAAATCAAGAAGACACTCCGATTTGAGGGTGGACTTAATCCTATAATCCGTGGTCGAGTGAAAGTATTTGAAATGGACAATCTTTGAGAAGTGGTGAACAAAACATATAGTGTAGAACAATCATATCAAGACGAACGAAAAAGTGCTAAAACAAAAAGAAATAAGCATCTGCGAGATCATCAAGATATAGTCTCGGAAGGTGAAATTGTGAAATTAAAGATGTCAGATCAATTCAACAACAACAAATCAGATTGGAAACTACCCATACAACGTAAAATTTGCCAAGGATGTCATCTTACTCGCAAAAATCGTTAGGGTCATTGCTTTGGATGTGGCCAAGAAGAGCATATGCGTTCTCGGTGTCCTCATTTAGAACAAGGCACCAATAATGGTTCACAACTTCAGTTACCAACTCCGCAAGAGCGCATGTATTTACCCGCTCCCCCCAATAAATAATGCATCAGAAATGCAACATGGTAAAAAGGAAAAGGCCAAAGAAGGAAACAAGGTTAGAGTTTACAATTTTACAATGAAAGACAACGATGATAAAAATGCAAAGGACATAGAAGGAAATGTGTAAAAGGATAAATAGTGGTGAGTAAAATTTCAGGAAAAATTTTCTTTAAGGGGATAGGACGTGAGATGCCAGAAAATTAATGTACAATTAAACATGCTAATTGGGTTTAGTTACCTAATTAATTTTAACAAGGAATTATTGCATAAGATAAATTAGAAGCCTGTTATAGTCGTATAGATAAAAAAATGGACATTTAGTTGTATATGTGAATCACTTTGGTAGTTTCTCTTGCTTGTGGGCCCATATACTACGGCCGTACCTCGGTTTATTCGTTAGCACATGGTAAATGCTATTGTTGTTTTACGTGTGCTAAACCAACCAACTCCTATAGTTTCACCGACGGACAGTGCAAATACCAACAGTTGTGAGGTCGGTAAATAAATTTGTGAAGCATCCATGTGGGACCCGCTAAGAGAATATGCAGTCTTAGTACATTATACACAGTGGCGGGTGGATAACTCCAACTCAGTCAATACTTGACCTGTGCGCCACTGAATCCTATGGATCAGGATCAACAATTTAAATAGTGTTTCATCTTTCTTGATGGGCAAGCTTCGTATCCTATAAATACCTGTTCACCCACTCACAATGGACATCAAGGAAGCTCATGCGTTCTCTTACATACACACATATTAGTGCTAATCTAAATTAATTAGTATACGATAGGTATACTATATCAATAGCTAAACTACATTGCAGATATTCGATCGAGATATGTTCTAATTTCTAGTATCAATTAAGTCGAGTCTCTGTCTCAAGATAAGGCTATAAATTATCAGTCGACTTGTATTGGTTCTCTGTATATATTCGAGGCAAGTTGTGTAACACCCATCTTTGTTGTTATTATTATTTCAGATGTTGAGTACTGTTATAATATTTTTATTGAAGTATTTTATGGTATCGTTATAATATTCTAACAAGCTGCTTTCAAGATTCTTTCTTGAGATAATATATGTTCTAAAAAATTACCCGTTAAATATTCCTTATGATTACTCGGCATGATGTACATATGTCTAGAGTAGAAATATACATGGCTTAATTAATTAATTAACAATAAATATTATCGATCACTATTTTAGTATTTTACCATCAGAGTGGTAGTGACGTGGGCAATCGATACTATTTGTAGCCGAGAATGATTGGTGAAAGATCTAGTCGTAATGCCGGACGGTTATTGAAAGACATAACCTATATTATATTCACCTTTATGGTGTGGTACGTGTATTTTTGAGCATCATTTATAATTGTTCATAGGAAAGCTCTGATCTCACTGCGATATTATTATTGATTCGATAACCTCTGCGGAGAACAGTAATAAACTAGTGAAATCATGGTAGCCTGGTATGATTAAGATATTTGAATATTCTATTTATACGTTCCTAATATTTGAGATATCATGCGTATAATTTACTTGGTTCTTGCTGAGTATTTTATACTTGCTTTTGCTTCGGGTGTTGTATACGCAGAAAATGAAGCTCACTGTTAAGACACCAACAATAAATAGCTACTCATGGGATCTTTTGGGAGACAGTACTAGTGTAGTATTATATTTTCTTCATCTTCAATGTTGTGTATAAATAACTATGTAAATTATAGTATTTTGAAATAAGGAAAGCTTCCGCTAGTTACTCTATAAAATCATTGCATGTACAAATTTTGTTTTAGCCTCAACAAGGTTATGGATTGCTAATTCATAATCATGTAGCGGCTGTCGCGTGGGCCCGGTTTCAGGGCGTGACAACACATACATACACTACTATCATTACCATAGGTAGGAATGTAAATGCTTGTACTGAAATAAAGAAATTGTTGCTGCAGAAAATCGGTGGTGCGGGGCCTCAGGAGTGAAGACACACTAGGAGCCGGAGATCAGCGCTGCCCTGCACTCGTCTCCC